>JARHVA010005615.1:317500-1035000 GCA_037957365.1 Torreya grandis | reverse complement strand
TGTACACTCTATTTTTTCTATCACATGTACTTTCACCTTCTTTTTTCACTTGCACCTTTGTTTCGTATGTATGATGGAAATAATGTGCACAATATATGAATCTCCTCTTTAATGTTTGAAAGTGTTGGGTTCACTAATTATGTGTACCTTAATTATATTTTTAAGTAAAATAAGGAATAAACTAATTGTAATTAAATAGATATAAACATACATGGCTGAAACTATATAATTCAAATCTATACAATAGGAAATAATGAGAAGCAAGTTCAAACACTAAAAATAAAACTAGACTAAGAAATGAAAATGACAAAGTTGTAATGAATGATCACAATTTTTTTTTGGTCTTCAAATCTTAAGATTGTAAGGACTATCCATAATGTGTGCAACTTGCTCCTAAACTAGATAGCAACTTGTTACTAAACTAGATAAAGTTTTCAATGCTTTCAGATAGACTTATTCACCTGAATAGATCCATTACTATGATATAAATCCCTGTATGGTCATAGTAATCTAACTATGGTTAGGTTTGCCATTTTGCACCCACATTCATCCAACTAGAATTGTACACTCTATTTTTTCTATCATGTGTACTTTCACCTTCTTTTTTCATTTGCACCTTTGTTTCGTATGTATGCTGGAAATAATGTGCACAATATATGAATCTCCTCTTTGACCTAGCTTGCACTATAAAAAAAATATTATGACCTCAAGTAACATTTCAAACTACTTATCCTGCATGTATGGAATTAGACCTCCACATAATTCTACAAATATGTGGATGGAATAGTTTGAGTGAGAGTTTGTGAACCTCCTCTTCCATATGAGTTATTATTTATATAAATGCATTACAATACCCTCCTTTGGCACAAGGGAGATGTAGATAAATAAACATAGAATGACAATGTCTAAAGTGCATGATAAATCAATGAAATTTCACTTGAGTGGTGTTTGACTCTACTCTTGAACTTGTAAATGACTTGGTGCTTGATATTAGGTGTATTATGATTTATTCTAGAGAGATAAAATGGAAATGATTAGATATTTTATATATATGATGATCTAGGATAACTTTTACATCATTATCAACTATGTTAATGTACGAAAACAATAGTAAAGGTGTAATATTCACATAAATGGGCTAAAAACCCCCCAAAAATGGGAATAAACTCATATGTATACAATTTTGTTAAAAATAGACCCTTACAGTGTATAAGTCTATCTAGGAGATGTTTTCTACTCTCTTTTTGAGGTAGGGATGGGTGATATATGATACATATTCCAAATGTGTTAATGAATATATTTGCATTACTTGTTTTAAGTGTTTGTCTTCTCAATGGACTAAGTGAAGACCTATTGTGGGGTAGGGGCAATCCTACAAATAAGATAAATTATATATTAATTCCAAATAAGGTAAATTTGGAATAAGACATTGTTAATAATAGTCTTGTGTCAAATTTATTTGCTTATACAAACCCATTTTCCTTCAACATGTGGGGCCATTCAAAATTTTATATATTGGTAAGACATGTACAATTTAGTTGTGAATTTTTTAAGTAATAATGTAAAACAGTAGTATAATTTTACCATTTTGTATTTATAGGTTGAAAGACCATCTATAATCTTTAATGGTACTTATATCTATGTGGATGATGAGAAAAATTAAGATCCTAATTATTTTTATGAGTACTCTTAATATGAGGATGAAAATCATGATCCAACTATGGTAGAGGAAGATGAAGAGGACAATGATAATGATGATGATGAGGACAATTAGGATGTAGCCCAACATTATATTGTAATTTTTTTATTATTAGCCTTAGATTACTTCATCGACATTGTATTATTATACATTATTGTATAAATAATTTTATAATTTAAATCTTTTTCTTTGATTTTTTAATTATTGCATTTAAACTTAAAATTTTCATTTTACAATAATGTTCAGATTATATAAGCCCACCTTTGACTGGTGTGTGTACCATCTCAGACACATTAGGAGGTATGGGTCTCCCTTGGTCGAAGACAACTAACCAATATAATAGAAAGGACCCAACCTAAAGAGGAAGCAACAAACAAAGCACAAAGAGGATCCAAAAAAGGAAGAAACAACAACAACTACATTTGACTACTGCGGGTCTAGCTAGTTTTGGATGAAACAAAACCATGTAGGGGAAGAGCCATTCCACATTTGACTAGTGTGGCAACCAATGAGTTTTGGCTGGATTGAAAACCAACTTGGACTAAAAGTGGCCCAAGTCTTGGGATACCATCAGGGTCCCCAAGGTACCAATGAATTAATTTTTTCTAGATTGAGAACCAGCCTAAACATAGATGGAGGTCCAAATATCTATAAAACTTGGAACATGACTCTACCAATTTTTAGATGGTCTGACAGCCACCCTAGACTAAAAAAATATGAATCCTAGGTTTCCAGTAACCATCACATTTGACTAGTGCAGTACCCAATCTATTTTAGCTGGACTAAAAACTAACCTAGATAGATGTAGCCCAAGGCCTAGAGCTCAGTAAGAATCTTCAAAGTCCCCCAGGGACTAAACAACCTAATTTTGGCTGGATCGAAAACTAGCCTAGACACATATGGAGGTCTAGGTCTCCATAATACCTTCAAGGTCCCCAAAGAACCTAAACCCCAACATAGCCACCGAATAAAATATGAAAGTAAATTAAATAGTCCCTGACATAAAGGGACCCGAGTCCCTGAAATATTCTTCAAAATAGAACCAACCATTGTAAGACAGAACAAATGAACCCAATTTTTATAGGAACCAAATCCAATAGTCCCCACGTAGAAATGATTGAAACTAACATGGAGAAATCCTATAAGGTCCCTAAAGGGAACCAAAACTAGAAAAGCTAAACTAAGATTAAAGCAAGCAAACCAAACAATACATGAGGGTATAATAAAAATAGGGCCAATCCTTTTCAACCAACAAAATGAAGAACAACAAGGCAATGGCCAATCAATTCCAAGAATGAAACAAGGTACGTAATGGGATAAATCAAACGAGATCTTGGGGCATAACCATTATCTCCCAGATAAAAGAGAAACAAAATCTTAAAGTTATCAAAACACCAAACCCAACATAGGTTTGGCCCAGAGCCTATCTGGTCTAAAACCCCACAATAGAGGTGAATATTTTTGCTCAAAAACTGGTCCATGAGAGCCTCAAGCCTAAAAAAATCTAGACATAAATGAATCCTGGGAAAGGAACTACCCTTTATAGTAGCAATAATGAAAGACGTTACCTCCTCTAGAGGCATGTCAGTCCCAACTAGACACCAAAATAGAGCACAATAGGGGCACCCCATAGAAAAATACTTTGGAGGGCCTTCATCGTATCTATATATCTAGCCATTCCAAGATACTTGAGTTTTTCTCCTGGCGGGAGTCCATGATAGAGAAAACACCCAAAAAAATGAGATTTTTTAGGCTCAATGGGCATGCTCCATAACCTGGCAAATCTTCTAACCCATACAACATGATGAGATAATATTAAAAAAATAATATTCAATGCATACATGGTTCATGTTGATATATCTTAAAATACGATGTGATAAAAACTATTACGAATTCAATGTTATTTTTTATTGTGTTCATCATGATCCATGTTAGAATCATCATATATTGATAATAGCTTGATCCTCCATGGTGGAAAATTATCTATTATGCATTTCCTTTAAATTTATATATTTATGTATGTTATACAAATTCATGATCTATCATATGTTTTATTAGACATTATTAAATTTAATCTATTTATTTTGAGATGTAAACTTGATAAGGTTATATCAAATCCTTAAAAGGGGGAACATATCCTGATATTTAAATTTAGAGTTGGGATTTTTTTGGCATGTATATCATCGTATTCAATTTTTGTGACTTGGATTTTAATCTTCAATTATTTATATTTTACTTAGTTTTGGAGGCCCATGTTTAATACATCGTCCAATTCCATTCCACATCACTCAAATTTGCCTACATGTGGAGGATTATTTTTAATAATGTGTTTAAATACTTTAATAATGTGTTTAAATACACTCTTCTTTAATATATTTTTAAAGAAATGATGTATTTTATTTCAATAATATTCAAATTTGTAAATTTATTATTATTTTTATTTACTTATATTTGTGAAAAAAGTAATGATTTTATAGATTTTCAAGTGCATCAATTTTAGTTTCAGATATCTAAATGTGAAGTTACATATATTTTGTACTTTGACATGTATTTTATCTCTTACACATACACACATCAAAGTGGGGTCAAATTTAGACACTTTAAAATAGTCTCGATCTATTTATTAAATGTGAATTCATATGTTTTAGTGTGCTTTTCTATTTTTTAATTGTTAGTTTAAGTTGGGTATTACTAACATGTTTTTCAACTTTTAATAACTTTCCTTCTAGGGATTTTTCTCTCATCTCCATTGCTTCAATGGATTTGTGCTACATTTTATTTAGGATACACTTGAAATTTATTAAAATCTTCCCCAATAGTTTTAGTTTTTTATATTAGTCTTTAATAAGTCAAAGTGCATTCATCCCTTCATTTTAACTTCTCATTATTTAATGTCAATTTGTACACCAATAAAATCCAAATTTGAATTTAATTATCTATAAATACACAAGTGTTATAGTTAATTTTACAAAAGGTTATATTTATACAAAGATACATTTTAAATCACATAAGATGACCAAAAAATCACTGGAGTATTCATCATTATCTAAAGGCTAAAATTTAGTACGGACCAATTTTAGAGCACAAATAGGGTTCCATATATATTATACAATTTATATTTCTTAAGTTATTTCCTTTTTTCAATTTACCATTTTCAACATTATAGTTTTTGCTAACAAGAAACAAGTTACTTCATATAATTTACTAACCGCTAATGCATGCACCTAAAGTCACTTTGTTAATTTTGGAGCATTTGGATAATACAAGTACATCAGAGACATTATAAAGAAAGAAAGAAATTGGGTATTTTAGGTAAAAATGAGTCACAATGCATAGATAGAGTGAGGAAACATATGATTAGAATCAAGGTAAGCCAATCATCAATTCATTTTAGAGCTCTTTATAATCTACCAAAAGCACTTTGGTATTTTTGACATTGGTTTGAAGCACCCTTGAGACTCACATCATCAAATATCGATCATATCCAAATTTATAAGTAAAGTTGTTGATAATGTTCGTACTATCTTCCGAAATTCAAATTCATGAAATGATTTTATGACTACAATTTTAATATATATATATATATATATATATAATATTATTCTTGGTCATTAAATTGGAATAATTAATTAAAAATTACACACATTTACTGTGGCTAATTAATACAATATATTTATTTGCGTTGCAATTATTCTTCTATATAAACTTAGGTTGCTGAAATGCATGGTCACCATATCTACTATTCTTTTCTCCAAATATAATTGAAAATATAATTATCACATTTGAAAATGTGACAAATTCTAGAAAGGAAAGTGGTGGGCAAGGATAAAATCCAAAGCCCTTTAGACTTCATTCATTTTCATGGAGTAAAATTGAAATAACCCAGAAGCCAACTAGAAGCAAGGAAACATCAAAATAAACTTTATGACAATCAAATTCATTCAAAGGCTGTGAAGAACGTGGATAGAAATATGGAAGACATGAGAAAGCATGGTGACAATAATTTTTGGTCGAGATGTTGATTTGACTTCTTTATCGTAATCAAGTCTTTCATAAAAACATATAATTTACGAAGACTTTTCTTCTCATAAGTTTTGCATGTCTGCTACCTTCCATGTGTCTGTAAATTTCACAAATATATTTTTTTCATCTCCATTTCTGACGATGAGATTTTCACAAGTATATATATTTTAAATATATTTATTTTAAAAATGTTAAGAAATATTATTTATTTATATTTATTTTAAAATTTGTTACATATTATATGTATTCGTAAAAAAAAAAATTCTGAAAAAAAATTATTGATTGGTAATTGATGTTCCAAATTTATCTACCCTAGTTTGTTAAGTTCAAAAAAATATTTATTAAAAAAAAATATTTAAACTTCATCATATATCAAAGATGTAACGATTTTTTCATAGACTTTTCCAAATAAGATTAAAACAAATTAATATAACATTCAAATTGACTTCAAATTTAAGATGGCCATTAATTTTAAATAACTCACATATATAGCAATCCTCTACTACTCATATTTGTCATTATAAAACGTCTTTAATTTAACCAATGAACAAAAATCCCAATTTGTTTTAAAATTAAAATGATAAGTAATATTTTTTTATCAGAAAGATGATATTTCCACACTCCATGAAGTAAAACACAAAGATTTCTAGATATAACTATGTAAAATAATTTTATTTCTTTACAAAATCTTATCTAGAAATCTGTATTTCAAATGTTTTTTTTTTTTTTTTCAAAATATATAATAAATTATTTATAAAATAATTTATAAATATAATTTTAATTAAAAAATTATTAAAAAAGAATCCATCGAAAAAAACTATCCAGCAACTGCCTTGTATTGGAAGAGAATTTTGTGGATGAGATGTTTTATCGGTCTAATGCCAGTTTCTTATCCAACTAATCTGCATCATAAATCAAAGTCTTCTAACAAGGAGTAAAAATTATTTTAGATAGCTTGCTATATAATTAATAACTGGAAAGCATTATTTTTTCAAAATTTGAAGATTTCATGGTTAAATTAAATTAACATAAATATATGTAAAAAGTACCCAGAGATATCATTATGGAGACGTTTATATTATATATATCATAAATATAATATATGTGTCTAGTAAATTTTAAGTAAATTTATTTAAAATCTATATACTTGTTTATTTGTATATATATGTATATAATTTTTACAATGTTTGGTTTATTTTACAACTCAAAAATTATAATAATAAATTTTGTGATCATAATTTTGATTATTACATATTTTTTTTATAATTTGAAAAAAACATAATTTGTGGATGATGATTTTATATATATATATTTTTAATTGTAGTTAAATTTAATATTATATATATTTAATTTTTACACTGTTTGGTCATATTTTACAACATAAAAAATAAATAAAACAGTAGATTATATTACTACTAAGTTTTGTAGTTAAAACCATAATTGTTAAATCCATGTTTTCTTATGAAAAAAATTAAACATAAGTTGGTGGATGGTAATTTAATTTTTTATTTATTTTTACTTATAGTTAAATATAATATTATATATATTTTTTACTTATAATTAAATAAAATATTATGTATATTTGATTTTTACATTGATTAGTTATATTTTACCAAAAAAACATAAACATAAGTTGGTAGATGGTTATTAATCTATCATTATGCACAAAATAAAATAAAATAAATTGTATAGTGTTTGAAATATTATCTTTATTTTCCTTCTGTGCTTCTTATTAAAATCGTTATCCTCATCTAAGTTTTTTTCTAATAGGTTTTTATGTTTTATTTTTGAGTTTATTTGATATATCTTATTTCTATTTAGATGTTTAATTTTATTTTTTTTAAATCAATTTGGTTGTCATTTTTTCTATCATATAGATTATTAATTAAAAGTAAACACTCTCAAGCCATCATGGCCTTTAGGCACCTCCCATATTCCATTTTAAGAATGCCTCTTAGCATAATAATAACATAGTTCACTCAACAAACTTACCAAAAAAAAAATAGTAGATTTTTAAAACCCTCAAATTTTTATTAAAATTTTTGAATGATACACTCAAAAACTTTAACAACAAAGGTATGAAATGCCAAGTCCCTGCGATAAAATATTTTATTTGATAAATATATGCAAATAAATTGAAATTGAGATTTTATATATATATATATATATATATATATATATATATATATATAAATATATATATATATATAAATAATAATCCATGCCAAGTTAGAAGACATTCTAAGAACAAAGATGACTTTGTGCATCTTTTACACTCCATACATTACATGGTCTTATGAACTATGAGAAGATTCTATATGCCATTTTATTATCGGGCATAGAAAAGGCCACAAAGAAATCAAAATTGACACTTCATGAAGGCAAGGAAATTATATGATGACATGTGTGAAATTATAAGATGGCACTTCAAATTCAGTTAGAATTTACTCATATGAACATTGCACAGATAATAAAAAGTTTTGATAAAGGTTGGATTTATTTAATCCACCACATCTATATTTTATAAGAGATAAGGGTTATGTAGTACTTAGGTTTTTCCCTTTTTTTATAAAAAGCATTTATTAAAAAGTGCATGAGGTGGTGTGATAATTTCATGCTAAGTCATTTAAAATTTTAAAATTTGCATATATTTTTCTTTAATATTTTAAGTTAAGAATGGTAGGATATGCTTTGAAAATTTTCAATAAATACAATAAACATATCTTTTATATGGATCATGTGCATAAATATTATAAAATGTATAATGTTCTAACTTTGTTACATATTTATATAATATGATGGTCTAAGAGTCTTTTTATTTTTCACATCATTAGGTTTGGAACACTTGAATATATGTATTTAAATTATGAATTTATAATAATAAAAATGAGATGCCTACTACTAGCCATATTTTGGTAGTCTTTAACTTCATTATGATTTCTCTTCATGGGATTATCGATTGGAAACAACTTCATGTATTTATTTATATTCATTAATTGATTCAATATTGAAACACTTGTGAGATAAGAAACTATATTCAATTTTATTGGCTTAACTAGAAATGAGTGAGGGGTACAAAGTATATTGATGAATTCATTTAATATTTTTATCCTCATTCTTATGTGAGGATTTTTTTCAATGGGGATTTAAATATTAGTATCATTATGTTGATGGGCGATCACATACATGATTGAGCCCTTTGTTCTATACATAATTGATGGCTTAGATTTGAAGTTAGAGGAGGAATATGGTTGCATTTCCCTATTGATAATATGTGGTGTGGGTTGGTTAGCTCATCCCTCAAGACCATAAGTCTATTAGTAGGGATGTATTGGCCTACTGCAATGAGGTGACATATAAATAATGGTGAGTGGTTAATAAAGTGAAGAAATAACATGATCACCTTTTTTTATGTTGGAAAGTATATTTTACTCATATTTATCTATTACATTTAATTCCATTAATCATTTTTTTTAATTCCAAAACATCCATAGTTTACCACCAACAAGATTCATGTAGTCTCCAACCCCTTATCATATTTGTTCAAAAGTAGTTGTAAATTATATTTTATTCAAAAACCTCTTTTTGGTTCTAAAAAGTCCTCATGATATTTTTGGAGTGTTTAGTTCTTTATTTGACTCTTGTCAAGGCACTATGTATATGTTCACTTGCTTATTATGGGTAGGATTTTCTTATGTATTGAGTGCTTTATTAGGGGTTAAAATTTAAATTGAATAATCAAGTTAAAACCTATAATAATCCTTATCCCTAAGATTTCATATTATCTAGCCATGCCATGCCTTATGTTTATGATAATGAATGGATAAATATTCAAAAGTTTATGATTAATGATATTAATTATGTATAGGATGAACATGATTGTGAAGGTAATGATTATGATTATGACTATAAGGAATTTTTGTACAATAGTGATTTATATAGAAACAAAGGAAATCAACAAACTAATGTTTAAATGGAAGAATATAGTTCTCCAACCTCTTATTTGTATTATTTTAATCGTACACTAGAAAAATATGGAAACTACAATGAGTTTCCCTATAAACTCTTTTCTATCATTACATATAATGATGGAAATATAATGAAACAATATGTAGATGGCATTCATTTGGATGCTCATGGTGTTTTTATTCCTTAAATATAAATTTCAAATGATACAAAGGATTCTAATATTCCCTCTCTAAAAGAAGAAAATGATTCTAATATTCCCTCTCTAACAGTATAAAATGATATAGAAGTATGTGATATTCATTATCTTTCTTTAGAAATAACAAATAAAAAAAAAATATAAAATTCCTTCTCTGTCTCTAGACATAGCAAAGGATACAACATAATGTGATATTTATTCTCTTTCACTATAAATGTTAAACAATGTTATAAATTTATGTGATATTACTCTTCCATGTATTAAAGTACAAAAGGATGCAAATGAATGTGATGTTTGTCTTTCTTCTCTTACAATGGTATAAGATACCAAAAAATGTGATATTTATTTTTCTTCCAAGAAAATAAAAAATACATCCTTGAATGTAGCTACCATTTAAATGAAATGTGATGTAATTTATACTACTATTTTACAAACACAATGTGATGGGAATGGCATGCAAAGTAATGAGTTTAAATTATGAAATGATGCTAACTTAGAATGCAATCCTAGGCAATTTATTGATATTGATGATGAATCCCTTAGACTTATGTTTATATTATATAGTAGATTAAAACCCATGAGTGATTCCACTACTATTCCTACAAGTTATATTGATTCGTTTAATGTATTCCATATGGAAATTTCATAAACAAGTGCTTGATCTCACTACTTCAATTAGAGAATATAAGGCTCGTATGAATGATAATGCCATTATTGGTCAATGTGTTGTAATATTTATATTTAAGTCTAATTACCTTAAGGATTTTTTTATGCATAATTTTAAATTATTCAACGGTAATGGAGATCAGCATGATCATTTACCTAAGTATAAATTTCCTTTCAAAAAATATAGTAATGATGGATGAGTCTTATTAAAAGCCTTTTATATAATCCTAGAAGGAAATGCTTTATATTGGTGTTATAGCCTCTATAGTGGTTCTTTATCTTATGTCAAGAAGATATAAGACATTATCCTACCTAATTTTAAAAACATTAAAGTGCCTAAAATACCCTTAAGAACATCTCCAAATTTTAAAGCATATAAATGATGAGTTTATTACAGGCTATATTTTGATATTTTTAGCACCTTGCATACTTCAATGGATCAACCCTTAGATTTATAAAAGAAATTATATTTAGTATGGGTTTCTTTCTTCACACAAAGAATGAGCAATGCATAATATTTGAGATTATTTTTATAATATGTACTTAGATGTTTTCAATTATGTGTGTGATTTTAATTCAAAATCACATTAAGATACTAAAGTGAATCAAGATCCTCCTCACCCAAGAAGGAAGCCACTCATAAGGAAGTAAAATCTGATGTAGTTTCTCCCATAAGTAATAAGTTTAGTTAAGGTCTTTTATAAAAGGCAATAATGATTAGAAAATATATATAAAGAAAGGGTTTAAGAGAAGGAACATAGTCTAAAGTAGAAGCAACCTATTTATTTTGATAGCTTCAAATATTGACCAAGCACAATTTTACAAACATTATTATATAAGAGACTAATTTATTTTCCATGTAATTATTATCACCCTTACCTTCATTTAGAATGAGTAAAAACCAAACCATTTTTTAATTATCATTGTATTAATGAGCATAATAATAGTCATTGTTAAGTGTTGTAATAAAATATTGAGCACCTTATGGATGAATGAGTTCTTACATTTGGATTCAATTAAACACTAGATCACTAAGATACACTTTTTCATCTTCTCCTATTGATTCTCTAACAAAAACTATGATTTAACACTCAATAAATTTCATAATAGTCTTACTTGGGTATTAGTGCATAAAAGTTGATGATATGCTAATAGTCCATAAAAGAGTTTTGAAATCTAAAACTAATTTATATTTTACAATATTAGGTGAACATCACATATCATATTTATTGGTTGAATATTTTGTCGATCAGCGTACTGATAAAAAAATAGGTCTGATCAGCCAAAGTAGGAAGATTAGTCATCCAAATGTGTAGTTTTACCACATCAGAAGGGGACTGATCTCTCCTCTCATCAAGGGGAGGTTCCCTGTAGGTATGCTATATATATATATATATATATATATATATATATATATATATATATATATATATAGAAAATAATACTCAAGGGTAGGACAAACCATCCATCTCTCTTTCTTCAGAGATGATGCATACAAATCAAAGGAAAAACTCAATGGAAATAACAGACAACACTCCTCTTCTTTTAGAAGTACTATTCAACAAACCACAAGAATACTCCTGGTAGTAAATGCAAAATGTAGCAAAGGATGTAATAACAAACAAATCGAGATGTAGCACAAAGTCTCCACCTAAATTGCTCAAGAGTAAGATACAAAGGACAATGAGGGCACAAAGTCATCCCAAAGTCCTTTACACATAAATGAAAAGAAAACACACTAAAGGCAATTATGGGGGCACAAAGTCTCTCCACACTTGACTCTTCAGGACACCTTCCTGACTACTGTCACTAATTTTGCTTATTAAATTAAAGGAATAGAAAATATATTGAAGAAAAAGACATCAGAATAGTTTCCTTAAAAACAAAGATATTACAGCACAAAGTCTGAAAAGTTACTTGCTTTCTTATTCCAGTAACAAAATATGATCAGCAATCTGAGCTCAAAGTCTCAGTAATGCCTTACAATTTGGGCAGAGTTTCATTCTCCTTGTCAAAAAAGAGATCCTTTTACAATAGAAGAGAGTCCCTTATATAACATCTTCAAGAAAGACTCGAGAACAGTCCCACATCATGTTACATTGAAATCTGTTAAGAAGGCAGGCTAGAACTTAGGGGCATCTACCCATTTGCTTTTCTCAATGCAGAGAAACAAGTCACGCTATTAAAAGTGTACATATTTCAATGTCCACCTAGCGATTTGATCCTTCTTCATCATTCCTCCTTTTTTGGTTATTTGAATCAGGTCTTAGATTCAATTCGATGCTCTATTCCTTAGTCACTTTCTGTTGGTCTTTAGCAATTGATGCGTGGCACATTCTGCTACTAAACAGGTGAAGACACATGGCAACTTCCATGGGACTCTGAGAAATGTTTATTGATAGAGGCTTTTAAACCTATTATAAATTTAGAATTATGGATGTAGACACGTGTCGCTCTCCATAGAGTTACAATGGAAAAGGTGGTAGCTTCCACTCATCTTTGGAGAGTCACACGGATGCAGACATTTGGCACATTCCACTTCATTTAGTCACTCATCCCTAGGTCCACCATGGTCTTTGCTCAAAATAGTGAAGCTAAGGGAAGAGACTGTAGATATTGACACTTGGAGGCTTCTGACAAGCTTAAATAGGGACACATGGCAATATCTGCCAATTCACAGAAATAAAGTTCAGTGAGGTTCAGCCGTCGACACTTGGAAGCATCCATGGGATTCTATTGGGCTTTTGTCTCAGTCCGTTTGTTTGCCTTGGTCACTTTTTTCCATGGGAATTCCCTTCGCAAGGGCACTTATGTCTTTGAATCTTGGGGCACTCCTTTGAACTTTGTCACTTGAACCAATTGTTGAACCAAATTTTGGTTCAATGGTTCAAACGAAGCCTTGAACTGATTGAAAAACCATTTGATTGAACCATAGGATGAATCAAAGTGTTGAACCACTTGATTTAATCCACCTTTGAACCATTTGACGTTGAACTAAAGGATGAACCAAATGTTGAACCTACTACTTGAACCCACTTTTGAACATTTTTGTTTAAACCAAGGTAAGGGCCAAAATAGCTTCATATGTTGTCCCAAAATTGAGTAACATTTTTGGGGACCAATAGCTGGCTCCAGTTGGGGAACTTCCATCTATTGTAAAAATAGTCAAAGGGAGTAGAATCCAAAATCTCCAGTGCCTTGAAGTGTACCATTGGGCTACGGGGTCATGCTACCCAAAAAGAAATGCGACAAAAATGAAAATGAAAAGCACAAAATAGAACTAAAGACTATAAAAATATACATATGTACAAATGAACTTATTTGATGCCTCAAGATTTGAAGTGCTTCAGATGCCACCCATTGTGAGACAATGATAATGGCATCTTGTCCTGATAAACCAACAGGAAACCATTTTGTCCCCAGAATCGGTAAGGGGTGAATGGAACTCTCCACCAGGAAACCAATTTTATGTATCCTCCTCTTGGCTCTTTCTTCTTCTTGCCCCATGGTAGGACATGGTCTTCAAACTAAAAACCATAACTCCTTGCTCTCTTGGTGAAGAGTTCCTTTTGTTGACTTTGGAATACAACAGTATGGTCCACCACCATAGCTTGCTATTCTACTGGTCTAGTTTAGCACATGCTTTGATTTTCAGCATTAGACCCCTGACAAACCATCAGCTCAGCATCCCCTTTGGTGTGAAGGAGTTTAATCTCTTCATCCTGAGCAGTCTTCAATCTGAGCAATAGAGATTTGCATCTAGCATGAGTGGAAGAATTACTACCATTATATTTTAGGATCCAAGCATCATCAGAAGCTAATATTTTATTATATTTCTCTTCATCGAAGATGGAAGATCCTACTTGATTTGTACTACACCCTGCCAATTATTTTGATGCCTAATTTGGATCAAATCCTAGATTACTAGCCATGAGACTTTGATCAGCTGAGACATGAGCATCCTCTGTGGGGGAGTAATTACCCCTGCTTAAAGGCTCAAATATATTTTGAGTAGTAGGGGTTGACATTTGGGTGACCACAATCTTTACCTCAGACAGGTCCACACCTAGCTCTTCATCAATGTTTAACTACTCAGGATTGGCTTGCAGGGGTTCAAACTTAGTCATTTGAATTTTGGATTTCTTGACATGATCAATCATGTCAAATGACTGAGATGGACTTAGAAGAGAGGATGGGAATTCACCCTTTTGGTTTTTGGGAGGGGGAGGACTGATCTGTGAAGTTGAAGTAGAAGGCACAGAGATGTTTGATGTATTTACTTCTTTGGAAATCACCGAGTCCTTTGACAAGAAAGGAAGAGGGGTTCTCTACTCAGTGATTGAAATTGTTGGTTGGGGTCACTCCTTTGTCTTCTCTTTGTCAGCCTGCTAGGCTGACTGATCCTTAGACCTGGTGAATACTGCGTATGATCCTTCATCTACTTCACCTTCACTTCTAGGTTCATCATGGTAATTCAAGAAACCAATGTGGGAGTCGCCAGCTAATTCTTCTTGATCCTCCATGAAGAGACCAGCATCATTTTCTTGCTTGAACTCAGGCTAGAAATAGGAAACATGTTCTATTTATAGATATCCCACTACTGAGTTGGTTGGAGGTGCTTCAAGGGCAAGGTTCCTCTGTGGGGGAGGAAGATGATTTTGTTTCCCTTGACTTCTGGCAGTGTTGCCTTGATATGGTTGATTGGGGAAGGTCCTTCTTGGTACATCTTTGTATGAAGGAACAAAAGACATACCTTATGCCACTTGTCTTTTCAAGGCTAGCAAAATTCAAAATTCATTTGCCAGCTTGTTGAATTTTGCAATAAAATCCCTCATGGGCTCATGAGGTTCCTTCTTCATCTGCGTAAGTTGGGCTATCAAAGCATGCACATCCTTTGTAGGCTTGAACCTGGCTTCAAATTTGGCTTTGAGTGTATCCCAATCAGTCACTGATCTATCTTGCAGATGGTAGAACCAGTTTGCAATAGTGCCTTATAGTGTCTCCACAAAAATCCTAACTGCCACGTCTTCAAATTCCACCCCTATCACACCATAGGATATGATGAAGGCTATAATGTGTTCATCAGGGTGGACTCTTTCATCACCAAATAATTTGGGGAAATTCTTCCTTGAACTAAGTGGTAGCTCATGCAGGGGTGTAGTTAGATTAAGTGGACCAAAAGAGTTACCCCAGGGGCCTCGAACTACCATGATCAGATTATGAACAATAGGGATAACACATCTGAGGGGGTTGCTAGATTATAGGACAAAAATGGAAAAAAAATTGGCCCTACTTTAGCTTAAAGCTTGAGGCTTCAAACTGCGCTTTCTTTCCCAGCAGCTCTAATTTTGCAGACCAGATAATATAATGGAGATGGATGAAAATGGTAAGGCTATAAATGGATAATGGGTAAGACATGAAACAGAGTCGCCAGAGTCTATAATGGATAGGGTTATAATGATAATGGGTTATATAGGTGATGTTTCAATCTGAAACTTGAGGTTCCAAATTACACAATATTATGTATATTCCCAATGGAGTCACCAAAAACTGTTGGTTGAATATTTTGTCAATTAGCATACTAATAAATAAAATAGGTCTGATCAACCAAAGTAGGAAGATTAGTCATCCAAATGTGTAGTTTTACCACATCAGAAGGGGACTGATCTCTCCTCTCATCAAGGGGAGGTTCCCTGTAGGTATGCTATATATATAAATAGAAAATAATACTCAAGGGTAGGACAAACCATCCATCTCTCTTTCTTTAGAGATGATGCATACAAATCAAAGGAAAAACTCAATGGAAATAACAGATAGCACTCTTCTTCTTTTAGAAGTACTATTCAGCAAACCAAAAGAATACTCCTGGTAGTAAATGTGAAATGTAACAAAGGATGTAATAACAAGCAAATTGAGATGCAGCACAAAGTCTCCACTTGAATTGCTCAAGATTAAGATACGAAGCATAATGAGGGCACAAAGTCATCCCAAAGTCCTTTACACATAAATGAAAATAAAACACACTAAAGGCAATTATGGGGTCACAAAGTCTCTCCACACTTGACTCTTCAGGACACCTTCCTGACTGTTGTCACTAATTTTGCTTGTTGAATTAAAGGAATAGAAAATATATTAAAGAAAAAGACATCAAAATAGTTTCCTCAACAACAAAGATATTACACCACAAAGTCTGAAAAGTCACTTGCTTTCTTATTCCAGTAACAAAATATGATCAGCAATCTGAGCTCAAATTCTCAGTAATGCCTTACAATTTGTGTAGAGTTTCATTCTCCTTGTCAAAAAAGAGATCCTTTTACAATATAAGAGAGTCCCTTATATAGCCTCTTCAAGAAGGACTCGAGAACAGTACCACATCATGTTGCATTGAAATCTATTAAGAAGGCAGGCTAGAACTTAGGGGCATCTACCCATTTGCTTTTCTCAATGCAGAGAAACAAGTCACGCTATTAAAAGTTTACATCTTTCAATTTCCACCTGGAAATTTGATCCTTCTTCATCATTCCTCCTTTTTTGGTTATTTGAATCGGGTCCTAGATTCAATTTGATGCTCTATTCCTTAGTCACTTTCTAATGGTCTTTAGCAATTGACATGTGGCACATTCTATTGCTAAACAGGTGAAGACACGTGGCAACTTCCATGGGACTCTGAGAAATGTTTATTGATATAGGCTTTGAAACCTATTAGAAATTCAAAATTGCAGATGTAGACACATGTCGCTCTCTGCATAGTTACAATGGAAAAGGTGGCAGCTTTCACTCATCTTTGGAGAGTCACATGGATGTAGACATTTGGTGCATTCCACTTCATTTATTCACTTATCCCTAGGTAAGAGACTGTGGATATTGACACTGGGAGGCTTCCGACAAGCTTTAATAGGGACACATGGCAATATCCACCAATTCGTATAAACAAATTTCAGTGAGGTTCAGTCGTCGACACTTGGCAGCATCTACGAGATTCTTTTGGGCTTTTGTCTCGGTCCGTTTGTTTGCCTTGGTGACTTTTTGCGACAGAAATTCCCTTCGCAAGGGCACTTGTGTCTTTGACTCCTCGAGCACTCCTTTGAACTTTGTCGCTTGAACCAACCATTGAACCAAGTTTTGGTTTAACGGTTCAAATGAAGCCTTAAACTGATTGACAAACCATTTGATTGAACCAAAGGATGAATCAAAGCATTGAACTGCTTGATTGAACCCACCTTTCAACCATTTGATGTTGAACCAAAGGATGAACCAAATGTTGAACCTGCTGCTTGAACCTGCTTTTGAACATTTTTGTTTGAACCAAGGCAAGGGCCAAAATAGCTTCATATGTTGTCCCAAAACTAACATTTTTGGGGACCAAAAATATTCACCTTAGATATGTATCATACTAAAATTGTGTATAACAATCATACTAATGTATGGATTTATGCCACAATTATGAATCTGATTCATATAATTGCATTTTTGACAATTTTGAATTTTGCATAAGTGTGAGTAGCATGCTAACATAACATGCCCCCAATATATATGGATAAATCTAAAATCTAACATAATTTATAATGTGAGGGAAATGTTCTCAAAACATTCCTCCACTGAATATGGATATGTTGAATATTGAACAAGTGTGGAGAACATGCTTCCAAAGAATGTCCCCACTGGAACTAGAGAATGTGCAAATTGTAATTGACTTTGAATAACATGTTTATAAACATGGCCCTACTAATATTCCCCCTATTTTTGGAGGAATGTATATAATACTTTATATTCATATCCTCTCAAAAGGAAAATGTGATAATTTTCTTGATGTAGGGACCAAGTTATATGCTACTAGTATAAGTGGTAGTAATTTGTAACCTTACTTTGGTAATACTAAGAATTTAATATAATATTTGTGTAGGAATTTTTTAGTTATTTTTGGTAATGTTTGAAATTTTTAAAATATCGTATAATATGGAAGAGCTCAATTTCTATATTCCAATTCGACTTGTGGTTTTTAAATTGGACAACCAGTGCTCAAGATATGCACATTTGAATTTTGTGTAGAAGTTGTATATTAAGTACTTTGAATATAAATTTGAAATCATTTGAATTTTTCACTTTTTGAAAATTTGAGATCTTATTAGAAGATCACCATGCCACGTAGTATATCCCATTGAGTAGTGTGATTTGATGTACTCTAGAAAACTCTAGCCAGTTCAGATTTCATTGAATTGGTAAGTAGGTTTAGTTGCCAATTTACTAGTAATTTTTATTTTTTGAAGAATTTTCAGTTTGGGGGTGATTTTTTCCTTCTAAGTGTATTTATGGAAACTTATCAAGGTATATTACACATGTTTTGGTAATATGATGCTAGTGTCCAATTTCATATGCAAGCATCCAATGTTATCATTCTATGTCAATGTTATTATCCAACACTATTGTCTTGCAGCTACACTACTATCTTTTTATTTTTTTTGTATTTCATTCTAACCTATATTTTATCACTAAAATTTGATTTCTAATGATCATTATATGTATTTGTGTGTGTGTGTGTGTGTGTATACATACATACATACATATATATATATATATATATATATATATATATATATATATATATATATATATATATATATATATGTATGTATGTATGTATGTATGTATACACACACACACACACACACACACACACACATACATACATATACATACATACATACATACATACATACATACATATATATATATATATATATATACATATATATATATACATATATATATATACATATATATATACATATATATATATACATATATATATATATATATACATATATATATATATACATATATATATATACATATATATATATACATATATATATATACATATACATATATATATATATATACATATATATATATACATATATATATATACATATATATATATACATATATATATATACATATATATATATATATATATGTATATATATGTGTGTGTGTGTGTGTGTGTGTGTGTGTGTGTGTGTATATGTATATGTATATGTATACGTATACGTATACGTATACATATACATATACATATACATATACATATACATATACATATACATGTACATGTACATGTACATGTACATGTACATGTACATGTATATGTATATGTATATGTATATGTATATATATATATATATATATATATATATATATATGTATATGTATACATATACATATACATATATATATACACACACACACACATATATATACATATATACATATACAAATATATACATATATATACATATACATATACATATATATATACATATATACATATATACATATATACATATATATACATATATACATATATATATACATATATACATATATATACATATATACATATATACATATATATACATATACATATATACATACATACATATATATATATACATATATATATATACATATATATATATATACATATATATATATATATATACATATATATATATATATACATATATATATATATACATATATATATATATACATATATATATATACATATATATGTATATATATATATATATATATATTTGAGAGTTTTAACATGATATGCATTTTGACCTTGGCAGAGTTGGATCTGAATGTGGTTGACAGGGCCATTTTAGATCAAGTAGGGTTGGGTCATGTGGCCCAATTATGATAGATTACATATTACATTCCATATACTCATAGACCTATCTAAGAGGTGGAAACCTGATACATGCACTTTCTAGGTCCCCACAAGGGAGATGATGTTCACATTAGAGGATGTGTAGTATTTTTTTGTCTTCCTATTATAGGTGAGAGAGTTTAGGTTGATGGATATGATAGCATTGGTTATATTCAGTGTTCTCACATATATTTAAGTGGATAAATGTATATGGATTTAGATCCAAGTATTATGATTCGTCTAGATAACATTATCAAAGGTGATGTTCTGTGATTGCAAAAGTTTATCTATGTTTTATTGGTGTCATTCATAGAATTAGAGGGTAGCATAGTGGGTATCTCATATTATGTGTACCATGTAGTTCAAAATATTGAGCCTGATCAAATCAAATATTCCTAGGGACTACTATATTATCCCACTTATATAAGGATATTTATATATTTACACTAGAGAGTCATGGTGGATGGATTGGAGTATGGACTCTTTTACATGTTTGGTCATATGAGCATATTATAGTGGTATAGCTAGTTGGTGGACCCCTACTTGGATGGACCCACCTAAATATATTTATAAATAAATGGGTATTTATGTGTGGTATATTACACACCATGATGGAGTACCATGTTATTATAGACAAGTTAACCTCAAATCGGATTATATGGCATTCATACATGACATTTTTTGGATGGCCCAAGGATGGGCTTAAGATGTAGAAGGTTTAGATGATCATGTGGTTAGTTGATTGATATCTCAGTGTGTATTTATTTCAATATGATCACATTTTATGATAGTTTAGTTTATAGTATGGAGTGTCATCATCACCTTACCCTTAGCATCGAATAACATTGAGAGGGCATACACCGCATGATAGGTGTTTCTATGCTAATTTCGCTTTCTACATTCAAAAGATAGAAACTAAGAAGAATGGTCTAAGGCTTGTATGTACCTGGATGAAGTCGTGCGTACCGTTATCCATACATCGTGAGAAATCCTCTTTGGTTGTGGAGGAATGACACCTGCAAAAGAAAGAGACTAAGACAAAGAAGGCATTAGATGAGGAGATGGTGGGTTGCCAAGCAAAAGCTTGATCCCAGAAGTACAAAGACTTCTTAGAGGGAAGTCAACCCACTGATTGATAAAAAGGATGTCTGATAAATAGTAGAATGATAAAAGACTGAAATGATTAAAGACTGAAAAGGAAATGGAAGCAAATGCTTACCTGAATGATGTTGTCAGCCTGGTCACAGTCACCGGCGTCGATTGGTCAAGGTCTATCGACGTCGGTTGGGCTGTCGATGTCGGTGAGGGTAGTGGTCTCTGCGTCTGGCGTCAGTTGGGGTAGTAAGCTTAGACAGGATCTGGTCAGGTCTGTGGCCTGTGGACAGGGTCTGGATGGGTCTATGGACGTGCAGAACGGTCTAGAGAATGGTCTGGGTCTGTCTAAGGGTCTGAGAGTTTGGTCTGAGGTCTGAGAGAGAGTCTGGGTCTTTGCAGGCAGAAAGGATGGTCTGAAAGAGTGCCCAGATAGAAGCCAGGGGAAACATGGAAGAAAGAGTGGTCTGGTTGAGGTCTGTGGTCTGGTTGAGGATGGCTGAGTCTAGTTCATAATACTTAGAAGCAAATAACTAGAAAACATAATGAAAACACAAGAAATATACATACCTGTGCCCTGTTGAAGGAGTGTTACTGATCCCTGTACCTGTTATTGATGTAGCCTGTGTGGAGAGACCTATTGCTGGTGTAGAAGCCTATTGTGTATACCTGAGAGAGAGAGAGAGAGAGTGAGAGATCTGGTTTGAAGATTGGCAGATTGATTGGCAGAGTGGCAGATGGTCCAAGACTGAAGATTGAAAGATTCAAGAGTCCGATGAAGCGCAGAGGCAAAGGGAAATGATAACGGACGCAAAAAACCGTTATGAAGGCAACCGACGCTGGCAATATCACCGATGTCGGTTGATAGTTGATCGACGTCGGCGGCTGGAAGGCAGGAAAAAAGGCTAAAAATAGCCTTTCGTCCGTTTTCCCAACTACCGAGTCAGCGAGTCTGAGGAAGAAATGGTCGAAGGTGATTAAAATGGATGAGAGGTTAAAGGGGAGAAGTTGGAATGGGGGTCTAGGCATTAATATTAGCCATGTGGGGAATTAAGGGAATCCAAAGAAGGGTATCCAAGGGTGGCGAGGTGGCAAAGGAGAGAGGGAAAAGGGATTTTATTAATTTAAAATAGCTTATTTTAAATTAATAAGTGTGTGGGGGTTTGGAGTGTCAAAGTGGACGAAGGGGACCAAGGGGGAGAGGATGAGGAAGATGACCAAGGGAGTAGACACAATTTTGGTGTCTACATTTGCCCCTTTTTGTCTTGTTGGTTGTTCTGGATGAACTGCAAGACAAAAATAGGAGTTGGTTCCTCCGGGTATGGGATGAGGTGGATTGCCCTGAGGTATGGATGAGGTATTCCCCCTCAAAGTGGGAGTCGAGGGAGGGGAACCTGATGTCGGGTGCTGATTTCACAAAAGGTGGATGAGAAGGATGAAGAGTGAGTGGAAACGCTGTAATAGTTGTGATTGCACGCATACCACTTCATGGGACAGATAGGTCAAATGGTCACAGTCAAAATGTCAAGGAGTGCCAAAATTGAAATAACTGGGCCCCAACATTAGTCGTAGCTAATCAGGTTATTCAATCTAAGCTGTAGCTCCAAATGGTCATCGTGCTCCAGGTATCCCGGGCTCAGGAAGTGCTCCTGGAAACACGAAAATGTCACAAGTAGTGCGGATCAACCGGCTTGCGATCCTATACTTGTGAGGGTCCAAAAATATGGTCTGCGAACAATTTTGCTATTTATTCGTGAGGTAGCATGTGTGCAAACAAAACCAAGACAAAATTGTCTTGGAAGTGGTCAGGGTCTGAGGAGATAGGCGTGATCTCCATGGTCGTTGGTCGGGTTGAGATATAAGTGATCTCAAAAGTGCCCCATGAGGAGTCAAAAATGACTTCGACATAGTAGGGTTGGTTGATTGGTCATGATGAAAAATGAAAGGTCAATGTCTTGAGAGAGACGAATGAGCAAATGGATGGATGAAGGAATGGCCGAGCTAACCTCAAAAGACTGAGTGCTGCCTACATAGCCCCTGTTAGGAAGGGGCCTCAGGCCAATGTAGTTCTCCCTAAAAGGGAGGAAGGGGTCAAAGTGATGGAATTGGTCTTGGTCGAGGTCAAGGTCATGGTCAAAAGGAGGATAGAAGGTTTGTCCATCGGAGAGACAAACAAACGAGGGTGGTCGAGCTAACCTCAGAGGACGTCATGTCATCTAAGTGCTGCCTACATAGCCCTGATTGGAAGGGGCCTCAGGCTAATGTAGTTCGAGCAACGATTCAAAGAGGTCGATAGGCTAGTCTTGGTCAAGGTCAAAGTCGAAATGATGAGGATAAGATGATGCTACAGCCTTTTCCAAATGGTGTATTTTGTAACATTGGTTGAGGGGTCTTTCATCCCTAGCAATTTTTCATATTCATGATGGATGTATGCTAAAAATGAATTGAGGTCTATTTATGCTTCAACAAGTATTGGTTTATGCTTAACATAAATTGTGTTTGGTCGATAGTTTCCATGTGTATTGGTGTCCATAGAAACTATGTGAAAAGGACTAGGACGATGTATGATGTCATGATGCCAAGTTGCTGGTCTGAAAAGGTTTTGGTTGAGTTGGACCAAAGTGTGAAAGATAAGTGAAAGGTGAATTTTTCTTTCATTGACAAGGACCGGAATGAGAGCATATATAGGGGTTGTTAGAACAAAGAGCCCCATTCATGCATCACGTCATTGACCATGGTTGATGTTGGAGAAGTAGTCGAATCACTTGACGTTTAAGTGAGCTCAAAATCCCTGGAGTGGGTGATGTGATAGGAGAGGAGGGGGTAACCCATTTGTGGCAGGAATAACCTTGCCCCTTTTATAGGTGACCCGAGAACGACTATAGGCATGTCCATGACTTGATAGCTTGTCAGTCATTTTTTTTTTTTTTTTTTTGGGAAGTCTACTTTGAGATGTCGCTTTGCTTGGTGGTCATATATGTGAAGCTGATCGATACGAGAAGCTTTAGAAAGAATGTTGTTTGTAGCAATATTTAGTCATAGCCATCCTTCGAGGGAGTGGTCTATATTTTGCTTTATATGTTTTGATATGTTGGCCTAGCTGTCCTTCAAGGGAGCAGTCTAGTAATACAACAATTGTGTAGCTGTCCTTCGAGGGAGTAGTCTACATTTAGAGAGTTTTATGACCTTGAATGATATGATATCCCATTTTTGACATGTTTTGGTTGACTGAAGTTTAGCCATGGATGAGCCTGTAGAGGTTTAAGGGTTCCCTTTTATTAGGACAAAGCATTCATGCTTGACAAAAAGGGTTGACATAGGACTTGTTTAAGGGAATAGGGATTAAGAGGACGGGGTTGCTCAAGGGATGAGCTCAAGTAAAATGTCAAGTGGACGAGTACTCGACTAATAGAAGAATGGTCGAAGATGCAAGGCATAAAAAGGGCTCAAGTTTTGATAAGTCCCTGGGCCATGCTTATGCGTTATGATAAAAGGTTTGAGTCAATTAGGAGCAGACTTGCCCCATTTGCCTCTTCGATATTGGTCATGATGATTGATGACGGTTTGAAGAAGTGATAGGTGCTTGGTTGGTTGATGTTTGATGATTGAAGTTTGGTCGAGGTTTGGTTGATGTTGGTCGAGATCATGATTAAAAGATTGGTTGATGATTGGACTATGTGTAGTCGAGGTCTGGTCGAGGTCATGGTCGATGTCATGGTCGAGGTTATGATAGGAAGGTTGATTGATGGTTGGTCGAGACTTGGTTGAGGTTCGATCGAATGTCTGGTCAAATTTGGTCGAATGCTTGGTCAAAGGCTTGGTTGAATGTTTGGTCGAAGGCAGGATAAGGTTGAATTCCCCCAGTCACTTAGGGAGAATGTTGGATAGATTGGTCAAGGTCGGTTGAGGCTTGGTGGTCAGATGGACTGTGTTGATGTCGAATAATGGGGTCAAAGGTGGCAAAGGGACCATAGTCTGGCGTGGAGATCCCAATTTAGGTGATGAGGTTTGAGAAGCATGGGTCGGTGTTGATGATTTGTCGAAGGGGTGGTCAAGAGGATCCTTGATGAGAAGGGTGTCCTTTTTTTGGTGTTGACGAGTGACAGCTTTAAGAGCACAACAATTCTCAGTGTCATGTCCCGAAGTGTGATGATATGATAGTGGCAGAATTTAGAGTTGTCAAACCAAGATGGTCTTGATCCGAGAGTTGATGAATGGGGTGGTGTTGAAGGTTTGTTGATAATGTGGTCAAGAAGAAGGGTGTCATTCCCCAGACATTGGTGAATGACAACCTTGAGGGCACAACAATGATCAGTGTCGTGCCTAGGCATGCGATGATACGCACAAATCTGAGTGTCGTCGAACCAGGGTGGTTTTGGTTCGAGAGATAGGTATGGTTTAAGAGGTGGGAGATTGATGCGAGAGGACTGCAATAATTGCCGTAACAGCAAGGCATAAGAACCTGCTAATGGGTCTGGATGTTTTGTTGCAGTGGGGGTTGATGACTTTGGTTTAGGAGGCATAAGAGGCGTTGGTTGATGGTTTGAAGGAGATATATGTCTGATGGGTTGAGGAGGTAATGGAGGCAACTTGCCTCTGGGAAGTATGGGAGTAGGAAGCACTCCCCTTAAGGTGGACGGATGTGGGCCCAAAATTGAAGGTAATGATGAAGGTGGGGGAGGAATCCTCCGGTGTGGTTTAGTGGCCTTGTTTGGTATGGGTTGAGGGCCACCATTGTGCGAGGTGAGGTTAGATGTGGGGTGAACACCAAGAGGTTCAACCTCTTTTGGTAAGGTGGACGCCTGTGCGGGTTTGAGCTTAGATGTGGATGGCTCTTCTCTTGATGGAGAAGGCATTGAAGATGTGGGCTCTTTAGGTGAAAAGAGTGCCGGAATAGTCATGGCTTTTGTGTGTGGTTGAGGAGTCAAAAAGGTATGATCATCTATGGATGATAAGAAGGATGAAGGTGAGATAGATGGTGTTGATGTGGTCAAAGTGTCCTCCAATATGGGAGAGGTCGATGGAGGACTAATAGGAGAAGAATATTCTTCTACCTATGGAAGACAAATGGGGGAAGATGGCTCTTCTACCTGTGATGGAGGTTGGTCTGGGATAAGAGGTGAGACCGTGTTGACCGTGTGTATATGATGGTCATGAGAGTCATTGGTTATGGTCTGAATGTTGTCTTGGGTAGGAGGATGGTTAGGAAATGGGTGCTTGAAGATGTCGATGTTTTGATTTGGTGGGGCGTTTGGGTTATCTAAAATAAGATCCCCCTTGTCGATCATGTCTTGGACTATGTTCTTGAAGGTTTGGCAATTGTTGATGTCATGGCCGTGGACGCGATGAAGGTGACAGAAGTTGGCCTCCTTATACCATGTAGGGAGGGCTTTTGAAGGGTTGAATTGGGGGGTTTGAATTGGAGGGAGATTGAGGACCCCCTGCTTGACAAGTTTTTCCAAAATAGAAGCGTGTGATTCTCTAAGCAGAGTGTATGAACGCTGGATGTACCATTGTTGGAATTGTTTGGTGATGCTTGAAGATGTAGAAGATTGAGAGTGATTAGTTGTTGTCGAGGATGGTGATCTGACAACCACAGTGTTGGCCACTCCTTTGGACTTGGAGTTGGCAGAAGAAGAAGGTCTGGAGGAAGAATGGTCATTGGTTCTTGCGTTAGTATTATGCAATTTGACCTTATCCTCTTCAATGGCACGGAGTTCAAGCTTTCGGGCCATGGTGAAAGCTTCATCGAAAGTGCAGAATGTTTGAATCCGCAAGGTAGATGAGATGTGGCTGGCACATGCTCGAGAAAAGAGCTCAATGAGCTTGGGTTGAGGCAAAGAGAAGGAGAGTTGGTTAATCAAGCCTCTCCAACAGGCGACAAAATCGACTATGGATTTGTCGTCAAATTGCCTGATGGAATAGAGGTCTATGATTGAGACTTGTTTGGTGATGTTGATAGAAAAATGGTCGAGAAATAATTGGGCAAGTTGAATGAATGAGAAGATAGAATGTCTGGTAAGAGAGCTATACCAGTCAAGGGTGGCACCTGAGAGGGACATGGGAAACATGCGTAAAAGTAACGCATCATCGTGGGCTATGAGGTAACAGGCATGTCTGAATGCCCGTAGGTGTTGTTGTGGGTCTTCCTTACTCTAGAAGCGAGTAAATTTAGGAAGCTCCCATTGGTTGGGGTATGGTCAAATCGGGACAGAAGGATGAATGGGCTCATTGCAAATTTGCTCGTATGAGAGAGCATTGCTTGAACCAGAAATAGAAGTCTCGAGACTGGACATTTTATCCATCAGCATCTTGATGAGATCTGTTGACGGATTGGCGGGTGGAGTGCCCCCTAGGTTGTAGGGTGCTTGGAAGGTGCTAGAAGAGGCATACGACGTAGTCGGTTGCGCTTGTAGGGGTGCAACATATGTGTAACTAGTCACAGGGATAGAAGTGGAGGCCAAAGGTGGTTGGGTCATGAAGGTAAAAGGCATAAGCTAAGTAGATACTACCAAAGGTGGTTGTGTGACGGCATTAGCAAAAGGGGAGGTAGACACTCCTACATTTATGGGCGCAAGAGTGTGCGGGGTCGAGACAATCAAGTTCTGGTATGATGGAGAACTTGGTTGAATTGCGTGTGGTTGAGGGGGTAATGGAACCCTGATGGAGGTCGGTCAAAAAATAGATGGGGAGGCCAAACTTTGCGTATTGGCTATGGTCAGGTTAATGGTTGAGGCAAAAGGCTGGGTAGCGGATGGTGTTGATGTCGTCACCACTTCGCCTAAAAGGTCTCGCGTTGGGTTTCTTGCGAGATAGTTTTGGAGGGCTGTGATATTGAGGTCCAAGAATCTCTCAAAATCTTGGTCCCCTTCAGGGATAATGGGGGTCTGAGTCAGGGTCAGTCGAGTAGGAGTTCTTTCAGTCTCTGAGTGGAACTCCATTGTAGGACTGGTTATGGACGAGGAAGGCAGAAGCAATTGATGGCTCACGTGGTCAAGAAGAGTCATGGTTTGACTGAATGTCAAAACCATTCAAGGCAAGAAGGGTCAGGTTCCAGAAGCTGTGTTTTTTTAGTTTCAAAAACTCAAAATGTGGTTTTTGGTAGAAAAAGGGGCGGGTTTTAGGTTGTTGTTTTGAAAAAGGACTGTGACAGTGACCAACGTCAGTTGAAAAACTGATGTCAGTGGAAAAAGATGGCCGACGTCGGTCAGATAACCGATGCCGGCGAGGGAAGGTGGCCGACGTCTGTGGTAAAGCTGATGCTGGTGACTGTGGTTTCTAGAAACTTAGAAAATTGGAAGATTCTTGGAAAAAAGGAAGAAGAACGTCCTCACTAGCTCAAAAAAAAATAGATAAGAACAAAAAAGATGAAGAATACAAGTAGGTCCTAAGCATTAAATCCTAAGAATCAAATTTTAGAATCATGTTGGCTTATGCCTTAGAATGAATATGTGGGAGGTTGGCTATTAGAATGGGTCCTAGAAGAGGTAGTGTAAAGATGGTTTCAGGTTTGTTTAGGCACTCAAGAAGTCTGTGTTAGGTTCCGTACATGGCCTGGTGCTAAGGAGCAAGCTCCCCTCACTTCACGAGTCCAGTGGTAAGCTGGTCTCGCTTAGCCAAAATATACTTTCCCTAGAGATTAGACTCTGCCAGAGAATAGAGTGGGCTTTCCCCTTGGTGATGAAATCCAAGTAGGATTGCCGGGATGGGTAAGGTATCCGCTGGGGGATGAAATCCCAGTCGGGCCTTGTCTCAGGTGAGTTTGATGTTTGATTTGTGCAAGTGGTTTAGGTTGTGTAACATAAAGTGGACTACGATTAATTCAATATGCAGTTTATTAATTACTAGGTGTGGTCTAAGAAATGCAAGCAAGCAGAAATGAAAATGCAATGTGTTTTAAGCTCAAGTCGAAATGTTAAGTTGGAATGAAAACAAGTTGAGAAAGGGTTCAAGAATATGATTTTTGACTAGCCTAGAATGCAAGAAAAGAAAGAAAAGTTCTTTTTATTCCTGCTTATGATGTCATTTAGAAGAGAAGAAAGAGGTGAAAAGGGAGAAACCTAATGCACCTATATGAACAGAAAGAAAAGGAACCCAAGGAAGGCCCTAAGGGTCCCACCGGGCGTGCCAGAATGTTTCTATGATAATTTCGCTTTCTACATTCAAAAGATAGAAACTAAGAAGAATGGTCTAAGGCTTGTATGTACCTGGATGAAGTCGTGCACACTATTATCTAGACATCGTGAGAACTCCTCTTTGGCTTTGGAGGAATGACACCTGCAAAAGAAAGAGACTAAGACAAAGAAGGCATTAGATGAGGAGATGGTGGGTTGCCAAGCAAAAGCTTGATCCTAAAAGTACAAAGACTTCCTAGAGGGAAGTCAACCCACTGATTGATAAAAAGGATGTCTGATAAATAACAGAATGATAAAAGACTAAAATGATTAAAGACTGAAAAGGAAATGGAATCAAATGCTTACCTGAATGATGTTGTCAGCCTGGTCACAGTCACCGGCGTCGGTTGGTCAAGGTCTGTCGACGTCGGTTGGGCTGCCGACGTCGGTGAGGGTAGTGGTCTCTGCGGCCGGCGTCGGTCGGGGCAGTAAGCTTAGATGGGATCTGGTCGGGTCTGTGGCATGTGGACAGGGTCTAGACGGGTCTATGGACGTGCAGAATGGTCTGGAGAATGGTCTGGGTCTGTCTAAGGGTCTGAGAGTTTGGTCTGAGGTTTGAGAGAGAGTCTGGGTCTTTTCAGGCAGAAAGGATGGTCTGAAAGAGTGCCCAGACAGAAGCCAGGGGTAATAGGGAAGAAAGAGTGGTCTAGTTGAGGTCTGTGGTCTGGTTGAGGATGGTTGAGTCTAGTTCATAATACTTAGAAGCAAATAACTAGAAAACATAATGAAAACACAAGCAATATACATACCTGTGCCCTGTTGAAGGAGTGTTGTTGATCCCTGTACCTATTGTTTATGTAGCCTGTGTGGAGAGACCTATTGCTGGTGTAGAAGCCTGCTGTGTATACCTAAGAGAGAGAGAGAGTGAGAGATTTGGTTTGAAGATTGGCAGATTGATTGGTAGAGTGGCGGATGGTCCAAGACTGAAGATTGAAAGATTCAAGAGTCAGGAGTCTGATGAAGCGTAGAGGCGAAGGGAAATGATAACGAATGCAAAAAATTGTTATGAAGGCAACCGACACCGGCAATATTGTTGACGTCGGTCGACAGTTGACCGACGTCGGTGGCTAGAAGGCAGGAAAAAATGCTAAAAATAGCCTTTCGTCCATTTTCCCAACTGTCGGGTCAGCGAGTCCAAGGAAGAAATGGTCGAAGGTGATTAAAATGGACGAGAGGTTAAAGGGGAGAAGTTGGAATGGGGGTCTAGGCATTAATATTGGCCATGTGGGGAATTAAGGGAATCCAAAGAAGGGTATCCAAGGGTGGCGAGGTGGCAAAGGAGAGAGGGAAAATGGATTTTATTAATTTAAAATAGCTTATTTTAAATTAATAAGTGTGTGGGGGTTAGGAGTGTCGAAGTGGATGAAGGGGACCAAGGGGGAGAGGACGAGGAAGATGACCAAGGGAGTAGACACGATTTCGGTGTCTACAATAGGCTATCACCCACAGCTATATATCTATTTATATTTCCTACCAATAAGAGATATTCCATGGTTCCCCTAGTTATATGGGATGATGTGGGATGCAAAAATAGTTATATGTAGTAGTGGGTGGGATTATAGTGGCCATTATTGTTTCCTATTATAGTTTCCCCTAGGTTCCTTTCCTACGACACAAGGGGATGCAAGAGGAGAGATAGGTGAAGATGTAGATGGTAGTGACCCTATGGGATTGGTACTAATAGATGAGATAGTCATTAGAGATACATGTGATTACCATAGTTTATAAATTTGGCATTTTATCAATATTAGATAAAGTATATGATTCCATAGACATAATTAACTAGCATTGTATATCTTGTGTCTATAGGAAATTAAGAGTGGGTGACAATGGTAGACTGTACGATACAAGTCCTCACATGTAGTGTACCATGGATATATTTGGGGATGGTTTTATTGAGAGGCTAGTTTATATTAAAGGTGCCCATGCACTAATATTTGATCCTATAGTGAGATTTATGATAGCATACCATATTATGGTAAGTGAGCACGAGGATCTACATGCTAATTTAGATAGATGATACATCCCACTATGTAGCACCATAGAGATCATGCATGTTATAATTGATCAAAATGACACTTTACAATGCAAGCATGAGGATACAATGCTGCATTTAGCAGAATTTGAGGAGAGTGTACATGAGTTATCTCATGCACATAGACCCCAATTAGATCATGGTGCCTTGACATTGAGATGTGTGATGATCGTGGATATAGATATTGATGAGGAGTACACATTTAGGGATATTACCCTAACATATGATTGATGTTTTTTATTATTATTAACTATGTATCATTTGATATATATGATTTTTTTCACATGGTTTGTTTTGTGTTAAATGAATGTGTGGCATCTAGCATTTTATATTTGATTTATATGTTTATTTTAAAAATATGATAAGATATTTTTAATTTGTATAACTAATATTTTTAATTAAATGAGATTTATTCATTATAGTTATAATATAATAATCATCATACATAGTGGAACCTAGAAGGAAATAAGAATGCCTAACTATAATGATCACAGGGTAGTGGAATCATTGATTTATTTCTATAACTAACTCTATTATATCTATAGAAATGCCTGTGAGTCTATAGATACCATATTTAGCACCTAAATATATTGTGTATGTATATCCCCTCCACATAATATTATATTTAGGACCTAATTAACCAATGGTTCCTTGATAGGATCAGTGTGGAAGCAATCAATCTTGGTAGAGAGTACATTAGGAGAAGTAATTGTACTAGTGGTCATCTTATGTGAAGGTTGATGGACCATGTGTTTCTCAAATGGAGTATCATGGGGTGGTTCTACCCTCTTAGACAAGCCTCTAGGAGAAGTATGTGAAATAGGTCTAGATATGTCTTTTTGATATACAATAATTCCTCGATTGGCTAACTGTGTAAGATTTTACGCAAGATCAAAACACTCACTATATTTATGTCCATTAATACCATGGTAAGTATAAAAGTGTTGTCCTTTTGCCTTATTAATTCAATGTGGTAGATAAAGTGAATTAGGATAAATTTTTATCATTATTTTATCCAATAGTGTGTATAATATAACATATGGTTTATCATGGTACTAGTCAAACTAAAGAGGCTATCATTTTATAGAGTTATATGGTGTACATATTGAAGATACTCTATAAGCATGTCCCTTTACATTATTCAAAACCTTTATAATTTGTTCTTTGACATATTCTATTGGTTTTGAAAAGGTGTTTGAATTGGTTCATGGTCTTTTGTAACTTGTTTGTTTTCCTTGGAGACATGATTCTTATCATGCATTGTTTTTAGTGAAGATATAGGTAACTTGGTTTGAGTGTTCAATAGAGCACATGCATATTTTTTCATATCCCAATACAAGGTATCTAATAAAGAAAAGGGCTTAATCAATGTTGTTGATCTTAGTGGATAAAGGAGACCTCTATTAAATATAAATTTTACTTCCAAATTTGAGGGTGTATAATTTAAGGAATACAAATCATCCTTAAATCAAATAATATAGTCTTGTATAGAGCCATTTTCTATTTATGTCAGTTCTTGAAAATGTTCCAAAGTTAACTTATGTAAGTTATAAGGATGAAAATTTGATATAAATGCATCTTCAATTTTTATGAAAGTTGATAAGGAACCATTTGGAAGACTATAAAACCAATCAAAAGCCCCTTGGGTTAAACTACGATGAAAAGCCTTTAAGAGTAGGCTTCCATTTTGGGCCCAATGTTCAAAGGAGTGTATAGACCATTTTATATGGATAGTATGATCCCCTTAACCATCAAAAGAGGAAAACTTAGGCATTAATAAATTTTTAAGGATAAGGATTCCCAAATACATCCTTAGCAATAGGTTACTCTAGTAATATATTCTCCTCAAAAATAGACTCATGAGAAGAAATTTGTAACTTAAGAGTATTCACTTGTTGTTGTAAATTTCCCATGGTAGTCATAATAGATTACATATCACAATAAGGGGTTGAAACTTTTTCTAGTGGCTACAAATTACCATGCACACAAAACATATGAATAATTAAATATTTTCCACTATCCATGGGAGGATCATCACATGGTTTTAATTCATTCTATAAAGAGGTATGTATGGTTAAAGAGGTGATTATGTCATGGTTTGGTATGATTGTCATTACAAGGTGATATGGTATTTATAATCTCATGACATTCAACAGGACTAGAGGAAAAATCTTAACATTTGGTCTTTTATATTACAAAATATAGAGGGAAGAAAAGGAACATTTTATATTTTAGGTGTAACATCATGAGAGGGAAGAATAAAAATTTCAATTTTAGTTTCAATTTTTAAAGGAGGGAGAGAAGATGAAATGCTATTTTTTATTTTCTTTGACTTATATTACTTTATGTTTGAAAAATATACATGAAATATACTTGGGACTTTACTTGTGTCCCCAAACAATGCATGTTTTGTAGTCATTTCCTTATGATTTTCATATGCAATCTCATTTTTTCTTCAATAAAAATGATGGGAGACATAGGACATGTATTTTTTCACCAAAAATTAGAGTGACAGAACAAATTTGACTATTTTCCTTTGATCTACCCAATTAAGGAATACAATTATCGACATGAGTATTAGTTGGAGAAGAAGGCACACACTTGAATTCATCAATATTTTTTTCATGAGAGATAGAGGAGGAACATTTAAATTTTTGTACATTTGCATCATTCAAAAGGTAAGAAACACACTCACTTTTTGAAGTAACTAAAGGATGTATGCATGTAACATTTTGATTTTCAATATTATGAATACTACCATTTTGCCTATCAATTGTATCATGCATATTTGTTAAATATTGAAACCTTTCATCATCATAAAGTAGAGGAATAGGATAGGTGTCATATCCAAGAGGGATATCATCGCACTCATAACCACAATTATAAATTTCACTACCTTGCTTATTTATATTTTCATTTGTATAATTGGTTCTTTCATTATCATAGTTTTAAGAAATATGGGATTTATCATGTTTTTGTTATTCTATGAGATATTAATATGCAATATATTGATCAATAAATACATTAAATAAACTATCATAAGGATGAGGCTTCCTTGTAGGGCCTTATATTAGTGAATCCATAAGGATTTTTACAATTAAGAAACACACAACCACTAAGGATAAAGCAATAATATAATTAAGCATTCCTAAATTATGCCCATACAAGGAGAGAAAAATGAAATCAGATTTGAAAATAAAATATAGATTTCTAAAATGAAATTAATTTGAAGGAGAAAACCTTACATGAAAACTAAGGTTTTGTCTCAATAACAGAGAATGGGTTCACCAGATGTTTTATGTTTTTTTGGTATTTTCATAGCAAACACACAAACTGATAGACTATTTTGAAGGAATGATAATACTAAAATTTACACTAAAGTATAGTCAATAACACATATCTTTCTAATTTAACATGTGTAATAAATACAATAGGTAAAAGGTAGCTAAGGGATGAAAGAAGGAATATCTTGTTTGATATTTGGTTCTAAGATATGACATTGATCATGTGTTATCATAGGGATGCATCATGTGTTTTGACCTTATTCATTTTGTAGTCCAACTATTTTTCTCACTAGACAGTTGCATCGAATAGGGATAATAGCGTCAATACATGTGTGTACCTCTGATGCAAGTGTCTGATCAAATATATGCACAATAATGGATCTAAATGTGTGCCATGCCTACAATGTTACCTATGTAACTACCATGTGCCTCAAATTATGTCTGCTTGTGTGCCAAATTCATCCAATGAATGAAACCCTAGTTCTTTTATATTAGATCTCCTATAACATGATAAAAAGGGGTTAGCATGTGAGTTAATCTATCCCTAGCAACTCTGAGTGTTGTTAAGTATTACCCACATATCCAATACTCCAAAGAGGTGCTCAAATTCATATGTAGTTCTCCCTCCTAGGCATGTGTGAGAAATTGTAATTATGAAACTATATGCTTTTTCTCCTAGTAACCCTTTGTACAAGCAATGTAATAGTATATTTGACCTTTTGAATGCTTAAGATGTTCAAGTCAATATTTTAATGTAGTTTGATAGTTTTAAATATAAAGTATTTTCCAATTTGGTAATTGTCAAATCAAATTGTTAGGTAGAGTAATTAGACTATATCCTTTGTATATATAGCGACCTCTTGATTTTGAATTAGGATCTAGTGGCATGCAAAAATCTTACAATAAGATGGGCAAAGAGGTTTAAATAAATGATCACAAAGTGAAATATATGTAAAATGATAAAAATATAAGCCTAGACACCTACGTCATAGTTGGACACTAGCATCGATGTTAGTGTTCAAAGAAGAAGTAGGCGTCCAATGGCTAAAAATATACATAAAATAGGAAACAAAAGGGTACATATCCTTGACATACCTTAGATGAAGAGTAGTAAAATAACATATAGGCATAAGGGCCAGGTAAATCAAGTGAAATAAGATGGAACTAAATATTTCCTTAAGAGGCCATGTCACTAGATATCTAATCTTCAATCAATATATGTATACATTTAAAGAGGATATAAAGATATGTGAAATTTGTGCTTGTACCAAATATGATGTCTACAAGTACATGCACAATGAGATTTAATAAGAGAGTGGGATATAATAGGATAAATTTAGGACATGAATTTGGGGATGCAAAGGATCAAATTGTTGTTCTAATTTCTTTGGGATTGGAGTAGATATAATAGTGCATGTCTATGAGGATATTGCACAAGGAAATGTTATATTGGGATAGTGATGGTTACAATAGATGCATAAATTTTGATACTGCTAAGAAGAATATTTTTTACACTTTTTAGGACATGCTACTTACATATCAGAGTTATAAACCTAACATAAATTTAAAAAAACATCATATTCAAATAAACTATGGGTATGAAAGGATAAAGAAGTCTTTCAAGAACAAGAATTGAAATCAATAAGCCACGTTGTATTACAAAAACAAGAAGAATAATTATTTTGAATTGTCACACCAAATGATTGTAAGATAGTTATATATAATTAAAATTCATTTCAATCAGTTACATTAGTTCACCAATGATATTACTAATTGAATTATACATACATGCGATGTGATTAAAACATTAAGAAATGAACATCTTTTCTATTGGTCGAATCGGGTCATGATTGTAATAATTTCATATAGTGGATACTTTATTATTAAGTATACCAAATAATTAGTTACTTTTTATATTTTTTATATTCCCTTAGATTAAAATTATCCATGCAGTACTAGTTACAATGCATCGATGTACCAAGTATATATATTGTATCATGGTAGTTATAGTTTTAGGTTTTTGATATGACTACCCTCTTCAATAAGTGGTATCTCATCCCCCACCCCCACCACCAAAATAGTTAGATATTAATCATATTTAGGATCATTATTCATAGGTATTTATTTCACCCATCTAATATATATCTATGCATTTGCTTTAGAGGAGAGTATTTAATTCTCTTAGGCAACCAGTTTCATAGTGTTTATCATATTTAAGAGATATTTAGGATTCCTAGCTACCCTTATCTACTATATAACATACCAAGTTAGTCCCACAGGGAGTTGAACATATTCCACATGAAAAAAAATTAGATCTGAATTATCATAATATACATTAGACCACACATAGTCCTAGGCCTTCTAGACTAGTACATCATACACATGATTATTTGATTATTGATGAGTATGGTTAAATTACAACACCTAGTTCCTTTTGGTATTATGATATGTAACTAAAATTATTAATTTTCATTCACAAAAGATAACCCTTGCATAATATTATATATGAACCCCCTATGATTATCTCTTGCATTTCATAGGTTACATACATGCCTTGATACTCTATACATTATTATGATAGAATACTCTCCACATGTTGTCATTTTTTTCATGATATTATATTTATACATGACATGATATAATTCACTTCACTTTTAAGATGAGTGAATTTTAGGATCCATCTCTCAACTAAAAAATGGGTCATATTAGTGGGTTTTTTCATAAATAATATGGCCTCCATGAGTAGATTTGGGTACAACATACAAATTTTAGATATCCAATGTGATTCATATATTAGACTAGGAAATTTATCTAAAAATTTTAGATAGATTTTGGGGACATATGTAAAACACATGAACTCCATTTTATACTCCATGAGTGACATATTTCATAGTGATAAAGGTTTATATAGATTTGGCTGCATGTGTGGGGCATGTGTACTCCATTACACAAAATATATTTTAGTTGAGTGTGATGTTAATTATTGCACATATAAACTATTTTACATTTTAGTTTGGCATGATGTTGGTTCATGCATATATACACTATTAAAAACTTTAGTTGCGCATGATGTTGGTTCATGCACATTATGAAATTTTATGATTAGGATCAGTTTAATGGGGCATGATGTTGGATCGTGAACATTTACATATTTACACTTTTAAAATTATTTATATAGTATTTTCAAGTTTGGAGAAAAATTGAATATATAAGTCTATCTACAATAATATATTCATAAATTTTTAGGTAATGTACGTTGAGGTTCAACAATGCTCAATGACCATGGAATTAACCATAGTGAACCCTTAATATGGTTCCCACCTTATCATCTTGGGGTTACAAGATCAGTGTTGGATTAGCTAAATGTGAGTTGAGGGTATATATCCTCCAATCCATTACCCTTATCTTATTTAAATTTAAAATTAGAGATCGATCACCCTCAACTTCTCCATGTTATCCATGTGTTTCATCAAGAAGCACAATTCTCAAATGCTTCAAAAATTAAACATATCCAACAAGTTATAGGGAAACATGGTTTACTCATAGGTGTACTCTTTCCTTGCTCTTTCAAATTTTAATTTTCAAGTATATTTTAGATTTCAAATTTCATTCTATGGACATTGAATACTACATTTTCATAGTATATTTTTCTTGGTGCAATTTGGACATTTAGATCCTTCTTCCAAAGATAAAGTGTGTTTTCCACACTTAGGTATATCTTTATCCTTTTACTCTAGTACTTTCATTGAATTTTAATAATTTAATAAAATGGGTACATTTGTAGATATAAAAATTGGTATTTGACACTTGGAAATGCTAATTTTCACCTAAACTTATGGTACATGACTTTTATGTCTGTAGACAACTCATGTTTGCCATTTATACACACTTACATTTTAGTTATGAGCATGATCTACTCTAAGTTGCTATCAATCACTTATAAGAACTATTGTGGAATGGAAATACAACCTTATGGGAGAGTTATTTAGGATTCAAAATTCCTAGCCATAATATGGGAGCAACCTCAGGATGTGGGTATCCTATAGTGAGGTTGAACCTTTGAAGAAGGCTGACTTCCTCTTGGTAAATCACCTAAACTAATACTTTTTCTTCGAAAAGGGATAGAAAGGGGGTATAGGGTAACTAAAAGAGATAAATGGGGTGATTCACCAAATTGATTGATAATCACATAAGCATGAAATAAACATTGATATAGCATAAGATAATCTTTGCTCACATAATCTCATAAACTAGCTAATTTGCATAAGTGTTTCATAAAATAGGCTCACTAAGAAATAAAATGAAGAAAAGAGGAATTCTAAGATTCACACCAAGAGTCTATTAATTTCATAAATAACTCTATTTCATACTTGTAACTAACTTAAAAACACCTTAAAATAGGAAATAAAGAAGGACAATAGACATGGAAGAACACTTATTCACAATGTCATCATGCACAAGCTTGCTAAACATAATTCAGAGGCAAGGGACATGTAAAAATTATCTTTATTGATTTAAAAAGGTCTTTCATATAAATTTTGATAGGGTTTTTCCTTTGTCAAATGAGAGACCCCTTTTCCAATGGGGAAGAATTGAGAGAGAGAGAGAGAGAGAGAGAGAGAGAGAGAGAGAGAGAGAGAGAGAGAGAGAGAGAGAGAGAGAGAGAGAGAGAGAGAGAGAGAGAGAGAGAGAGAGAGAGAGAGAGAGAGAGAGAGTATGTAATTAGAAATTTATAAATGATTTAAAACCACCCTCTATGAATTTTCACCCATATTTTGATCAATATCACTAGTCTTTCCCTAATAATTTAACCTTCATGAGCTCTAAATAGCCTTCAAAACCTCTCATTGGCTTCGAAATTCACTAGAAAACAAGAACTTGTTGAAGGTGTTAAGTCATTATCCATAAAAATGGGAAAGTCTCCAAAGACTTTTGAAGCTTCATTTAATGATCCACTTGCCTTTCTCAACCTCCAAACTCTACAACTTCTTAATGAGTTTATAGCAGCATGATTCATCTTGATATGTCCTTTACATTATTAGACAGTCACTTGAGCTCATATTTTTGGTGTCCTTTCTGACATTCCTTTCACAGTCACAACTTTGACTTTACTCCAAACCCTAAACATAGGTCCATTATAGATGAAACCCAATTCCCTTATTAGTTTTCATATAGTCATAATTTTGATGAAGATCCATAGGCATTTGGATTTAATGGCAAATAAGACATAAATTTAAAGCCCAAGACAAAATTCATAACCTCACTGAGTAGACCTTTATATATAACTAAGTTTTAATGATGGCATTTTAAATTTATAATGTTTTCTTTGGTAACCCATGGGTCCATAAAATCTTTTGCTCTGACATGTCCACCTATGTGTCATCTCCTCATCACACTATTTATTTCATTTTAAAACTTGGTTGTTATCACCTCAAAAACATGTCTTCATCTTATGCCCCTTGTAACTTGATCAAATTCACTCAGTCGATCTCCTCTGGAGTCTCCTAGCTTTGACCTTCAATATTGGTCATTGATCTTTGATCTGCATCTAATATTTTGACACTTGGAACCCTTGCATGCCTTTCATAGACCCTATTTTTAGTCTCCATCTGGTTAATGTGCCTATGCCATGTGGCAACCTTGTGTGCAATCTAGGCCCATTGACTTATTGACCTAATTCACATCATCTATCTCCATCTACATGGTTGAATGCGTGTCATTGATCTTTGATATGTATGATCAAATGCACATTGTTGATCCACTAATTTACTATGATCATGACATATGATAGCCATGTGTTCATTCTTAGGATCCTCTAACCTATTGACCTCATGCTTGCCATTGATGCTCAACTACATAATTAAACACACGTCGAAGATATATCTTGACGTATTGACTTTAATATCACATCCATATAGTTTATATCTGATCTGATTGAGAGAAGTTTTGACACTCGGTATCCCTATGATAAATTCATACCTTTTTGAATATTTTTGAATCCAAATGACTATTTCTTGTGGCTTTAAATTGAAGTCTGCTAATAAATCCAATACTACTAAATCATCTTTAAAGGCTTATATCTTGAGATAGGAAACACACCAAGACACCATACTTACAAGGGATATTCATGACACAGAATACATCATTTTCATGTAATCCTTTAACTTTGATTTACTTCTCAAGTACACTTATCAAATGCATAACCAAATTGATCCATTCAGTCCTTAATAACCTATAGGGGATAAGCTTCACCTTTCACCATCAGATCAATCACTCAACTAGGACTTTTCTTAGCTTCTCACACCACATTTAGGAAAATTTTCATACGTAGGCCAATTTTGGCCAACACTTTTGGTGACCTCCTAGGATTTAATGCCTAATATGCAACAAATTAGTTGCCTTGTTTGATCCATTGGGTATATGGAATCACAAGTATTTATTCCTAGTTGATATGAAAATGATACAAGGTTGTCACTTTTTGAAAATCCCCTCTTGAAGTAACAAAGACAACAAGAAATAAAACCAATCCTATGCCCAAGGCACCTAGGGAAGGGAAACACACAATTGAAAAGAATGTGCATAAGACACTTGAGGTAAACATAAAATCTACTCTAATATATATAGTGATTACAAACTCTTCTAATAGCAAGGTTTTAAATTAATTCCATTTATTTTTAAGGGTAATACCTCTCCATCCAGCTGGGTAATATGAAAAACATTATGTTGTTTGCATCTGTGGATCAAGTAAGGGACACTCCAAAAGCTGTCAAACTTGGTATGGTTTCTTGGTTTGGCTTATTTAAATCCCACTTGAGGACTAAATCCCCTTATTTGAAGTCCCTTTCTATGGATCTCTTTTCAAAGGATTTCTTGAGTTGAGTTTGGTGTGACTCTAGTGTCTTCATTGCAAGGTCCCTAGTTTCTTCAAGCTCTATGAGCTTTATCATCCTCATGCTCATAAGTTCACTCTCCATCAACTCAAGCTAATGGGCTAACTCCAAGGTAGGTAACTCAAGAAAGATAGGCAATCTAGCCTCCATCCCATACATAAGGACATATGGTGAACTGCTAATGGAAAATTTGGGAGTTACTCTATCAACCCATAAGGTTATCCTTAATTTTATGTGCCACACTCTCTGATTCTATTTGATAGTCCTCTTGATGATCTTTATCAAGTTTTTGTTTGTTGACTCTACCTATCCATTGTATTTGGGGTATTAATTTGAGGATACACTAAGGTATATGCCTAATTGAAGTGCTCATTCACTTATCCTCATGCTAAAAAATACTAAGGCATTATCTAAAATTATTGTTATTAGTACACCAAACCTCATTACTATGTTATCATAGAAGTCCAACAGTGCTATTTCATTGGCTTATTTTAGGGAAATTACTTCCACCCACCTGGTGAAGTAGCTAATAGTAGTGAGTACCCATTTATGTCCTCCATTGGAAGGTAGATTGATCATTCCTATGAAGTCCAAACCCCACTGCATGAAGAGTTTTTCCACCTAAATTGGGTTGAGAGTAAGGGCTACCAATATTTGCTTGCCTACAAAGAGATCACACTTTTGAAATTTTATCACCCATGCATAGGCATCTTTGACAAGGTTGGGCTAGTAATAACCAACTCTCATCACCTTTGATACTATAGTCCTTGGGGGAAAATAGCCTCCTACATGCCCATCATGGAAATGCCCCAAGAGACTCATCACTTGGTCATCATATATGCACCTTAGAAACACTCCATTGAGGTCCTTTATGAATAAATCCCCATAAACTAATGCATAAGTTATGGAATGAAGTCTAAAATACCTTCTCTTTACTCTATCCATACCTTGTGGGAACTCACATGTTATCAATAAATGTGTCATATCTTGGAACCAACTAGTGTGAGGTGGAAGTGCCTCTATTTGTGAGTTGTCTTGTGTCACCAATATAACCTCTTTATCTTCCTAAAGGTCATCAACCATATTCTCACATAAGCCTTTACCTTTTACTATCTTAGTGATCTTAATATCCATGTCATACTCCATGATCTTGGTAATCCAACCAAACCTCTTTGCATTCAAGTCTTTGTTAAGAAGGAAGTCCCTCACTCCAAGATGAGACACCATAAGATAAATCCTGCTATTGGTGAACACTGGTCTAAAATTTTTAAGGCTTATTACCACTACAAGGACTTGATGTTAGACAAAAGTATACCTTACTTCTTATCCTTCAATCCCTTGATTGAACAAAAAATTGGTTGCTCAAGTCCTTCACCATTCTTATACATCAGCATAGCTGATATATTATCAATATTGGTAAAGGAATACAATATGAAATCCCTTGAGAAATCAAGATTCATGAGTATGGGTGCTTGGGTAATGTCCTTTTTGATAGCCTCAAATTCTTATTTACTTTCATTAGACCAAATTAACAATTGGGTTTTCTTTAGCATGGTAGTAATGGGTTTGACTTAACTTGCAAAACTAGGTATAAACCTCCTCATTAAGTTTATCTTCCCAAGAAAACTCTGAAGTCCCTTCTTATGCTTGGGTAAGGATAATGCTAAGATAACACTTATTCTATTAGGATCAATAGTTAATCCCTATTTTAAGATAATATGTCCCAAAATTTTTCCCTCATGGATATTAAACACACATTTTTTGGGATTCAATGAGATCCCTTATTCTCTGCATCTTTCAAAGATCAATCTTAGATGATCCAAATGCTTGCTAGCCTTCTTGGAGAAAACTATCATGTCATCCAAGTAGACCAACACCATATGATTTAACAAGCCTTGGAAATATATGTTCATGGATTTTTGAAAAGTTGCCCCAGCATTTGACAAGCCAAAAGGCATATTCTGATAAGCATATGTGCCCCACTTTGTGGTGAAGGTAATTTTGTATTGGTATTCTTCTCTTTCCATCACCTGGTTGTATCTCGAGTACCCATCCAAAAGAGAGAATAATTTTAAACCATAAACTAGTTGAAGGAGTTACTCCATGTATGGTAAGGGGTAATGATCTTTTAAAGAGACACTATTCAAGTCCCTAAAGTCAACACACAATTGAATCTCCCCTTTTTTCTTCCTCATATGTACTAGGTTGGTTACCCATGAGGAGTGCTTGATGGGAAAGATGATAATAGATTCAATCAATTTAGTCAATCCTTTCCTCATTAGCTCTTTAATTTTTAGATTGATAGGCCTTTGATTTTGCCTCATAGGTTTGGCATCAACCTCCAATTCTATAGTGTGTTGGGATAGCTTAGGATCAAATCCTCTCAGATAATTGTATTCTCAAGTAAATATGTATGAATATTATTTACAAATTTCAATGAAATCATGCCTTTTAGCCTTAGTGCTTAGCTTTCCAAGATTGAGGAACTTGTATTTGAGGATAAGAACTCTTTCATAGTTATCCTCATCAATTGACATCACTACCTTGTCTTTCCTCATATGGTCTCCCTCATGGAAAAAATATTCAAGTTTGACCAACCTTTTAATAAGCTTGTTAGACCTTAGCTAAAAAATTTGATCCTTATACTAATATTGAAATTTACCTTGGTTCATTGAGGAAAACTCTACTTCCTATTGTAAGAAATAAGTAATCTGCTTGTCACTATCGAAGACCTACCAATGGGCTTCATTGTTTGGTACTAATGATCTTACTACCACTTTGACATGTGGCTACATTTTGGACTTTTTCAACTCATTTGGGATGTCAAAATGAGCTCTCATAGATTCCAACCTATCAACATGCTAGTTTTGGTTCCTTAACACTACTTGGATGTTGAAGGCCTCAAAGTCCTTAAGTATATCCCACACTCTATGTTTTTAGGATTTCATCAAGGTATTATTTATGATTTTGTAGCCTCTAAACTAATGTATTATCAGATCAATATCCCCATACACTTGTAATTGATTTATTCCCCTCTTACTGGCCCATTGGAAGCCATGTATAAGGCCTTCATACTTGGCTACATTGTAAGAAAAACTTAATTGGAACCTGTAAGAAGAAAAGTAATTGTCATTAGAGGGAGATAATATCATCACACATGCACCTATCCCATGTTTACTCCTTGAGCCATCAAAGAACAATTTCCACAAACCAGTAGTATCTTCCTGAGGCCTAGTGAGGGATGGCAAAAATTCCTTCTCTTCATGTAAGAAATAGACTCCCATTTCTCTTTCCTCAACACCTTCCAAAGGGTAAATTAACTTATTTTCACTCCATAACTCATCCAAGAACATATCAAGTATCCCCTCATAATTAGTGTCTAGTTATTGACCAAACAAGTGTTCATCTTCATCGAGAATGGTACAATTGATGTTTGGGCTATTAGGCCCATAAGGCTCAATGTGAAATTGTGTAATAGGTTCAAATTTGATGGATACTTTGGTCCCATACCTTGTCCTAAAAGCCATGTAGAATCAATTTTCTTCTAGATAACCCCTAGTTTTTATTGTGAAGTCTCTAGATAAGCATATAGAAAAACAAGAAGGCACATCTAGAATCAACACATTTTGAGCCACTAAAAAACTAGGACAAGCATGCAGGATCAAGTTGAGCCCTCTGATAATACTAGCTAATTTGGTGGAAGATATATCAAACTATAAAACTCCCTTAGATTAGGGTTCATACTTTAAACCAAGCTGATCTACTATTAACTTTGGCATCAGTGAAGTACTTGATCCACTATGTACCATGCAATTATGTACCAAGGAGTCAATAATGATCACATAAATGTAAAAGGGAGGAGGTTTGACCACCTTATTTGATTGTATTTCATTAGGTCCTTTGTTTGCATTGGTGAGAACCATGTTTTCCTTACTTGGTGGCTTCTCAAAAACATTGATCTTGGACAAACCTTCTTGAAGGATATCCACCTAACCAGACATCGAAACTATGTCCCACATTGACACACTCACACTAGAATTTTTTATTTGTTCAAAAATATTGATGGGCAAACCACCAACTTTTGCATGTGCTTTGGGAGCCACAACCATACTTTGAAATTGTGAGTTTTGGGGCACAAAGTCACTCCATTATTTCTAACTCTTTAGATCCATCATAACCTTTGGAGTAGTAGTAGGTTTACCTAGCTTTGATAATAATGGAGTAATATTAAGAGGCTCTTTGACTGCTTCCTGGCTACCATCCATGTTCCTTCTTTTGAACCTTGTATTAGCTACTATTGAAATGAATTATTGGCTAAAACTAACCTGTTGATTGACTGCATAACACTCTTCCTACTCATAGTTACCATTATAGCATCCAACTTGTTTGGTCCTTCATTAGGCCCTTGGCCTTGTTGAGGCTCTTCTAGTTTTTTCATCATAGGTATTTCTATGTTCTGAGTCATAAGAGCTTGATTGCATCCATAATAGCAGTCTGTTACCATTGATCATTAAAAGCCTAATTAAACTCAATGTTTTTGATAATGGATTGATCAAATGACTAATTCAATGGCATAATACCCTAATATTCTTGAACAATGTTTCTTTACGTAGGGACCAAAGTGTTGGAAGTGCTTGCAACATTTGAATTGTAGTTGTATTTCTTAGCATAGCTAGGTTGTCCTTATCCTTGGAAATTTCCTTTATAGGGTGGCCTATTTGTTTGATAAGACTGCTAATGAGGGTAATATGGAGTTTGATAAGGTTTATTAAACTGGGCTTGCTTCCTATTCGCACTCACCAATTTATTTACCAAGGACTGAAACATGCTCTTAATCTCTTGGAAGTTCTAGGGAATCACTAAATTGACTAGTTGAAGCCTTTTCCTACTTTGGTGTAGGTATGGAAGCAAGTGTTGGCATATAAGGAATGGCAGCAAGGTGAGGAATGGCAATAGGAAGTGGTTGAATCTTATGAATCAAAGGCATTGGTGGCCTATGTGTAAACTTGCCAACTTGTACTAGACTATTCTCCACTCTGATTGCCACCTCATAAGCATCTAGTAGTGTGTTTCCTCCCATAGACTGAATCATTACTACAATATCACTGTTGAGAGATTTTAGATAGTAAAGGAAAGCATAGTTTGAGGTAAGCTTGATAGAGATTGAAATCTTGTCCCATGTCTTTTGAAACATGGTATTGAAATCTTACATAACCTCATGAGGATCCCTCTTGATTATGGTTAACTATTCAGCAAGTGACAAATGGTCACTCTTATCTTCAAATATCTTACACAATGCATCACCTAAATGATCCCATGATGTGATGGAGTTAGTAGTAAGATTTCTATACCAGTCCAATTCTTTACCTTTGAATGAAATGGCTAATAACCTAATAGCCACATTCTCTTCAGTGATGTCATGAATATTGTAAAAGTTGGTTATATCTCTAAGATGCTTAGAAGGGGTTGTAGATTGGTCTCCCATGAAGTAAAGAACACTTTTGAGAGTTGCCACTAGAATAGGGTCATAATGATTGAGTTATATAGGACTCTGACCATTGAAAGCCACAAAAGGGAAAACTCTAGGAGCTATCATGGCAGTGAAAGGACCCAACAAAGATCCTCTTGTAGAGGTAAACTTAGAAACTAGTTTAGTAGGAAATTTTTCTTTGTAGGGATGAGTGTTAACAAATTTAAACCAGCATCTAGAAACTCTAAAGAATACTACACCCATCTATGCTTATAGCTCTATGCTTCATCTTAATATGTCTTTTCTATTATTAGATAGTCACTTGAGCTCATTCATCTAGTGTCCCTTCTAACACTCCTTTCACAATCACAACTCTGCCTTTACTCTAAACCCTGAACATAGGTCCATTATAGGTGAAAACCAATTCCCTTATTGGTTTTTGTATAGTCATAATTTCAATGAAGATTCATAGGCATTGGGATTTAATGGTGAATAAGACTTAAATTCAAAAGCCAAGATAGACTTCATAACCTAACTGAGCAAACCTTTGTATAGAACTAAGATTTAATGGTGGCATAAAAATTTGTAGCATTTGCTTTGGTAACCCATGGTTCCATAAAATATTTCAATTTGACGTGTCCACCTATGTGGCATCTCCTCACCATGCTATCTATTTTATTTTGAAACCTACTTGTTGTCACCTCGGACACATTTATTCATCTTTTGCCCCTATAAATTGATCAAATTCACTATGTCAATCTCCTCGAGAGTCTCCTAGCTTTGACCTTAAACATTGGTCATTGATCTTTGATCTACATCTGAGATTATGACATTAAGCACCCTCACATGCCTTTTATGGACCCTACTATCAGTCTCTATCTAGTTAATGCATCTATGCCATGTATTGGCCTTGCATGAAATCTGGGCTCATTGACATATTAACCTGATTCACATAATTGATCTCCATCTGCATGGTTGGACGCACGTCATCGAACTTTGATTTGTATGATTAAACATGTGTTTTTGATTTGCTCATTTGCCATGATCATGACATATGGAATCCCCATTTTCATTCTTAGGATCCTTTGAATTATTGACCTCATGCTCATCGTTGATGCTCAACTGCATGATTAAACATGCATCATAGATCTATCTTGACTTATTGACTTCATTATCGTCTGTGTGCCATTGATATTTGATTCAATCAAGTGAGGTTTCAACACTTGGTAGCCTTACAATCAATCTATACCTTGTTGAATATTTTTGAATCCAAACAACGATTTCTTGTGGATTTAAATTGATGTCCCCTAACACATCTGACACTGTTAGATCATCTTTGAAGGCTTATATCTTGAGATAGGAAACACACCACGACACCAAACTTGTAGAGGATATTCATGACATAAAATACATCATTTTCATGTAATCCTTCAAATTTGATTTACTTTCCAAGTACACTTATAAAATGCACAACCAAATTGATCCATTCATTCCTTAATAACCTCAGGGGAGGACCTTCACCTTTCACCATCAGATCACTCACTCAATCAGGGCTCTGCTTAGCTTCTCACACCACATTCAAGCAAAGTTTTGTATATAGGCCAATTTTGGCCAACAAGAACATCTCAATCTATGCCAAACCAAATAAATATCCTACACAATTTTTTTAAAATCATCACATTTTCATTCATGTCTCCCAAATAGTAACATTAGACATAGACAATAACATTGGTGTTAATATCATGAGGTTGATGTTACCGTATTTTACCTAGAAATGACTATTTTAAAAAATCAGTTGATTCCCATATGTCAATCCATTCACCTAGCATGTTGGTGGTTTTGGAAATTACCTAATTTCACACCCTCACTTTTTGCATGTTTTTATCCTTCACAAATAGACCTAGGGTTTCAATGAGAAAGACGTTGATTTAGGTAAATGCGCACATAGTCAAGGGTCAAAGATCACGCATGTAAAGACATATCAAGTGGTGCATCATATTTTACGGTCACAAAGAGAAAAAGTTGCACATGACATTATCATCAACCCTAGGTCATATGCATCTAATGAATCTATCCAATGCCTAATGTTAATGACCTTACATACACATAAACATAGTTTTAGTTCCAGATGAATCACATGCCTTATTCTAGTCCATTTTCACTGTTGGAACACACTCACAGTCAACCATCCAATTAGTGAAGTTAGGTATCTAGATCTCATTTATACTCTCCAAATATAGTAAATTGTTCTATCAGATCAATCTCAATAATTTACATTCAAATTTATGTTTAAATGTCATATATTATATCTGAATTAGAAGGGGTTGTAGATTGGTCTCCCATGAAGTAAATAACACTTTTGAGAGTTGCCACTAGAATAGGGTCATATTGATTGAGTTATATAGGACTCTGACCATTGAAAGCCACAAAAGGGAAAACTCTAGGGGCTATCATGGTAGTGAAAGGACCCAACAAAGATCTTCTTGTAAAGGTAAACTTAGAAACTAGTTTAGGAGGAAATTTTTCTTTGTAGGGATGAGTGTTAACAAATTTGAACCAGCATCTGAAAACTCTAAATAATACTCAACCCATCTATGCTTATAACTCTATGCTTCATCTTAATATGTTCTTTATGTTATTAGATAGTCACTTGAGCTCATTCATCTGGTGTCCCTTCTAACACTCCTTTCACAATCACAACTCTCCCTTTACTCTAAACCCTGAACATAGGTCCATTATAAGTGAAAACCAATTCCCTTATTGGTTTTTGTATAGTCATAATTTCAATGAAGATTCATAGGCATTGGGATTTAATGGTGAATAAGACATAAATTCAAAACCCAAGATAGACTTCATAACCTAACTGAGCAAACCTTTGTACATAACTAAGATTTAATGGTGGCATACAAATTTGTAGCATTTGCTTTGGTAACCCATGGTTCCACAAAATCTTTCAATTTGACATGTCCACCTATGTGGCATCTCCTCACCATGCTATCTATTATATTTTAAAATCTAGTTGTTGTCACCTCAAACACATTTATTCATCTTGTGCCCCCTATAAATTGATCAAATTCACTGCGTCGATCTCCTTGAGAGTCTCCTAGCTTTGACCTTCAAAATTAGTCATTGATATTTGATCTACATATGATATTATGACATTTGGCACCCTCACATGCCTTCTATGGACCCTACTATCAGTCTCTATCTAGTTAATACATCTATGCCATGTGGTGGCCTTGCATGAAATTTGGGCTCATTGACATATTAACCTGATTCGCATCATTGATCTCCATCTGCATGGTTGAACACACGTCATCGATCTTTGATTTGTATGATTAAACATGTGTTTTTGATCTGCTCATTTACCATGATCATGACATATGGCATCCCCATTTTCATTCTTAGGATCCTCTGACTTATTGACCTCATGCTCATCGTTGATGCTCAACTGCATGATTAAACGTGCATGATAGATCTATCTTGACTTATTGACTTCATTATCATTTGTGTGCCATTGATATTTGATTCAATCAAGTGAGGTCTCAACACTTGGTAGCCTTACGATCAATCTATACCTTGTTGAATATTTTTGAATCCAAATAGCTATTTCTTGTGGATTTAAATTGACGTCCCCTGACACATCCCACACTGTTAAATCATCTTTGAAGGCTTATATCTTGAGATAGGAAACACACCACGACACCAAACTTGTAGAGGATATTCATGACATAAAATACATCATTTTCATGTAATCCTTCAAATTTGATTTACTTTCCAAGTACACTTATAAAATGCACAACCAATTTGATCCATTCATTCCTTAATAACCTCAGGGGAGGACCTTCACCTTTCACCATTAGATCACTCACTCAATTAGGACTCTGCTTAGCTTCTCACACCACATTCAAGCAAAGTTTTGTATATAGGCCAATTTTGGCCAACAAGAACATCTCAATCTATGCCAAACCAAATAAATATCCTACACAATTTTTTTTAAATCATCGCATTTTCATTCATGTCTCCCAAACAGTAACATTAGACATAGACAATAGCATTGGTGTTAATATCATGAGGTTGATGTTACCGTCCTTTACCTAGAAATGACTATTTTAAAAAATCAATTGATTCCCATATGTCAATCCATTCACCTAGCATGTTGGTGGTTCAGGAAATTACCTAATTTCACACCCTCACTTTTTGCATGTTTTTATCCTTCACAAATAGACCTAGGGTTTCAATGAGAAAGACGTTGATTTAGGTAAATGCACACATAGTCAAGGGTCAAAGATCACGCATGTAAAGACATATCAAGTGGTGCATCATATTTTACAGTCACAAAGAGCAAAAGTGTCACATGACATTATCATCAACCTTAGGTCATATGCATCTAATGAATCTATCCAATGCCTAATGTTAATGACCTTACATACACATAAACATAGTTTTAGTTCCAGATGAATCACATGCCCTACTCCAGTCCATTTTCACTGTTGGAACACACTCACAATCAACCATCCAATTAGTGAAGTTAGGTATCTTGATCTCATTTATACTCTCCAAATATAGTAAATTGTGCTATCAGATCAATCTCAATAATTTACATTCAAATTTATGTTTAAATGTCATATACTAAATCTGAATTAATTATTCTAGTTTATCTTTTTGTGATTCACATTAATTTATAAATAGGTTAAATAATTTTAGTATTTATTATTATTTTACACTCACCCATGTATGTGAAAAAACATAAAAGTGGTTTTATAGATTCCTAAATGTGTCAATTTTAGTTCTAAAGATCTAGATGTGTAAGCTACATCCTTTTTCTACTTTGACATATATGTTCAAACACACATTAGAAATTAATGTGGGGCCAAATGTAGACACTTAAAAATGGTCATGATGTATTTATTAAGTGTTAATTTATATTTTTTTTCATGCTTGTCTATTTGTTGATTATCAATCCAAATTAAGCATTATTGGTGTGTTTTTCATCTTTCAACAATTGTCCCATAGTGCTTTCTCTTTCTTCTCTCGTGTTTCTAGGGATATTTGCTAAAAGTGATTTAGGTAATTCTTAACGCCTATTATAAGCTTCATCTTACTGTTCATCCTTTTTATTGGTCTCGAGTAAATTAAGCAATCATCGCCTTCATCATTTATTTTTCACTTCTTTTTGTTTGATGTCATTTAGAGTGCCAATAAGGTCCAAATTTGAATTCAATTGTCTATAAATATATAAGTGTTGTAGTTCATTTGACAAGAGGTTATATTAATATAAAGATAATTCTTAAGGCATGCAAAAGTGATCAAGCAATCACTAGAACATCCATCATTGTCTGAAGCTTGCATTTTATTGCGAAATACTTTTGGAGCACAATTAAAATTCCATGTATATTATGCAATTTATATTTTTTGAGTTATTTATTTTATGCAAATTACTATTTTGTGACATCATAGTTCTCATTTTATAAGGGCTTAACAAGAAACAAGTTAGTTCATACAATTCACTAACCCTTAATGCATGCCCTTGAGATCGCTTAGATTTCTTTAAGAATTTAAATATTACAAATATATTGAAGCTAATCTAAGAAAAGAAAGAAATTAAATATTGTAAACACACATGAATTGCAATGCTCAAATCAAGTGAGAAAATAGAGGATTAGATGTAGGAGAACTCAATCATTAGTCCATTTGAAAGCTCTATATTATCTACTCGACGTGCTCTATATTTGCATTGCAATAATACCTTTATGTTGATTTGAGTTGGAAGTAATTTTTGGGTATTGGAAGACACGAGAAAGGATGGCAACAGTAGATGTTGGTTTGACTTGACTGCTTTATTGCAGTCAAGTCTTTTCATAAACACGTAGGATTTGCTAAGAATTTTCTTCTCAAATTTGTTGCATGACCGCTACCTTCCACGTTTCTGGAAATTTCACCAGGGTCAGGGGGCGGGGTTCCCGTTGAGTTTGACGGATGAGTTTTTCAGGGCCAGAGAACACAGAGCCATGTGGAAGAGTCATGGGCTTTTAATTAGTGGAAAGAAAAGACAGGTGGGTTGTATTCGCACTACACTCTTGAGATGAGTGGACTAAATTTGGGTGGTACCATCCAACTCCATCGCCAACAGTAAACTCAGGTACTTCACAAGTGGATGAGTTTATCACAAGTAAAGATATTTTAAATATATTTATTTTAAAAATGTTGAGAAACATTAATTTAAATAGAAGTATTTGTTTTATATTTGTTATATATTATATTGATTAATAATTTTATTTTATTTTCAATTTTTCCAATTAATTGGTTTTATATATATATATATATATATATATATATATATATATATATTAAATTGAAAAATTAATTTATGAGAAAAAGAGATTTTAAATTCTATTGTATATCCAAAATTTTATGATAAAGTAATTTCTTTTTTATATAACATTTAAATGAACAACAAATTTAAAATGACTATTGATTATTAATAACTCCCGTACATCACAATTTTTTATCACACCCGTTTATCATTAAAAAAAATATTTCAAACGTAACTAGTGAACCAAAATAGCCTCTCTTTTTTCAAAATTAAAATAGTTTGAAATAAACTATTGCTAAATTATTAGGAGATAATTTTTTATTGAAAGGATGTAATATATTTATTTAAAAAGTAATTATAAATATACTTTCGATTAAATAATAAGTAAAAAGGAATTCATCAAAAACAAAATATCCTAACAATTGCATTGTATTGGTTGAGAATTTTGTGGATGAGACGTTTTATAAGTATACTCTATGCATTATAAATCAAATTCTTCTAACAAGGGGAAAAAGTCGCTTTTAGGTAGCTTGATACTTAATGATTGGAAAGCACCATTATTTTAAAATTAAAAAGCTCCGTTAATAATTAAATAAGAACATAGTTAAAAACCAAACCAATCGATTTTCAAAACCTTAAAATTTTATTTAAAAATTTGAATCATACATTTAAAGTTTTTAGCAAGGTTATGGAATGCTAAGTCTCTGTAAGATAGCATTTTTTCTTTTGAGAAATATATACATATGCACTAAAAGTGAGGTAATAAATAATGACATAATATAATTTTTTTATCTAAAATATATTTGTGTACAATTTTTTATATAGTAATCTATGTGAAGTCAGATGACATTCAAAACACAAAGGTGACTCAATGAATCTCATGCACTCCACACATTCTGTGATTGTATGACCTATGGAAAGTTACCATGTTCTTTTCTATGATTTGGTGTAGCAAAGGTCACAAGGAAATCAAAACTAGAACTTCACAAAGGAAGGGCAATCAGAGGATGCCATGTGCATTAGTGAAAGTCAAAGTTGAAAATTTATTCACATGAACATTACAAAGATAAGAGCTGCGGCAAAGGTTGTATTTATTAAATATAGCATATTCATATTTTATAAGAGACAAGGGCCATATAGCACCTAGTTCCTACCATTTTTATTGCAAGTCATTTATTTATAAGTGCATGAGGTGGTGTGACAATTACTTGCAAGGTCATTGAAAATATTGAAAGTTGCATACTTGTTTCTTTAACATTTTAAGTTAAGAATGGTAGGATATTCTTTGACACTGTATAATAAATACAATAAACATATCTTTTGTAGGGATCACATGCATATAGGATATTCTTTGACACTGTATAATAAATACAATAAACATATATTTTGTAGGGATCACATGCATATATATTATGTATTGAAATGTGGCCACTTTGTTAAATATTTATATAATATGAGGTGGTCTAAGAGCCTTTTGAATTTTCATGGCATTAGGTTAGGAACACTTGAATATATGTATTTAAATTATAAACATTAAATAAGAGCCATAAAATAGTTAGTACCTACCAAGTTTTGGTAGTATTTAACTTCCTTATGATTTCCCTTAATAGGATTATCCATTAGAAATAACTTCATGTATCTAGTTGCACTCACTAATTAGTTCAATATTAAAACACATGTGAGAGTGAGAGACTACATTCACTTTGATAGGCTTAGCTAGATATGAGTGAGGGAGGTGAAGTATTATTATGCATTCATTTGATATTTTCATCCTCATTTTAACACAAGGATTTTTCAATAGAGGTTTACATATTAGATCATTATGTCAATAGGCGATCATCTACATGATCGAGCTCTCTATTTTGTACCTAATTGACAGTTTGGATTTAAAGCTGGAGGATGAGTATGATTGCATAAATCCTTTTCATTAATGCATGGTGTGGGCTAGTTATCCCATGTCACTAGTCAAAATCCTATTGGCAAGGATTTATTGGTCTATCAACAATGAGGTGGATGGTAAGTGGTCAATAAAGTGAAGCAATAACATGAACACATTTTTCCATGTTAAAAAGTTTTTTACACACAATTATCTATTACATTTGAATCTATTAATATATTTTTACAATCCAACACATCCATAGTTTATAAGAAACAAGAGACATGTAGTTTCTAGTTCATATCATATTTGCTGAAAATTATTTATGTATTATATTTTATTAAAAATATCTTTTTGTTTTAAAATATTCCTCGTGATTTTATTTGATTGGTCAGTTCTTTATTTGACCCTTCTCAAGGCATTATTTCTATGTTTTTTTGCATAGTATGAGGAAGATTTTCTTGTCTCTTGAGTGCCCTATTAGGGTTAAAACTAAAAATGAATAATCAAGTTAAAACCCTCAATAGTTTTCATTCCCAATATTTCCTACTATTTATCCATGGCATGCCTTATGTTTATGATAATGAATGAAAAAATAAGAAAACTTGTGTGATTAATGATGATAATTATATATATGAAAAATGTGATTGTGAAGGTAATGATTATGATTATGACTATGAGGAATATGTGATAATTGATAATAATTCTCAACTAGCCAAGATCTCTCTTGCACACCATTACCATAACCACAATGAATCCATCACAAACATTACACACACAACAAAGAATTTTTCATAATAAATTCTCTTCATTATCTCCTCAAGGTAATTACATAATTTCTATCTCTCTCTTCCTACCATCTAGGAGAAGCACAATGAGTACATACTAAATAGGCTATTGATTTAATTTCAAAATCATTGCTTAGTTATTGTGATCAACCCAGCTATAAATAATTGTTTAAATAGGTGCAAAACAAAATATTATTTGTGCACACATAGAAAAATAATCCAACAAATATAAAAAATTCAAATCAAGCTTAATTTTATGAGTGGGTGTGAGCATGTATAAAGACAAAACTAGTTTGGAAATAAATCAAACCACTAGCCATGTCAACATCAACATGAACTCATTCACTCTAACACCTTCCTATAAGCTCATAATAGGGAGTGATAAAAGATAAGGAAAAGAGACTAAATGGGTCCTGACAACTAGGCCTAATCAGGTACCCATGTATAAAATCACTATCAAATACAAAGTGTCCATATGGTAACCAACCCATCTTACCATAATGCATGGATGTTGAGTCACTGTAACTTACAAGTCAAATAAGAATTGGTACTTTATATGAGAATCGCTCAGTAAAAACATTGATAATAAAACTAGGGAAAGAGAGTCACCAAGGATGAAATGTATCACTATAAGGTACCCAACCACAACGAATAGTGGAAATGATGAAATATGCTACAAGGCATCTTAAGAAGCAAGAATTAAAACTCAAAATAATGTTGTAGTAGGTGTACTAGATGGAGCGAATCCCATTGAACAAAAATCCACTCAATAAACTACTTGAAAGGAAAATGTGGTGTTCTAAGGGCTAACAAGGAGCACAACATGTGAATCACTTTGTGCACACACCCCCATGATGTTGAAGTGGGTGTAGTGACTCAAAAATTGTATTAATGTGTTAATACCACTAAAAAACACTAAAATGCTAACAATGGGATTCACCAAACTAAGTATTCTTCAAAAGGAGATCAAGATCCACAAAAACATTGAATTAGGTTGACAACATCAAAGATACATGTAAAAATATCTTAAGAATATGTCCCTAGTGGTGATGGGATAGTAAAAAATTGAAGAATAAAGTGATCAATATGGAACATACACACATGAAGGAAAAAAACTCTATGAATCTCAATGGGACTACACATAAATGTCTCATATAATAATAATATCACCAAGTGATGCAAGAAAGTCTAAAATTCATTCAAGATGTAGTAGATGACAAATGTGAAATGAGAGATGTAAGATCCAAAATAAATAAATCTACCTAACAAGGAGCTCAAAAACTAAGGATCATCAAAAGGTAGAAGATAAATGTGCAGTCGAAGAATCTGAGTGGTGGAGGAACCTCACCTATTGCTTATTTTGAAAGAATGATGTTGATGTCGTCAAGAGTGATACAAATCCTTCCCAAATGAACACAAATGGTGGATGAAGATTCCTACATATGAGTGGGTGCAAAGTCCATAGTAGAAGAATGTGAAGTAAAATCCAAAGAAGTGTCAAATGGATCATGTTTGACCACCATATTCTTAGGTTTTTCTAGCCTGAGTGAAGGTGTAGAAGAGCCCAATATGTAGATCATTATCCTCAAGAAGAGTGGACTGAAAAAATATGGAGATATATAAAAATATCACAAAGAAACATTTGCATCGTAACCAATACCATGCTGAAAAATCCATGAAATACATTCTATAGGGGTAACAATACCTTGTAGGTGCTTACCAATGCCCAAAAATTGAGTGGTGTGACCCATAGAATGAATCATGCGAGATCCAAAGGCAGTGGTATGATTCTCAAAATAAGCAGACACATATGCATGTGGAACTGGAGTGGGATGTGCAGAGTGTGAAATAATAGTAGGCCCAAAAGTATCATCTATAATAAGAGGAACACCGTGAACAATGGTTTGCCCAGGATTTGGTATGATATGTATGCAAATGAAATAAGACATATCTACAATGTATCCTTCTCAGTAATATCCAAGCTTGAAGAAGGTAATCAACAAACAATCTACCTATCAATACTTTATTATATCAGGGTCATGACCAATTATGGATATGCTTATCATAACTAAGGGATATCTAACTACATAATGGAAAATGAGAGGTTTTTTATTCCTCTAGTCAAATTTCATCATGTAATAACCCTAGCTAGGTCTTATAATGTGATAAATAGAAACTAGCTAATCTACTAAACAAACATACAAACTAATCTAGTAAATGAATATACAAGATAATCTAGTGCTCACCAAAGCTTGTGTCATAAATGGGGAAGATAATAAATAGGCAAAGATAATTCTATTAAATATAATATAGAAGTAATCTAAGCAAGGAGAGATATAATTCAATCCATTAATTATACATCATCTACTTATCAAAATATAAACGGCTAAGATTATACTTACCTTGTTGAAATGAACTTGTCGTGCCTTAATATCTCTCTTGGCCAATGGTGATTTTTAAGAGGTTTTTGTGGATTATAAGTATCTCAATGATTGATCAGTTATAGGCTCCAATATTTCTCCTATTAATCAAACACCTTCATAAGACAAGTGATACCACAACGCAAAACCCTAAGCAATGAAAACTCTAAATAATAGTATGAGTAGATTTATGAGCTGTAATGATGTATAATTAAATGATCCTCTATTTCTAAATGAAATTAAGGGTCAATTTATATCCAAGGATGACTTTAAACCCTCCCAAGAATTTAGTTAACAAGGTCAGTTGGGTCGACCTTGTTTGGTAGGAAAAAGAGCCATTAGGTCTCAAATTACATCAGTTGGGTTGAGATAGTTCTATAAGATGCAGATTAACATATTTTATAACAAGGTAGACTTGGTTGATCCCATCATATTTTATTTATCTATCCAACATATTATGAATGATGGATTTATCTTGGTCATCATAGTAGGATGAGATGAATGACAAGGTTAGATTGTTTGACATAGTATGAAAACATGATAAAATAAGTAGTATAAATATAAAATAAAAATTTAAGTATAAGTTGAAATTTATAAATGGAAATATAGTTTATTATAATTTAGTTTATATTTTATATTTATATTTAGGATGTTTGAGAGTGGTTTCAGACCTCTAGGAGTTATAATGCAACCTATAGATTTTGGAGGGTCTTACTATATTTCAAACTTAGCCATATTTTAGGGTTTTAAGATTTGAGACTTAGCCATATTTTAATATTTTAGAGAGACATCAGAGGAGGTAAATTTATATATACTCTAATTAATTAGGTTTGACTAACATTATGAATGATACAAAGTTATAATAATCTTGCAAAACACAAATGGTCTGCCCACCTTTTTACTAGTGTACCATTTAAGGCTTACACTCATAGAGATTAAAACTTGATAAGTTCCTAAAAAACATAGTGTTAATAAGTAATAAATATTAAAAATATTATGTATACAAGTCACACTTTAAAAGTGCATCAAGTGGATGCATACTAGATTTAGTAACATTATATGAAGGACTAGGATAGGGGAATGATAGTCCAACATACCATCTTGATGATGTGTTCCAACTAATTTCTTCTATAGGGAACATATGATGGCATATTTTTCATGAATAAAGGAGCATAAAAATGAATTTTTCTTCATTAGTTTCCTTTTTGCTTCTTATAGTGCTAAAAATGAGGCCATTGGATCAATGGGTTGCTCAAGGTTATGTAGGTTACTATCAATAGTCAAACAAAAATTAAAAATAGGAGAAACAATCACAGAATTAGAATTTGCATCAGTATGTTGAAGAGGTGTAGATACCTCATCCAAATTACCACCAAGAAATAAATCTACAACATGAGTATTAGGAAGAGGTGGTACAATGTTTCATCCTTATGAAATGATTCCTCACTAACAAATGGAGGACAAGAACCAATAGAAGGAAGAGTATATGGAAAAGATTCATCATGAATATCACCATCAATAATTACACCCTCAAAAATAGGAGAAGATAGTGGACAAACATAAATAATGTCACCAAGAAAATCCTCACTATGAGAATGATGAGAAGGAAGAGGAATAATGGGAGGTGAAGTGACCTCTCCAAATAATGTTGAAATAATCTCCTAGGCTTCCTTATGTGATGTGACATGCACAATATGAGACTAAAAACTATCTAAAATATGGAGGATAATGAAACAAAGTGATTCCTTTTTTTAAGGATCCAAGCCACACAATATCATCCTCATATATAAATTTTAGAACATCATGAAGTACAACTCTCTATAATAATTTTATCTACAAGTGCATCTACATTTTATTTTTCCTTGTAGTGTAGTTAGAAGAGATAAGGGGTTAAAACATATGGGAATCCATACTTAAATACATGAAAACACAAATGGTACAAAATAGCCTAATGAGAATGAAGTTGTGACCCTAGAATGGACATCAATTAATAATGAAAATGCATCCATGAGTACAACAAGTGGCTTGTAAAATGTAAAATGCACACTAAAAAAGGACGTCAGTCACAGCTAAAAATATGCCCATGAGTTTTCAAAGTGTGATGACAATGCGGACCAAGAGGTTATAAATGCAATAAAATGTGACCTTAAAGAAATGAAGGTAAGGATGAGTAAGAATAAGTTTGTTTTGTTTGTGAGGTGGTATAACCTCCTACTAGATAGAATCTCACCCTCTATATTTAACAAGTGAAATAAAAAATATATGTGACAAATTTTCAATAAAAATTCCCTTCAAAAAATATACTGGTAATAGTAACATTTTGATACTATTTAAAAAATAAATTTAATTGCCAATTTATAAAATATTTAAAAAATTCCTTCATTTTAAAAAAATCCCCCAAAAGATAATTCTTTATTTAAATAGTTTCCCATCACCACTTTAATTCACTAATCCTAAATCATTTTTCACATTATGTTCCCATCAAAAAATAACCAACATGCTAAAGACCCAAACCCTAATGTAAATTTTGAAAAAACTTTGATGCCTGTGAATTATTTTATTTTCAATGCAAATGAATCTAAAGAAAAGTCAATTGAGAAGATAATTATTTGCTTAACAATGTCAGCTGCTCCCTCTATGTAGATAAAAATAGTCTTCTATTTGGTAAGACCTTAAAAATAATTGAATCTGTATGGCCCAATGAAATCTTGATCAACTATGTCGAAAAAAAACAACTTAGCATTTAAAGATCAAAATGTATACCAAACCCTTCAATGCAAATCTAGTTGCAGGAAATACAAATGTTATATTGAGATCATCATTATAGCCAATATTTAATGCATAGATAACAATCTGAATAGAGATCAGTAATTCATAGATAGCCAAACCAAGGTAGCAATGTGGGTGTCTTGCACAAATTTGTCAAATAGTAGCATAGGTTCTTAAAACAACACTGGGAGGATGAGTAATTTTTGCATGAAGCATTTTTGATATCATGTCAAAATTAAGAACACTTCTCATCTATCTATTATCTCTCCTACAAACCATTACCACAACCACAACAAATCCATCATAGATATTATGCACACAACAAACAATTATGCATAATAAAGTCTCTTCATTATTACCTCAAGGTAATTACACAATTTATAGCTCTATCTTCCTACCATCTAGGAGAAGGATAAGGAGTGCATACTAAATAAGATATTGAGTTGGTTTCACAACAACTACTTGGTTATTGTGATCAACCCAAATATAGGAAATTATTTAAATAGATGCACAACAAAATATTGTTCATTCACACATAAAAAAATAATCCAAAAAATATAACAAAATTTCAAATCAAGCTAAACTCTGTAAGTGAGTGTGAACACATATAAAGACAATACCAGTTTAGAAATAACTCAAACCACTAGCTAGTGTGAACATAACCACTCCAACATAAGATTGGTGCAATAGTGATCTATATAGTAAATAAGCAAATTAACATGAAAATGTGGAAATAGAAGAATCTAATTCCCTTACCTCTTATTTGCATTATTTTAATTATACACTATAAAAAGAGAAAAACTATACTATGTTACTCCATGCTCTCTTTTTTTAGATATACATAATTGGTATAGGTACAACTTCATAGTATGTTTTCATAGCTTTTGAATGTGTAGGTTGATTGACAAAAAATTATATATCCAAAGGCACGATCTCATATGGATCTCTTTAATATCATCTTATTTCACTTGCTTTATCTACCCCCTTTAGACCTATATGTTGTCAAAATTCCTTTTTATCAATGTATGTTACGAATTCTTACTTGTGTTTTTGTATCTATGTTTTTACCCTCTGTACACATATAGGTTAAACACCTGCATCAACGTAGTTGTTAAACCATGTGTAAGTCTCTAGGATTAGCTTTCAAGTTTTCACTTTAATTTTCACATTGTGACCATTTATTTGGCATGATGTTAGTTCATGCACACATATACTATTACAGATTTTAGTTGGGCATGATATTGGTTCACACACATTATGGAATTGTATGATTAGAATCAGTTTAATGGGGTATGACCTTAATTATTTATATATTATTTTCAAGTTTGGATAAAACTTTAATCTATAAGTCCATCTAAAATAATTTATTCATAGATTTTTAGGTAATGTACATTGAGGTTCAACAATGCTCAATGATCATGGCATTACTTGTATTGAACCCTTTATGTGGTTCCCACCTTATCATATTCACGTTACAAGATGAGTGTTGGATTAGTTGAATGTGAGTTGAGGGTATTTATCCTCCAATCCATGGCTCTTGTCTTATTTAAATTTAAAATTATAGATTGATCACCCTCAATTTCTCAATGTTCTCCATGTGTTTCAGTAAGGAAGCACAATTCTCCAATGCTTTGACAATTAGACATATCCAACAAGTTATGGGGAAACATGGTTTACTCATAGGTTTTTTGCTCTTTTAAATTTAAATTTTTAAGTATAGTTTAGATTTCAAATTTCATTATATACACATTGAATACTAGATTTTCATAGTAGAATTTTCTTGGAGTAATTTTCACATTTAGAGCCTTCTCCCAAAGATAAAGTGTGTTTTACACACTCAGAATATCTTTATCCATTAACTCTGATACTTTGATTGAATTTTAATAATTGAATAAAAGGGGGACATATGTAAATACAAAAAACTGGTATTTGACACTTGGCAATGGTAATTTTTACCTAAACTTATGGTACACAACTTATGTGTCTTTACACAACTTATGTTCACCATTTCCACACACTTGCATTTTAATTATGAACTCGATCCATTCTAAGTTTCTATATGTTACCTATAGGAATGTCCCAATTTATGCCAAACCAAATAAATATCCTACTCAAATTTTTCCAAATCATCACATTTGCATTCATGTCTCCTAAACAGTTACATCAGATGTAGACAATAACATTGGTGTTACTATCATGAGGTTTATGTTACTATATTTCAGATATAAATTACTATTTTTAAAATTCAAATCATTCCCATACATCAACCCATTCGCCTAGCCTATTAGTGGTTCAGGTAATTACCTAATTACATGCCCTCACTTTTTGCATGGTTTTATCCCTCATAAATGAACCTAGGGTTTGAATGAGAAAGGTTTTGATTTATATAAATGTACACATAGTCAAGGGTCAAAAATCACACATACAAAGACATCAAGATGTGCATCATGTTGTATAGTCACATATAGGTTGTTACATCCTGATTCCTCACCAAATAAACTTTGTTATATTATCTATGGATATATGCAATTAACAAATTTAGATTTGGTTATATTTTCAACTAAGCTTGAGATTTATGATATTTTAAGATAATAGAATGTTGTTTAGTTAGATGATAATACATTATTGCTTATTATGAACTGGTTTATGTATGCATTTACATTTTAAGCATATCAATGAATTGTTTTAGTTATATATTATTGCTTATGATTATTATGAGAAAAAATATAATTACCTATGTGTTATGAGATGGACACATGTGAATTATTCCCTCAAGCGTACTGGAGGGAAAGTATCATCAGAGAGGATGATGTGGCTAGCAAAATCCTACACACACTACGATAGTTAGTCATGGTAGAAAATGCATTTTAAAAATGATTGTTTTGGTGTTTGTTTAAATTATTATTTTATATATTTGCTTTAGTAGGTCAATTATATGAATAAATTCCCTTTTGTGATTAGCCTAATATGTCATCAATACACGTAAAGACAAAATTAATAAAGGTAAATTTTAGTACAGGTTATTATTTATAATTTTGCCATTAATTGCTAAAACATAATTAAATGTTAAATTGATTTAATATGAAGTAGGAATTTCATATTAAAATATTAAAAGGGAATTTTTTTTAAAGAGAAAAAGAGAAAAACATTGAAATTAGAAAAAAAGAGAAAAAAGTTAAAAATTTAGAAAAAAAACAAGAAAATAATTAAAAGACTTAAAATTAGCAAAAACAAAAAGAAAGTCAAAAACAAAAAAAAATCTAGAAAATAAATTAGTATCTATTTTCTATTTAAGAGAAATAATTGAAGAAGAGGGGCATGTCATATCAAGACACAGAGGAAGACAAGGAGAAACTTCATCCATACAGAGCCTTTCTGACACCTTGAACTAGTAGGTGTTGTTATTTAAATTATGTATATGAATATGTAGTGATATATATGTTTATAGGAATAGAGAGATCTGGTATACTTATATATTTACAATTTTGGTAATTTAGTATATAGTCTTGGCATATAGTTTTAACAAACTATAAATTGGTGAGTAATATCATCCATATAAAAATAAAACAGGTATTATATACTATAGTTTTATAAAAATATCCGTGACATAAAAACTACAATTCAATATGTAGATTTTAGTAAACCATTTAATATATACAAATATCTATAGTAATATTATATAGATATCATAATTCAAGCACACAATAATATGATTAAGGGTATGTACATAGTCGTATTATGAAATGATCTGCATTCACAATTTATAGTGATCTATAAATCTATTATCATAGTTGGGGCAAAACAAGTTTTGGACTCTTGTAGAGTGAGCTATATGATAAGATACCTATAATAATCTTTTTATACGCTCTATATACTCTAAATAGTTCTTATGTGAAATAACTAATGAATTTCATATATACACATGTATAATATTTTTTTATTCATTAAAAGTTATGTGTTTGCATTATTATATGTAATGTATAATCACAATGACATGATCTAGTATACAAATATGTAAACTCTTACATGATGGAATCTGTTATTCATACTAATAATGAACACTAGTATACTAATAATACAAAAATCAACTCAGATATGTAGAAGGCATTGAACACTTACATGTTGGAGTCTGTTATTCATGACATCACCTATTTTTTGGTTGGATAATAAGAATTTTAAACTTATTTTTCTTTTTGTAAACAAAATTTGTTTAAATCTTGAGGCATCGCCTTATTAGGATTAGTTTGTCTCTTTAAAATAGAACTCAAAATGGTTGGGCATCAACTTATTCTTTACCTATCTCATCTTATATCTCCTTAAAATCTATTTTGTACTTGGCATCGACCTGTTCTTGTATTGGGCACTGAATAAAATTAAAAATCATTTTAAGATGTTGCCTTACTACAGGGTAGACTATATATATACAATAGCAAGTGTGAATATTGGAGTCTTATTCTTAATTTAGTTAAGGGTCTAGGTTGACTAAGTCAGTAAGTAATATTTCAATTTTTTAAAAACATATTTATATAAATTATTTGTATTTTTAACCTTTCTATAAATAGCAATAAATATGGAGAAAATAAGACTTAGCTTAAAATGAATTGAAATGACTATTGCAGGCTCTGATATTGGTTATGCAAGACTGAGACAGTATTTAAAATCAAGATATAGATTTCATTTTATGAAAGAATAGGTGAATCAAAACAAGACACCCTAGATTTTAGTGTTATTGTCCTCTTCTACCATTATTTTCCAAACTTCTTGTAGCAACCTAAGTTTTTTGAGTTTTATTCATTTTCTCTGTGTGAGCCAACTTATGAAATCTTGATTGTTGAAAGTCTATGGAACTCCTTGTAGAGCTAATTTAATCTTTCAAACCCTATATTTTATTATTCTTTGATAAAATTTGAGAACGGCGGTGGAGGGGTTAGTGTATGTAAGATGCAATGAATGTGTATCCACTTCACTTGTGTGGGCACACTGCTTACATACCAATACTTCAAAGAGGGATCAAACCATATGTAGATCTCCCACTTAATATGCTTTATGCAATAGTGTAATGTAGATGTAAAATGTTAAATTGGGCATGATTGAGGTGTCTAGGGAATGGTGTGATGATTTGGATATGATTGTAGCTATATTGGATGGCTATTTTTAGAGAATAGAGAATTTATCTCAATGGCTTCGCTTGTATTCTTGCTTACTTTGTAATATTTTCCAACCTCCTAAATAAAATTTGAATGGGATTTTATAGAGATCTATTGGTCATGGGTTGAATGTATTTATGGTAAACTAATAAGATGAAGGATAAAAATTGAAAGGAAATAACCATTAGAGCTCTTAGATAGGAGTGACAAAATAGGACACCCTAGGGTCTGGTGTTATAGTCCAAGTTGGACGCTCTTGTCCTATAGGGGTGGGACCTGGGGGGATAGGATTGGCTTGGGAAATTATGCCTGGGTGATATGGAATGACTATTTGAAAATCTCAGGATGACTGGGAATAAGCAAAAAAGTGTCTATAAGGGTCATGAGAGCATGAAAGAAAGACCTATGGGTTGGGTATCACAAGCCACACTCAAGCTACTAATTTTGACATTTTATATGACTACATTTCTGCTCCCTGCCCCCCCTTATTATAGTGATGTAGAAAAGTGAAATATTAGGATAAAGGAAAAGTAGAAGGTGTACCTGAACCTACCTACAAGGGTGAAGCTCATGAAACTATGTGATGTTAGGTGTGCATAGAGACAACATGTTATGAAGTGTAAATCTGCAAGAGAAAATAAAGAGTAGATCAATTATTAATAGATACACTATATATAAAATAAGAACATACAAAATCTAGGTAAGAGAAAGGAAGAGAAAGGAATGAATACACCTCATTGGGTACGCAAACTAATACAAAACCTATTGTGTTATTGGGTGATGTTAAATGATGATGGATATGCGTTTTACTAAAATTAATATCGTGAATAACGCTGAGTGCTCAATTCCTTGAGAGTGGCTCAAGAATGCAAAGGTTGGCCCTTTAACTCCATCAACACCCATTAAGTGAAGCTATGTGATCATGCATGTGTTAAACAATGTTTGGACTACGTGTCTAGTCCCTTTGAGTAGGTGGCTCAAGAATATAAAGGCTAGCTAGTCCTTTGGTTCCATCATTTCCATGTGAAGTGAATCTATGAACTAATACTAGTATGAATGTGTGTCATATGAGATGGCTTTTAAAGCCCATGAATATTTTTTAATCTGATAATGTGGCATGAATAGCTAAATGTCTGCTAGAAACTAGACCACTCTTAGCCACTTGAAAAAGGTAGAGATTAGGCTTGTATAAAATCCACTCTAATACTGGGCAATAAGATTATGTGGAAGCCACTAAGGAATGATGCTAATCACCTAAAAATATAATAAGGTATGTAAATTTTAAGAATGCATGGGTAATACCATAAACTATAAACAAGAGAAAACAAATTTGTTGTGCACTTTGCCATTAATCACTAATGTTTATAACATAGATTTTGATCTGATAGTTATACCAACTACCTAATCTAAAACTGGAAGTGAGATCCATCATGACACACATGAGGCCCCTTATATCTAGATTTTTATTGATAAAAAATGTACTAAAACTACTGATTTTGAACTAAATTATTGTTGATAAAATTGTAACTGTACCTACTTTTTTTAATCTATTTTTGGAAAATCTGGTTTTTTTTGTTGTTTGGACAGGAGTACCAAAATAGGACACCTTGTTGTCTAACATTGTAGTCTAAAATTGTAACTCTTATCATATGCTTATTCTGAAGACTGTTATATAATTCTCACTATCTATCTGGGCTATTCTACCTAGTTTGAAGTATGAATACTATTCTGGGTGTTCTAAAAATTGATATTTTGGACTAGTTAGAGGCTCTGATCTCTGTAACAAAAACCCTATTTATTTCCCCCTCTTTTGAGGGTAGGAATGAAGATGATACAATGAATATCCTTAGAATAAATATCCCTACAAGTGTTTTATTCTATGAAAATACATGATATAGAAATGATAGTCAAAAATATATCTCAAGATACAACATGGTTTGTATAAGAGATTGTTAGATTAACAAGGGTATGCCTAGATAGATATAATAATGTAATAACATGTGAAATATTGTGAATTATAATTGGAAGAATGGTTAGTTTTTAGTTTTCAAGGATGGATGGAGCATGATTTCCATCATGGCATCCAAGAAAGCGAGTGCATGATATGGATCATGGCATTGTAAAAATTGAAAAATAAACAAGCATGCAAGATAAGAAGTAAGAAACATACAAAAGTGGCCAAGGGGCCAATAAAATAATGGACATGGGAAAATGTTATTCAAATTAGAAATAAAACATACAAGTCATATTCACATGCCACTTACACATATATTTGAAATAAGCAAGGTTGGCACAAGGGCTACAGGTATATGAAAGAGTACAAGCAAAGGACATTGGCAAATGTCTTGAGGGCACACACAAGACATAGAATAAGAACTAAGAAATGCAATCATATCTAGCCATGCAAAGAAATAAAGGAAATAACGTAAATTATAGAAGTAAAATCAAATATAACTAATCAAAGCAAGAAGTGAAAGTATGCAAGACATGCAATACAAGACTAGGTATATGCTAAGAAATACAAAAGTGCTATATACTATTGAATATCGATAGAGTAATCTATGTAAGATAGTAAGTGATGTATATAATCATGATAACTAGAGTATGTGGTGTAGGAATGACATAACCTAGATGGTGTAGTCATGTAGAAGTTTCCCCTAGTGGGTAGATATATTAACATATGTCTCAAATGTATAAGTAGGATGCCCCCATAATAGGTAGAGTAAAGCAATCAGGGATCTAGAAGTCACTAGATACACTCAAAGAATATTAAGTGAAGCATGGTAATGTAGATAAATCAAAAAATAATAACAAAGAATAGTAAATGTAAGTCTATCATGGTAGTAAAAATGTGAAGTATGGATGATGCATACAATTGAAATGTTTTTGGTGTTTTTGAAAATTTTAAATGTTTTTGGAATATTTGAATGTTTTTGAATTTTTGGAATATTTGAATGTTTTTGTATTTTTGGAATATTTGAATGTTTTTGGATTTTTGGTATATTTGAATGTTTTTATATTTTTGGAATATTTAAATGTTTTTAAATTTTTGATATATTTAAATGTTTTTGTATTTTGATAATAAGATATGTATAATCAATCATAAAGAGACTATATACACATAATTGAAAAGAAGCTATGTACAAGCAAGATTGAGAAGAAATGATACTAACTGATGAGTCTCCTGAAAGACTCCCTATCATGGTGTCTAGTATCAAGGAGAGGGATCATGCATGATCATGAAGTATGATAGAAAAGCTGAGATTGTGGCTCTAAAATTTATATATGATGTAAATACTCTAAAATATCTATAATAGAAACTGACTGTGGGGTCCACTTGTAACTCTGACAAGTGGATGTAATTGTAGGGCTCTTAGGGACCCATTTGGTAGTCGGAAAATCTCTTTGAACATGTGTTCTATGTGTAGAGGTATGAGATCTCAATGATACTACCTTAGGTGTGAATACAATATCTGGAAACTATTTAAAGTCTTGAAATTGTCATTGATGTAGTGATTTCTCTAAAAGATGCCTCCATGGAAGTGTATGAAATCTCTATGCTAGAAAGCGAGGTCTTGAATATGTCTATATCACTATCTAAACCTTGATGGCCAATTGAATAAGTGGCCATACTATTCATGATGTGTAAGAACATGCCCTATATCTAATGTTATCTGCAATGCACTAACTAGAGATATACATGGATATTCTATAAGATGTAATCTCAATAGATGTGTAACTATAACTATGTGCTATGAAGAAGGCTCATCTAACCATAATTGTAGTGGATTTCTACATGAAATAACACCCCATGGCCTCTATTGTGATACATATGACTGAGTAATAGATTGAGATGGAACTATAACCTATGATGCAGGCTCATCTAATCTCAATTGTAGAGGGTTGTTACATGAAATAGGTCCCTAAAACTCAGTCATAGTGAATATATGTCTAAAATAGTGCTCTATAATATGGGTTCATCTAATCTTAATTATAACAACTTGCTACATGAAATAGGACTTTGAAAACTTGGATGTAGTGAATATTTTTCTAGAGCGGTACTCTATTGGGGTGCTTGTGATTTTGATAGATATGTATATGAAACTATACTATGTACTCTTCAAACTACATTGTTATATGTATGATACTCTCACTGTACTAGTCTCCACACCTTCTAAGTAGGTGGGATAGGAGATCTCCTAAGTTTTGTCCTATAAACTACATTACTTTCATGATGAGTAACTGATGATTCATGTAAATTAATGTCTTGGTGTGACTCAATCATGGAGGAATGAGGTCTATAAATCCATGATGTAGGAGATCTTGGTGCCCCCTATGTGAATGCTATGATGCCATTATCAACACATCCATTAATGCAATCCCTGAGTCTATATAATCATTATCTCTATGTCCATGAATATGATGATAATTATAAAAGGGTCAATGTGGCTATCTATATAAGAGATGTGGATCTCATCGATGAGTAGAAGGAAATATGATTAACCTCCTATCTAGTAGTACTGATAGTATAACATATGGGCTATATCACTTTTTAGTGCATAACATAGGTAGTGCTCTAAAAATTGGCTCTTTATTCTTAACCAGTTGGTTTTCAAGGTTATGGTATTTGATATTATTTAGGACATGGTGGATGTTGTGTGCTAGGAGCTATAGATGGAGGTAATTATATGAAATCCAGAGTAATTCAATCAACTAAATCTGACTCAATCAATTCCAATTTCTTCTCCAAGGCTAGAACTATATAACATAAGTGCCTGAAAGAGGACTATATCTGATATAGTATATGCTTTAGGAAAGGTTGGTGAATCCCCTTAATAGAGATATGTTGAACCTCAAAATCTGTTGGTTTATAAATCAATATTAACATGTTCATTTTGAATCATAATATATAATCACTAACTAGATCTAAAGTATTCTGATGCAATGCGGCAAGTTTCTCATATGTAACATGAGGGCCCATGTTTTTTATGTAATATATGAGAAATACCTCATCTAAATCATCATATGTATGCAAGGAACCAATAGAGAGTAAATGAAAGAACCAATTATGTGCATTACTCACTAGTTTCTATTGGAACAACTTAAGAGAATCAAAATGCTTGCATGAGATGGCAAAGCCTTCTGAAAGGCTTGAAGGTGTATGAATAGATCTCCAGTTCCATCAAAGTGAGGCAATGATGGTATCTAGAAATTATTAGGCAATGAAGCTTTTACAGATGTCTTCAGAAGAGGGTTACCATGTAAATCATTGGCATCCATCCAAGACTTATAAGCCTTATTTTCCAAGGTAAGGAGATGTACTTGTGTTGTAATTCACCAACTATATGCATCAAATAAATAATATCCTAGGATGGTATATTAGAATCTTGAAGTAGTTCATTTAATCATTGAATTTAGCCATGGGAATATTGAATTTAGTAATTGGATCATAGAGAGGAGGTGTGCTCACTTGAACCTTTGGAGGAATGGTAATTTGGACCTTACTAGAGGGATGTGGGATACCATTCTCTTTGGGTGAAGAGTGAGAAATAGGTGCTACTATAGTAGGGGGTGGCTTGGGAGATTCATTGGTATCTTTATTATGTAGTGAATCACATTCTAATTGAGTAGAGGATGTGATGTTATCATTAACATGCAAATTATTTGAAATAGAATTATACATAGACGTAGAAATAAAATTTTGTAGTGCATTATGTTTGAGATGAGTGAGAGAAGAGTTAGAAGCATGAGATGCATGTTCTTATTCACTATGTGTATAATAATCATCATTAGTCCATGCATTATCATAATCAAATTTTTGTGCATATTCATTTTCATAATCATTGGTATTTTCACTATCATATTCATTATCACTTACATCATCACTAAGAAGAGGGGTAAGAGAAGAATTTAATGCTTTTATAATATGCAATAAATTGTCATGTGAAATTGGAATATTATGTGCATCTATGTTGTCTTGGAATGGAGTGTATGCATTATTTTCATTTGAAATATAAGAAGTAAGAAAAATAGAGTTATAGTTTAGACATTCTTTTGACAAAGTCGAGTTAAGAGCATGAGATGGATAATTTGAACTATGCATTGGAATTTTTATTCTATTGCATTTATAATGTTGTAATTTGAACATAGAAATAGCAAAAGAGAGAGAGATTATGTTCAAATGGAAGTAAGTTATCGCCAATGAGAGATTCACTTGGAAATACATTACTAATTTTTTCATTTGGTGCATTGTGCATAGGAGAATAAGGTGAAAAACACCTTTCCCATTTATCATAATTAATTTCTTTAGAAGAGGGAAGAAAAGAGATAGGTTTGAGAGAAGAAGATGCATCTACTTTTTATTCACTATCACTTTCATATATATCATCATATTACTCATTACAATAATCGTAATTATATTCATTATAAATGAAATCATTTTCCATATTTTTAGCTAATGTGCAAATTTGCAAATTTGTCCATTCATTGTCATAATTATTAGAAAAAATTAGAATTTGATTTATGGGATGAGAGGGAAGATGTGCCTTAGTGGTTATTTTATTTCATTCACCAAAGAGAATGTGTAAAAGTACTATTAAGAAAATAAATGCAAGAATAACTACCAACATGGAGATTTTAAAAATATTTTTGACACCGCAAACAATTTGCAAAAAATTCCAAAATTTTTATCTAAAAATTGTAAGGCTTGGGGCTTGAGGACCTAGTTTGAAAATCTAGGGTTTTGGGTTGGGGTTTTAGAATTTTAAAAAAATATTTTTATAATTGAAATTATAGAATAAATTTGAATAAAATAAATGCAAAAAAATTATACAAAATCAAAAATTTGAAATTGAATTTTTGCACAAAAATATGAAGGAAAAACCCTAAGGGCACTTAGGGTTTAAAATTTATTCGAAGTAATTTGGGTTTACCAAATGATTTAACTATTTTACAAATATTAGAGTCTTATTCCTAATTTAGTTAAATATCTAGGTCGACTAAATTAGTAAATAATATTATAATAATTTAACCACTAATTTATATAATTTATTTATATTTTTAAATTTTCTATAAATAACAATAAATATAGAGAAATTAAGACTTAGCTTAGAATGAATAAAAACAACTATTACGGGGTTTGATATTGGCTATGTAGAACTGGGACAATGTCATAAATCAGGATCTGAATTTCATTTTGTGAAAGGATAGGAGCATTGAAATGGGACACCCTAGAGTTTGATGTTGTTGTCCTCTCCTACCGCTATTATCCAAACTACACATAAATACTTGAGTTTAATAGGTTTTGTTCATTGTCCTTGTGTAAGCCTACCTATGAAATTTTGACTATTGAAGTCTACAAAACTCCTTATAGATCTAATTTAATATTTTAAACCCTAGACTTCATTATGCTTTGATAAAATTTGAGAAATAAGGGTGGGGTTTAGTGTGTGTAAGATGTACTAAACATGTATCCACACCCCTTGTGTGGGCACGATGCCTACATACTAATACTTTGAAAATGGATCAATCCATAGTATTTCTCCCACTTAATGTGCTTTGTGTAATAGTGTAATGTAGATAAAAAAAATGCTAAACTAGGTGTGCTTGAGGTGGCTATGGATTGGTGTGAGGATTTGGATATGTTTGTAGCTGTATTAGATGGTTGTATGTAGAGAATGGGGAAATTTGCCTCAATGGTTTTGCTTGTATTCTTACTTGCTTTATAATATTTGTAAACCTCCTTCTAAATTAGTTTTGAATAGGATTTTATAGAGATGTATTGGTCATGGATCAGATGTATTCATGCTACATTGATAAGATGAAGGATAGGAATCACAAGGAAATAATCTTTAGAGCTCAAAATGTAATTGGATAGAAGCACCAAAATAGGACACCCTAGGGTCTGACACGGCAGTCCAAGTTGGGTGATCTTATCATACAGGTGTAGGACCTAAGAGATAAGATTGGCCTATGAAATACTACCTATCTGAGGTAGAATGACCATTTGAAAATCTCAAGATGACTAGAAATAAGAAAAAAGGTGTCTAAAAGGGCCATGAGAGCATGTACTAAATACCTATGGGTTGGGTGTCACAAGACACACTCAAGCTACCAATTTTGACATTTTATATGACTACAAATATCTTATGTTAAAATTAATACTAAAATAATTTTATTTTATATGATTATAAAATTAAGTTGGGCTTGAAATAGGAGATTATGAAATGGAGGCATTGCCCCATTTCTATCAAGCCATTTAAGTTATCATATTAATATATAATGGTCAATATATAGTTAATGGGATTTAAAAGTTGTATCATATGGTATATGGATTTTTAATAAAATTAACCATTAGACATCGGAGTTATCATACCTGAGGCTCGAATATGCCCAAATTAAATTCTAGGACCTGATGCTCAAATATATTGATATTGTTATTTAGGTTGAGATTGGAAATAGATCGATATTCACCTAAAACATTAGCTAAGGTGTTGGATAAAAATTAATTGGTTAACAAAGTTATAATTTTTTCATAGTACAATATTTATATTTAAGTATAGGGTGTAAAACTTGAACATAGATAATATAACTCCTATAAAGGCCTCAGGTTTTGCCAATGGAAACATCTTAGAGGAAGTTTTTAAATGTTCATCTTTTATAGCAAAACTTGAAAAGGGTTCATAAACTCAATTTATTTAAGGAATAGAATCTAGGTTTTTAATATAAATTTTTAAGTCTATAATGGATTTTCACTTTTACTATAGTAACAATGGAGTTGTATTGCTCAATGAGCATAAACCTTGAATTAATAACTATAGTGTGAAAGTAGCAATTCAAATTTGGATTCTTATCTTTTTATGTATAGAAAATAATAACAATCTATAAATAGAGTTTAATGGGTAAATTAAAGCTATCTCATATTGTGAGTTAAGATCTGTGAAACTTTTAGACTTCTTAAAACATGAAAACCGTTATACAAAATTTGATGTTGAGTTACATATTAGCATACTTAAAAAACTAGCGTAGTCTTCTTTAGTTAATATTATTGAGAGAAATATTAACTAGAAAATAAAATAATTAAATAAAATAGTTTAGTAAATGATTGCTTGTAAACCCCCAAACATAAAGCAATTGATAAACTAGACAACTTGTGTTTTCGAGAAAGACAAGCTATGGTCTATTATTTGCAATGAGTGTTTTCCATATATTTATAACTAATTCATTAGTTTATTTATATTCTTAATAGATATGAATAAAACATTAAACCATGGTTTATAGATTGCATAGTATTAGAATACCTATATGTGGTGCACATTAGGATGTGCAAGTGCTTGCATATAGAGATTATACTTGTAATACTTTAGATGATTGTATGTCATTAAGTTTCTTAGGAATCAAGAAACATAACCTTTGGAAAAACCTCCTAGAAGCAAATGAGTCGATAGGATGTAGAGTCATAACATGTTTATGAATTATCTGACTCACTATGAATGATTGTTAATCATTTGGAATACTTATGTGCATTACATACAATGATTATGTTAATATGTATAAATGTTTTGTTAAACTTAGTACTTAATGGTGCATCATGATGCATGTCTATATGTTGTTATACTTTGGTGTGATTTTATGTAGTTTAATTAAGAATATACTTAGGTGGTATAATTATTTATTGTTTACTTGTTATTATTTGCATGAATCAATTGATTATTGTAAATCATGAGTTTTGAGTATGTGTTGTTATGTAGTTGGGAACTTATGATAGTATAGAATATTATAAGGTACTAAATTATAAAATTATGTTGTACTCAAATGGTACTTACTAAATTTATTATGCCTAAACTCATATATACATCTGACTATTTTACTGTATATGCATTGGTTATTATTATAGATAGTGTATGTGATATTATAGTTGGTAAGAATTATGTATGCGTGTATGCAAACTTTGAAAGTTTTATGTTATGTTGGTATGTTATGTGATGAGATTAGAATATGGCTCATTATTGACATGTTATTTCCCTCAATTCATCTCTCTAAGGATATTATCTTATGCAAATCATAGATTGTTAGATAGCTATTACATAGAAAGTAGATATTTGTCTTATTTATATTGAACCAAAGAATAAACCTTTACTTTGTCATTAATGTCTAATAAATAGCATATTTTAGTAATTTTTATTGTGAATAATGCTCAGAAAGAAGACATAGGTGATGTATAGTGAAATTTTAATTTTGATCTCCATCCAGTAGAACTACGAACTCGCACAAAATGAATCTACAGACTCTACAGGTCTATTTTTTTATGATTTTGAGACACGTGTGTTCATATGAGTACATGGGAGGAAAAAAAAGAAATAGTAATAAATCATCATGAATGGCATCAGTTCAAAGGATGGTGTAGGCTTATTTTTATGGACTCTGTAGGCTTGTTTCTACAGACTCCATAGGCTTGGTTCTACAGACTCCGTAGGCTCATTCCTACTGATGTTGTAGGGTTAATTTCATGGATTTTGTAAAGACAAAGCTACAAATGGGGAAGCTGATAGCTAGCTGAGATGAGAGAGAATCATTTCAGCTGGATTCAAATGAAGAAAATACTCACCTGCTATTTTATAAGATTTACTTTTGATAAAGTTGTATATATTTGGATCTTAGGACTATTATAGGATAGTATATCTATTTCACCAAAATAATTGGATCTCTTAGAAATTCAATCTCCTATCTTTAGATGAGTGTATCAACCAAGGAATCCTATCTCTTTACATCTTATTTTGAGTTGATTATATTAGTATAAAATGTAAGACTTTTATTATTAAAAAAATAATAGATGAAAGATACGTACAAGTATATTACAGGTTTTAGACAGATTGTAATCATTTTAGTTTTATGAATTATCACTTCAGTTTCCAACATTGATTAATCTTTGTTTCTAAGTCTGAGAGGAGCAAGAGTCCACTCTCCTTAGAACCAATAAATGTGTATGGTATTTATCTTATGTTATATTAACTCTTTGTTATAACTAATCAGAATCTTGCTAATGTTTGCATTAATTCATAAAACATCAAAACAAATTCACAGTTCAAAAAGCATTTCCTTATTCCAAAGTCATTTCCTTTATAAGCAAAGTGTGTTTTCTTTTATAGCAAACATGTGAAGCAAATTTACTTTTTAAGTTAAACATCTCCATTTCCATGCAAGCGTAAATAGGAGTGTGATTTTACTTTCAAGCAAAAGAGTGGAATCATTTGATTAAATATTTACATCTTTTATTTTTTATAAAAAGAGTATATCAAGTAGTTTAAGACATATTATTTCATTATTCAAAGTTAGAATATGACCATCAAACACTCCCACAAGCAAACTTCTAGATCTACCATCGTACACCTTACTACAGACATCTTTAGACACCAACCCTAGTTGATAAGACATCAATTGAACATTGATTAAATGATAAGTTAAATGACACTCATCATTTTTGGTGCTATTATCAAGGAACAAGGTGTTATTAAGGTAATAATTATTGGTCTAGAGTGAAAAATAATTTTTTTTGTAAAAACCATAAAATCTCAAAAAAATTCAATAAATTGATGTACCATCCTAAAGACTCGAAAAGATGATTCATCCTGAAATTCCCACCAAGAACACAAGTTGAAACTCCTTCAAAATCTCTAAGTAGTGAACCATAAGTTACGAGTGAAACCTATCTGCAAGAATATTTAAAAACTTGCATAGAAACCAGGCCATTGCCACCAGTAAGCCCCATAGGACAAGTTTCTCAGGATCAATCTCTTGCAGGAAAATATTATTTAGAAATTTCCAAGGACTTAGAAGAAGCATTTCAAAAATCCATAGCTGAAATTTTTTATGAGAATTTTGAACAACCCATAACCGATACCACAAATATTTAGTGGAAAGATCATCCCAGCTTTGAAACATCATCAGAAGAGGAAAATATGGCTCTCCAACAAAATCCATAAAATCAACAACTTGCATAACCAAGGACTTTTTCCTTTCCTATTGTTGCAAATCTTAATGATCAAACCCCCATCAAAAATATTTCACCAACTAATCTACCAAATTTATAGGGAAGATATATAGAAGATCTTGATCAATTTCTGTTTGAATTTAAGGTGCTATGTCAAACCTATGATTACACAATAGATAGCCAAAAATTAAAAATATTTCCATCTACACTTAAAGATACAGCTATGAGATGGTTCATGGGTTTACCTGGTGATTCTATTAGAACATGGGATGACATGGAGATATAATTCTTAAATAAGAATCAAGATTACTGCCGAGTATGAGAAATAAAAGAGGATTTCTTCAATATCAAAAAGGAATGAGGATGAATCTTTAGAGGATTATTTAGATAGATTCATGTTCACTCATAAAAGAAGCAATTATCTACTCACTGAAGAAGTTCAGAAATTGGTTTTATTAAAAGGGTTTGATGAAGATACTAGAGATGCCTTAAATCTGATGGGAGGTGGAGATATAAATAAGTTGGCTTTCAATCATATTTCTAAGCTTTGTACCAACTACTCTCGAACAAAACCCAAAATTGGGAGAGGAAGGTTTGGGAAATCTAATGAAATGGGTAAGCTAATGGAATAATTTGCCAATCTAAAGATGGATATTATGGTTACACTAAATAGTACTTTGGATGGCCTTCAAGCTAAGGCAAATGCAATAGAACCCTTAGCAATATACTATCCTAAGTGTAGACAGAAACATATCCTTAGAGACTACCCCCTAGATAAAACCAATGTTTCATCATGTGGGATCTGTGATGCAATAGATCATGATACCAAACATTTCACCCTTCTACCTATTTTTAAAAATCAAATGAAAACACAAGTCTAGTCCACTAAAGAAGTAAATTATATCCAGAGACAAAACTTTGCCCCACAAAACTAGGTTTAAGGACAGTTTAATGTAAGAAACCAAGTTAATCCATGGATGGCACCATGAAATGTTTCAGTTCCTTCACCTTTTTGTTATCAACCCCAAATTCCATCAATCCAAAATCCATGGGTAAGACAAGATTGGATGCTAACACCCCCATGGATGGTGCCACAGCCACAACCATAGCAACAATGGGTACCATAATAGTAATGGATGCCACAACAATATCAACAATGGAATCCACAGTGAAACTCATAGAAAAAATTCATCCAACCAAGAAGACCACTTCAACAACAAACTATAATTCCACCCCCAGTTATTCAGCAACAAAGACAAATCAATCAACCCTCAATGCCTATATAACCAATAACAAATCTAAAAAATAAACAACCAATGCCTATTTACGTTAATGAAAAGGAAGAGATAATGAATTTTGGAGCTATTTATTGTTCAGACACACATTTAATATTAGGGAAAACTATATAAAAACCTCCAGTTCTCATTTTTGAGATACCTGCTGAAAAAGAAAAAATAGAATCATCTCAATTAAATACTAGATAAGCCAAAATCAAAATGAGCCTTGAAGCAAACAAATAAAACACTACTACACCAATAGTTATTTTTCCTAAAAGATTAAAATAAATTGATATTAAACTAGAATCAAACTTGGTCCATGAGTTACAAAAGATCAATATTGAGGTACCCCTACTACAAGCTATTAGGGATATACCTGAATTGAACAAGATCATCAAAAACCTTTGTATCAAGACACCTGGGAGGAAATAAAAATATCTAGGAACCATTCATGTTGATGAAAAAGTTAATAATTTATTAGCAGGAAAACTATTAGTTCCAAAATATGCAGATCTAGGAAGCCTAGTGATCATAGTCACAATCAGAGGTAAAGAAATTCATAACATCTTGGTAGATTTGGGAGCAGAAATTAATATTATGACAACTAATACTCTCCATACATTATATCTTATGATAATGCAACCCATAACTACCATTCTTCAAATGGTGGACCAATATGTAACTAAACTAGAAGGGACTATAGAAAATATTGAAGTACTAATAGAGTCTTGGGAATATCCAGTAGATTTCATGGTCTTGCAACCTAAAACAAAGAATCTAAGATATCCTATAATCCTAGGTAGACCATGGTTGGCTATTTTAGTATCATTAATTGATTGCAAGTCAGGAGATATGACCATTTCTAATGGGTTAAAATCTAAATGCATCTCTTTGTATCCTCCTACAAAACCATCAACAAATCACATACAAGAACTTTGGGTGGCTGAATCAGACAATACATCAAACAACATTTCCTCTTTAGCTATGATCACAATTAAAAAACACTTGGAAGAATTGAATGGAGATATATACATAGAATCTACAGACTCTGCTAGTCCAAAAGCTATGAACTCTACCAGTCTAAAAGCTATGAACTCTACCAGTCTGAATGCTATGGACTCTACTAGTCCAAAAACTATAGACTACCTCAGTTTAAGATTCTTGGGTTAGACAGAATATTATGAAACCTCAACTTCTACTTATTCTATTATTTCCTCACCATATGATCATGGATTGATTCAGGAAAGTGTGTAGAAATTGGTACAACAACAACAAACTCATTTCTTAGATGCATTCTATTATTCTTTAGCAAGACTGATTCCTCCTTGAGAAGAGTTTATTGATAATGTAACCATGTTTCATAAGCTAATTCCTCATTCATGTCCTTTGAACTCATTGATTAGTAAATTTAAGTAAATAGAATCCAACTACCTAGGCACAAAACCAATCATGATATTACTTAGAAAGATTTTGAACATCAATAGTTGTTTAACAAATGAAGAGGAAGATCAACTCTTTAAAGTACTAGAAATACATACCAAGGCTTTTGCTTGGGATTATGCCAACATGAAGGGAATTCAGCCCAGCATATGCACTCATCACATTTACATGGAATCTGTCAAATCGGTCAGACAACCACAAAAAAGAATAAACCCAACATTAAAGGAGATAGTCAAAATAGAGACCCAAAAATTACTATAATTTGGGTTTATTACCCCATCTCAGATAGCTAGTGGGTTTCACCCCTGGTAATTGTGCCCAAGAAAAAGGGAAAATTAAGGGTTTGTGTAGATTATAGAGAACTGAACAAAACAACACTAAGAGATTATTTTCCTCTACCTTTCATTGATCAAGCTCTTGACAACTTGGCAGGAAAAAGATATTTTTCTTTCCTAGATGGGTTTAGTGGGTATAATCAGATAATGGTGGTAGTTGAAGATCAAGATAAAACCATATTTACCTACCCTTAGAGAAATTTTGCTTATCAAGTACTCCCATTTGGACTCTGTAATGCTCTAATGACCTTCCAAAGAGTAGTTCTAGCAATATTATCTAACCTTACAAATGATTGTGTTGAATTATATATGGATGATTTCACCATTCATGGTGAAACTTATGAAGATGATCTTACCAACTTGGAAAGAGTATTGATTAGATGTGAAGAACATCAATAATCTTTGAGCCATGAGAAATATTTGTTGATGATGGATGAAGGAATAGTGCTGGGACACCATATTTCTGAAAAAAAGCATTCAAATATATCCAAAGAAGGTTAAAATAATCTCCAACTTACCCATCCCACAAACACAAACTGAAATTAAGAGTTTTTTGAGAATACTGGTTACTACAGATGCTTCATAGATAATATTATCCAAATAGTTACCCCTATGTTTGCCTTATTTACAGAAGATAATACATTCAAATGGAGTGATAGTTGTTAGCAAACCTTTGAGACCATCAAAACTAAACTCATTACTACTCCAGTATTGAGAGGACCAGATTAGACTCAGTCATTCCATATATACATATATGCTTCCAATATAGAAATAGGAGTAGTCCTTGGACAAAATGATGAAGATGATAACATGTATGCTATATATTATATTAGCAAAAACAAGACACCTGCTTAAAAAAAATTACACCATAATTGAGAGGGAATTCCTCAATGTAATCTATGTAATTAACAAATTTAGACACTACATAATAGGCTACAAGGTATTTGTCTATACAAACCATTCAGCTATTAGATATCTTACCAACAAACCAATTATGGGAGGTAGGATTATTAGATAGTTGTTGCTCTTACAAGAATTTGATGTTAATATTATAGATAAACTATGGAAGTCTAATGTGGTTACTGATTTCTTGTCAAGAATGAACTCTACAAGTGAGAAAGAATCAGTGGAAGATGACTTTCTAGATGAACAACTATTTACTATTTCATCAAAATCTCTGTAGTTTGTTGATATAGCCAATTACTTCACCACAGGAAATTTTTCTCTACAATTTTCACAGAAAGAAAAGAAATATTTAATTAAAGAAAGTTCTTTTAAATGAATTAATATAATGCTATTCAAACTTGGACCTGACCATATGTTTTGCAAGTGTATGACAAATGTTGAAGCTTATGATATCATTAGAGCTTATCATGATGAAACAAGATGAGGTCATTACTCAACTCAAAGAACCATACATAAAATCTAAGGAGCAGGATATTATTGGCCTCACCTTCATCAACAAGTAAAAATATATGTCAGACACTGTGATGCTTGTCAGAGAATTGGAAAGCTTACTCTTTTAACAGAGATGCCTCTGCACCCTCATCCTCAATTGGTTTTAGAACCATTTGAGAAATGGGGAATTGATTTTATAGGTCTTATGAATCTCCTTCTAGAGGAAAAACTATCTCCTAGTATGTACAAACTATGTGACCAAGTAGGCGGAAGTGGAAGTATTAACTCATGCAAGAGAAGATATGGTGGATGCTTTCTTATATTACAAAATCATGCAAAGATTTGGTGCTCCAAGGGAGATAGTCTCACATCAAGGACCACAGTTCATGTCAGACATGACAAAGCACTTCATGCAAGTATATCAGACTCAACATAGAATAACATCTCCATACCATCCATAGGATAATGGGCAAGTTGAAGTCACCAACAGAGAACTGAAAACCATTTTAACCAAGGTTGTTAATTCCAGCAGAAAGGATTAGGAAAACAAGGTACCAAAAGTTGTTTGAGCCTATAATACTACTTGGAAAACAACAATGATATTTTCACCTTATGGATTAGTTTATGGTAAGAATCCCTTATTCTCTATTGAATTTGAATTACAAACTTTGAAAATAGTTGTGGAAGGAAGGATTGAATTTGAAAAAATATAGAAAGAAAGACTCTTACAACTTAATCAACTTGATGAGATGAGGATGGAAGCACTACAAAGAATTGAATTGGTACAACATCAAAGAAAAGTTTGGTATGATTCATAGATAAAGCAATGGAAGTTTCAGAAATAAGATTTGGCACTGTTGTTTGATTCAAAATTTCAATAGTTTAAAGAAAAACTACAAACAAGGTGGTTGAGACCTTATCAGATTGAGGTCTTTAAAAATAGTTATGTTAAGCTAATACCTATTCATGATAGTAGAAGATCTTTATTAGTCAATGGATATAGATTTAAGCTTTATCAGAAACCTCTCAATAAATAATAATTTGTTCAAAAGGTAAAAGATCAAGTAGCCTTTCTGAAGGACTCTACTTCTTCTAAGGAAACTACTTCAAATCAAGTAGCTATTCTGGAAGACTCTATTTATTCTAGAGATCCTTCTCCTTGATGATCCTACATATAAAAAAATCAAAATAATATCAATAGTGAAAATCTTTCTAGGGACACTATTGACAATGCATGCCCAAAAAACTAGCTTGCTAGTTGGCTATGAATTGAAAAAAGGGCTTTGGCTAGAAAACCATGAATGGCTGGCCAAAAGGGGAAAAAAAAATACATATAAAAAAAGATAATCTCATCATGTCACTATGATTGGTATTCTTCATGCAATAAAATTTGTTCTTTCAACACCTGTTGACTAATCCATGCAAGCTTATTTGTGCAGAACAAATGATGAGTAAAAGATAAATCTAAAGTCAAAAGTAAGTGAGACATATATTCTATTTATTTATGTTTAGTTAACTAATTATCTTTGATTTAATTAATATTTATTCTATGGATATTCCCTAAACTTAAGCCTTGTAAAATAAAATGACATGACACATACCATAATGGATAAGCATGCAAACAAGACAATAAAGGTGTATGTCTATGTCATGATGACCTATGCAGCTTTAGTATAATCAATTGCATCATCAATAATTATAATGATGGGACATCATAAAGAGGTTCTAAATGAAATGATAAATAACTATCATCGTCAAAGTTCCATGTCATTATTTCATCCAATTTGTAATAATTTGACAAAACCACTAGCACACTTTATACAAACGTGAGGCACTGAACTGTATAAAGTAATCATGTCAAACTATAGACTCATGAAGCTGTGGAGTTTCACACAAAACATTTTATTACTATAGGTCCTCAGTGATTTTTGCCTATATATTTCAATAGAAGTTGGTATAAACCCTAATTTGAGTTAAAGAAATAGAGTTGTCTATAAATCTAAGTAGAAATGGGATAAAAAATGAGATCAGAGCCAGAGAATGTAGCAAAGCTTCACAAAGATAAAGATTTTATGGTAGTGTTTAGAGCAAATGGTTGGCTACCTTTCATTGAAAAGTTCTAGAGTTTCCATGAAACAATGGTAAGAGAATTCATCACTAATCTCACCCTTGAATTTTTAGTTGTTAAAGGCATTGTTATTTCTATTTTAACTCAAATTATAAGTCAAATCATACAAGTTACAGAAGAGGGAATGAGAGTGATAGGAAAAATTCTATTTAGTGATCTAATTATTCAGTTTAATGGTAATGAGAAGACTAGGACTTCATGTCTAATAGATTCCAAAGGAAAATAAAAAAGGACTCATACAAATTCACTTCTTGAACCTTGGAAATCTGTATCCAAGTGGGTACTCAAGTATATCATTTATGAGGGGCAAAACAATCTTTTAGGAGAAGAAGCCATGAAAATATTAATACACCTTAAGTATGGGATGCAAAACCCTCATTACAAGATTAACCTCTCATCCTTCTTATATGGTGCCCTTAAAATTATGACTACAACTCCTAATACTACTCTTAGGCACTATGGCCTTATTCACCTAATTATCTAACATCACTTCCTTCAACAAGGACAAGAGGTCTGGGAGGAATTTAAGAATAGTGTAACACAATAAATTCTAAATTTGCCTACACAAGAAACCTCAAATTTACCATAGAAACATTCATCTCCACTATTGCATTAGTTAAGAAAACAAATCCAAAGAAGAAATCATAGATTGTAGTCTCAAAAGGAATCCCTTCTTCTTCAAGAAGAATCACAAGGTCTCAAATCCCTATAGTTTCAAGGTCACCACAAGAACCTCATAAATATGTAGTGCAACCAATTCCCTTGTTAGGAAGAAGAAAATTGAAACAAAAGGTTGCTACATAACTTGAGAAGACCAAGGGTTTTATGGTTGAAAAGGAAAGACAATCGAGTGTAGCTTAGAGAGTGACCAAAAGAAGGAGAAGGTTAATTTTGATAGATGAAGATGAACAAGAGGCTATAGACATTCTAAATAATCTTAAAAAGCTATCTCATTCACCCATACATCAAATTATCCTAGAAACTATAGATGTTGAAGAAACTCCTTTCAAAAGGAACTCTCCAATAATAATAGAAGATCCAATCCCAAGAGAAGAGCCAACCATGGTAGATGAATCAAGTATGGTAGAAAAACTATATGTTTTAGTTGAAACTGCAATGAATAAAGGAAAAAAATTATACACAAATGAGAAATAAAAGTCATCTAATCTAAATGATCATGTTATGCAGTTAATCTTGAAGCTTTCTCAAGCTCATGTTTTAGAACAACAATAAATAACTGACATTGCTGACTTGATTAGTTAATTGCAGAATAAGGATCATCTCAACTCATTGTTGATGTAAAAATTAAACACAACATCTGCCAATCATTTAGTAGAAGTTAACAGATTAGAATAAACAATAAATATAAATGAAAGTGAACAAATAGACCTCTGGATATATGTATAAAATATGAAGAAGGAGAATAGGAGATTACAGAGTTTGATTAACTCTTTCAAAGCACCTTCTAATGTTGCACCTTCTCTTCCTAAGGTATTTGTTAACCAAAGTTGTAAAATAAGTTGTCCAAGTATTCCTACCTTTCAAATGCTAAATTAAATTGAAGAAAAATATTCTATACTCAAACAAATAAATAAAGTTGTAACTTATTCAAACAAAATATTGGAAAATGAAAAGAAAGAATTAGAATCTAAGGTCCAAGATTTAGAAGAAAATTTGCAGGATGCATATAAATTAGAGGAATCTCTTTTGGCATGTAGGAATCCTTCTCCTGCATATAGTTTGTTTTTATTTGAATAATTTTATAGATGGCAACTTCTGAGGATCTTTTGTCATCTTCCTTACAATATTTTATATCATCTTCCTTACAATATTTTATATCCAACAAAATTTTAATTTTCTTTATTTGTTTTATTTACATGATTTGATCATAGGAGACCATGAGAATAATAAGTTCTTGATAAACCTTCATGTAGGAGAAGTTCAACTAAGGGCATTTCATTCTACATTCAAAAATCAACTAGCATGGAAAAAAAGAATTGAGGAGTATATAAATCATGCTAAGACTATAGAATTGTGTATTAGACTAGCCTTTCCTATCCCTAGATTGATCAGAAAGAATTTTAATTGTGCTTGTTTATGTGATAAAGTTAAAACTCATTATTTACAAGCTTTATATGATTGTGTTATTTCTTTTGACTTATTTTAAAGACAGAGTTTTGATTCAGTGGTGACTGCAAGTGTGAAAAAGTGGGACCAACTTTTAGTGCCTCTTAGAAGATGAGAGGTCATGTCTTCAAATAACTTAATATGGAGTATGAGGAGAGCTACCTCAATTTTGTAAATATTAATAGAGGTAATAAACTTTGAGGGAGAAAAAAAATGGATTGGCATGAGATATAGACCACCTTTATTGATCATACATATTCCAAGATGGCAGAGTTGGGCTCCACAATCAGAGGAGCAATTAAATATATGGAAACAAATGATTCAAGAACATCAGGGGTTTACAAGCAATTTAGACAAGCATATAACTGTTGAATTTGATGACTATGATTTGAGTCAGAGTTTGAAAAGTAGAAGCAAGAGCTACAAATGTAAATGAATGTTTGCAATGGGACTTACAAAAGGTAAATCCTAGGGTAGATGATGAGCTCATAATATGGCTCATTATTGACATGTCATTTCCCTTAATTCATCTCTCTAAGGATATTATCTTATGCAAATCATAGATTGTTAGATAGCTATTACATGGAAAGTAGATATTTATCTTGTTTATATTGAACCAAAGACTAAACCTTTATTTTATCATTAATGTCTAATACATAGCATGTTTTAGTTATTTTTGTTGTGAATAATTCTTAGGAACAAGACATATACAATGTATAGTGAAAGTTCAATTTTGATCTCCATCCAACATAACTATGAACTCACACATAATGAATCTACAGACTCTACAGGTCCATTTTTTCACACTTTTGAGACACGCATATTCATATAAGTACATGGGAGGACCAACATGAAATAGTAATAAATCATCGTGAATGGCATCAATTCAAAGGATGATGTAGGCTGGTTTCTATGTACTTTGCATGCTTATTTCTATGAAATCTCCAGGCTTGGTTCTACGGATTCTGTAGGCTCATTCCTACTGACTCTACATGGTTAATTTCATGGATTCTATAAAGACAAAACTACAAATGGGGATGCTGGTGGCTAGCTAAGATGTGAGAGAATCATTCTAGCTGGAGTTAAATAAGGAAAATACTCACTTGTTGTTTTATAAGATTTGTTTTTGATAAAATTATATATATTTGGATCTTAGGACTATTATAGGATAGTATATTTGTTTCATCATAATAATTAGATCTCTTGGAAATCCAATCTCCTATCTTTGGATGAGTGGATGGACCAAGGAATCCTATCTCTTTGTATCTTATTTTGAGTTGATTATATTAGTATAAAATATAAGACTTTTGTTATTAAAAAGATAATAGATGAAAGATACGTATAAGCATATTATAGGTTTTAGACATATTGTAATCATTTTAGTTTTATGAATTATCACTTCAGTTTTCAACATTGATTAATATTTATTCCTAAGTCCGAGAGGAGCAAGGGCCCACTCTCCTTGGAACTAGGAACTATATACGGTATTTATGTTATGTTATATTAACTCTTTGTTATAACTAATCAGAATCTTGCTAATGTTTGCATTCATTCATAAAACATCAAAACAAATTCACAGTTCAAAAGGCATTTCCTTATTCCAAAGTCATTTCCTTTCTAATCAAAGTATGTTTTCTTTTACAGTAAACGTTTGAAGCAAATTTCCTTTTTAAGTTAAACATCTCTATTTATATGCAAGCGTAAATAGGAGTGTGATTTTACTTTCAAGCAAAAGAGTGGATTTATTTGATTAAATAGTTACATCTTTTCCTTTTCAACAAAAGAGGGAATCAAGTAGTTGAAGACACATTTCTTTCATTAGTCAAAGTTAGAATAGGACCATCAAACACCCCCACAAGCAGACTTCTAGATCTACCATCCTACACCTTACTGCAGATAGCTTTGGACACCAGCCCTAGTTGATAAGACATCAATTGAATGACACTCTTCATTATCAAGTTCTATGGAAATGATGACTTGTTAGTTATATAGTATGGGATAGAAGTTAATGAAAGATTCATGCATATGTTTGATGGGTTAAATGTATGTTGTTATTACTCCTTGTATAACGTGTTGTATGATGTATTTACTAGTAGGATGTAAGTTGAAGAATATTGTGGTTGAATTGTATTTGAAAAATTTACAATGCTAATGCAAAGTAAGGATTGATATGGACTTCACTACCTTACTGACATTGCAGTGTTAGATGAAGGCAGTCCGATCAAGTGGTGTGTATGAAATTGATAGATCTATAGATTGCTTTTATATTACTATTTATACATCTTTGGGCTAAAGTGTATTTAGTGAGACATCATCATTTTATAAGTGTGATTCACATGTTTGTGTGATATCTTGCAATAGAACAAATTTATATGATACACTGCATGTTTAATATAAAGTCATACAACACATGGGTACTTGAAAGTCTCTCTAGATTCCCATGCCATCACTATCTACCCATCCGTAAAGGGAGAGTCATTCATTGATAGGATTAATTTGAAGGATCGTTGGTTTGTGGTTGACATGGAAAAACACTCAGATGATACTCTCCCTCCCCACAATAGTACTATTTATTGAGATGACACTTGAGATTGCCATAAATACTTGAAGTTTAGGAACTATGCTCCGAGGTAGCCGAGTATCTTTATTTGTACATTGTGTTATATATTACTTGTTATTGTAAAATAATTATAAAGATTTATAATTATACATTGATGCACATTGATAGTGGTGATTGCATATTTGAATAAGTTAAGTTTTAAATGTTATAATTACTTTCTATATTGAGTTGTCTTTCTCTCATGATATTAGAAATATATATTTAATGTTGTAATATGAATTACTGTCATGTTTGCACATGAATACTATTATTATTTCTGTTAGACTATTGGAATGTAGTCTACTTTTACATATGTGTTTAAAAAAAAAATCATAATTCTAGTTAGATCCCAATAGGGTTGTTATAGAGGCAAAATATCACATGACAATAATATCAACCTTAGGTCATTTGCATCAAATGAACCTACCCAAGGCCTAATGTTAGTGACCTTGCATGCACATAAACACAGTTTTAAATCTGAATGAATCACATGCCCTATTATAGTCCATTTCCACTTTTGGAACACATTCATAGTCAACTATCTAAATCGTGAAGTTAGGTATCTTGATCTCCTTTATACTCTCCATATATAGTAAATTGTGTTATTAAATCAATCTCAATAAGTTACATTCAAATTTATGCTTAAATGTCATATACTACAATCTGAATTAATTATTCTAGATTATTCTATTATGACTCACATTAATCTATCAATAGGTTATATAATTTCAATATTTATTATTATTTTACACTCACCCATGTATGTGAAAAAATATAAAAGTGGTTTTATAGGTTCCTAAATGTGTCCATTTTAGTTCTAAAGATCTAGATGTGTAGGCTACATCCTTTTTCTACTTTGACATATATGTTCAAATACACAACACAAATTAATGTGGGGCCAAATGTAGACACTTAAAAAATAGTCTTGATATATGTATTAAGTGTTAATTCATTTTTTTTATGCTTGTCTATTTGTTGATTATTAATCCAAATTAAACATTATTGGTATGTTTTTCAACTCTCAACAGTTGTCCCATAGGGTTTTCTCTCTTATCTCTTGTGTTTCTAGGTATTTTTTCTAAAAGTGTTTTAGGTAATTCTTAACATCTATTATAAGCTTCATAATGCTTCTCATCCTTTTTATTGGTTCTGTGTAAATTAGAATACATTCATCATGTCCATCATTTATTTTTCACTTCTCTTTGTTTGATGTCATTTAGAATGCCAATAAGATCCAAATTTGAGTTCAATTGTCTATAAATACATAAGTGCTTTAGTTCATTTGACAAAAGGTTATATTAATACAAAGATAATTCTTAAAGCATGCAAGAGTGATCAAGCAATCAATAGAACATCCATCATTGTTTTCTATAAATACATAAGTGCTTTAGTTCATTTGACAAGAGGTTATATTAATACAAAGATAATTCTTAAAACATGCAAGTGTGATCAAACAATCATTAGAGCATCCATCACTGTTTTAAGTTTGCATTTTATTGTGAAACACTTTTGGAGTACAATTAGGGTTATATTCATATTATGAAATTTATATTTCTTAAGTTATTTCTTTTATGCAATTTAGTATTTTTGACATCATAATTTTCACCCTATAAGGGCTTAACAAGCAACAAGTTAGTTCTTACAATTCACTAATCTCTAATGCATGCCCTTGGACTCACTTTGATATCCATAAGAGTCTGGATATTACTAGTATATTGGAACCATTTTAAGCAAAGAAAGAAATTGGGTATTGTAGGCACACATGAGTTGCAATGCACAAATCGAGTGAGAAAAGAAAAAATCAGATATAGGGGTGTTAAGTTGTGGAGCTAAAAGCTTCACCAGGGAGCTAATCAGGGGGTTGCTGAGTGCAACCAGTAACCGACATCGGTAGTATTGCCAACGTCGATCAGGAAGGGACCAGGGATCGGCCGATGTTAGTCAGTAGCAGACTGACAGCAACTGACGTCGGTCACTTGTGCGTGTGCATGCTTCTGCATGTGTTTTTAGAATGCGTTTCCAAAATTAGACTCGTCTAATTTAAGAGGTCTGAGAGTGTTTGCATGTTGAAGACTAATTTAAGTCTTGAGTCTGTGTTTCTAATTATTGTAATTAGAAGTCTAATTATTGTATGCTTGGGATCCTATTTAAGAGACCCATGTGCATGTATTTTAATTAAGGCAAGTAAAGCATTGAAGCAAGAAAGCAAGGTCAAGGAGATCTGCAAGGTGTAAGGTCAAGGAGATCAGCTGAAGCTATCAAAGAAGGGTTAACAACTCAGATTGTTGAGTTGGTTATGGTTGAGTAAGAGAGAGAGGGAAGAAGTCTTTGAGGTGTGGCAAGCCTTAGATGTGGAAGAAGAAGTGGCATCTTCTTTATTGTATTTTCTTCTGAAGATTATTTAATACAAGATTGTGTATTGTCTCTCAAATTCTTTGTTGTTTCAAGTTTCTAGTTACTTAATCATTCTGGTATAATTACGTGTTTAATTGCTTATAAAAAAAGTAATCAATTGTGCTTCCACGGGTTCCTAACAGTTGGTATCAGAGCTAAGGTTGCAGGGAGCAGGTTATTGTTTGATTATAAGTCATTCTCAGGGGTTTCTGATTGAGTGGGAGTACAGCAATGGCAGAAGAAAGTAGACTACGAATGGAGAAGTTTAACAACAAGAATTATCAACATTGGAGGATGCAGATAGAAGATTATCTGTATCAGAAAGATTTGTACTTATCGTTGGGTGGGGTTGATTGCAAGCCCACAAATATGAAGGATGAAGAATGGGAGGTTCTTGATCGGAAGGCTCTGGGATCTATAAGGTTGAGCCTTGCATCGTCTGTGATTTCCAACTTATCACAGGCCAAGACAACGGTAGAGTTGATAGAATCTTTGGTAAATTTATATGAAAAGCCCTTTGCTTCAAATAAGGTATTTCTTATGAAGCAGCTATTTACTTTGCAAATGCAGGAAGGTGGATTGGTATAGACTCATCTTAGTGATTTCCATGGTTTGGTAAACTAGTTAAATTTAGTCAATATTATTTTTGATGATGAAATAAAGGCTCTCTTAATTTTATGCTCATTACCTGAAAGCTGGGAGAGTTTGGTAATGGCAGTAAGTAATACTGCGTCTGCTTCTAAAATCTTAAAAGTTGATGATGTGGTTAGTGTAATCTTAAATGAAGATATTCACAAGAAAAGCACAGGTGAATCATCAGAGAATGCTCTAAGTGCTGAAAGCAGGGGGAGGCAAAGAGAGAAGGCTGAGCAGGGGAAATCAAAGTCATAGATGGGAAGGAGATCCGAATCTAGAGGTATCACCTGCTGGTTTTGTAGAAAGAGAGGACACACAAAGAAAGATTGTTGGTTGAAGGATAAAGAAAATCAACATAAAGCTAATGAAGAAGCAAAAGATGCAGGTATTGTGGCACAGAATGCTCTCATACTTTCTTTGGATAGACAACTAGAATCATGGGTTTTAGATTCTGGTTCTTCTTTTCATGCATCCCCAAATAGAGATTTGTTCCATGAGTATGTCCAGGGAGACTTTGGAGTGCTTTACTTAGGGGATGGTACGCCTTGTCAAATGGTTGGCAAAGGAAAAGTGCAGCTGGAATTGCAGACGAGAAACATGTGGGTGTTGAAAGAGGTTATGCATGTCCCAGTCCTGAAGCAGAGTTTGGTTTATGTAGGAAAGTTGGGTGATGAGGGATGCACAGTAACCCTCACAACAGATTCTTGGAAGGTTTCTAAGGGTGCACTTGTTTTAGCAAGAGGCAAGAAAGTAGGTACTCTTTACCTATCTACTTGTATTACTAATTCTTCTTCTGGTTTATCTACTTCAGTTGTAGATTCAAAGATGTGGCTTAATAGGCTTGGTCACATGAATAAGCAGGAGATGCATGTTCTTGAGTCAAAAGGTATGAGTTCAGATTCGGAGGGCATAGATCGAGTTCATTGCAGAAAAAGGAAATTTGATGCTTTTGACACGAACAGGGAAGCCTTGGTGTTTATGGAGGAGATGATGGACAAAGATCAGTTACAGGGGCTGAATAATTTTGAGCAGGGCAGTATGGATAGGGTTTTGATCCAAGATGAGCTCGTGGGTAGAAGTCATCACTCACATGAGAAACACAGAGATCGAGGTCAGTTAGAGGACTGATGTCGGCATCCAGACAGGGACCGATATCGGCTGGGTGAAGCCCAACGTCGGTGACTCCAGACAGATAAACACCGGCATCAGTCAGGGAGAACCGACGTTGGCAATGATTCAGTCGCATAGAACTGACATCGGTCGGGTGCAGACTGAGAGATGGCCGAGATCAGTCACTGAGACAAATTTTGGGCGGACAGCAAGCTATCAAGGAGTCTCAAATGCCCATATGGAGGATTGAAAGGGTAAGTAAGCCTCAAATTCGTTATTTCCCTTCTTTACACTACTTGTAGGTCACTAATGGTCAAGAATCAGGAAGTCATTAAAGAAGCAGAGCAGGTAGATCCAAGAAACAGTGGGAGCTTGGCATGGATGAAGAATGTGATTCCTTGGAGAAGAACCAAACGGGGTTTTTTATGGGGAGTTGTCAGCTGGAAGAAAACACTGAGAGACGAATGGATGTTCAGGATGAAGAAGAGTGAAAATGGATACGTGAGACGGAAGGCCAATGTATAAGGTCTTGAGCAAGCTACAGGATAGTGGTACAGGTTTGACAGGTGTATGCCAAAGCATAGCTTTGGTCAAGGTCATTGTAACCATTGTGTTTTTTTTACTAGGTGGATAATGATTGCAACATTATTCTGTTACTGTATGTGGTGTGGTTACTTGTTGCAGGGTTACACATGCAGGGAGTTTCTGAGCTAAAGGTAAAGTTAGTTCAGAGGTATGTCATGAAGAATTTGGAGCAGTGAAATTCTTTGGCATAAGAGACATGGAAGATCACAGGTTGATTTTTTGTCTCCAGTAAGAGCTGATGTGAAGAAGGTGTTGGTAGGGTTCAAGATGCAGGATGCAGAATCGGTAAGCACACCTATGGCTGGACAGTTCAAGCTGAGCTTAGAACAGTGTTCGAAATCACATAAGGTCTGGTGTAGACCTGAGTTTTCCCAAGCAGTGGGAGTTGTCAGACACTTCATATGTGGCAGGGGACTTGGATGACAGGTATAGCATCACAGGATGTGTGGTGGTTGGTCTTCAAAATTGAGCTTGAAGATGGAGGTGCCTGAGATGGTTAGTGGAGGTTGCTGTACAGGTGCAGCCGTTTATCTCCAAGTGGGAGGTTGTTAAGTTGTGGAGCTAAAAGCTTCACCAAGGAGCTAATCAGGGAGTTGCTGAGTGCAACCAGTAACCGGCATCAACAGTATTGCCGACGTCGGTCAGGTAGGGACCAGGGATCGACCGACATCAGTCAGTAGCAGACTGACAGCAATTGACGTCGGTCACCTGTGCGTGTGCATGCTTCTGCATGTGTTTCCAGAACGCATTTCCAGAATTAGACTCGTCTAATTTAAGAGGTCCGAGAGTGTTTGCATGTTGAAGACTAATTTAAGTCTTGAGTTTGTGTTTCTAATTATTGTAATTAGAAGTCTAATTATTGTATGCTTGGGATCCTATTTAAGAGACCCATGGGCATGTATTGTAATTAAGGCAAGTAAAGCATTGAAGCAAGAAAGCAAGGTCAAGTAGATCTGCAAGGTGTAAGGTCAAGGAGATCAGCGGAAGCTATCAAGGAAGGGTTAACAACTCAGGTTGTTGAGTTGGTTGTGGTTGAGCAAGAGAGAGAGGGAAGAAGTCCTTGAGGTGTGGCAAGCCTTAGAGGTGGAAGAAGAAGTGGCATCTTCTTTATTGTATTTTCTTCTGAAGATTATTTAATACAAGATTGTGTATTGTCTCTCAAATTCTTTGCTGCTTCAAGTTTCTAGTTACTTAATCATTCTGGTATAATTCCGTGTTTAATTGCTTATAAGAAAAGTAATCAATTGTGCTTCCACGGGTTCCTAACAAGGGGAACCCAATCATCAATTCATTTTGAAGCTCTATGTTATCTACTAGACATGTCCCGATACTCCTAAAACCAATTTGAAGCACCCTCAACACTTCCAACATCAAATCTCGATCAGATTCAAATGTAATGGCGAGGTTGTTGATAGTGTTGGAAGTGTCTTCCCAGATTCAGATTCAATAGATGATTTTATGACAACAATTTATTCGAAACATACCTCTAAACACTATATGTTTATCGGCATGATTAAGTTGGAATAATTAATTAAGCATTGTTATTTGTATTTACTGCAATTACACACATTTAATTAAGAATTTGCAGACTTTTGTTCTCAAATTTGTTGCATTATCGCTACCTTCCACGTTTCTGGAAATTTAAGTGTTTTTCACGGGGCCAGCAAACAGAGAGGCATGTGGAAGAGTCAAGAGCTTTTAATTAGTGGAAACAAAAGACAAATAGGTTGTATTCGCAATACACTTGCATTTTTCTAAGTTTCTCACCCAGCCATTGAGATGAGTGGACTAAATTTGGGTGGTACTATCCAACCTCATCGCCACAAGAGTAAACTCAGGCACTTCACCACACAAAATACAGCTTCTCTGTGCATGGCATTGAGCATATTGAAATTTACTCCAGTCCAATCCAGTCCAGTCCACACAAGGATCGGATACGGTAGACTTTTTGTGGATATGGCATAAACGGTCAGAAATATTAATGAATCCCTTATTTCTCATAAATCGGAAGCAGGGGAATATCAAAATCAGCTTAATAGCAATCAAGCTCGTTAATACTCCGTGCTCAGGATCCTGATTTGACTTAACTTCATTATCGCAATTAAGTCTTTCGTAAAAAACGTAGAATTTGCAGACTTTTCTTGTCATACATGGATGCACAAATTTGTCTCATGTCGCGACCTTTCACGTTTGTGGAAATTTCACGAGTATTTCTTTGTCATCGACGTTGAGTTTGACGGATGAGTTTATCAGAAGTACAGATATTTTAAATATATATATATTTTTAAATGTTAAAGAAATATTAATTTAAGTATAAATATTTGTTTTCTATTTGTTATATATTATATTAAAGAAATATTAATTTAAGTAGAAATATTTGTTTTCTATTTGTTATATATTATATTGATTAATAATTTTATTTTATTTTTTAATGGTATAGATGTATCTTATTGAATTATACGAGTTTTCTAAGGTTTGAAAATTTATTTGTGAGAAAAAAGAGGCTCCAAACTCACCCTATGTCAAAGATTTTAGATTTTTTTCATCGACTTTTCCAAATAAAATAAAAAAACTTTGATCTAACATTCAAATAAATAACAAATTGTCGAATAGGTTGTAGGCCAACTGGGGAGGATGATGGTTGCTTATATCCATCTACCAAAGTATAAATTCCTCTAAATCCCTGACATAAAAAATCAAACAGTTAAAGATAGGATCGTGTCTTGGGTGATTTTGACAACATGGCTGCCTTTTACTCGTGGTTGTTTAGCCAAAGGAACTCACTGATTTAAATGTATGATTGCTCAGTATTGTAAATCTATTATATGTTTATTTCTAAAATATAGGCAGATATGCCAACATTATATGTAATTCAGTGATTCTATGTAATACCTTCAAGCATCCAATAAAAAAAGAACAACAAATTTAAAGTGACTATTAATTATTAACAACTCACATACATCACAATCCTTTATCACTCCCATTTATCATTACAAAAAATGTGTCAAACGTACTTAGTGAACTAAAATACCCTCTTTTCTTTCAAAATTAAAATAGTTTGAAATAAGCGATCATATATATATATATATATATAATTGAGTGTTAAAGGGTCCCTCAACCACAATAAGGATTGATCCACAACATCATCCATTTGTCTCAGATGAAAATTCATGCGGAAACAATATTGCCAAAACTACTAAAGAGAGAACAACATCCCCAAGGAGTCCCTAAGAAAGTCTAGGATAACAATACAACTAATGACAAAAATACCCAAGCAAACTCGAACCACCAAAAAATATAGAAATTTCAGCCTTCGAATCTAGAAACTACCAAAAACCTCAAGCTAGAGACCAAAGAAAGGACAAAAGACCTAAACCTCAAGGCCTCTCATTCCCTTTTATATGGTAAGAGCAAAGAATCATAGAAGGCGAATGTGGGACAAGCCACCCTTTTTTGTCTTTTCTAAACCACAGTCCACTCATCCAAAGTACATGAACTACCAAGGTCCTCATTAGAAGATATGTGATTACCACTTGGAAGCCCTCCAAATTCATCATCCTTCTTGGCAATATTAAAACCATCAAGAACTTCATCCCTATTAGCCACACTGATCCACTCCATAATAGATGAAAAGGACTTCTCCACACTAGGTTTAGGAACCTTAGGATTCACTTTGGGAGAACTAGCACCATAATCACTTAAAGGAATCGGATGAGGTATCATAGGAGGAACTAAAACGTGATTAAAAACAACATCCTTCCATCAAGAATATTCCATTTTATGCTTGGATGAAGAGCAAGAGGAGGCCAAATGACCAAGCACAAAACACCTGCAGAATCTAAAAGGCAGGCCCTCATAATCCAGGGATTGAATTTACTTATGGTCTTTATATCTTAATTCAATGGAAGCTGAGGGATCCTACCATACATTTAAACTAATGAGAATCCATGTGAAAGTGGTGTAGGAAAATCTAGAAGTATACACATTGATTGCCAACATATTTCCTAGAGAACCACCAATGGTTGAAAGATAGGAATTGGCTCAGAATTGAAGTAGTAAGTATGGAAACTGAACCCAAATAGGCCTAACAACAAGCTTTTCAAGTAGAGGATTGAAGACAGGGATCCAAGGTTTTATAATGAAGGCATGTAAATCCTAAGACTAGGGTTTTGCAAGAGCCACCTTATTTTGATCTACCATGCTATCAAAAGCTACAATAAAGAAACCCTTAACACAGGGGTCAATTTCTAAGTTATCTTCTACAAAAGGTTGCCATAATTTTGAAATCCATTAGTTTGGGGAAGAAAGGCTCAACCAAAGACTATCAAATCTACAAATTAAACCCTGGGAGGAAAACCAAACCTCATTTCTAAGCACCTCCTATATAATGTCATCATCAAATGACACCACTAGTGTGTTATTTGTTGCTGCTAGAATCATACAACTAGGAGGATCAACATGCTCCCATTGAAATACTACTTGAACATAGGTTTTAGGCTTATCCTTCTCAAACCCTTCCACATTTAGACATCTGAGACCAATAATTGGAGGGGAGGCAAGATAATCTAGGGCCCAAGGGGACTTGTCTCTATTAAGATATCATATGACCTTCTCCTGATAAAACCCTTATATGACTTATAATGTCCCCCAATTATGTTGTTAATTAAATGTCCAATCTATTTGCATTCACATTTATTTATTATGTCAGAGCATGTAAAAAAGAGATCAAAAGAGTTGTCTTTCCAAAGGAGCCATCTATAGAGGGAGATAAAGCATTGAGAGATTCAAGGAAGGTAGGTTTCATGCCTATAGGTTGACACCAAGAGCAAGATTTCTTCAACATTTTTTTGTAGTGACACTAGGGAAATTTTTTTATTGAAAAATTATAATATATTTGTAAGATTTGGCTAATATAGCTTAACAAGATTCTAAGGCCTAATGGAAGCACTCTTATACAAGAGAATGAAATTGAAGAATAAAGTGTATTCTATCAAGGAATATAAAATTCATGAAACACAAATGCAATGGAATGGAATTAAATCAACTCAAATCATTGGGTCCACATTACTCCACATTATATATTTTACATTACATTGTACACTATTTCACATTACAAATATTCTACTAGAGTGCTCAATATATAGGAAAGAGAGAGTGGGGTAGATTACCCATTCTGAGGATGTCAACATTATAGGCACACACCAAAGTGAAGACATAGAGGTAGATAACCCATAGTGGAGTGACTATATTATGTACTAAACACATGTACACATAATTAAGCATCTAATTATGCACTAAACATATGTGCACATAATTAATTGCTAAGATTAAAGTAAAAAGTGTGAAAGGAATCCAAAGGTAAAACCAATTTGGGTGAGAACCCTTTTGACACCAACACCCCCTTAAGGCAACTTAGGAGAAGAACAAACTAAAAACACAAAAAATAATGGCTCTTAGCAAAAAGGCCTGATAAGGTACCCATGTACAAATTGATCTCCTCAAGTACAAGAGAGAAGGAAAACATCCTTAGGAAAAAACTCTCCCCTATGAGAGAATTATGAGAGAAGGTCAAATGACCCTCCCTAAAGTAGTGTTAAAGTCAAGTGTCCCTATGGATGCCAATACATCTTACTACAATGCATAGATGTTGATTTGCTATACTTGCTAAGTGATATATAAAATGGTGTTGAATACATGGATCACTCAAAGTAAACATTGGATTCCAAAGTAATAATTAGTGAAATGAATCCAAGGAAGCATTGTTTGAACACCCCCTCATTCCCCTCAATGGTAAATTGGGAGAAGGTAAAAATTTATGTCTCTACTAATGTAACTAGTAGAAGTGGTGACAAGGGAACTCAAATATCACCAAGCTGCTAAGAAGCTCTTCAAGACACAATGGATCCAAGGTGGTTGGAGACGCTATCCTGAAAACCTAATAAAAAACCAAAGGAATTCCAAGAAATACACAAACCAAGATTTGTATGAGTAGATGTAGCCATAAATCAAACAACAAGATCAGATACTTCAATCACACCAAAATATTTAGAGTCTGGTGTAAATTGTGAGAGATGTTGAAGACACAATCAAGGAAAATACAACTAAAAGACACTTCAATGAGACATGAAATGGTCCTCATATGAGTTCTAACATACAAGTTCTTGATAAGATACCCATTTACAATGGAGGAGCACTTTTTTTTGTCATGAAAAAAATTATGAAACAACTCAAGGAGCTAATAAAGGGGCCTTGAGATGTCTCCACTGAAGAATGCAAGGGACTCATAAAGGGGCCTTGAGGAGATACAAAGTTTGTATAAATACATTGAATGAAGGATGATCTGGCAAAATATGAATAATGAATGAAGTAGAGACAATGTCAATTGGGCATGTAGACTAAGTAGGAACACTAATATATATATATATATATATATATATATTATGAGGAGGTCTGACCACCTGTCAAACTGGGCTTCACCCACTGGGATTTATCAATGAAAGGATGTGTTGTAGAGGGTAGTGGTATTTTCCACCATGAGTGACCAAATTAGGTGGCCACTTATGCAATTTCATTTAAATCGTGATAAAAACTATCAAAAAAATTCAAGGTGCAATTATATTTTTGTCATGAGAAAAAATCATGTAAAAAATTCAACATGCATTTTTATTTTTGTGTGAGAAAAACTATGAAAAAATTGTTTTTTTGAGTGAGAAAAAATAATAATAAACTCATTTTTTTTTACAATAGTTAGTAAAACTATGATAATTTCTATGTTACAAATAAAATTCATAAATACAAGAGCTTATGAAAATATGAAAACAAGGCACATAAAACCCATAAAATTTTATGAGTTCGAGTTTATAGTTAGAGATTTGTATGAAGAAGAATAGACATTTTTTTTAATAAAACTACTTTTGAATAGTATTGTTTTTAGTGAAACTATGATAACTGTCTAAATTCATAATGAAATTAAAATTTCTAAACTGTTTTGGAATGAATAGAATGAGGCACATATAGTCTAGAAAATGTTTTGAGTGATTATGTACTGTTTTACAACAATATGGAAAATAATAGTCAATTTTTTTAGAAAATATATTTGCATAAAAAACTTGTACTCAAAAAACCAAATGGGACAAATATGGAGGAAATTTTGGGTTTATTTTACAATTTGGATGTGTTGGTGAGATATAATATGCTCCTGAAATTTATAAAATGTGTATGTAATCAAAACATACAAATAAGAAGCCCCCCCTAGAAATTAGAATTTATTGCACACCTTTCTGATTCTTAGGACCATCCAATGAGGATCCAAGAGAAGAACATACTTAGCAAGAAAATATAATATCATATATGAAATTATAGATCCCTAAAAGGCTACCCAAAGGTTCTTAACCCAGTCTAATACTATGTAAGATTTGGCTAATATAACCTAACAAGATTCTAAGGCCCAATGTAAGCACTCTTATACTGGGGAATGAACTTGAAGAATAAATTGTATTCTATCAAGGAATGTAAAAATTATTCAACACAAATTCAATGGAATGGAATTAATTAAACTAGATCCAATGGTCCAACATTACTCTACATTATACATTATATATTACATATTACATTCTACATTATTAAAACCAAACCAGTAGATTTTTAAAACCCTAAAATTTTATTTAAAAAATGAATCGTACATTTAATGTTTTTAACAAGAAGGTTATGGAATGTTAGTCTCTGTAAGACTTTTTTTTTGAGAAAAATATACACATGCATTAAAAGTGAGGTAAAAAATATTGACATAATATAGGAATTCTATCTAAAATGTATTTGTTTACAATTTTTTATATCATAATCTATGTGAAGTTAGATGATATTCAAATCACAAAGGTGACTCCATGAATCTTGTGCACTCCATGCATCATCTGATCCTATGACCTATAGGAATCTACTATGTTCCTTTATATGATTGGGCATAACAAAGGTCATAAGGAAATCAAAACTAGAACTTTGTGAAGGCAGGGTAATCAAAGGATTCCATGTGCACTAGTGAAAGCCAAAGTTGGAAATTTATTCACAAGAACATTGAAAAGACAAGAAAGACAAGGGCTACAATAAAGGTTGGATTTATTAAATCTAACATATCCATAGTTTATAAGAGACAAGGCCCATATAGAACCTAGTTCCTACTATTTTTATTGTAAATCATTTATTTATAGGTGTATGAGGTGGTGTGACATTTGTTTATAAGGTCATTTAAAATACTAAAGTTGCATACTTATTTATTTAACATTTTTAGTTAACAATGGTAGGACATGGTTTGGTGCTTTCTAATATATTCAATAAACATTTATTTTGTAAGGATCGCATGTGTGTGTGTGTGTGTGTGTGTGTGTGTGTGTGTGTGTGTGTGTGTGTGTGTGTGTGTGTGTGTGTGTGTGTGTGTGTGTGTGTGTGGCCACTTTATTAAACGTTTATATAGTATGAGGTGGTCCAAGAGCCTTTTAATTTTTCATGGCATTAGGTAAGGAGCACTTGAATATATGTATTTTAATTATAAATATGAAATAATATCCATAAAATAGGTAGTACCTGCCCAATTTTGGTAGTATTTAACTTCATTATGATTTCCCTTAATGGTATTATCCATTAGAAATAATTTCATATATCTAGTTGTACCCTCTAATTAATTCAATATTAAAACACATCTGAGAGTGAGACACTACATTCACTTTGACTGGCTTAGCTAGATATGAGTAAGGGAGGTCAAGTATTTTTATGCATTCATTTGATTCATCCTCATTTTGACATAAGGATTTTTTCAATGGGGGTTTAAATATTAGTTCATTATGTCGATATGCGATCACCTACATGATTGAGTCCTCTATTTTGTACCTAATCGATAGTTTGGATTTAAAGTTGGAGGAGGAGTATGATTATATGTCCTTGTTGATAATGCATTATGTGGGTCATCTATCCCATGTCATAGGTTCAAAATCCTATTGTCAAGGATGTATTGGCCTCCCATAAATGAGGTGGATGGTAAGTGGTCAATAAAGTGAAGCAATAGTGTGAACATATATTTACATGTTGGAAAGTTTTTTTTGTGCATAATTATCTACTGCATTATGTGATCATAGGAATTTTAAAATAGAGAGGAGGCTAGATCAAGTGTTAGTTTCACAAAAAAATGAAATCAACACACTAACATACTAAAACATACTTGCCTAGATCTTAAGGGTAGCATAATGGACAAAATAAAAATGAAAACCCAACTAAAATACAAAGAATAACAACCTTTACCTTCCTTGAGATATTTAATGGATTTGTTCATGGTTTTCTTGGCTTGTGCTTAAAGAGTCTTTAGAAATGGCTTTTTCTTTTCTCTTTCTCTCCTTAGCACCATTGTGGATTGTGTTGGCTTGATGTGGCCTATGCTTGTATCATAATAGTGCTTGGTTCAATATTTTGGCATTATAACAATATTGATATGAATCTTATGAAAAAACCTACATTATAAATCTACAATTTCTAAGCTTTCTTTTCAATAGGCAATGGCTTGTATTTATAGCAAATGGAACTAACCCCAACTCAAGGTGAGTTAAGGTGTAGTTTAAATATGTAATGAGTTCAAACCTAACCGAAAGTAATCAATTAACCCTTGTAGAGTTAAAATGTGTCAAAAATTAATGATTTTTATAGGTATGGGTGAGATATTTTGAGATATTTTCATAGGATTGACAACTCATAAAAGGTAATCATGAAAATCTAGGATATTTCATATTTTTGAATTAATTTTTTTAGTAATTCATTACTTTCACATGGATAATTCAACTAGGATTTTAATTTGGTTTAGCATTTTAATTAATTTTTATTAACCATTTAACATTTTCAATATTTGAATTTATGTCCATGTACCCCACTTAATGGGTCCATAGGCCAAATTACATGTTATGATGCTGTAGGATAATTAGAGATGAATATATGAGAGGTTTTTGTTGCTTATAGTAGGATACCCTAATTAAGGATGTCTTAATGAGATTTTAAGCTTTGATGAATGTTGAAAAAGCAAATTTGGGGAACTTAGTGATTCCTAAGCTTAATTTGTAAAGTTTGGTAGAAATTGTTTTGAATTCCAGCCGAAGCCATTAGTGGCCAGTTTTAGGTGTCTACAGTTTGCCCCTATTTTGGAAGAAGTTACAAGCTATAAGTAGAGTAATGTCTTCTCAAAGAATGAAAAAGGATTGTATGCCTAAAAGAAGATAATGATTGAATAAGAAGCTCTAAACAATGTTTGGAAAGCCTATAATGATACCCCCTCAAGGGAGTGGCCAACACATACATTTGATGGATGGTCCCTCAAAAAGAAGCAAGAAGAAAAATGAATTTAACCCATGGGTAAGATTAATAAAATTGAAATAATGCTTACATGCATTGATTTAAAAAGTAATAATTTACACAAACATAGTTATAATCAATAACAAAGGTTGAGACACTAATTTTCCCAAAGGAGGTTATAATTAATGGCAATGACATATGACCTAGTTAGGGCTAATGAGTCAAAATAATGATTTTCCCATAGGAAATTATAATCATCAAGATGGCCAAGATTGAATAATGATTTTTGATTATGCCCTAGTAGGGCAGATTGACAAGCATAACTCAAGGACATAATTTGTCATATAGATTAAAGATGAGCAGGCACAAACATAGATGTGATGGTCTAATGATTGGAGAAGCCACAAATAACCAGGCATACAAGAATACACAAAGTGATGAAAGAGATGAATAGAAGAATAAGAATTGATGAATGTGAAGGATTTAGTTGTACCTACCAATGTAGAGATGCTCAATCTTATTAGCATTAGTCTAACCAAAATGGTTAATAGGTTGATTTGATAAAGGACGGAAGGATTTTACAAGGCTATCAAGGAGAAACTTATATGGTCCATTACTTGTAAGACTTCCTGAGCTAATTTAGTATGTAATGGTATGCATCATGATATAAAACACCATGAGAACTTAGCCAAAATATGCATAAAGACTGAATCTCAATGTAATAAATAATTGAAAATAATGCATCAATGATAAAAAACATAATGATAATGTTGATGTATGAATATGGATAAACTCAATAAGAATGTGCAAGGAATCACCCAATGAACACATATAGACTGAATCAAGGCACAATACTAAAATCAAACAAACATGCAAGAAAATAAACAAATAACAATGAAGCAAACAAACACATAAAAAGATTGAAAATAAAAGAAAAAGAAAGCATACTAATAATGGATTTGCCCTAGTAGGGTGGATCGATGATAACTAACTAGGATTAAATAGGACAAATATTTTTGGATTTTTGAAATTTTAAATGTTTTTGGAATTTTGAGGTAACTTAAATCATTAGAGATTGACAATATAACACTTGTAAAATGATTAGACCATATGGAAAGGGGGACTGAGCTAAACTCAAAGTGAATCAATCATGGCCTACATAGTCCCATTAGGATCTCAAGTCATAATAGTTCCACCAACACAAAAGATGGGGAGAATTGACTAAGTCACAACAAGTTTGCAAATTGAGGCAAATGAGAATAGTAATGACAATATTATGTATAAATGCATGGTAAAGGTGTTGTTCCTAATTTTCCCATAAGTGGTTATAATTAAGAAACAATGGCATAGGTCTGTGATACTAATTTTCCCATAAGTGGTTATAATTAGTAACAGAAGGTAAACTATTGATTTTCCCATAGGTAGTTATAATCAATAGCACCAGTCAAACATGAATCAAAGATAACTTTCTAGATTGACTATCACATTAATTTCATAGACTGTCATTTAAACATGGAATTGTAAAACTATTGAAACTAGATTAGAAACCCCTTACACAAGGTGTGGGAAAAACCAAAGGAACCAAGATTAAAAGGGGCTAAGTAGGATGGAAAAAAATAGGTTTTGGTCTAGTATATATGGTATGGTAGGGTGACATATGGTATGGCATAAAGGATAGGACAATATGGAAATTAGATATAATGGTAATAAGGTTTCCCCCCAAGTGATAAGGTAAGGTAAGTGGCAGGGTAAGACACAATGGTAAAAGGAATGGAAGAAAATGACAAGGCAAATGGTAAAGGTAAATATTTTTGGCCAAGGTAAATGTTTCTATTATTCCTATTGATGTGGAGATGCATGCCCTGATCAACATATGATACAACCAAAATAATCAATCATGTAAATTAATAGCCCACACCTCTTTTGAATAGCTGCTCTATCAAGAACTTACTACAGATTTTGATGATGATAATGTTGTTGTGATCTTCATTGGTCATTGATTATATTTCCTCTAAACGTCAAGACAAGGTATCTTTGTAACTTTTGTAAAGGAAAGTGCATCTAAGGATGGTAAATATAGATAAATAATGGATTATAAGTTTGATTTGGCAATGTAAAGGTAGATGATGATGGAAAAGATAATGGTTGGAAAATAAATGAAGATTGAGGTTTTTAGGCACACACAATATTGCTGATTTTAGATTTGACATAATTTTGGTTGTGGTGAGGCCAAAGACTGCTAAATATGCTCTTGATAGGATCACTAGTTTTTTATATTTTTTGGGCCTGAGAATAACTACCATCTAATTATTCTATAGATTGGAAGTTATATTGATTTCATCTTTGTTAATGTCTTCATCAAACAATGAGGAACTATTGTGCTCAGTTATTGATGCCTTGAAGAGTTTTTCACCAATGAAGTTATTTTGACTATCCCATAGTGCCCTTGATAAGGTTTAAATAAGGAATGTTGACTTTTTACTTTGATTATCTTCTATCATCTCCAAAAAGGTTTCATTAGAAGATGTTGAGTTTGAACTTTGATTGTCCCTTAGCGCCTTTGAAAAGGTCTCACTAGGAGATTATTATTCTTTTGCATGAATTTGGTCTTGGTCCTCCTAATATTCTACAATTTATATGTCACCATGGATGTAGTTCAATAAGGTATGAATCTGTCAGTCCCAATTGACACTTGTGGGAGGTGGAATGTCAATATAATGGTTATGTTGGGTGGTGGTAATGGTATATGGAATGGTAATGGAATAGGAAGAGGCAACACAATTCTTATAGAAGATACTAGAATAAATTGTGTTAAATTTGAAGTAATCATCCCCAAAAATCATATAAGGATCATAAATGTATTCAAATTGATCTACAAGGCATGTATAACCAATATTATAATAGCCATGAATGTATCCTGATTCTAAATCTAATTTTGACTCAAGGGACTCTGAGTCTGATGTTGAGACTGACATTACTTCTGCTTCTGATGCTAAATATGATATTGGTTCAATAATAGAACCTAAATAAAATGTTGATTCTTCATCTGATTTGGATGTTGTTACAATGATGTCTTGATGAATGTTTGGTTTTAGACAAGTAATGACTTATAATGGTATGATGGGATCCATAGATATTCGTTTATCAAAGTGAGACTTCTCAATAATGGGGAAAAGGTCAAGGGACAACTCCACAGGTACTAGCTTGTCATGGGGAGGATATTTACAAATAGGTATATGGTTGAGGTGATGATTTACCCAAATGAATTTATAATCATTAAGAAGTGACTCAATAAATATTGGCTTGTCAGAGTGAGAGTCCTTGATAACATGTATAATATCAAGAGACAATTCATCATAGGTTGACTCATAAAAAATGGTTGGTTTAATAGAAACATCATGGATTCATTGGTTCTCTTAGCCTTGGTTTACAAGTAGTTGTAAAATACCAATTTTGAACATATATTGGTCTTCAAATGATTGGTTCGATTGGAAAGGTTTTGATTGGCTCAGTTTTGGTTGGATGATTGGTAGGGGTTCTATAAAGTGGGGAGTGGTTGGTAATAGATGAAGAATGGTTAGTGGTTTGATAATGAGAGGGCATCATGGAGATTTATTTATTGAAAAGCAAAAGGATGAGGTCATATAATGGTAATGGTAGGGCATCATGAAGCTTGGTTTCTCTCACAAGCCAAATGATGAGGTCTTGGAATGGTAATGGTAAGGCATCATGGAGTTTGATTGATCGTACACGCCAAAGGATGAGATCTAAGAATGGTAATGGTAGGGCATCATAAAGATTGGTTTCTCATACAAACTAAAGGATAAGGTTTTGGAATAGAAATGGTTAGGTGTTGTGGAGATTGATTACTCACACAAGCCAAAGGATGAGGTCCTGGTATGGTAATGGTAGGGCATCATGAGGCTTGGTTACTCACTTAAGCCAAAATATGAGGTACTATAATAGAAATGGTAGGTATTTATGGAGATTTGTTGATCATAAAAGCTAAAGGATGAGGTCCTGATATTAAAATGGTATGACATTATAGAGCTTGATTACTTGCATAAGCTGAAGGATGAGGTCTTGCTATAGAAATGGTAGTCCTTAGATGTTATGGAGCTTGGTGGCTCATGTAGTCTGAAGGAGGGTTAATGGTATATGTGGGGGATTGGGTGATCACAAAAGGGTAAGTATCATATGTCAATTGACCAAAAGAAGGGATTGTTGCACACTACATTTGAGGATCTTGGATTTGTTCCCTAGATTGAGGGTTTTAAGGAGGATATGGATCCATCTCACAAACCACTTCTTCACCATAGGGGTCTCAAACAAATTCAATTGGTGTGACCATTATATCATAACTTGTATTGTACGTGACTCCACCATAAAGTTAGCTAGATATATCCACATTGATGATGATAGATCCAAAAAAGGCCTAGAGTTCTACAAACTTTGGAAAACAATGTCCAAAGGACAAATGGCTCAAACTTGATCTAACTTGGTCGAAGGATGGAGCTATATCTCCAAAAAAGGTTTATTCTAAGACTTGGTATAAATTATTCTAACATCAAATGTCTATTGTTAAATGTCTCACATAAAAAAGGTTAAGTGGATGAACTAAAATCAAAATACTAAACGCTAGGTTCAAAGTGTTCCAAATAGGTCTAATCTAGGAAAAATAAAGTTTGATAGATCTTTTGGCCAAATGCGACATCAAAATCTAGAATTAAAACAAAGGGGCATTTAATATAACAAACTTGGAACACTTTGGCATAGACTAGGCACTTGAATTTAAACATGAACTTAGTCAATTTGGTATGAGACACAAAAAGCAAGGCACTAGGGGATAGACCATTTTCTCCCAAATAACGACACAAACAATAGTTTTTAAATTTTGGGTAAACAATTAACCTAAGTTACTCATCCCAAAAGAGAAAGATTAGTGTCTAATCCATAATTATGCAAAGCCTAAATAGAAATCAATCAATGTTTAGAGTTCAAACTTGTCATGGTTAAATAAAAAACTCAATTTATGAAAATTTGGATTTTTGAAAAAAAAAGCTAGACAAATTTAAGTGGTATAAAAACACTAGATAAAGACCACAAAAGGCATACATAGATTGGTCTCAAATATGAAATTTGGACACAAGATAAGATGAGTCTAAGAAATAATTTGAGTAGTGTAATGGTGTTATCACTCTATAAAGATGTAAACAATGATTCGCTTCAAAGACTCCAAGGCACAAACTTGAAATCATTTGGGAAGCATAATGTTGCTCATTTCAATCAAGTGACACACAAAATTTTTGACACAAAGGTTCAATATAAAAACATAATGTCAAATGGACATCATAATCCATCCTCAAACAATAGAGTAGTGTGGACAAATAAATAGAAAATGTTTAGACTCAAAAACCATGTTATAAAGGATAAAATGACATAACATATAAATATAACATCTTAGATCCTATAACTAACAAGGTTGGTCAAATGGGGTTGACTAAAACTATAGTTTTTGAATATCTAGATTGGTCTCAAGTATGATTAAAACTAGAGATACCTCATGTCAATTGAGTTCATACCGGTTAACTTACTATGCAAGGTTCTATTCCATTGCATAGTGATTCCATCCATGTATTGCTTAGTGGAATCCCTTGGTTAACTAGACCTTGATCAAGTTTTAATTATGAAAGGAGAAGTTAGCTACTCAACCCCTGGATCTCATAGTATGCGTGACCTAATTTGTATACCCCACCATGGAACATGATTAGTATGATGTTGGGAGATGAATTCTTGGGTCAAATCACCTCTAAGGATCTCATGAAGAATCTATGAACTCCCCTTCATAAGCCAAATTTTATAAAATAAATAAATAAGTAGAAAGACTTTAGAGGTTGTTTTTAGATCACCCAAACCATACATGTTTTTGGGAGAGCCTAGATAACATTATTTCTATGCCATGGACTAGGCACAAATTACAAGTGAAAGGCACTTTTGGTCACCCAATTTCCCTATAGGGGATGGGGGAGAGCAATATGCACTCTTCATTTTACACAAATAAACAAAAAAGCAATAAACACTTTCAAGAATTGGAAATCTAAGTGAATGTTTATTTTAGGCACCAAATGAAATGTTTGATAAAGTTCATGGCCACTTGGCTTAAATTTTCAAAGTTTGTAAGAATTTGCAAAAAACAAACTAAGCATAAAAGCCTATGTTATTTTTAAGCACTAAAAATGAAATGTTTAAGACTTAACAAATTCATTTTTAGGCACCAAAATAAAATGTTTAAGACTTAGTACTTTTATGTTCTTTTTAAGCACTCAAATCAAATGATCAAGACTTCCATTCCTTTTAAGCACTAAAATGAAGTGTTCAAGAATTAAACATGTTCAAATTTGACACTTTTCCATGTATGACTTGTAAATGTTAGAGGGTTTTTGATATTTGTGAAATATTTATGCAGCTTTAAGGTAAAATTATAGCATATTATAAAAAATTATGAGAAAACATGTGGTTTAAAAAAATAAATCATCAAAAATGGAGTCCAAATGATTGCAAAAAAAAACTCTAAAAGATGGCCTATTAGTCTCGAGTTTACACACAGTGCAAAAATGTGACTCATAGTGCAAAAATGTGATGTATTTCAACTTAACCAAAAAGGTTTGCAGTGACTACTAGAAGCTAAGACACAAAACCACTAATGGTCATGCAATATCATGATTCATGAAATCATAGTTTTACAATATCATGATTGTAAAGTCATGGTATTGTGATATCATGACTGTAGAATCATGATATTGCAATATTGTAAATGTCTCTTAAAGGCAAAAAAAATGTTAGCATAAACCATGATATTTAAGTGAAAAACCACTAAAAATAGGACAAAACTGTAACTGTGTGAGTTGTGATCTTGCAGTCCAAAAAGCAAAATCATAATTTACACAGAGCAAACTCATGAGAAGCAGAAAACATCCCTTAGCTTGATTTTTTCACCTGTTTTGGTTAACAAGATCAAATTTTGACATGACAATCATTAGTAAAATGATCTATAAGGATTTAAGAGAAAATTTTTGGGGTGTATGTCCCATCAGGCATGCCATTTGTGATCATATAAATTTGACAACAAAGAGGAGGTTAAATCAAGTGTTAGTTTCAAAAAACAATGAAATCAACACACTAACATGCTAACACTTACTTTCCTAGATATTAGGGGGTGCATAATGGACAAAATATAAATGAAAATATAAATAAAATGCAAATAAAAATGATCTTTACCTTCCTTGATAGCTCCAAAGTATTTATTTATGGATTGCTTGGCTTGTGTTCAAAGAGTCTTTAGCAATGGAGTTTTATTTGCTCCTTCTCTCCTTAGCACCATGGTGGATTGTGTTGGCTTGATATGGCCTATGCTTTTGTCTTGATGGGGCTTGGATAAATATTTTGGCATTATAAAACTATTGATATGAATCTTATGAAAAAACTTGCATTATAACTCTACAATTTCCAAGCTCTCTTTTCAATAGGCAATGGCTTGTATTTATAGTAAATGGAACTAACCCCAATTCAAGGTGAGTTAAGGTGTAGTTTACACATGGAATGAGTTCAAACCTAACCTAAATGAGTAAATTAACCCCAATAGAGTTAAAAAGTGTCAATATTTAATTAATTTCAATGAATAGGCATGTGTGAGATATTTTGAGATATTTTCAAAGGCTTGACAACTCATAAAAGGTAATCATGAAAGGCTACGATATTTCATATTTTTGAATTTCCCTTTTTAGTAATTTATTAATTACACATGGAAATTTCAACTAGGATTTTAATTTGATTTATAATTTTAATTAATTTTGATTAGCTATTTAGCATTTTCAAGATTTTATTTTATGTCCAAGTGCCCCACTTAATAGGTCTATAGGCCAAATCGCATGTTGTGATGTCATAGGATAATTAGAGATGAATCTATTAGAGGTTTTTTTTTCTTATAGTAGGATACCCCAATTATTAATGTCTCAATTATATCATGATTTTTGATGAATGTTGCACAAGTGAATTTGGGATGTTCATTAATTCCTAGGCTTAATTTACAAAGGTTGGTAGAAATCAGTCTGAAGTCTAATTGAAGCCATTGGTGGCCAATTTTAGGTGTATAAACATTCAATTCTATTAATATATTTGTGATCCAACAAACCCATAATTTATAAAAAAAATAAGGGATGTGTAGTCTCTAGTTCATGTCATATATTTACTGAAAATTAGTTATGCATTATATTGTATTAAAAATGTCTTTTTGTTTGAAAATATTCCTCATGATTTCCTTTAAGTGGTTGGTTATTTATTTGACCCTTCTCAAGGCATTGTTTCTATGTTTTCTTGTTTATTAAGAGTAGGATTTTATTTTGTCTTGAGTGTCCTATTATGATTACAATTAAAAATGAGCAATCAATTTAAAACCCCTAATAGTCTTTATCTCTAATATTTATCACTATCTATCCATGTCATGTTTTATGTTTACAATAATGAATGGAAAAATAAGAAAAAATATGTGATTAATGATGATAATTATATATAAAACAAACATGATTGTGAGGGTAATGATTATGATTATGACTATGAGAAATATGTTAGAATTGATAATAATTCTCATTCGGCTAGGATCTCTCCTACACACCATTACCACAGCCACAACAAAGCTATTAAAAACATTACACACAAAAAATAATTATACACAATAAAGTATCTTCATTATTTCCTCAAGGTAATTACACAATCCATATCTCTCTCTTCCTACCATCTAGTATAATCACAAGGAATGCATACTAAATAGGATATTGAGTTGGTTTCACAATAACCACTTGGTTATTATGATCAACCCAAATATATGGAATTATTTAAAAAGAAGAACAAAAAAATATTGTTTATGCACATATAAAAAACCAATCCAATAATTATAACAAACCTACAAATCAAGCTGAACTCCATGAGTGGGTGTGAACACATCTAAATATAAAATTGGTTTAGAAACAACTCAAACTATTAACCATAGTGAAATCAACCACTCTAACACCATCCCTCAAGTGCATAATATGGAGTGAGAAAAGAGAAGGAAAAGAGATTGAATGGGTCCTACAAACTAACCCTGATTAGGTATCAATATACAAAATCATAGTGAAATACAAAGTATCCCTATGGTAACCAATCCATCTTACCGATATACATGTATGTTTATTTGTTTTAACCATCAAGTCAAATATGAATTAGTACTCTGTACAAGGCTCACTTATTAAAAAAATTGATCTCAAAACTAGGGATAAATAGTCACCAAAGATGAAATGTATCACTGCAAGATACCCATATACCAGTATAACCACAATGAATAGTGGAAAAGAGGAATTATGATACAATGCATTCCAAGAAGCATGAATTAAAACTCAACACAATGTTGTATTAGGTGAACTCAATGTAATGAATCCCATTGAATAAAAGTGAATTCAATCAACTACTTAAAAGGAAAATGTGGTGTGCCATGTACTAGCAAGGAGTACAACACCTAAATAAATATGTTTACACACCCCTTATAATGTTGTAGTGGGTGTAATGACTCAAAAAATTATATGAATAGGATAATACCATAGTAAAAAAATTAATTTTTTTATATTAGGCTCCATGAGACTGGATAATATTCAAAAATAGATTAATCTCCGCAAAAAATATGAAGGAGACTATCAACATCAAAGATACAATTACAAATCACTAAATAATATGTCCCTGGTGGTGATGATATAGTCAACAATAGAAGAATAAAGTGATCAATATGGAACATACACACATGAAGTAAAACACTTCATGAATCTTAGTGGGACCACACATAAATACCCCATATGATAATAATATCACCAAGTGATGCAAGAAATTCCACAATGCATTCACATTGTAGTAGATGACAGATGTGAAATGAGAGATATACACTACAAAACAAATAAATTTGCCTAACAAGGATCTCAACAACTAAGGAGCATCAAAAGGGAGAAGGATAAATGTGTGGTTGAATAAGATGAGTGGTAGAAGATCCTTGCCTACAGATTTATCTAAAATAATGTTGTTGATACCACCAAGAGTGATAAAAAAATCCACCCTAAATGAATATGAATGGTAGATGAATATGCCTCAATATGAGTGGGTAAAATGTACACAATAGAATAAAGTGAGGTAACATATAAATAAGTGTCAAGTTGATCATTTTTGACCATCATAGTCTCAAGTTTATCAGGCCTAAATAAAGGTGTAAAAGAGCCCAATATGTAGATCAATGTCTTCATGAAGAGTGGAGAGAACAAAATATGGATATCTATCAAAATATCCCAAAGAAACATCTACGACATATCCAATTCCATGCATAGTAATCTAAGAAATAGGTTGTCTATGGGTAGCAATACCCTATATATGCTTACCAATTCTCACAAGTCAAGTAATGTGACTCATGGAATGAAGCATGTAAGATCCAAATGTAGTGGTATGCTTCTCAAAATAAGTAGGCATATATGTAGGTGAAATTGGAGTGGGATGTGTAGAGTGTACAACAATAGTAGGCACAAAATTATCATCTACAATAAGAGGAGAAACATGAACAATAGCTTGCTCAAGATTTGGTAGGTCATGTATGCAAACAAAATAAGATATATCTAAAACTTATCCTACTCAGTAATATCCAAGCTTGGATAAGGTAATCAACTAATAATCCACTTAGTAATACTTTATTATGTCAAGGTCATGAAAAATTATGGATCAACTAAACCTAATTAAGGGATCTCTTAGTACACAATGGCAAAGGAGAGGTTTCATGTAAGAGAAAATATATTATTTATTCAGTTAATGTAAACCAAATTACAAGGGCTATCATATAGACAAGAAGATAGCTAGAATAACCTCATAAAATATAAGGAGGAAGAATAACAAGGAATCTAGAATAGAGTTCATGAGTGTAACAATATTAAAATATAATTCTAATGTCAAATTATATGAGTATAATAAATAATTAGCTATGGTGAATTAATCATCAATAATATTCTAACATTCTCCCCATTAACTCAGTATAACTTGAAGTGAATAGGAGAGAAATTCTCTAAATGCCTTAAATTTGTCATGTGCAAGTTACTTGGTGAAGACATTTGCATGTTGTTATTATATTGGGAAATATTAGAGCTATATGTTGTCTTGTTTTACATGTTTGAATATGAAATGGACTTTCACCTCAATGGTCTTTATGCATTCATGAAATACTATATTGAGAACAAGTTTTAGAACACCCTCATTATCATAACTTACATGATGGTAGGTGTATTCTATGGTACTCCAAATCCTTCCTATATGTGATGTAATCATATTGATTTGTAGACAACTTCTCCTATAACATGATATTTTGCTTCAGTAGAATATTCGGAAACAAAGTTTTTTTTCTTGATCCCCTAAAATATAGGACCACATCCTAAAAATAATACATAGTTAGAAGTGGATTTTCTATCATCTATATTTCTTACATGATCTAAGTCTGAATATCTTGTTAATACTAAATTATCATCATTATTATCCTCTAGACCAAAGTCCATTGTACCCTTTATATATCTCAGTATTCACTTTGATACTTTTTAGTGAGACATATTTAGCTTCTACATGAACTATGAAAGATAGATAACTACATAGTTGATGTCTAACCTAGTATATGTTAATTAAATAAGACTCACAATACTATCAATAAAGAGTTGCATTCATTTGTGGTGATGGTTCTATATGAGACAACTGAATCCTTGTCTCCATAGGTATAAAAATTGGATTACTATCCATCATCCTAATTTTTTTGAGCATTGTCATGGCATATTTCATCTAGGACACAAATATGTGGCATTCCTTTTGCCATACTTCTAATCCAAGATAATAGTGTAGAAGCTCAAGATATATCATGTTGAAATATTAGTTTAGATCTTTCTTGGTTGCATCTATCATATTAACTAAACTACCAGTGATGAATAAATCATTGACATATACTACTATAATAAAAATCTCTCCCCCTTGTTGTTTGAGTTAGAGATTTGGATCATAGGGAATACTATGGAATCCATGCTGAATGAGATGCTCATATTTTTTTATGTACCAAGATTGAGGAGCCTGTTTGAGACCATATAGAGATTTGATGAGTTTACATACTTTTTCTTCATTACCAAGAGTGCAAAACCTTTTTGGTTGTGTCATGTAAACTTATTTTTGTAGATATCCATTGAGAAAGGAAATTTTTACATCCATTTGGTGGATCCTCCATCTAAATTATGCAACCAAAGAACATATCATTTTGATAGTCTTGATCCTGGCCATATGATAAAATATCTCCTCATAATCTATGCCTTTATTTTATGCATATCCCTTTGCTACAAGTTGAGGCTTGTGATTGCCATTATTTCCATCAGTTTTGTATTTATTTTTGAATACCCATTTACAGTCAATTAGCATATTCCCTAGTGGAATATATTCAAGATATCATGTTTTATGTTTCATCAATGATTGAAATTATGAATTCATAGAATTATTCCAAGGTTTAGACTCTATGGCTTCCTAAAATGTAGAGGGATCTTCTGATTCTACAACTATGCTCATTAGGGTCACATTAACCTCATTTAAAGTCATGTTGTGCTTTTTTAGTCTAACACTCGATATGTCTATAAATATATCCATTTTAACATCCCTTAATCTAATTTTATACAATTTAGGCATACATTGAGTGGTACATATGGGTGGTGGAGTTGCACCATTGTTCCCATCATTTTCTTCATCTAATGGATTTCCATCTTCTGAATTCTCTATGGGATTGATTGGTGTACCAAGTGAACCTATAAAATGAGATTATACTTCTATCTTATCAAAAAAATTTACATCCTTGCTTGTGTATATTTTTTTGGTCTTTAGATCCATTAATCTATAGGCAAGTGATTCTTCAGTGTACCCTAAGAAGATATAATTTTTTGCATTCATGTCAAGTTTAGTCCTCTAAGATTTTAGAATATGCATACTTACTTTGCATCCAAACACTTAAATATGTGTTATAGATGGATTGTGCCCTGACCATGATTTTTATGGTGTTACCCCATCAAAAGTTGTGGGAACTCTATTGATTCGATAGACTGTAGTTTTGACTAATTCTACCTAAAATGACTTTATAAAAATTGAATCATGTAGCAAACATCACACTTTTCATGATAGTATGATTCATCTATTCATAAACAACATTTTTTTGTGGTGTATGTGGAGGTGCCATTTGACAATGAATGTCATGTTCTTGAAAAAATGCTTTGAATTCATTACTAGTGAATTCCCCCTATGATTAGAGCAGAGGGTTTTAATATTCTAACCAGTTTTTATTTTAACAACTTTGAATTTTTTGAAAGTTTCAAAGGATTGGATCTTTCTATTCAGATGATAAACCCACATTTTTTTATAAAAATCATCAACAAAGAGTATGAATTACTTAAAAATTGCATGACTAGGTGTCATTAGTCTACATAGATCGGTACACACTAGATCAAGTTTTCCATTAGTCTAATATGTAGTTTTCTAAAATGGAGCTCTATGTTGTTTTCATGCTAAGAAATGTTGACATTTATTTGTATACTTTTTCAGAGGTGGCATTAATTTTACCATGTTATAATGATGGAGTGTTTCAAGATATATAAAACTGATGTGACCAAATCTTTTGTGACATAATGGTGTTAAATCCATCTTTTGCCACAAGTTAATGATTATTTTTTTACATGAAATCAATTTGGAACAATTTCCCAACTCTTGATGCTCGTACAAAAAATTTCAAGTGTTTTGACTTATCTATGATCAAAAACATATTTTTTATACCTTTACAAGCAAAGTCCACTTTGAGTTTGTGGTCAAGTAAATGATTGACTAATAAAACATTCTTTGTGAGTCCTAGATCATAAAGGATGTATGAAATTTTGTAAGAGCTATGTCCAAGTAGTAAAGAGATGTTCCCAATACCTTGAACATGGTAGTATAATCATCACCCAAAGAGACATGATTTTTTGGAGAAGTCTCATTCATACTGTAGAACCAATCTTGTCTTCTAGTCATGTGTCAAATGGCACCCGAGTTGACATGTCATATAAAAATTTATGATGTTGATTCTTCCTGAGAATATGTAGTATATAAGAAGTCTACATTTGAAGGGGTTTCATCATGTTCAATAATGTTACCTTATTGATTATATTTCTTCTTCCAATGACATTTATTCTAGTTTTATCCTTTGTGTGGATTAGATGATTGTTGGTTACTAGTTTTTTTTTTGCTTGAAGAACCCTAAATAAATGAGTTATGCTAATAATCCATAAGGTCATGGAATTTCCTTCCACATATAAGGTAGACTTTCTATTGTTTATTCTCATGTGCATTGTGTTGATGACCTTGATTTGGTTTAGAATACTTTATCTAATTTTAGATTTCTATTGATTAGAGGCAAGAGCATGTTCTTACGATTCTTCTTTTTCTATATGTATAGATTTTTCTTGTTGCAACATGATTACCAACTTGTCCAAAGATGGTTTCTATTATGTGACTATCAAACTAGTCATGAATATCCTTTAGGAGGGTGACACTGCTCTTGGGATAATAGGTAAAAGAGATGCATCTAATATTGTCTCACCTAATGCTTAGAGTGAAGCCCTCAGGATTATAAGATATTGTAGCAACACTTCCACTTTTTCACTGGAATTCAATTTGAGTGAATGAAGTTGAGTCTACAAATGAAGAATGGTACCTTCATTTTTGGCCTCATAGACTATTTGGAGTTTATCCTAAGTGTCTTTAGTTATTTTGGCCTCATGGATATGAGGTTGTACCTCATCCAATGCCTTAAACATTATTATCAATTTTTCATTCTATTTTGATTTATCAAACTTTTACTACTGAACAACATCAGTGGCATGTCAAGTGAATGTGCCATTGACAATAGGCCACATGTCTTCAAATTCTAAATGTGTCCTAATTTTTGTTTTCCAAGTGATATTGTTTTCACAATATAGAAGTTATGAGTATGACAAAAAGAATTTTGTGCCATTTTTGACCATTGTAGAATCTAACCAAAAATGATGGATTGGTTCCTTATCACTCCATGTATTATGGTATCCCTTTATTTATACTATTAGTTTGATATACCAAATCTTTATTTATACATGCCCTTCTTTTATACTTATTGGTACGCAAAAGAAGCTTGCCTTTTATTTATACCCGATGGTATGTGAAATAAGCATAAATATGCATTAAAGGGAATGGTACGTGATACTTAGACATTATTGAAATAGGTTTGACCAATAATTAGTGCCTGACTAGATAGAATTTTACATATGTGGGTATAATTTTTTTATATACTTGGAATATCCACCTTCAGGATTTATGCCTTTTCATTGAATCAAACAGGTAAAATGGAGGATGGATTAATGAATGTTTAAACTTATTTCTCCTCAATAGTTTATAGGGATGTTTTTTAGATACCATTGTTTTAGTTATGTTAGGCTATGTATGTAGTAACTCAAGCATGATGGCTTTACCTATAATCATGATTTAGAGGCATAGCTTTGACTGAACATTGCAATTATGCATGATACACTATTTTATTTTTACCCTTTTTAATATATTTGTTGGAAAAAAATAAATATTAAAATGTTTGAAAAGTAAATGATTACAAAATGATATCCCTCCCCTACAAAATTTTTGGGATATTTGGCCTCTTTTGGATTTTTTTAATAACTTTTGTAACTAAATTTAGCTAATTACAGCTAAAGTTGGAAGAATTACCAAATTTAACATAAATACTAAAATTATTTTTTCTTAAAAAAGATATTTTTGTGGGTTTTGAACCTCTCACCTCTAATTTATAAAAAAAAAATCCTTACCAACACCATTATGTATCAATACAAGTATATAAAATACAAAACTTGTATTTAAAGACTTAAAACTTGTTATTTATGAGCAAAACTATCCACTTTTTGAAATACCATGGGATTCACTAAATATTCAGTTTTGGTAAATATTTTAAAACAAAGGAATATTTTGTGCACTAGTTTTGAGGATTTTAAACTGGTTTTGACCAAACAAAAGTTGATTTGGTGCCCATGTACAAGTTCAAAGCTTATAAATTGAATTTTTGGTGATTTATAAACTTAAAAAAATCAAACCACCAAAATTTTATATATAGATCATGTTTAAAATTAAGAGATGATGGTTCAAGCCTCAACACAACTCCAACACTCATTTGAATGCTAACCTCTCAATGTGGTGGTCCTCTTACAATGTTGAGGCTACAATATTTTTTTAAATATATTTAGACTGTTCTCAAATATGGTTTCCAACTTAGGCCTCTAATCCTATGATTTGAGTAAATATGTACTTCTCTTTTATGACTTAAATAAATCTACTTAACATTGGTGTGGACTCAAATAATGAGAGCACATGCTTATTTATTATTCTTTTAACTACAGTAAAAGGGTGCCTCAAGGCACCACCTTCTATAATTTTCCTCAAAATAAATCCTGCTCTGATACAAAATGTAAGAGTGAATATATCATTTATTTGGATAATTTAAACCAAATTACAAGGAATGTTATATAGCTAATAATATAGATTGAATAACCTCCTAAAATATAGGGAGGAAAAATAACAAAGAACATGAAATAAAGTTCATGGGTGTCACAATATAATAATAAAATTCTAATGTTAAAATACATGAATCTAACAAACTAATACTAATTAGCTATGGTGAATTAATCACCTATAATAATATAACATTTATAAGGCCTCTAGTCAAATGTCATCATGTAATAACCCTATCTAGGTCTTATAATGTGATACATGGAATTTAGATAATCTACTAAACAAACATACAAGATAATATAGTAAATGAAGCTACAAGCTAATCTAGTGCTCACCAAAGCTTATGGCACAAATGGGAAGGATAATAAATAATGAAAGATAATTCTATTCAATATAATATAAAATCAATCTAAGCAAGTAGAGATACAATTCAATCCATTAGTTATACAACATATACTTAGTAAAATATATAGGGATAGGATTATACTTACCTTGTTGAAGTGAATCCGTTGTGCCTCAATCTCTTTCTTGGCCAATGGTGCTTTGAAATAGGTTGTTGTGGATTATAAGGATCATATGGATAGATCATCTCTAGGTTAAAATATTTCTCCTATGTATCCAATACCTCTAGAAGATAATTCCTACTACTCCAAGGCAAAACCCTAAGCAATGAAACCTCCAAATGATAGTATAAGTAGATTTTTGAGTTGTAACAATGTTTAATTAAATGATACTCTATTTATAAATGAATTGAAGGGGGTATTTATAACCAATGATTTGACCTAAACTCTCATGGTATTTAGTTGATAAGGTCAGTCGATTTGACTTTTTTTGGTAGGAAAAAGAATCATTAGGTCTCAAACTAGGTCAATTAGGCCAACCTAATCCATAATGTGTGGATTAACATATTTTATAACAAGGTCAACCTAGTCAATTCCATTGGATTTAATTTATCTATATAACATAATATGAATGATATATTCATCTTGGTTTAAATAGTAGGATGATATGAATGATAGAGTCAACCTCGTCGATATAGCAGGAAAATAGGCTAAAATAGGTAGTATAAATATAAAATGAGCATTTAAGTATAATTTGAAATTTAGACATGGACATATAGTTTAGTATACTTTAATTTATTTTTTATATTTATACTTAGGATTTTTTAGAGTGGTTTTGGACCTCCAAGAGCTAAATGCAAATTCTAGATGTTGGAGGGTCCCACTGATTTCAAACTTAGCCATGTTTCAAGGTTATAGGATTTTAGAAAACCATATTTTAGGATTGTAAGATTTTAGGGAGGCATCATGGGAGTTATAAATGGATAGAAACTCTAAATAAGGATGTTGGAGTAATAGTAAGAATGATACAAATCCATAATAATCTTACGAAGCACCAATTGTCTACCTACACCTTTCTTGGTGTACCCTTTAAGGCATACACTTATAGAGATTGAAACTTGATACATTCCTATAAAAGAGAAAGTATTAGTAAGTGATAAAGATGAAACATATCCTATATATACAGGTCACATTTTAAAAGTGCATCAAGTGGATGTGTATAAGATGTAGTAACATTAAATGAAGGACTGATAATAAGGGCATGATAATCTAACATATCAGTTTGATGTTGTGTACCAACTAGTTTATTTTATATGGTGCATATGATGGCATATTTTCTATGAATCAAGGAGTGTAAAAAGAAGATTTTCTTCATTACTTTCATGTTTTCTTCCTATAGTGATATAAGTGAGGACATTGGATCAATGGGTTGCTTAGGGTCACGTAAGTTACTATTAATAGTCAAACTAGAATTAAAAATAAGAGAAACAATAAAAAAATCAAAATGTGAATTAGTATATGGAGAAGGTTTCTATAACTCAACCAAGTGACCACCTATAAATAAATATGCATTATGACTAGTAGGAAGAGGTGGTGCAAGTGTCTCATTCTAAATAAATGAGTCTTCACTAAGAAATTAAGGAAGACAAGAACTGAAAAAAGGAAGAGTAGATGCCAAATATTTATCTTGAATGTCACCATGAAAAATTACACCCCCTCATAAATGGGAGAAGATGGTGGAGAAACATCAATAATGTCAACAAGAAAATCCTTACTATGAGAGCGAGGAGAAGGAAGCGGAACAATGAGAGGTGAATTTAACTCTCCAAATAATGTTGAAATAATGTCCTAGGCTTCCTTAGGTGATGTGGCATACACAATATGAGATTAAAAAATATCTAAAACATGGAGGAAAATGAAACAAAGTGCTTAGTTTTTAAGAATCTAAGCCACCCAATATCATCTTCATCTATAAATTTTATAAAGTCACAAAGTTTAAATCTCCTTAATCCTTTTGTTTGAAAATGCATCTACATTTTATTTTTCCATGTGGTGTAGTCAGAAGATATGAGGGGCTTAAACATATGAGATTCCATACTTGAAGACATGAAAAAATGAATGGAAAAAATATATTATTGAGAACAAAGTTGAGCCCCTAAAATGGATGTCAATTAATAATAAAATTGCATCCATGAGTACAACAAGTGGCTTGAAAAATGTACAATGAACACTAAAAAAGGATGTTGATCATAGTAAAAAATGTGTCCATGATTTTTCAAAGTGTGATGACAATACAAGGTAAGAGGGTACAAATAAAATAAAAGGTGACCTCAAAAAAATAAAGGTAAGAATGAGCAAAAAAAAGTTTTTTGTTTGTGAGGGGGTCTAACCTCCTGCTAAACTGAACCTCACCCTTCATCTTTGACAAATGAAATAACATATGTATGTGATAGAATAATAAATGTTCCCTTAAAAAAATTTACTAGTGATGGGAAATAATTGATACAATTTGGAAAATAAATTTAATTGCCAATTTATAAATTTTTAAAAATAAATCCCTTATTTTGGGAAAAAATAACCAACAAAGGTGATCTCCATTTCAAAAGTTTCAATCACCACTTTAATACCAAAAATTCCTTTTATAATAATAGAATCCAATTTTAAATAAGTATTCCCCTATTTAAAAAATGCTTTTTACAACGAGTTTATTGTGCTTTGTTAAAAGTGTTTCATAAAATTTCTAGAACTTTATAATTCTTCCACGTTTGAATAAGAACCCATCATGATTACCCCATAAAAATAAAATTAACACCCCCCTTTTCTATCATACCACCAATTATTCAAAATTATCCTCCTCTATCTTTCTAAAAGGTAAATTTTGAGCAAAATAAATTATGTGGAGGGGGTCAAACCCTTGACCCTCCAATTCAAAGTTTTTAATAAAGTGTTAATAGTCAGTTGGGATATTAAAAAATTAAGTATGTAAATACCAAAATTGATATTTATCTTTTTGGAATTTGAATTTTTGAATAACAAATATTAAAATCACACTTTTGTGACTAGTTAAATAGTGGAATGTTTAGTCGATGGATGGAGTAAGTGGATGATGTGGAGGACCATGAGTGAATGTTATGAGCCATATTGTAGACTATCATGACTAAGTAGAGAGTGGAGAGGGAAGGCTATTAATTTATGATAGAGAGGAAATTAATAGACCATTGTCATGAGTGGTGTGGAGGTCAGTGATAGAAGCTAGGTTATGTAAGGTTGATGATTTCAAGAATAGGTCAATGGAAACAATTTGATTTGTGAGAGTGTTGTGAATGTAAAGACCAGAAAAGGCAAGGAGAAATACAACTCAATATAGATGATAATGATATAAAAAATGAACCCATTTATAATAATAATAAAACCTAAAAAAAATCCTATTGTTCATGTTCAAACCAATCAAATTCACCCATCATGTTTCATTATTCACATTATGTGCCTATCAATAAATAATCAACATGCTAAGACCCAAGGCCTAATGGTTATTTGTGAAAAACATTGAGTGTGGATTATTTTATTTTCAATGCATATGAATCTAAAGAAAAATCAACTAAGAAGATGATTATATGCCTAATAATGGTGGTTGCTCCCTCTGTGTAGAGAAAAATAGTCTTCTATTTAGCTAGACTCTAAAGATAATTGAATCTATATGACCTAGTGAAAAATTGATCAACTTTGATGAAAAAAAATAATTTAGAATTTAAATATCAAAATGTATACTAAACCCTTCAATTAAAATACAATTGTGGCCAATACAGAATCTATATTGAGATCATAAATATAGCCAAGAATTAATACAAATATCACGAGCTGAAGAGAGCTCGATAACTCATAGATAGACAATCCAAGCTGGTAATGTGTATGGCTTGCATAAATTATTTAAATAGTATCATAGGTTATTAAAAAAACATTAAGAGGTTGAGTAATGGCTGTATAGAGAAATTATGTTACCATATCAGATTTGAGAATACTTCTTAACGATCTTGGATCTCTCTTGCACAACATTACCACAACCATAACGAAGCCATCATAAACATTATGCAAATAATAAATAATAATGCACAATAAAATCTATTCATTATTGACTCAAGGTAATTACACAAGCTATAGCTCTCTCTTCCTAACATCTAGGAGAATCACAAGGAGTGCATATTAAATAGGTTATTGGGTTGGTTTCATAACAACCACTTGATTGTTGTGATCAACCCAAATATAGGGAATTATTTAAATAGGTGCACAATAAAATATTTTTTGTTCAAACATATAAAAATAATCCAAAAAATATAACAAAACTCTAAATCAAGATTAAATCTATGAGTGGGTGTGAACATGTCTAAAGATAATACTACTTTGGAAATAACCCAAACCACTAGCTAGTGTGAACACCACTCTAATATATGATTGGTACAATAGTTATCTATAAAAAAAATAAGGAAATTAACAAGATAATGTTGAAATGGAAGAATTTAATTCCATTACCTTTGATTTTAATTATTTTAATCATACATTAGAAAAAGAGAAAAACTATACTGAGTTGCCCCATACACTTTTTACAGACTCAGATTTGGTACAAGTAAAACTTCATAGTATGTTTTCATAGCTTTTGCATGTGTATACTACTTGAAAAAAAATTATATATCTATTGGAATGGTATCGTATGGACCTCTTCAATTCCATATTATTTCACTTTATTTATCTACCCCTTTAGGCTTATATGTTTTTAAATTACCTTTATATCAATGTATTTTAGGGATCATTGCCTGTGTTTTTATTATCTCTATGTTTTCACCCTCTAGACACATAATTCTAGGTTAAAAACCTACATTAACATAGGTTTCAAGCAATAATTCAAGTGTCCAAACTTATCTTTTGATTATTTTTTATACTTTTTACATTGTGACCATTTATTAAGCCCCATATGTTTATTCTATTATCAACATTTGACATGCCATTAGGTTCTAATTCATAATCAAGAGAACCATATATATAAAAAGTTATTGTTTAGTTCATATCATCAAACATTACCAAGAAATTTTATAAATTAGAAAATAATTTATATTCCAAGCTTTCAAATTGCATCATATTACTGGAACTGAAAGTCTCAAAGGGTCAATATTCACTTATATTACTTGTACTATGGTTACAATATGAGATAAAGAATATAGCTGCATAATTACCATTACAAAACCATACCAAAGAGGTAAAACTACATGTGAGTCTTATTCCCTCTTATGAGTATATGGCTACGTAGGTAGCACTTAGAACAACTGGGGTTGCTAGGGTTATCTTGACTCACATGCTAACCCCTTTTTACCAAATTCACAAGAGGTATATGGAAAGGGATGCAAGGTTTTAATTATTGGCTAGGATCAACACACTCTAAAGGACCAAATAGATATATAGGTGATAATTCATCTCTTGGAAATATTTAGAATCATTATTATACATATCCTAGATTAGACACTTGTCCAACATAATCATATAGATTAATGCTAGTATCAAAAAACCCAATGCAAGTGTTTATGAGGAAAAAACAATCAAATCATAGAGTGAGAAGATCATAGGGATTATTCAATATTATGAGATAATTCTAAGTCACTCTCATATTCTAAAATAAAACATGAAATAATATACACTTACTTCACCCCTTGATTACATAATATCTTATTATATTTAATGCACATGTAAATAGGTAAATTTATATAATCTAACATATATTAATAAGTTTTGAATATTTTCATATTTACTTCAAATAATTTTTATTTACTTATAGTGTTTGTGTATAAAATCTAAATAACATAAAATATTATAGTGAACCCGACCCTTGTATTTGAACCAAGCCATATATTCCACTAGGGTTTCACCTTCCAAAAAGTTAATTTTTTTCAAATTCCTATACTTATTTTTTTTAGATCTAATTAATTGAATTATAATATATTAAATAATTAATATTAATATCTTTACTTTAGGACTCATGATTACTTTATTCTTGTGCCCAAAATTGGAGTCCTTATGGGCTCTCTCTTTGATGGCTATAGAAAGCCCCATCCTTTGGATATTTTGTTTAATGTTTCTAATGATCAATTTATTGCATATGAGGATCCTGTGGTACATCAAAAATAGACTCAAAACCCTTCCTTTACTTATAACTATGATAATTAAATGAATAACAATGAAAATTCAAGTATAAATGAACATTTTTATAATCAATTCATTATTTCATATGGTTATGAGTGTGATTTTGTTCCCTTGAAATGTGAGTATCAGGAACCTAGTTCTCACATGTCTTCTCTTTCCAATTATGAAAATCCTAAAATATTAAATATGAACAATTTTATTAGTGCTTCACATAAACATGATACACTAGATATTCAAGAAGTTACCATTCATGATGTTGAAATTAAAAAAATTTCATGCATACATTCTATAGATGTACCAAAAATTGAATGATCCTCTCCTATTTATAATAATACAAATGTTGAAAAAAACAAGTCTACCTTCTTTTCAAAAATATGTCAATATTGAGAAAATTGGATGCTCTTCTTCTATTTCCAATAATGCCAATGTTGAAAAAGATGAATGTGTCTCTTCTTTCTGAAATGATTCTAATGCTGAAAGTATTTCCATTTATAGATCACTCAAATGAAAAATGAAAACACTTCACTTTCTTCAACATGTAATGATCAAAATTCATTCACTACTTCCTCTCCTATCTTGTTTTAATAGAAATATGAACATAATTATAAAATATGCATTGTTTGGAGATACAATTAAATTTTAAAATACATTTGATTCATCTCTTTCCAAACTCAAGAAATATACCTCAAGAAAAAATTGAAAGTGAATCACTTAATATCAAGGAAAAGGTTTAATTAAATCTCTCTTTTTCACATGATAATGGCATACTAAAAGTATAAATTAACATTTCATTTTATCTCCCTCCTTTGGAAAGTAAAAATGAAAGTCAAAATTGCATCTTTCCTTCTCTTCTATTGAAAATGAAGTATAAAAAGCATATTTTCTTCCATCCTTCATATTTTTGTCTCAAAAAGAGCTTATCTTTATAAATTAATTTATTTCTCCTACTCTTCTTTTATGTCACTAAATATCAAGTAACTCCACATCCTGAAATGATAATGATGCCAAATTTTGTGTTATTCACAATGGTATACTTGTCTCTTTAAACATGAGTTATCTTTTACCAAATATTTCCAAACCATGTGATGAGCCTATTTTAGAGGGTGGGAAAGAATCTATCATTCCTATGTTTCATATTCATGGCATACAATAGTTGAAAAAATATTCAACCCATTTACACTCTCCTTGTGGTATGATATTTATCATGACCACCATGGGAGATCTTCAACAATAAGTAAACACTATTAAGTTATAAGTTTATTATCATAAGGCTACATTTAAAGAGAATATATTAGAAGATAGATCTCTTACTTGAGATATTTTTTAATATGTTTATCCTTCAAATTTTATCGTAATTATGTTCTCTTCATTCAATGGCCATGGGGATCCTGATTCTCATTTGAAAAAATATATCCATTCCTCTACACATTTGGCTAAAGATGGATGATTGATGTTAAAATCTTTTCATCTAAGTTTATCTCAAAATGCTCTTGATTGATTTAATATCCTATCAAATGGTTCCATATCAACATTCAAAAAACTTGAAGATGTAATCGTATCCAATGTTAATAGATATACCTTACCTATGTTACCATTGAACATTTTCAAGTGTTAACATAAATTGATGATGAATCCATTCAAGATTATGCTATAATATTTAAATATTTCTTATACTCCTTAATCTATAACCTTTCAAATTTATAGTTACAATTTATATTTATTAGGGATATTATTTCTCCACTTAGATAAAGATAATTTCACAAACTCTATGCTTCATTTAAAACTTTATATTGGGATGTGCATAAATATTCATGTGACCTAATGAATACCAAAACTAAATTACCTATTTATTAACCTAAAAGTAAACATGGTACAAAAACTTCTTTTAAAATAAGCAACCAAACCAATAAGGGTCATGAACCACTTCATAATCCTTCTTCATAACTGATAGTACATACAAAAGAACAAATAGTAAAGGTCTTAAATAAGGTAAAGGAACAAACTACATAATACCTCCTACAATTAAACCATATACAACTAACCAATTGATTTTGATTGGTTCTGAGATATACTACATGACATTTTACATACACTATTGGATGAGAGGATGATAAAACTTCCTCATAAATATCACCATCCACAACACAAATTTGGAAAGGTAAAATGACAATCCCTTTTCACTTACCATGGCATAAATGAGCATTGAAATAATCTCTCAAACAAAATATTACACAAATGGAAAATTAGGGATTTATTGAGTTTCAAAATGACACATCTTTATCTCTTTCCACTACCTATTTTATATGTTATTCTAAGAGGGTCGAAACATCCCATGCGTCTCATTTTAAGGAATGTGTGGTCCATCGACCTTCATATAAGACAACCACTAGTATAACTCTTTCTCTTAGTATACCCTCTACCAAGACTAATATTTCCCACATTGATCCTACCAAGGAATCATTGGTTAATCAAGTTCTCAATATAGGGACATGTAGAGGAGGAATACATACAAATCAGATTTGGGTAGCTAAACTTACACCTACATCTATGTGGTATACTTCTACAAATATTATTGAGTATAGAACATGGATATCAAAACTATAGAGTATATATTATGGACATGTGTATGAATTACACTTATTTTTTCTTTTATATAATTGTTTATATGTATTCAATATTTGTAAGCATAATAATAGACTTTAGAATGTGATGAGTCACTCCTTTTGGGCATATCAAAATTCTATAATATGAAGAGACAATTTTGGGTAAAAATCTATACATATCACTCAATTATATCTGGATATGGTTCTGATGTGATAGATAAAAATTAATACATATTATTCTAAAATTGTTTTCCTATGTATCTTTTATCATTGTTCTATGTGCAATGAGTACTTTGTTTTCTTTAACCTGCTAATCATATGAGTTTATAATAACTATTCAAATTCTAATAAACCTATGTTTATCTATGCATATATTTGTTTTAACTATTAATCAATAGATTCAGTCTAAATTTCCATAAATTTTTTAATTTTGTTACTTCACACATAATATATCCATGTATTATCATGTTCTGAAGGGTTTTATAGGAACCTCTACTAACAATGGTGTAATGAGTGGGGAAATTTTGTTGAAACATATTGAGATGGTTTCCAGGGCAAAGAGATATAGAGATATATCTTGATGAAAGAAATTAAATAAATTTTGAAGAGGAAGCAATAAGAATAGATAAAAATTAAAAGTAAATTATTGAGGAACATATTTATGGGTAAATCTATGAGATATTCTAATGCAAATTGCATAAGCTATTAACTGCATGGTTATCTAGATTGAAATATTTTTTGTTTTCATCCATGAAGGATAGAATTCATAACCTAGTTAGAAAAAAATCTAAAAAGCTTGAAAAACCTAGATATTAACTGGAAATATGTAGTAGACTAGTAGACCAAGACTACCATTGATGGATATATCATCGAATTTGATGTACAATACTATTTGGTTTATGAAGCCACACATGACATGTTTATAAGAAGAATCCATGGAAGTTTTCTTTAGAACCTACCTACTCTAATTAAGATGTTGTTTATGAAAAAGGACATTGTGCTCCTACCAACATGGATTAGTCATTTTTTGGGTTATGGGGTTGCATGTGATGTAGGAGTGAATGATGCAGAGTTGAGTAGAGAAACATGAAGCTGAACCTAGAATATGGAAGATGAAAAGAGCTAGAGTGAAAAAAATATTCTAGGATTGGAAAGAGAATTGAGATAAAAAATAAGATGGAAAAAACTAAATAATCCAGACTTAAATATGAGTAAGAGTAGGAATAAGGTATAATATGTTGAAGAAAGGGGAACCCATATAGAGGCTTGTTAAAGATGAGAAAAGTAGAGTGTATGTAGATAAGGAAAGAGAAGGGCCCAAAGAAGAAGAATAAAGAGTTGTGAGTAGCGAGGAGATGGAGTAGAGTGGAGATGAATAGGAAATTAGAATACTTAAAAGATAGGATTGGATAGTAGTTAAGAACAAAATTATTTTAAGCGGTGAACTAATATTCATGAGAAGAGATTATGTAAAAGCACTAAAATATTACAGATTCAAGATCATAGTAAAAAGAAGCTAAGGATAAATATCGTTCATTTATTGAGTATGCATTACCCAACCTAATTTATCATCATTAAAACACCAAGTGTAAAGGAAAATATTGGTAGAAGCTATTTTGAGCCATTTTAAGATAAATTTGGAAAAATTAGTGAAGAGGCTAGAGTAAGTTGTATTTTATTTTGAGATCAATTTTAAAACACCAATAAAAACAAGTGCATATAAACCTATAGTCATAGTTACTAGTGTGAAAAAATTTATAGTCACAATCACTAGTACATAATAGCTAGTATTAGCTATTATAAGTGTGCCAAATATGGGTACGCTGATCTAGGGCTTCATCTTCCAACATCATACCAACCCTCCTCCATAATAGGGTATACAAATTAGGAAAACCATTGGATAGGATAGTGGTGAGGGGTTAGCCTAACCATCCCAATGGGTTCCTAGGCTATGCAACATCCAAACATCAAAATTTAATAAGAAGTACATGGATGAATGCATTATGCAAATGACTAGACCATCGCATAACAAGCTAGGTAGTTTGGATTCAATTGACATGATTTCACCTTTGTGTTATCCACACTTGGGATAATTTAGTACATTTGATATTTATATATTTTAGTAAAAATCCCACTTGGCATGGAATTTATTGCTAAATTATGAGTACTACTCACTCTAATTTCATGCCACATACCAATGCTTGAGAGACAGAGATGGAATAAAATCTCTATCTACACCTATACTTTAATTTTTAGATTAACACTTAATTCCTTGTGAGGATTGGTGTATTGGTGGAAATTTTGGTATAAGCTATGCACACCCATTTAAGTTTTATATAGAGGATGAAACATTAGTGCTACTTATATTTTCTTTGATTTAGATGTGTGGTTTTAGACTATAATTATTTTTATGTATTGTCACATCAAAAATAAGTCCAAAACTATCACATTATTTTCACACCCCTTGAGCATAAGAGGTGTTACTCTTTATATTTTATGTCACACTTTTTTTCCTTAGAAGTTTTATTCTAAAGCCATTTGTGTGTCATTATACTACCCATTTTGTCTTAAACATTTGCCTTGGATTTTTTGTCTAAAACCATTGTCAAGACATTTGTTTGAAGGAGCATTGTTACACTACCTAAATTATACCAATCTCTTATCACTTGTGAAACCAAGTTACAAACTATTATTATACCTCTCTTGTTTCAAATGTATGATTATGATACCAATTTTAGTCTAGCCCTTTTGCCTTAGAACATTTGAATATTTTCACGTTAAATTTGAAACTCAAACTTTTGAAGTGAAAATACTAAACTAATCAGGTTTACACCTAAGCCTCATCTATTTTAGACTTAGGTTCTCTATATTTTGTGTTTAGGTTGTTTTACTTGATTTGATTTCCTATTTGATCTAAAAGACCACTTGCCTTGACCTAGTGATTATTTTTAATTTTGTACCTTGCTTGGAGAGTCTTTTGAGCCAATTTATTGTCATGTGCTTTTTTGAAGTTTATTGTGCCAATTTCTGAGTGTCCTAATTACATTGTTCCAAAAATTACTTGTGAGTCAAGTATCAAGTCTTAGTGAACCAAATACCAAGTGTCATTCAAGTCAATTGACTTAGTTTAGTTTGTATTTGATATTCTTATGTGGGTTCTTTGTTTTTGAGTCTATCCTTATTTTTCATGTTACTAATTTCAACCTCCTTTGGGTAAACCATTTCTATCCTTTGATGCTAGTTCATAATTATTCTAATTTATCTAGATACTTTTGTCACTAATTATAGTTACCTTTTGGAAAATCAATACCTTAGCCATAGATAAGATTTGAGATTTTTTTTACCTATGCCACTAATTATAACCACCTTTAGGTAAATCAATATCATTTTATTAGATTATTTTTGCATTTGTTTTATTCTGCCTTTATCTACTTTAGTTTTTTTACCCTTTGGGCCTCTCTTATAGAGCCAAGGGTTGTTTGATTTTAGACCTTGATTATTTATTACCTATAGACCTCTTTCTTTTTGCATGGCCTATCCATAGATCTAAACATGCCTCATTACACATGTAGTGGGAGCATGTATAATCCAAGATATAAGAACTTTGTGACCAATAAATGTTTTGTTCAAGAGTCTTATGATAATGTATCTTATGAAACATATCCCTATCTATCTTATAACAATCCATACATTTAATAGAGGTATGACCCATTAGAACAATATTTTGTAACTGTACCTCCTTATCCAGGATAAGAACCATAACAAATGACATAATACCGTATTCAAACAATGTCTAACATTGAGAAAAACCAACCATAATATTCCTACTATGTTACAATGACAACATAAACAAGTTATGATCCATACTTGTTTGAGTGTCATTTGTTATAGAACAAAGATGAAGTTCTTGTTAGAGTTGTCAAGGTAAGAGCCAAATTTATACCAAACATACCACATAAAAGTCTCAGTAGTTTTATTAAAAATCTTAATAATGCACCTCAAATTTAACCATTTGAATAGACATCCACTATTTGTAGTCAAGCTTTAGTCCAAATGCTATAGTAGAACCAAATTAATCTTACAAAAGGGAAAAGCCCTATGGATAGACAAATGTAACAAGTATAATAAGCATACCAAAACTCTCTCAAACTAGCTTACAATATTAATTTAAGGGTTATTTCTAACATTTTTCTTATTGAGATAACTCTGTCAATAGGGTAGAAAATAGATGCTTTGGGCTATTCAATCCAAAACACAAACCCATTTAGCCAAGCACATTGGTTGGTTATATGTATATTATCTCTATTTTGACTGAAGAAATTGTCACTCAAATGGAAGACCTCACCCAAAATGTTAAGGATAACATATAGGTGCATTCCAATTTAAACCAAAATGGGTCTTTTATCACTGATTAGTATGTAGAATATTCCTCCAAATAATGTCATGAGTGGATTGCAACAACAAGGAATAGGTATGATTATTTCACAAAATCAATAGGAAACCTCCACTCCTCAACTAGCTACTTCTTCAAGTGTGAAACAAGGGGAAATGAGATAATAACAAACTAATGTACCACTACAACAAGTGCAAAACACTACACTACCCCACTAGGTGATAATGAATGTTCCACCATAACAAACACATACCAATATACCTTATCAATATAAAACATTGCCTAACCAACATGTTTATATTATTTAGAAAGTACAACTTGGCCAATAACAACAAATGTCAAACCCCCAATAATTACCTAACCAAAAGTAGTTGCCTAGACAATAAAAAGTGTGAATCCAATAAAGGGTGTTTGACCAATAACAAGGTTCTTATGTATAGTTGATACCAAGTGCTAGACAATAGTTTATTTTCACCAAATGGGTATCTCACATGCCACAAGGATCCAACTATCAACACCTCCAACAACATGGATCTATTCAATAATGTTTTCCCTATATACAATAAGGTTCAATAAGTAGGCAACAAGTTCCCTCTTAGACTCAATAATAACAACACATTTTGTAGATCCAAATGCCATTACCACAACCATAATTCACTAACCAATATTATGTAGTCAATTTCTAAACCAAAATGTATTTCAATAACATCATATTTTGTATCCACAATATAATCCAAATGAATAGATACACATACCTGGTTGTTTGGCTAATGTAACCAGTATTCTATAATATGGCCACCCCAGTCAAGGTAAGCCACCTTTGATCGCACAACCTTGAATACAATAGGCGAATCCATCTAATTTCCTTTCCCAAGAACTATAATAGATGAAAGATGCAATTATAACCATTTAGATAGGAAAGCAGATGAATAATTTCAAATTGGATGGCATATGTTCATACCCATTTAACATGGAGTATCTCTAAATACCATTTCCTCCAAGTTAGAGCCACCAAAATTTGAAAAATACAAAGACAAAGGTGACCATATAGATCATCTACAAGAGGTTTTTATCATTTTCTAGCTAGTGGCCTGTACTCACATCAACCTAATTCTTTTTTTCCTTGAAATCTATCCAGACAGATTTTGGAATGACTTCTTAAGTTACCAAATAACTCAGTATCTAACTTTGATTATCTATCAGATAATTTCATACAACATTTCTCTTACAATCTTGAGTATGATATTTCATTAGTGTATTTAAGTTAGGCTAAGTATAAAGTTGGTGAGATATTTGTGAGCTACTTATAGAGATGAAGAGTGTTTGCTAGTCACTTCATCGATAACTTACCAGATAAACAATTGGCAGTTGTGTTTACAAAATATACATAGTGAAACATTTTATCACTTGGAGTTTTAGTGTGTTCACACATTGTTGGCTAACAGATTTATCCTTATCTAAAAATGTTTTATTTTGAATCCATACCCTTCTTCTTTCAAGAACAAATAAGTTAAACAATAAATGGGTAAACTATTAATACTAATTCCCCTCTGAATTAAGGTACAACTCCCTTTAAGATTTTCAATGAATTCAAATATTCAGATACACTTTTAACCAAAAAGTGTTTTAAAGGTTAACTAGCATCTACACATCATCATGTTATGAATGCGAGATTTTATAACAACAATGGATAATAGAATACACAGATTCTATTTTTAATAACAATCAAATAGATAAACATATATATTGTTGAACTAGTAAAGGATAAAACACATATAATGAATTGTCTAATGGTAGAGTAATTACTATATGAAAGAAGATTTCACACAGAAAACCTAATTTCAAATACTCAAATGCATATATCTAAGTATGAAGCAATTGATTATCCTTTTCATTCACATATGAAAAATGTTTTAGATAAACATCACATATATTGTCAACAGTGATCCAGTTCTAAAATTTCTTAACTCCTTTTCTTTTCTATGTCTGCCTATCTCTGTCTTTTTCAAATATATATAGTTTCCCTCTTTAATCAATCTTTCAAACTAAACTAGAGTTAAAGTAACTCTGACCCTTACAGGATTTAGTTTTGTACAAATTCACTTAAAGATCAAGTTTTAAATAGAAAAGTAACTGAATAAATGAATAAAATAAACTATGTAAGTAAAATCATTACTAAAGTGATGGATTAGGATCTCCAAATTTTCTATGTTTAGTTGGATAGACACATTGAGCTTTCCACTCCTGAAATGCTGTAAAAAACTCCTAGATTTTCAAGAGTTTGGGAATATTGATGTACTTTATTCTTGTCTTCCAGATGTTTTCTTCCCTATAAAATTTTCCCATCTTCTCTGCGTGCTCTGGGAGTGTGTCGATGTAATGACAAAGAAGTGAATCTACCTTTGAAATTTGAGAGAAATTTTTAGTTAATAAATTGTCACTTTCTTTAACAATGTTGATCTTTTCTTTAAAGGATTGAATCACAATATTGATGTCCTTTTTTGGTTTTCCATCATCTTTTATGTATTTGACATCAATACTTTGTAGATCATGCTATAATGACTGAAAGAATTCAATTATTTCCTTGATCATTTTTGTGATTTTGATTCGCCCTTGTCAGGATACTGAATTCCTCCATTTAATATTTTTCTTACATATAATACATCTTCATCTAGTCCTATCAAATTATTTTTTGACAAAAACTTTGTTATTCCATACTTTTTTACCTCATCAATCTGGTTCATCACACTCATCCATTTTCCTTCATATTTTATCCACTAAGCATTTTGAGTCTTCAAATCTTCAACAGTAATTATCGTTAGATGATATACATTATTCAATTTATGAATGTATTCCATACCTTTCTAGATGATGGCATCTGACCAATTATCAAATACCCTAGTAACTATTTTACTTTTGTGTATTTGATCTAACATCCTTTGATTGACAAGAAATTTTGGGTCAAAAGATAAGGGTAATTAGATAATTGTTTGTGGATCTGGACTATGAATGGCATCAATGTACTCTACCATTGACCACACAGTCTATTTTAACTCCTTTAATATTTTTCATCCTTTCAAGTTCTATTGACTATCCTTTGGGTGGATACTTCGAGGTGATGCACATCCTTGGCATGTGATGTGGTCCTAAGATCTATCCTTTCATTTGTAAAATTATGAACTGTAGGATCTTGAACTTCCTCATTGGTTCTTGGCTAGGCTATTTCTACATTCTAATTCCCTGTATTAGGGTCAATGTCTACTTTGGATGTTGTTTTTAACTTTTTGGATTTAGGATTTTTCCCTAAACACTTACCATATCTTCCAAGGGCAAAGAAAATGGTATTATTTTCCTTTTATTGCTGATTGAGCTTTCTAGCCACTTGGGTGTAGAGGCTAAGACTTCTTTATTAATATTTGGTTGATTAGAAGGTACATTTTAAATAATCATCAATTTAGAAAAATCAGAGGGAATCACTATCTGTTGATTTGTACTAACCTCTTCCACTATTGGTGAATCAAAATTTTTATCACCTTTGGCTTCTCCTGAATCTTCTTCAAAATTCAAATCCATAATTACTTTTACAAAAATCTGACTCTTTCTCTTGCTTTGGGTCCTTGATCTGGTAACATGAGTAGGCAGAGTAGCTATAAGGGCCTTCTCATATTCTTTGATGATAGGATCCCTTCTAGTTTTTGACTTGGAAGTACCTGTATCATAGATAACAATAAGCTAGTTAGAGGAGATTATTAGGGATGGTGAATCAATTATTGATGTACATTGCTAGGAAGCTATGTTTTGAGCTCCCTCTAGTTTTTTCCCTCTCAACCATTTCTCAGTTCTCCTTATCACTAGGAGGGTCTTAACCTCAATTCTATCTTCTTCATTTTTCTCCCAGACAATTTCTAGAATTGGTGATTATTTTATCTGTTCAAATTATGGATCAGTCACCTATTCTTCATTATAAAAGATTCCAAAAATGTCCATATTTAAATTAAGAGTAATTATTTGTCATAGGGAGAACCTAGACCACAATCTTCTTCAAACCTTGTATTCATTTGAACAATCCTCCCAATAATCCTCTAATTGAGGAATATGTGAAAACCCTATTCCAAGATCTAAGTTATCCCTGGTAAAACCTTTGTTGTCAAATTGGGATCTAACCATGAAGTACTAAAAATTGAATTTTTTAAGATCCAATTCTAAATTCAAAGCATCAGATATTGACTTGCATGAATAACATCCAAGTTTGACAAGAAAAGATATACCAAATTTCTTTTTCATTGGGAATTTTTTATCAACATGTGCTAATTGTCTATAGATTTCTATTAACATAAATTGGTTAAAAACATACCTAGGTAACCTCAAAGGTTCACCGTCAAAATCCCCAACTCTGATATAAGTGAACTTAGAAAATTGAATGAAGAAACTACCATAAATGTTGATTAGCTACATAGCTTCATTAGATAACCTTTTATTGATGTTGTTTGATAATTCAAAAGTCATTTTCCTAGTAAAAACATCATTAACCCTCCTATAATCCTCATAACAATTATGCATTTGTAACTATGAGTAATAATCATAAATTTTGCTATCTTCAACCAAGGGCACATGAGGTAATCCTACCCATTATCTTGTAGATGCCAAGCAATAGAAGGTATGAAAACATATAAAACTCTTTATTTCCTAAACAATTACTTAAACCTAGATGCAAACATTTAGCTACAATTTCTACCTAATCCAAATATTGCTCTCCTTGGAGGATCACCTATATGAAAAAGTACATCTAGTCTTCCTAATAATATGCATGAGCATTGCCCTTTAGCCTGTGTAGTAATACTATAATATCTTGTACTTCTAGAATCATGTGATTTCATGTTAATGGTTTGGGCAGTCTTGAACCCCCTTTTTGGAATTTCAAAATCCAATTCCTTGTAATCACGCTCATGTAAATTGATTTATTTAATGAAAAATAATCATAGGAAGAAGTAATACTGAGGTCAAAATATGGTTCCTTGGGTGGAATTCTCATCATATACATTAAGTTTTGTTTGTTGATATGCATTAAAAGATTACCATCTATAATCTTGATGCACCTATTATGAGGTTCATATCTATTCATGCATTCAAGAACTAATTTAGGGCATTGCATAGCCATGGGAAAGGCTATAGCTTCAACCAAACCACTTTCTACTATCTTTTACATCATAGGATTTGACACAGGATTTCTAGCCCTTTCCTTAAAATCTTCCAAGTCATATTGGACTAGAGAGGTGTCCCTAATTTTAGGAGGAGAAAATATGAGACTAGGACCATGCTCGTAATCAAGACATGTATATTTCATGGCTACAGGTTGGAGGATATAATGAAAATAAAAAGTTTGAATTTCTTAAATAGTGCCGTAAACTCAAAAGAATTATTCTTTCCAACCAAGTAGTGGAAATAACTTATAGTAAGAGTAAAACTCACCTTAAATTTATTTGAAATCACTATGAATTTGAGCAACATATATCTTATACCGCCTGTGTTATTCTCCTTTGTATCATCTAGTATACTTGTTTGCTAAATTTGAATTGTTCTCTCTTGATACAAATATTAACCAAATCAAATAATTAAATTGAAATAATACGTGCTAAACATGCTTGATAATACATGCACTCTAACATATGCATTAATGGCAAGCATTTTTTACACATGATTTTGATGAATAATGATTATCTATAACCTCATGAAAATTCAAAAATTTCCACTTTATAATGAGTTTTGGATATATTCTCCTCTAAATCTCTCGCTAATTTTAACTTAGAGAAAGCCTCGGGGTGAGATGAGAGTATAGTCATTGAACCATTGAATGATTGAACTTTTGAAAATGTGGTTCAACTTTGGGGTTCAATGATATGAGAGGAACTAAACAGACCAACCAATAATCATATGATCTTTCTAGAAACTTTGAACTTTGAAACATTGAATCGTTAAACTTTTGAGCTTTGTTATGTAGGTTCAAGCATTAGGTTCAAGTGGTAGGTTCAAATGGTAGGTTTAACGATACATTAATTTATACAAGGGAACTAAGTGAACATGACTCTTTACAAAACATTGAGTATTGAACTTTTGACCTTTGAACTTATTAAACTCTTGAACTCTGAGAAAGGTTTAAGTTCAAAGGTTCAATTATTTTAAAAATTCACACACAAAAGGTGATAAGTGAGTGAACTTATTATATGGAAATATTCATGAAAATTTGAATAAAGGTGACTCAAAAGGTAACATTGGCTCTGATTGGGGACTGCATTTTATGACAAAATGTAGAGAACTCAGAAACTCTGGTTACGTATAAATTGAGACACAGAGACAGAAGAAAAGGAGGAAGGCAAACCAAAAAAGAGAAAGGAAAACAAAAAGTGTGACAACAAAGGAAAGGCTATGTATAAAAAAGGAGAAACCTATTTCATAGTTGATATAACTTAAGATTCTATCCATTATAGGATAGGGGTAAAATATCTCCATCCATATATTCCAATTTAAGAGAATTAGGACTAAGTACCTGATGAATTTTGAAAGGTCCTTTCTAAAGTGAATCAAATTTTCCATGTGATCCTTTAGGTTCTCTCCTTCTATCCCATAGCAATACTTCATCTCCTTCCATGAACTTTCTAGGTCTAGTTTTCTGATCAAAAATATTTTTAACCTTGGTTTGATGAGCAGTAATCCAATCAACTAGTTCATTCCTCTCCTCCTCAATTTTAGTTAAGTACATAACTCTTTTATCTAAAGAATCTTGAAAGTACCAATCTTCAATAACATTTTTTAATTTAGCTACAGATAATTCTAGAGGTAATGATAACTGTGCTCCTATCTCATAAACTAGCTCAAAAGGTGTCATTCCTATTGCTCCTTTTTGGGTTACCCTGTCAACCGAAAGTGCTTCATATAGTTTCTTATGCCAATATTTGGGGTTATCACTCACCAATTTCTTCATGATAGATATCAAATTTTTATTACTAGACTCTGCTTGTCCATTCCCTTGAGGGTAATAATCTGATGACTGGGAAAGAGAGACACTATGTTCATAGCATAATGAATTAAGTTCCATTGAAGAAAAAATGGTAGCATTATCTACCACAATCTTTTGAGGAACACCAAAATGTACCAATATATTTTCTTTGAGAAAATTACATATCACTTCTGAAGTGGTTCTCTTCCCAGGAGTGGTTCTCTTCACAGGAGCTGCTTCAACCCATTTCATAAAATAATTAGTTTTTGTTAAAATGTGCATATGACCAGTACTTGAAGGAGGTGAAAGAGGTCTAATGAAGTCTAATCCCCATTGTTTGAAATGTTCTTCAATAATGATAGGCCTCAGAGGTAATGTTTCAAGTTGTGGTCTTCCTAAAAACAATTTGCATTTTTCACAGTTAGCCACCCATTTATATGCATATTTGAACATACCTGGCCAATAATAACAATTTTTAAGGATTTTGAAGGTTGTGATCAAAGAAGAGAAATGTCCACCATAGTTTTCATTATGAAAAACTTCCAATAGTTTAGATTTTTTTTCCTTAGCTACACACCTCAGAAAGGTTCCATCTAATCCCTTTATGTATAGGACATCACCCCAAATCACATATTTTGCTGATTTTAACTTTAGATTTATTTTCTCCTTCAAGGATAAGGGACTAGAATAGTATCCATAAGTAAGATAGTGTGCCACATTTAGGAAACATATATATTGTAAGCTCACCAATATGATAGTAAGAAGTTCTTCTTTTTCTTCTTTACTTCAGGATATCAATTTACACAAACTTTGACCTTTAACTAATTTAGTTGGCTTAATCTCCAGGTCATATTCTTGAATTTTAGCAACCCATGTTGCTCTATTATTCATCCCAACCTCTTTTTGAGTTAGAATGCTTTTCACAGCCAAACTAGAAACAAATACAATTGAACGAGAATGAAGTATATAACACCTGAATTATTTAACAACCTTTATTACATCAAAAGCTTTTTTCTCAACCAAAAAATATTTAAGTTCATGCTTCTTGAGAGGAACACTCATAAAGGCTATTTGGGCTTCTACATTTAATTTATTTTTCTGTAACAAGATACTAGACATGGTATGTTCTGAATCCTAACAATAAATAACAAAATCTTTTTAGAAATCAGGGTTTACCAAAGTAGGTGTTTATGTAATCACCTCTTTAATATCTTCAAATGCTTTCTTAGCAGCTTCATTCCATATGAATGCTTATTTTTCACTCATCATTCCCACAATATGTTTTGTAATCTTAGAAAAATCAAGAATGAACCTTCTAAGAAAATTAATCTTGCCAAAGAAAGACTTAACTCCAATCCTATTAGAAGGAAGGATTAGTTGTTGTATTGCTCTAAATCTTTCTGGGTCAATTTTGATTCCAATTTTTGAAACTAGGTGTCCCAATAACTTCCCTTCTGTAACATAGAAAATTGACTTCTTAGGGTTAAGAGATATCCCATGACTCTGACATCTTTGTAAAATGGTCTCTAGATCCTTCAGATGATCTTCTCTTTTTCTAGAGAAAATAGTCAAATCATCAAGATAAATGACAATAATTCTATCTTTCAAATATTTAAAGGATGAATTCATCACCCATTAAATTTTTTCACTAGCATTAATCAAACTGAAGGGCATACGATTATAAGCAAAATTTCCTTGAGGTGTAGTGAAAGCAATTTTATGTTGGTCAGATACAATGACATTTATTTGATTATAACTTGAGAACCCATCTAACATGAACATCATTTTTAACCTAGGAATAGTTTTCAATATGTGATCCATCATAGGTAAGGGATAATTATCTTTTAAACTGGCTTGGTTCAAATTCTTGAAGTCAAAATTGGTTCTTATTTCTCCATTCTTTTTGCATACTAGAACAATGTTTGCCACCCAAGTGGAGTGATGAATTGGATAAACAATCCTAGCCTTCAACATCTTGTTAATCTCCTTAAATATAGCCTCAGCAACTTTTGGGTTGTAATTTCTCAGTTTCTATCTGAATAGAATTGAATTTGCTTTCAAAGGAATATGATGCTGAAACTGCCTATGTCTAAAATCTTTAAGGTCATCATAACACCAAGTAAAGACATCCTTATACTTAATCAATATATTAATTAATTCATTTTTCTCCCCTAGTGAACAATGCCTACCAATTAAGATCCATTTACGGTCTGTTTCACTTCCAATATTGATTTTCTCATAATCCTCCATTTTGTTAGGATTTTGGACAAGTTTGCCTTTAGTATATTCATCTTGTCTAGTAAATAAATGTTCTAGAGAGACAAATCCTTTAGGGATTTTGTTTCCTTTTAATTGAATTACATCATATTTTGGATTAATCCCTAGATTAGGATATAATTCTTTACATTTTGTTTTATAACCTTAAAAATAAGTCCCCAAGAATATATCAACATTCTCCAAAAAAAATTGATCTATTTATTACTCTCAAAAACTTGCCAATTTTTAGCATTATCCAGGACATTAGGATGATAGACTAGTTCTATTCTATACGAATCCCTTTTGAAATCAGGGCGTGGGGCAAGAAGAGAATCTGATACTACTAGAGAATCTACTCGAGTGTTTTGGTCTCTAGGAATTACTTCAATAGAAAAGGAATCAAAACATTTTATCTCATCCCAAACTCTATTTTTGTAATGTCTTAACCTGTCATTTTTAACTGAAAAAATGCCTCTCACTTGTTTGATAATTAATTTAGCATCTTCTCTTACCTTGAGTATTTTTACACCCTTTCCTTTAGCTTCATTTAACCCAAGCAATAAAAGCTTCATATTATATAGTGTTATTAGTGTTTATAAATTATAGTTTGAAAGAGTAAGGAAAAGTTTTGCCTTTAGGTGAGATCAACACAACTCTTGCTCCTGAACCAGTGGTAACACAACTACCATAAAATTCCATGGTCCATAGATCATCTAAATAAATAGACTTTGGGATAGATTCTTATTTTAAATCTTTAAAGGAGAGAAAATAATTACCAAATTCAAATTTTTCAAATAGAATCTTAGAATTATGATCATCAGAAAGATATATCATAAACTTGCATTTAGGTTCAGGTTCTAGCTTAACTTTCTACTTTCCCACTAGAATTATAGCTTCTACCCAATCTAATTTAATCTTCCCTCCCAAATCTTTGCAAAAAGTCTTACTCAACATCATGCCATAACTAGCAGGGATATTCACTACCAAAATAGTCAACTTCACCTTTTTATCAGGATAGGCTACAAGAGCAACTCATGCATCTTTAATTTGTTTGAGCAAATAAATCTATTTGACATCCATGGAATAAAATATACCAAATATTTTTATAAGGGATAATCCTAAGTCTTTGGCTACATAAGAAGGCATTATATTATTAGAAGCACCTGAGTCCATGATACAATTGCTAAGTTTATGACCATTTATGAATAAAGAAACATAAAATAGGTTGGGCTTCATATCAGCCATATAAGGAGTATCATCAAATGAATTTAGGGTCATTCTAGAAGTATGAGTGGTGATTTAGGTGGAGAAGTATATAATTGGGCAATGGGAGACTCAATGTTAACATTTAATTGACTTTTAGGTTCAACTTGTGTAGGACCATTTTTGACATATTTAAGCAATTTATCAAGTTCTTTGGGTTTCGACTTGAGGTATTCAACACGGGATATTTGAATTTTTGTAGACTTAAAAAATTATAAAATATCAAAATGAGTTTCACAATCATTTCTATGTAATAATTTACTTTCTTGTGTCTTAGCATCAGAAGTTTTAGTAAAAGGTTCCTTACCTTTAACAGGCACTTCTTGAGTATTAGAAAACTTCATATTCTTTTGACTTTTGGTAAGCATAGCGCATGAAGGATCTTCAAGAGTAACCAATATTTCATCTCCTCTTTCTAAATCTAAATCATATTCTAGAAAGTGTATTTTAGAGTTGGTAGGTCTCTCAAAGCTCCTTTCTTCTTCAGTCCCCTAAGACATCTTGAGTAGTAGTCATTTAAGTATATCTAAGCATCTCTAGACAAAAATTTCCATCATGATCAATAGTCAAATGAAATACACACATGTTATTTCTTCTAGGAGGGACTTCAATAGTCAATCTTAGTTGTGTTGATGCAAGTGGTAATGTCTTACCAACATTTTCTTGTTGATTTATCCTACCAATATCTTGATATGGTTGTTGGAATGAAGTACTAGTCTTCGGTAATTATCTTTTAAGGGAAATCATATCATTGACTAGCCTTTGAACCATAGGATCCATAGAGGATGAGGGATATACATTAGGTACTTGGACTTCTTTCTTCCATTTTCTAGCCATAATAAGATCATCCTTTAACTCAACTACCAATGATTGTGCATCTATTAAATCGACAATTGCACCTCTTCTGAGATGAAAGCTTATATCAAGAGGCATAGAATTAATAAAGAAACATTTACGATTCTCAGTAGTTGGTCTTTTAGTAGTAGGAATCTTGTCCACAATTATATTGAATTTAGCTATAAATTACCTCATGGGTTCATGTATCTCCTTCTTGAGCTAAGTCAATTGAGCAAGAAGGTAATATTCATCTTCTATGCTTTTGAACCTATTTTAAAATGCAGTTTTCATATCATTCTAGTTTGTGATTGAGGAATTAGTTAGATGATAAAACTATTATGATACAATATCAGTTAGAGTTTGCTCAAAAAGCCTTATGGCTACATCTTGATGGTGCATGCCTAACACACCACATGCCACTATAAAGGCACTTAGATGTTCCTCTGGTGATTGTCTTACATCTCCTTTAAATTTGGGTAAATTTTCCCTTGCATTTTTAGGCAAAGGATTCAGGTTGGCCCCTAAATTTAGAGGTCCTATGACTGCGCCCCAAGGTTAGACCATTGGAAAAAACTCATGACAGAAGGAAAGATAGTACCAGAAAGAGTTAAGGCTTGATAGACAGAGGATGTAGAGGGTTTAAGAGGGATAAGAGGTCTACTTATAGCTTTTCTAATGCAGGTAGAAATATAAGAAAAAATTAAGCTTTGTAATGTTTGAAAAGTGGAATCCTCAATTCCTTCTCTTTTCAAAGACCTTGTGTATCTTCTGGAATCTAGCTTATGATATTATAATTATTAACTTCACACTTCAAGGGGGTTTAATTCCTTTCTACATTTTTTCTTGCCTCCTTTTCTTGAGTAATAGCAATCTCATATTATCAACCAATTCTTCTTCTTTTTCTAATATTCTACTTGTTATCCTATAATCATTAATATATCGATGAGAATGCCAAACAAGATTATTTAACTGACTAATTATATCTTCCTGTTCATCTTGAAAACCAAGATTAGGTTGAAAAATAGGAATTATATTTTAATGTGGAAGTACCATTGTTGCCTCATATTAAGGCAACTAATCTTTCAGTAAAAATTTCAATTTTGATCCCCAGCGGAGTCGTCAAAAACTGTTGGCTAATAGATTTGTCTTTATCTAAAAATGTTTTATTTTGACTCCATACCCTTCTTATTTCAAGAACAAATAAGTTAAATAACAAATGGGTGAACTTTTAAGACTAGTTTCCCTCTAAATTAAGGTACAACTCCCTTTAATATTTTCAACGAATTCAAATATTCAGATACACTTTTAACCAAAAAGTGTTTTAAAGGTAAACTAACATCCACACATCATCATGTAATGAATGCAAGATTTTATAATAGTATTGGATAATAGAATACACGGATTCTATTCTCAATAACAATCAAATAGATAAACATATATATTGCTAAACTAGTAAAGGATAAAACACATATAATGAATTGTCTAATGGAAGAGTAATTACTATATGAAATAAGATTTCACACAGAAAGCCTAATTTCAAATACTCAAATGCATAGATCTAAGTATGAAGCAATTGATTCTCCTTTTCATTAACAGATGAATTTTTTTAGACAAACATCACATCTATTGTCAACAATAGTGATCCAGTTCTGAAATTTCTTAACTCCTTTTCTTTTTTATGTCTACCTATCTCTATCTTTTTTAGATATATATAGTTTCCCTCTTTAATCAATCTTTCAAACTAAATCAGATTTATAGTAACTCTAACCCATACAGGATTTAGTTTCTTACAAATTCACTTAAAGATCAAGTTTTGAATAGAAAAGTAACTGAATAACTAAATAAAAGAAACTATGTAAGTAAAATCATTGCTAAAGTGATGGATTAGGATCTCTAATTTTGTTGTGTTCATTTGTATAGACACATTGAGCTTTCCACTCCTGAAATGCTATAACAAAATCCTAGATTTTTGAGAGATTGGGAATACTGACATGCTTTATTCTTGCTTTCCAGATGTTTTCTTCCCTCCAAATTTTTTCCATCTTCTCTAAATGCTCTGGGAGTGTGTTGATGCAATGACAAAGAAGTGACTCTACCTTTGAAATCTAAGAGAAATTTTTAGTTAATAAATTGTCACTTTATTTAACAATGTTGATCTTTTCCTTAAAGGATTGAATCACAATATTGATGTCCTTTTATAGTTTTCTATCATCTTTTATGTATTTGACATCAATACTCTGAAGATCATGCTATAATGACTAAATGAATTTAGTTATTTCCTTGATCATTTTTTGTGATTTTGATTCACCCTTGTTGGGATACTAAATTCCTCCAATATTTTTCTTACTTACATATAATACATCTTCATTCAGTCCTATCAAATTCTTTTTTGACAAAAACTTTGTTATTACATACTTTTGTACCTCATCAATCTGGTTCATCACACTCATCCATTTTCCTTCATCTTTTATCCACAAAGCATTTTGAGTTTTCAAATCTTCAATAGTAATTGTGGTTAGATCATATACATTCTTCAATTTATGAATGTATTATGTACCTTTCTAGATGATGGCATCCAACCAATTATCAAATACCTTGGTAGCCATTTTGCTTTTTTTTATTTGGTCTAACATCCTTTGATTGATAGACAATCTTGGGTCAAAAAATAGGGGCAGTTGGGAAATTAGTTGTAGATATAGACTATGAATGGCATCGATGTACTTTGCCATTGACCATACTGTCTATTTTAGCTCCCTTTTATCTTTTCATCCTTCCAAGTTCTGTTGACTATCCTTTTGGTGGACGCTTTGAGGTGATGCACATCCATGGCATGTGATGCAGTCCCAAGATCTATCTTTTTAATTTTAAAATCTTGAACTTTAGGATATTGAACTTCCTCATTGGTTCTTAGTTGGGCTACTTATGCATTCTAATTCCCTGTATTATGGTCGACATCTACCATGGATGTTGTTTTTAAATTTTTGGATTTAGGAGTTTTCCCTAAATAGTTACTCATCATATCCTCCAAGGGCAAAGAAAATGGTACTATTTTCCTTTTGTTGCTGATTGAGCTTTCCACCCACTTGGGTACAAAGGTCAAGACTTCTTTATCAGGATTTAGTTGATCATAAGGTACATTTGAAATAATCATTAGTTTAGTAGAAATAGAAAGAATCATTTTCTGTTGATCTATACTAACCTCTTCTGCCATTGGTAAATCAAAGTCTTTATCACCTTTGGCTTCTTCCAAATCTTCTTCAAAATTCAAATCCATAATTAATTTTTCAAAAATATGACACTTTCTCTTGCTTTGGGTGCTTGATCTGGTGGCATGAGGAGGTAGAGTAGTTATAAGGGCCTTCTTAGATTCTTTGATGATATGATCCCTTCCAGTTTTTGACTTGGAAGTACTTGCATCACAGATAGAAATAAGCTAGTTAGAGGAGCTTACTGGGGATGGTGATTTAATTATTGATGTACATTGTTAGGAAGATATGTTTTGATCTCAACCATTTCTCAATTATCCTTATCACTGGGAGGGTCTTAATCTCAATTTTATCTTCTTCATTTTTTTCCCAGTCAATTTATGGAATAGGTGATTGTTTTATCTATTCAAATTGTGGATCAGTCACCTATTCTTCATTATTAAAGATTCCAAAAATGTCCATATTTAAATTAAGAGTAATTATTTGTCCTAGGGAGAACTTGGACCACAGTCTTCTTCTGATCTCATATTCATCTAAACAATCCTCCCAATAATTCTCCAATTGAGGAATATGTGAAAACCCTATTCCAAGATCCAAGTTATCCCTGGAAAAACCTTTTCTATCAAATTGGGATCTAACCATAAAGTACTAAAAATTGAATTTTTTAAGATCCAATTCTAAATTCAAATCATCAGATGTTGACTTGCATGAATAACGTTGAAGTTTGACAGGAAAAGATATACCAGATTTCTTTTTTATTGGGAATTTTTTTATCTAGATGTGTTAATTATTTGTAGACTTCTATTAACACAAATCGGTCAAAGACATACCTAGGTAACCTCAAAGGTTCACCATCAAAACCCCCAACTCTGATATAAGTGAACTTGGAAAACTGAATGAAGAAACTACCATAAATGTTGATTAGCTGCATAACTTCATCAGACAACCTTTTATTGATGTTGTTTGATAATTCAAAAGTCATTTTCCCAGTAAAAATGTAATTAACCCTCTTATAATCCTCATAGCAATTATACATTTGTAACTATGAGTAATAATAATCAATTTTGTTGTCTTTAGCCAAGGGTGCATGAGGTAATCCTACCGATGTCTTATAGATGTCGAGTAATAGAAGAGGTATAAAGACATAAAACTCTTTATTTCCCAAATAATTACTTAAACCCAGATACAAACATTCAGTTGTAATTTTTGCCCAATCCAAATATTGCTCTCCTTAGAAGATCACCTGTATGAAAAAAGTACATCCAGTCTTCCCAATAATATGCATGAGCATTACCCTTTAGCCTGTGTAGTAATACTATAATATCTTGTACTTCTAGAATCATGTGATTTCTTGTTAATGGTCTGGGTAGTCTTGAACCCCCTTTTTGGAATTTCAAAAGCCAATTCTTTACAATCACACTCTTGTAAATTGCTTTTTTTAATGAAAAATAACCATATGAAGAAGTAATACTGAGGTCAGAATATGGTTCCTTGGGAGGAATTCTCATCACAGACATTAGGGTTTATCTATTGATATGTAGTAAAACATTACCATTTGTAGTATTGATGCACCTGTTATGAGGTTCATATCTATTCATGCATTCAAGAACTAATTTAGGGCATTGTATAGGCATGGGAAAGGCCACAGCTTCAACCAAACCACTTTCTACTATCTTTTGCATCATAGGATTTGACACAGGATTTCTAGCCCTTTCCTTAAAATCTTCCAAGTTATATTATACAAGAGAGGTGTCCCCAATTTTAGGAGGAGAACATATGAGACCAGGACCATGATCATAATCGAGACATGCATATTTCATGGCTATATGTTGGAGGATATAATGAAAATAATTTTTTTTGAACTTCTTAAATAATGTCGTAAACTCAAAATAATTATTCTTTCCAATTGAGTAGTGGAAATAACTTATAGTAAGAGTAAAAATCACCTTAAATTTATCTGAAATCACTATAAATTTGAGAAACAAATATCTTATACCACATGTGCTATTCTCCTTTGTATCATCTAGTATGCTTTTTTGCTAAATTTGAATTGTTCTCTCTTGATACAGATATTAACTAGATCAAATAATTAAACTAAAACAATACGTGCTAAACATGTTTGATAAGACATGCACTCTAACATATGCATTAATGGCAAACATTTTTTACACATGATTTTGATGAGTAATGATTAACTATAACCTCGTGAAAATTCAAAAAAAATTGCTTTATAATGAGTTTTGGATATATTCTCCTCTAAATATCTCACTAATTTTAACTTAGAGAAAGCCTTAGGGTGAGATGAGAGTATAGTCATTAAACCATTGAACCATTTAACTTTTGAAAATGTGGTTCAACTTTAGGGTTTAAACTACACAGACCGACCAATAGTCATATGATCTTTTCAAAAAAATTGAACTTTGAAACATTGAACCGTTGTAATTTTGAACTCCGTTATGTAGGTTCAAACGTTCGGTTCAAGTGGTAGGTTCAAATGGTATGTTCAACGATACATTAATTTATACAAGGGAACTAAGTGAACATGACTCTTTACAAAACATAGAGTATTAAAATTTTGAACCGTTAAACTTATTGAACTCTTGAACTTTGAGAAAGGTTCAAGTTTAAAGGTTCAATTATTTTAAAAATTCACACATAAAAGGTGATTAGCAGGTGAACTTATTTTATGGTAAAATTCATGAAAAATTAAATAAGGGTGACTCAAAAGTCAACACACATTAAAGGAGATCATTGAAAAAGGTATGTAGATTGAAAAGGCCATCATAAGCAAAGGGATTATCAATTTATCTTCTTCAAACCAAAACTAGAATTAGAACTAGAGTCAAAACCAAAGTATAGGCCCACATTAGAGCCCTAGCCTAGTCCAAACATAATAATTCACACCCACTCAAGCTAATAATTATGAAAAATATAAGGTTTATAAATGAAACAAGAACTTTTTATATAATGGAATAACTAAGTCATGTCATGTTTAAATAGTGCAAACATTATCCTCTCAACCTATTCCATAAATGCAACCAATTCCAAAAATGTAGCCTATTTAGCAAGCATAACCAATGCCTCAACCTAGGTCAAATCCTCAAATGCTACAACCACCTCCTTCGAAAACACCTCCTCCAATGAGAAGACCTACTCTTATAGTTTTAAGTGACTTTGGTGAGCCTATTGAAGTAGTTTTTCACAAATTATCCATAGCCAATATGATTAGTTGGTTGATTCCAAAATAATTTCTTGAGGGAATACCTTATCCATATTGGTATAAAGAGCATGAGTTCTATTATTACCATCATGCTCATGGAATTTTTTTAAAACATTGTGTGCAACAAAGGCATTTTATCAATAATATGTTGGAAAATGGAGAGATTTAGTTGGATAATAGATCATTTATTTCCAATCAAATCTGAGGTGTTTACCTAAATCCTTTTCCACAACATAACAATACCAATTTGTAATAACAAAAATGAAGACCTCAACAACATCCTTAACAACATCAACAATGTCAAGTACAAGATAGACAAAACCAAGGCTAAAATGACCCCAATAACCAATATAATTATCACGTAATTGCACATGACTACAATAAATTTTTAGGTCATATTGTAGGTGGTCATGTTTTTACTATTGGCCAAATTTGGCCTACATACCAAAATTTGCCTAATCCAAAATAAAAATCTGAGAAGGGTTCTAATTGAAGAGTGATCTAATTTCACAATGAGTAAATAGACTTCAAGATAAGATCACTTTCCATTTGTAATATTTAAAAACATTGTAGGTAGGTTTAAAGTGTGAATTTGGTGATCTTAAGGAGTCATACCATCATGACATGTCATGTGGGAATGAACAAATTAGTCTAGTTTGACATTTAATAGATTTACTTAGAAAGCCTCTTAGGTTGAAATACCACATGGACATGATATTTATCATGCTAGAAATGCCTCCTAATTTTTTTTAATCTTGTTTAGTTCTCTATCTCAAGATATAAGCTTCCAAAGTTAGAATTACAGAGTGAAATATGCGAGTAGACATCAAGTTTAAGCCTCATGAAATAGTTGTTTAAATTAAAATATTCTTAAGGTTGAACATTGATCTAACATGTGTCAAGATCATGGGATCTCAATTCAAGATCTAATGGTGAGAAGATGATCAATAATGTTAGTGGGTCTAGAATATCTAATGGAGCAGTTAAATCACACATTGAAGATCAACGATAAGCTCATACTCAAAAGGTTAACATATCTTAGATTGAACACATGGGTGATAAGTGGAAATATATCAGGGGCTCATATGAAGATGTAATGACACGATGTGATTGATAAATCTAGTAGATCTAATCTGATCAATGGTGCACGATTCATCATATCAAAGCAGATCAATGATGAGCAAGAGGTCAAAGATTCAACATATATTGGGGATGATTGAAAAGATACCACATGAAAAAAGTGTAGGAGAAGATGAAACTAAAAACATATCCTATGGATAAAAATGCATTTTCTAAGTGTATTAATCTCAAAGACCTAGATCAAGATCGGTAGTCAAAATTAAAGGTCAAAGTTATGTGACTTCAACTGGAGGTCAAAATATGATCCAAGTTGAACTAGAGTAGATATTTTATGATAAAACATCACCATTAAATCTTAGTATAGGTATAATAGGTATTTTAAGGCTTAATATAGAGATCAAATATGGACTAGTAGTTTTTGAAGCAAGACTAAATATCTAGTGGTTTTTTATAGATATTATGACTATATGAAAACTAATAAATTGGATTGGTTTTCAATCTATAATAAGACCTATGTTCAAGTTTGGTATAGGGGTAGATATGTGATAATATAGAGGTGTCTCATCCTTAGACATAGTCATTTCCTTGACAAGCAATTATATACATCCACCTAAGGTAGACCAAGCATGGCTCTGTCATTTTCAAGATATGGTGATTTTGTCTTCATGAGTAGATCAAGTAGAAAATGGTGTAGAGTCCCAAGAAGGAGACCTGGAGGTTAGATAAAGACAATGAAGCATTAAATTATTTTACAAATCCTTTAATGTTGTTTCCTTCTTGATAAGATCATTATTCAAAATATTCAAATTAATGCTAATCCATAAAGAGTATTTGGACCTCATGAACTTTTTTTGCTTGCACATCTCCCTCTCTCCTCCCTTTTCCCCTATATATGTCCCATATTCTTCCACATTTTATCTCTCTCTAAAAAAATAAAAGTTTTAAGAAATAAATCTCTAATATTTTAAAATAAAAAGACATGTTTGCCTTTGGCTTGCCCAAGCTATGCAAAAATTTATATTGTAACACCTATTTGATGCAATAAAAGATTGAATTCCTCTATTTTATGGCTAAATTAAAGTATGTTTTATGAATTTATTTGATGTGGTTAAGTGAATGTATGATTTCCTTGTATATGTCTAAATTTTCTCACCTTTATGAAGTGTTTGGTAGTTCTCACAGGTCATTCTAAGTGTAATATATAGTTTGAAAGTGGACAACTGCCCTCCCATACTAGGTTAATAACTAGCCAATGCATTTTTTGAAATAATTATGTGAGGGTTGATAAAAAATGAATAAAGTAATCTTCTTTAGTCTTGAATGTGTCTTGTGCAAGTATAAGTGTTTAAATTACTTGTACATCACCTCAGTTTACATGATTTCATAGATTATTGTTAATCTCTCTCCCTTTTCCAAGCAAAGAGTTAATTTAGGTTTAGTTTAGGTGATAGATCTAAAAGGAATCTAGCCTTCTCTAAAGGTCTGACCCACTCTTAGGTGACCCAAAACCTAGGGTCATTCTCATGTTGGACTAAGTTTGAGTAAGAGGACCTAAACAATTCCCTTCTCAGCTAAGGGTACAATCTAGGATACCAATAGTTCTAGCATGCCCAGTGGGATAAGTTATCTTTGGCATAACTAAATTTTGGAGTTGAGAAGATGTATTTGCAATAAAAGGAGACATCCACCACCATTAGAAGCTAAATATTATTCAAGTTACAGATTTTATAGAATCATCCAAGAATTATTATCATGTCAAAGGTTACTACAAGGTCAGCTACTAACAATATTCCCTTTGCATTCATTAAGTTTCTTTCTACTTCTTATAAAAAACCAAGTTTCAATAGGACAAGTCCTTATCCCTAAAATAAATATTCATGTCTTGGTCATCTTATTATTTTAATCAGATCTATTATCCTCATTACCTAAATGGCCATCAGTAATCAATTATTTGTTCTATTCAATAAAAGTAGTCCCCTAAATATGGCCCATTTTGATGACATTCTAGTGTTTGCCCTTAAGATTATATCTTTCTTCTCAGGATAATGGGATAAAAACTACTATTAAAAACATCTAGGATGTTACTAACTTTTTTCCCATTCACAATATCATTTAGGATAATGTGTCTATCAAATTTCTTGTTGCTTCCTTCAAAGGAAACGCATTGCAGTGGTATAGAAATCTTCCTTTGGATTCCATTGCTACCTGGGATGAGTTAGTTATATCCTTAGTTAGACAATTTGAAGACAAATCTAATCAACTATCTTTAATTAAATAGTTGACTACTATTCAGAGATATCCCCATGATTTCATGTCTAATTTTAACCTCAAATTCCAAAAGACATAGAATAAGATACTTGTATTGATTAAACCATCTCTAGAATATGCCTTATTTTACTATCTACCCTTAATTATGATATTAGTGTGATGATACAATCCATAAGTGGTAATAACTTACCAAATGCTAATGATGTTGTAATAAGAGCAGATAACAACATGATACAAGTTGGTAAGATTTCTGTAAGACCCTCAATGCCTATATTCCTAGAGTTCCAATCTATCCCACCGCCTTAAGTTCCTCAAATCCAATTTTTAGCTCATATCCCATCCCCTAAAGCCCAAGTTGTATCCCATTTTAATTAGGCTAATGAGATTGAGATATTAAAATTCTATTGAAATCTTTTAGGAATGAAATAGTTCAGCTCAAAAGACAACAATACTAGGGTAGGCCTTATCAACAATAGAATCAGACCTCTTATCAACCTTTTAGAGATCAAAGGCCTCATTATCAAGGTGAAAATAGACCACCTTACCAATCACAAGGAGCCATAACCCAAGCTAAACCATATGTATTTCTTAACCCTAATATACCAATAAGTTGAAGAGTTATTGTTCCCACACCTCAAAACAACTTGATGCAAGATTCAGGTTGGCAGCCATTTAATCCCAATGATAATCAAAACTAAGCCTTGGTATCATAGAGCATTACTATGCCACAAATGACGTAAGAAGAGTTTTCTCTTCAAGGAGGTTAGTATCAAGAGATAAATTTGGTACCCTAAGGATATGCTCAACATGTTTAAGGGTAGGCTAATGCCATTAATGTGAATTGGCAAATGGATGATCTTGTTTCATTCAATCAAATTGGTGAGACTAAAAACATAAGTGGTCAAGTTACAACTCTGAATAGAGCTAAAATAAGAGCTATTGAGCAAGCCTAAGATGTGAGAAATTCTTCTAGTTCTCCTAATATTGTTTCCAAGAGTATCAAAGATCAACTTGCTACCCATACAATACAAAAAAATTGGAAGGTAGAGGCTGGGAAGGTCTCTCAAATACCTCTAATTAATGAACAACTAATGGTTCAAAAGTGATAACACTCATATCCTAAAACCATTTACCCTAATCTTATTCTTATCATCCTTACCCATTCCAATCTTTTGCCATGCTTTATCCTCCTTGTTCTTGCCTTGACCCCCTTTCAACTAGTTAAATATACTAGGTTAATCCTGTATAGTTTTTAGCTTCTGATTACTGTATAGGGTCGACTAGGTTGACCCTATACTATTTAGGGACAATTTTTATTAGGATCTTTGTTATCCCTTTGACTGATCTAGTTTGGGACATAGTGAATTATCCCCCAAAAATATACAAGGTCAACTAGGTCAACCCTATACAATCGACATATTTGTAAGGATTTAGGGAAATATCTACCTATATGTAAGTTTATTTCCAACCATTTATAAGAAGAGAAGTTAAGAATAATACGTGTGAACAAACATATGATTATTGATCATTCTACTTGAAGAATAAAGGTTAGGGTTCCATACTTTATTTATAGATATGGATCTTGTCTTATGGAGAAGTATTTTAGATTCATAGATAGGTTGTGTAGCATAGAGCTGATTTGTCTTTTTTATCCTTACATACCACAACATTTTTTTATAAATCACCTATGTCAAGGGAGATATTGAGGCTCGGTTGGTTCATATTCAAAAGTAAGTATTCCTAACTTTATTTCTCATTTGTAAGAGTAGATAGATAATGTAGTTGTGTTTTTTTATTACATTCATTAGGATTTCATATACATTAATGTGAGTATATGTCTTTTATATATGTTTAGTTTATTTATTTTATTTCTAACCCCCACTTTATACCACAAGATTTGGTGTGCACTAGATTAGATTTACTTTCTTGTTTATTAGAATAGAATGAAAATTAAACCTATGACTCTTTTAAGGTTATTGCATGATTGTGATATAATATAGGCTTTGGAACCCTTCCTAGCATGGTGTATTATGACAAGTGGTCCCATAATTAGTTCTAGTGGATCCCCATATTAAGCATTCCCCTGATTAATAAATGTATCCCCAATCAGAAGTGTAGGTATGTTGTATCTTCTCTGAGCTAGGATTGATTTATAGAAATGATGCATTTTTGATTGAAAACATTTTGGTGAACTTGACATGAAATAACCCTTGTAGGATTTATTCACCTTATTTCATTTATTTCAATATTTCATCATTATTTTTATCATATAACTTCTATATTGGATTGAATCTATCGACCTAGTATCTAACTTTTATGCATAGGTTTTTAGGTACAGGTTACTGGATCGATCTTATCGACCCAATATAATTTTTATAATTTGTCCAAACATCTAGTCTAGACTACTAAGTCAACCTAGTCAACCCTATAATTTTTAGACATCAAGTTTAGTATACTAGGTTGACCCAGTCGACCCTATACATTTTAGGCACTCATTAGCATGTTTTTGTAAAGCTTGATCGACCCAGTCGACCTAGTTAGTAGAATTTATAAGCATAAACTAAGGTTCTTGAAAAACAATCTTCATTATTTGAATCTCTAATCCATCAAGGTTCCTTTCTATCTCTCTATCTCTTTCTTTACAGTCTTTCCTTTCATAGTTTGTAGTCTTCAAAACTACATTTGCATAGTTAACTAGATCGACCCTACTAACCTAGTTCTATGTTTTGTGTGTTGTCTGGATAACTGGGTTGACTCTACCCACCCTATTTATTTTTAGACCTTGTTGTTTTAGTATAGGATCAACCATATCGACCTTGTTCTATATTTTATGCATACATTGTGGACCATATCAATATTGTACCTTGTTTCAAAGTTATAATTAACCTTATATGCTAGTAAATAGTTCACACTTTCCTTTCTTGTTGATTGTATGCTTAGAATAGATCACATAGTTTAATTATGTAGTTTTCAATTAATCATTTAATTTCACTATTTTATATTTTATACACACATGACCAAATCACAAAATCTAAAACATGCATTTTAAAATTTGTCTAGCTAAGGCTAACCTACTTGGATTTCATCACCAAGGGGAAAGATGACTTGATACTCTAGTCAAGTATAAATCATGGTTAATGGTATATTCTAGCTAAGAACGTAACACCTTTATCATTGTGATGTGTTAAGTGAGGGGGTAGTCCCCAATACTAAGTTTGTATTATTTCCACTATAGTCCCTTTCAACGTAAACTACTGAAAACCATCCTTAGATTACCATTCTAGTTCCTTACTTATATCCAACTTTTCATCACATTTAAAATCAAATATTAATAATTTAATTAACATTTAGGTTGACCATTTAGTTAGCTCTTTTACTTTCCAATTTGATTACTTGCTATTTACTCAAATTTATTTTGTATTGTAAAAACTTGCATTAGTCAATGTTGGTGTAAGGTTTTATGTTATGTGCTTCAATTAGATTAGCTAGCATTAATCCAATTGACTATTTTCTTCCTTTCAGTTATTTGTTTTCTAAATTTATTTTAAAAGTTATCTTGTTTTAGTTGACAAATCTGTCATAATTCTCTTAATTTCCCTTTCTACTATACTGGGTCGACCTAATCAACTTTGTACCTTTTTCTAACCCCTATTCACTATACTAGATTGACCTAGTCAACCCTATAAAGTTTGTAGACCCTATTTCCTCTTTTACTAATTTTTGTTCATTGTATTAGATTGATTTAATTGACCTTGTATATTTTACAAACCAATTTTTTATGCTAGGTTGACCCAGTTAACCCTGTACTATTTTTGTTATTCCCTATTTTCTTTCTTTCTCATCTCTCTTTTATGCCCTTCATCATGGAATTTTTATTTGATGATAATATTTAGTTGTAGTTAGCAGACATGATGACTTTTACCAACCCTCATATGGTCTCCCATAGATAGAGTAGGGATCCTCTCTTAGATACTAGTAATGTTCATATTTCCACTTGTATAATGAACTATGGGACCCCTCCTAATAACTCTTTACAACATAATCCTCTCTTCTCATTAGAATACCAACCCAAATTAGAGTATACCCCCAAAATTCTCTTTTTAATCTCTAAATTTCATTAACATCAAGGTAAAGATCCTTCTACCATTTATAATCTTTTGATTAGTGCTCAAGTTAAAGATCCCCATTCACCTACTCCTACATTCTCAACTAGATTTGGGGGTACCACTTTCTTTAATTCTCAGTCTGTTCCTTTGATTATGACCCCTTCTCATACCATGACCTTTTCTTCTCTTACTTCTTTCACGTCTATGCCTAATATATCCACTAACATGGTAGGCTCTACATCTAGTGGGCCTCTCATAAGATCCACTATACTTAATCCTTACACTAGTGCATAGTTTTCTACCCAAGGTAATCATACTAATAGTGATTTTTCTTCACAATCATTCACTAGTCCATATTTTTATACACAAGAAAATTTTGCCACTAGTGCCTCACATTCTCATAATTCCTCTCAAAATCATATCAATACCAATAGTGGTACCCAAGCCACAAACACCAAATCTAATGTTTCTAACAATGCTAATCAAACACATCAACTATTATTAAAAACACTAAATCAAATGATTACCTTTCAAGATCATAACACAAATCAAATGATGAGAATGCAAAACCACCTTATTCATCTTCAATCTCATCCTCAACCAACAACTTGAGGCATACATAACTAGAATGTTCCCCCTCCTCTTTAAGATTCTTAAGGCAATCTCATATCTCAACCTCCTTTGGTCAAAAAAACTATTAAGCATGTCCAAAATGAACCTCTCACTAATCAAATTTCTAACATTGATATTGGAGGTATCACACCTATGATTTCTCATAATGGATCAACCGATCCCACCCTTCATCTTAAAACAGTTGGAAATATTTATAAGGATTGGGCCAAATTGAAACCTTTGCCTCTACCAAAATCTTAGCCAATACTCTCACAAGTGATGCCTTGAATTGGTATAACCAACTTAGAACTCATTCCATTACTAGTTTGGAGGATTTAGTGAATGCTTTAGTTCAATAATTCCAAACTAGTGATCTTTCTGAAAACACTTTGGCCCACTTCATAAATTAAAAATAACTTGAAAATGAAACTATTCAATCCTTTGTTAAAATGTGGAAGACTTTGTCAAACAAATGTAAAAATAACATGATTGATGATAATCTTTTCCATCTCTTCACAAATTCACTTTTTCCTAAACTTCAATACTAGTTCTATACTCTCTCTCCACGTTTATTGGAGGAGGCTATTGACCAAGCTAAATGACAAGATTTAATTATGTGTCAATTTGATCCAACCCAACCTTCTATGGGTCCTCATCTCTTAATTAAAAAAAATCATGATGTTACTAATGATGGTGTTACATATTTTTATGACACCATTCACAATGTTCAAGCTGTCATTCCTACCCCTTCATTAGAACTAGCTCCCCCTTTTTAACAATATACCAATCCTTATTTATCTTTACAAAAAAACATTAATATTCATAAACCTTTATCCTCATCTTAATTTCTTAAACATCTATCTAGGCCTATTCCACAAGATCTTGAACCTACCCATCCTATGAAATTATGGTATGATCCTAACAAGTTTTGGTTATTTCACACTAGTTGGGATCATTCTCATGAGACCTTTAGATAACTTCATAATTTAGCTATGGATTTTCTTCTTGGTCATACTTTTAATCATGATTATATCATTCAAAAGCATCAACAAGATTATGAAATTAATTTTAATGATTATAAATCACATGATAAAACTCAAGCCTTAAATCAAGCCAATGCTCATTTAGCTATCTATAAAAACCCTCTTCCTAATCATCAACCTATCCAAGACAATCAAGACAAAGTCACCCCTTCCACCAATAATGTAGAATTTTTTATTGAACCCAATTCTAAAGAGAATGTGGTTAACATGATTAATATGTGAAGGGTGGTTGATTTGATCAATTCTCAACCTATCACACTCCATCTAGAACATATCATGTTAACCAAGATTCTTCTCCAACTCATTTAAATGAGTTGGGGCAAGATGACCTTGTTACTTTTGATGATTCAATTTGTAATTTTCCCTTGGATAACACTTATTTTTTTATTTTTACCACTTTTATGTCATCTTCTAACAATAATGATACTCAAATTTCTATTAACACTTCTACCAATTCTAAAAATCAACCTGAACCAACTACTTCATCATCTCAACATGATTTGTAACCTTGTTCTAGATCTTATTCTTCTTCTTATCAACATAAATTCCAATGTACTTTGGATCCTCCTTTTGAGGACCTCTTTAATCATTATGCACATATATCTAACAACCTTCTTATGGATTATGATGAGTGGGATCCCATTGTCAAACTCACTAATATCCCATCCCATATTTTGTTCCTTGAGCGTATGAGGACTTCTCCCCATCATAAAAACCATTTTAAACAACTATTATTTGAGATGAATGTCCCTTATCCTTCCCTAGTAGGATGAGAGGCAGCCTTATCTGGTTTCAAAGATAGTATATTAAAACAATGTGAAGAGATGTCTATAAATGTTGATTAAACTATAGACACTTCTCTTTCCTTAAAATTTCCCATAGCTTCTTTGATTCCTGATGAGATTTTGCTTCATGTGTATGATCCTCATTTATTCATTAGTGATCAAATAAGTGATATCCAAGTTAATCATGCATTTATTGATGAGGGGTGTGGCACTTGAATTACCTCCCTTAACTTCATTAAAACCCTTGGATATTTATAATGCAATCTCAAGTCTACACACAACACCTACCAAGGATATGATAGAAGGCAAATGCCTCCTTTAAGTTGTGTGTGGCTTCTCATTACTATCTCACTGATCATCATTTGTGTGAAGGTGATGAATTTTAACTTTCCTCTTTTTTTATCACATCTTGCTTGGTAAGTCATGCACTCATCGTATGAGAGTCATTGCTTCTTCCACCTGCCAATGTGTTAAATTCCCTCATAATGGAGCTATTTATAAGATTTAGGGTGACACTGAACATTTAAATTTTGAATAATTACAAGACCATGTTGTTTTCAAGATGTCTACTCTTGAACCTTTTCCTAGCATTCCATTCTATGAGTCTCAATGTCTAAACTTTCCTATCAATTCAACCCAAGGTTATAATGGTCATCCCAAACTCATTGGGAACATTCCTCCTAACCTCTTAGATTCTAATGATGAAGAACTTGATGATATTAACCTCAAGATTAAAAGTTCCACTCTCTCACCTCATCTCATCTCATAGCTTCTTGCTTCCTTACAACCTCATTCTCATAATCCTTCTTGTGATGACATTCCCATAGTCTTGACCAAGACTCAACATTATATTCACCATAATTCCTCAAATGACAAGGTCATCCTTACTTGTGTCATTGATCTTTATACATTAGATTACAATGATGGTTATTCCTTAGATGAACCATTTTTAGGTAGTCTTGTACAGGCCCATGATGTTAAAATTATCTATTATCATTCTTATTTACTTGAGTCTTTTCATGTATCTTCCTATCTTCCTTCATTTATAGTTCCTAATTTTAGTATTTTTACTCTTTATCATAGGGTAGAGATGCTGCCAACACCTCTAGATTCTAAGGAGCCTCATAGGAGTATACTCATGGATCGTGCTATGACTGGGCCTTGCTACTTTGCTAGGTTCCTTGGTAACCATAATTGGTTTACTCTTGAGATTAGTAAAACCCTTCTTAGACCTTCTATAAATCCTACTCCTCCCTCAATAGAGTCCTTAATGAATCCCATTCCCATTCCTTCTATAGTTGAGCTTATTCTTACTTCTATTATAGTTGATCCTGTTCTCACTCCTACTCTTACTGAGCCTACCCCTGCTTCTCATCCCATTACTCTTTATATTGAGCCTAGTTCCATTTCTTCTCCATCCACATTATCTTGGTTATGGTTTGGTTCCATTTCCTAAGATGGATCCATTGCCCACCAAATGGGTCGATGAGTCCTCTCTGACTTCTTCCATTCCTATTATACCTCCTTCTATGAATGTGCTTTATCTTTTTGGAAAATTAATTGGTTTCATTATTATTTAAATAAAGGGTCTGAGTAATGTAAATCAGTAAATAAATATCCTTTGATTAACCTACTAATTTGTGGAAATAGATAGTATTTTACCTTTTTCTAAATATAGTAATAGGAAATAGAATATTCAACTTAGCTTAATTTTTATTATTTTGGACTGAGATGAAGTCTAATACTAGAGGATCAGGATTGGGAAACAAGCTGAAACATGCATGTAGACTTCATTTTTGATCTATATAGTAGTGCCATAAAGTGGACACTAGTGCTAGCATCTGGAGGGTAAGATATTTATGGGTTTTGTTTAAAATGTCTTTGTTACTTTTTCACTAAAATTTTAGGGTCTAGGACCTCACAAAGATTATTGTGTGCCTCTTTCAATATTTAATCCTCTTAGGAGCTCCTAGTACTTGAAATTGAATGCAAACTTGGGAAAAGAGGAGGGTTAGTGTGAGAAAGAGAGAGGACCTATATGTTATGTGATATTAGTCATGCTTAAGTCATCCAATTTCACATTTTATGTGACTACATTTTCTCCCCCCATTTATACTAGTATAAAGGAAAAATAAAAGCATACCTAAACTTACCTATTAAGGGAGAAGCTCATGAATCTAGTGTGATGCTAGATGTGCATAAAGAGATCATAGTGTGAAGTGTGAATTTGAAAATGAAAACATAAATAAGATTAGTTCTTACTAGATACACTATATCTAAAATAAGAACGTATAAAAGCTGAGTAATGATAGAGAAATTAATGAATACACCTCACTGAGTATGTGAAACAATACCAAATTTGTTGTGATGTTGATTTAAGGCTAAGTAATGTTGGATGCGCTGAGTACTACTATACCAAAAGTTATATCATGAGTGCAGCTGAGTGCTCAATTTCCTAAAAAGTTTCTCAAAAACGTAAAGCCTATCCCTTTATCTCCATTATCACCTACTAAGTGAAGCTAGATGATCCTACATGTGATAGTCAATGTCTGGACTATGTGCTTAATCCCTCTAAATAGGTGGCTCAAAAATATAAAGGTTATCTAGACCTTTGGCTCCATCATTTCCCCATGATGTGAAGCTCAAGAAGTAATACCGATATAGAATGGATGTCATATGAGATGGCTTATGAATCCCATGAATGTACTTTGATCTGATAATGTGGTGTGGATAGCCCAAATTTATGCTAGAAACTAGGCCACTCTTGGCCATTTTGAAAGATGGAGGTTAGGATTGTATGAAATAAACTGCAAAACTGATATATTAGGCTTATATGAAATCTAAATCAAGAACCCAAATACTCATAAAGTTAGACTTATAATAAATTTTAACTTGAATGTGATGCCAACCACTTGTAGATGGAGTAAGGCATGTAACTAATGATAATGTATAGAATAAAATGAACTTGGAAATGAGAGAGAAGATCAATGTGCCATGTACATTGTCCCCAATTATTGATGCCTAAATCATGGATTTTGATCTAAAAGTTATGCCAAATACCTAATCTAAATTGGAAGTGAGAACCATCATGCCATGCATGATAAGCCCCTGTATATGAGAAAATTGTATTCAAAACTATTGAATTAGATTGATCTAGAAGTGCAAAAACTAACCCTAAACTAAATGTTTTGCCTATTTCTATAAACCTTGAAAATTTTACTACCTAGATAAAAGCACCAAAATGTGTACATCCCTATTTTTAGCATTACTATATATTTTTGGTGCTACTTTCCTTTTCTAGTGCTACTATCTTGTGTGAAATTTGACTATTGATCTAAAATTGTTGTTGGGGATCAACCAACAATGATTACACTTATGAAAGCAATAAACACGGAAATAAATCAGATAGACAAGTAACTAGAATCAAATAACAACAAGAACAAGAGATACAAGAAACCACCCTGAAAACTTGTATTAAAACTCTTTACATAAGGAATACAATGAAGAAACACCTTTCTTCCACACCTCTCTCAGATGCACAAGATCTCACACTAGATCTCTATCCCTCAAGAGCTATCTCTCTCAAGCACAACCAATTCCAACAAGTCTGGATTGATTCAACACTCTGTACTGTTCTTCAACATTACAATTGTCTCATACTTTCTTGTACACTAAGCTAAGAAGATCTAATCCTACATATAGAATTAGCAAACATATGCATGCACTTACAACAAACAATTATGCCTCTTGAACAAAGGCTCTAAATATAGTCTTGCTAATATTGGAAATGCGGATCAAGACTAAGACTCAAACTCGTCATGCAAACTATTACTGCTGTCCTCGGAAATAGATTCTAGACGCACATGTAACCAACGCCGGTTCCTGTCTGCTTGCCTATGACCGACGTCGGCCGACTGCTTGCCGACGTCGGCGTCTCCTGCATTGCTACTGACCGACGTCGGTCGCTCCTAACTGATGCCGGTGACTGTGTAGACCCGAAACTGCTTAAGTATGCATAAGTGAAGCTTTTAGGCTCCACATCCTAACAATCTCCCACTTGGAGATAAACAGCTACACCAGTACCTGTACAACAACATCTTCTAGCTCCCCCATCTTCAACTCAATCATGAAGACCAACAGAAGTTGAATGAAGATTCAACTTCTCCTTAGTAACTGGCTTGGTTAACATATCTGTAGGATTCCTATCTGTATGGATCTTCTCCAACTTCAACTCGCCATCTTCCAATACCTACCGTATGAAATGGTACCTTAGCTGTATGTGCTTAGTTCTTGAATGAAAGGCCGAATTCTTAGCCAAATGGATTGCACTGTGACTGTCACTATACAATCTGCAACTCTCATGCTCTCTACCAAGCTCATCCATGAACCGTGTCATCCATATCATCTCCTTGCTAGCCTCCGTGACTGCAATATACTCTACTTCTATAGTTGACAAGGCAACCACCTTCTGCAACTTAGATATCCAGCTAACCGCCATTCCACCTACAGTAAAAACATAACCTGTAGTGCTCCTCCTGCCATCCAAATCACCTGCCATATCTGAATCTACATAACCATGTAGAGAAGTATCTGAACCTCCATAGCACAAATGCTTACTGTTGGTTCCTCTCAGATATCTAAGGATCCATTGAACTGCTTTCCAATGTTCCTTCCATGGATTGGCCATATACTTACTTACTACTCCCACTGCTTGGGCAATATCTGGTCTAGTACACACCATTGCATACATCAAACTTCCTACTGTGGAAGAATATGGAACCTTACTCATGTACTCTACCTCATCATGTGAATTGGGACATTGTTCCTTACTCAACTTGAAATGTCCAGCCAAAGGTGTACTTACCGATTTAGCATCCTGCATATTGAACCGTTTTAACACCTTGTCCACATAATCTTCTTGAGACAATATCAACCTGTGATTCTCCCTGTCTCTCTTTATGCTCATGCCTAGGATTTTTTTTGCTGCTCCCAAATCCTTCATAGCAAAATTTTGAGCTAACTTCACCTTAAGTTCAGAGATGTCCTACATGTGAGATCCTGCAACCAGCATATCATCTACATACAACAATAGAATAATGTACCTACCATTATCCAATCTCTTGAAATACACACAATGGTTGGATTGACACCTACTATAGCCATGCTCAGTCATAAATCTATCAAATTTCAAGTACCATTGCCTAGGAGCTTGCTTGAGGCCATACAAGCTTTTCTTCAACCTGCACACTAAGTTCTCCTTACCTTTGACCTCGAATCCTTCTAGCTGTTCCATATAAATTTCTTCATCCAAATCTCCATGAAGAAATGTTGTCTTAACATCTAGCTGCTCAAGATGCAAATCCTCAGTAGCAACCAAAGACAGTACAGTCTGTATATAAGTCATCTTAACAATAGGAGAAAAAATATCACCAAAGTCAATACCTGGTTTCTGTGCAAATCCTTTCACTACTAACCTGGCCTTGTATCTCATCTTTCCATTCTCACCTTCTTTCAATCTGTAAGTCCATCTATTCTTCAGTGTCCTCTTTCCTGCTGGCAATTCAACCAAATCCCATGTCTGGTTCTCACTCAAGGACTCCATTTCCTCTTTCATGCCTAGCTCCCACTGATCCTTGGACTCCACCTGTATTGCTTCATCAAAACTCTCTGGTTCTCCACCATCAGTTAGCAATAGGTAAAATAAAGAAGGAGAATATCGAATTGGAGGCTTACTTACTCTTTTTGTCCTCTTGATGGGTGTCTGAGACTCATCCACAACACGCTGTCCACCCAAATTCTCTGACAGTGACCGACCTCGGTCACTTCTAGGCCTGCTTCTGGCCGACGTCGGTTCTGCCTGACCGACCTCGGTTCCTGACCTGCTGACGTCGGTCTCTGTGTGACCGACATCAGTTCCTGTCCTGTCGACGTCGGTCTCTGTGTGACCGATGTCGATACCTGTTCTACCGACATCGGTTCCTACCCTACCGACGTCGGTCTCTGTGTTTTCCTGCAAGTGTTTATTTATTTTTCCCGCGAGCTTATTTTGGACCGTCACCTCATCCAATTCTTCATTGCTCTACCCAGATTGATTTAGTTTTCTTAGCTGATCACAATACATCACTCTCTCATTGAAAACAACATCTCGGCTCCTGATTACTTTGTTAGTTTCTAGATTCCATAGTCTAAAACCAAAATCATCTGAGCCATAGCCAATAAACATGCATCTCATAGACTTAGCATCCAGCTTTTTTCTATTTTCCTTATCGATATGCACAAAGGCTTCACAACCAAAAACTTTGAGATATGAGAGATCTACCTATTTACCTGTCCATGCCTCTTCTGGAATTCCACCATCCAGAGCTGTAGAGGGTCCTCTGTTAATCAGGTACACTGCAGTGTCAACAACTTGTGCCCAAAACTCTAAGGGCAAACCAACATGCAATCTCATACACCTTGCACGCTCCATTATTGTCTTGTTCATCCTTTCAGCAATACCATTCTACTGAGGTGTCCTTGGAACCGTCCTTTGCCTATGGATTCCATTCATGTAACAATAATCTCTGAACTTATGACTGCAGAATTCTCCACCATTGTCAGATCTCAAGCACTTCAATCTATTGCATGTTTCATTCTCAACCATAGCTTTCCAAATCTTAAAAGTCTCAAAAACATCAGATTTATTTCTAATACAGTAGATCCATACCTTCCTTGTGGTGTCATCTACGAATGAAACGTAGTACTGTGATCCTCCAATGGAAGCAACTTGAGCCGGTCCCCACACGTCTGTGTGAACAAGCTGCAACTTATGCCTCTTCCTAGTAGACCCAGTCTTGAGAAAACTAACCCTTTCTATTTTCCAAATACACAGTGCTCACAAAACTCTAGATCTATGCTTTTTAAATCTGAAAGCATACCTTTGGACTTAAGAATTGACATCCCCTTTTCACTCATGTGGCCGAGCCTTGAGTGCCACAATTTTGCATCCACATCTGAAGTGGATAAAACAGAGGGAGAAATATTAGTAACATAGTTACACAAATAAAGAGTACCTACTCTCTTACCTTTGGCCATAACAAGTGCTCCCTTGGTCACCTTCCAAGATTCTGCTATGAGAGTTACAGTACAACCCTCATCCCCTAACTTTCCTGCAGAAATCAAATTTCTCTTCAAGCTAGGAACATGCATCACATCTCTCAACACCCATGTGTTGCCATTCTACATCTTTAACTGCACTTTACCTTTGCCAATTATCTTACAAGGCTCATCATCCCCTAAATACACTATTCTGAAATCTCCTTGGACATAGTCACTGAAATATTCTCTGTTAGGGGTAGCATGAAAAGATGCACCAGAATCTACAACCCAAGATTCTATATTATTGTGCAAAGAGAAAATTAAAGCATCCTGTGCAATACCTGCTACCTTTGCTTCATCCTTTCCTTCATGCTGATTGTCCTCCTTAGGCTTAGACCAGCAATCTCTGCTTATGTGCCCCATCTTTCCACAGTTCCAGCATTGTGGCTTCCTGCCATTCCTGGATTTGGATCTTCCTCTCACCTTAGACTTAGATCTTGATCTCCTTTTGCTCCTGTCTTTCTACCTCCCTCTGCTCTCCAAATTCAAAGTGTTCCCAGATGTCTCTTCTGTGCTTTTCCTGCGAATTTTGTCATTCAAGATAACACTAACAACATCCTATACTTTCAGAATATGTGATGCAGATGCAATATTACTAACTGCCATTACTAAGCTGTGCCAACTTTCCGGCAAAGAACATAATATTAAAAGAGCTTTTATTTCATCATCAAATGCAATATTGACTGAACTTAATTGGTTTACAATACCATTGAAATCATTCAGATGAGTAGACACAGATCCACCTTCATTCATATGCAAATTAAATAACTGCTTCATAAGATATACCTTATTAGAAGCGGAGGGTTTTTCATACATATTTGCTAAAGTAGACATTAACTCTACCATAGTTTTTGCCTGTGATAAATTGGATATCACAGTAGATGCTAGACTGAGCCTTATTGACCCCAGAGCCTTTCTATCAAGAACTTCCCAATCTTCATCCTCCATGTCTTTGGGCTTCTTGGCAATTCCACTTAACGGTAAGTATAAGTCCTTCTGATACAGATAATCCTCTATCTGCATTCTCCAGTGTTGATAGTTTTTGCCATTAAACTTTTCCATTCTGAGCTTACTTTCTTCTACCATTGCTTCTCCCACTCAAACAGAAATCCCTGCAAGAACTTCTGTGACTACCCTGTAATCAATAAACACTACACAGATCTGAACCACCTGTTAGTGAACCTGAGCTCTGATACCACTTGTTGGGGATCAACCAACAATGATTACACTTATGAAAGCAATAAATGCGGAAATAAATCAGATAGACAAGTAACTAGAATCAAATAACAACAAGAACAAGAGATACAAGAAACCACCCTGAAAACTTGTATTAAAACTCTTTACATAAGGAATACAATGAAGAAACACCTTTCTTCCACACCTCTCTCAGATGCACAAGATCTCACACTAGATCTCTATCCCTCAAGAGCTATCTCTCTCAAGCACAACCAATTCCAACAAGTCTGGATTGATTCAACACTCTGTACTGTTCTTCAACATTACAATTGTCTCATACTTGCTTGTACACTAAGCTAAGAAGATCTAATCCTACATATAGAATTAGCAAACATATGCATGCACTTACAACAAACAGTTATGCCTCTTGAACAAAGGCTCTAAATACAGTCTTGCTAATATTGGAAACACGGATCAAGACTAAGACTCAAACTCATCATGCAAACTATCACTGCTATCCTCGGAAATAGATTCTGGACGCACAGGTAACCGACGCCGGTTCCTGTCTGCTTGCCTATGACCGACGTCAACCGACTGCCTGCCAACGTCGGCGTCTCCTGCATTGCTACTGACTGACGTCGGTCACTCCTGACTGACACCGGTGACTGTGTAGACCCGAAACTGCTTAATTATGCATAAGTGAAGCTTTTAGGCTCCACATCCTAACAATTGTGACTATTTTTCTATTCTAATTTATCTGGTTTGACCTCTAGATTTTATGTTGAGTATTTTAAATGCTACTATTTTGACTGTTAGGAGCTTTGGTATCTATGACAAACCCATATTTGATGCTCCCTCTTCTAAGGGTAGGAATGATGAACTTGTAATGACTACCCTAAAAAAAAAGAATCCTACAAGTGTGTTAACTTGTATATATATAGCATTGATATTTTGACAAGATGTTTTTTGGATATAGTAATGCTGGTATTTGATAGATTGTTAGATCAAAAGGGGTATGCCTAAATAGATATAATATAGTATAAGCATGTGCATGATACTAAACTAGATTTACAAAAGTTAGATGTTAGTTGTTAGTTTGAGGGATGGAGCATGATGTCCATCATGGCATCCAAGAAAGCAAGGTAAATACATGATACAGATCATGGCATTGCACACATTTGAAGATGGAAAAATAAAACAAACATGAAAATCAATAATTAATAAGCACACAAGAGAGTTGCCTAAGGGCCAAAAAAATAAGGGACATGGGAACATGTCACTCAAATAGGAAGACAAGAATGAAAGGCATGCTCAAATTCCACATACACATAAATGAAGCAAAAAATGTTATCACAAGGGCCAAAAACACATGGAAGAGTAAAAATAAAGGACATTGGTAAATGTCCTAAGGCACACCCATGAATATAAGCAAAGGACATTGGAAAATTCCCCAAGGCACAAGTAAGAGACAAGTAGGAATTGGAAATGCAATTACACAAGCTACACTAAGCAAGCAGAGAAATCATGTAAATAATTGAGAATAAATATAAACACATATAACAAATCAAAATAAATGTGAAAGTATGGAAAACATGTAAATTACAAGACTAGGTAAATAATAAGAGATACAAAAGTGCTAGATACTAATGAAATGTCAATATAGAGATCTGTGTAAGCTATAAAGTGATGTACATCAACATGATAACTCATAGTGTGTAGTGTAAGAATGATATAACCTAAATGGTGTAGTCATATAGAAGATGCCCCTAGTAGGTGTATATATTATTGTATGTCTCTAAATGTATAAGTAATAATTCCCCCTCTATGGGTAGAATGAAGCAATCATGTATCTAGATATCACTACACACACTCCAAAGAGATCAAGTGAAGCATGGTGATGTAGAAAATCAACATATAATAGCATGAAATAACAAATGTAATTCCTAGCATGATAATAGTAATGAAAAACATGGAGGATGAATACAATCATTTTTTTTGGTGTTTTTGATATATTTGAATGTTTTTCTATTTTAAATTTTTATATTATTTTTGTATTTTTGAAAAAAAATTAACTATGTACAATCAAGCAAGAGAGCTTATGTAGAAGAAATTGAAAAGGAACTATGTAAAATCAAGGAAAAGGGAGCTATGTAAAAGTAATACTATTAAGAAATGATAATAAATGATGAGTCTCATAGGAGACTCCTTATCATGTTGTCCTATATCAAGAAGAAGGATCTACAAGATCTTGAAGCATGATGGAAATGCTGCGACTATGGATCTAAAAGTTGTATATGTTGTAAATGCTCTAAAATATCTATAATGGAAACCAACTATGGGGTACCCCTATAACTCTAAGAAGTGGATGAAATTGTAGGGCTCTTAGGGACCCATATAGAAGTAGAAGGGGCTCTCTAAATAGGTGCTCTCTATGTATCTATATAAGACCTCAATATAACTGCTCTAGATATGAATACTGTCACTAGAAGTTGTCTAGAATACTAAAACTGTGAGGGTGTATGAACCCTCTATACTGGTGATAGATGTTGCAACTGAGGCTAAATCTAGATTGGAGGAATAAATATAATAGGTGGATGATCTGAAACTAGATCAAAAGGGGTGTTAACTTGAGTGACAAAGTTATAACCATGGGTGTAATCAACCTGCCTATCTTTGTAAACTTGGGTGATAACATGTACCACATAATCTACTATAGGTATAGAGCTGGTAGTAGGTGTGGGATAAAATTTAGATGAACCAAGTTTGAAGAGAGGAGGGATAGATATAACCACTAGTGTTTGCTTGTGTCTAGTAGTGATAGGGAGATACTTGAAAGTAGCCAAAGAGTTAGATACATCTAAGTATAAACCATGTATAGAAATATGTTTATAAATAGTATTCCACATGATAGATAGTAGATAAGGGATAGAGAGCATGGAATTGTACATTAATGCATAGAATAATTTGACTTGAATCATGACATTTATAATATGTTTAGCATGATAAACTTGATTTTTTTTCCACATGAGAGATAGAAAGCAAGTGATAGAAAGAATGAATTTGTGCATGAATGTATAAGAAACTTTGGCATGTGGTATGCCATTTCTAATGTGTTTAGTATGATAAGCTTGAAATTTTTTCCACATGAGGTTTATAAAGAAAAGGATAGAGAACATGATTTTTTTCATAAATACATATAAACTTTTGATATGCAACATGATATTTCGAATGCATTTAGCCAAATGTAGTTGGTAATTGTTCCATATGAGATAAAGAGAATATGCAAAAAGAATTTTGGAATATTGTGCATGTTTGACAAAGAATGTTTTAATATCATCCCATATAATGAAACATAAACATGACATGCAAAGGATGAAACTTTGTACTAACATATGATATACTTCATCATTCATGTACATGATAGGGTCCATTATGGTTTCCTTATTATTTACAATAAATATAAGAAAAGTTTGTAAATAAAGGAGCATCATTTTTGAAATTTGAATATGGATGTAAGGTGATACCTCAACAAGAAAAAAAATATAGTACATGCAACTAGGGATGTTTTAGAAATATTTGCACAAAATACTATGAATTTATGAATTTGACATTTATTTTCTAAGTTTGATATGCAACTAAAATTTCAAAAAATAATGAGAAAAGTACTAGAAATTAATTGAGAATTTATTTGATGCAACTAGGGTTTTGAATGATTTTTTTTCAAAATTTGTGTGGTAATTTGAAAAAAAATTTATAAAATTTTGAGTTTTAATTTTGAAAAATTGAGGAAAAATATGAAAATACTCCTAAAATTAGCAAATATATTTTTCCTATCGGTTTGAAACTGATTTTGTGAAAAAAGGACCTAGTATGTGCAAACTAGGGTTTCAGTGAATTTATTAATAATATTTCAATTAAATTATAGTTTTTTAATTTTAAAATTCAATAAAAATTAGGAAAATATTACAAAAAATTAGAAATAATTAGCCCTAGGGGTTTTGTGTGAAATTCAGAGTAAGTCAAGGTCACCAAATATTTTATCCTTTTAGGAAATTAATTGGTTTAGTTTTTAATTAAATGAAGGGTTTGAGTAAAGTAAATAAATAAATAAATATGCTTTTATTAACCTACTAATTTTTAGAAATAGATAGTATTTTACCTATTTCTAAATATAGAAATAAGAAAGAGAATATTTAACTTAGCTTATTTTTTACTATTCTGGACTGAGACAAAGTCTAATACTAGAGGAGTAGGACTTGGAAACATGCTAGAATAGGCTTGTAAAATTTATTTTTAATTTGGATAGTAGAACCATAAAGTGGACACCCTTATATTTAGTGTTAATAGTCCTTTAGCACTAGTGTTTTGAGGGTAAGAGCTTTCTAGGTTCTATTTGGAATGTCTATGTTACCCTGTCACTAAAATTTTATGGCCTGGGACCTCAAAAATATTGTTGTGTGCATATTTAAATATTTTATTCTCTTAGGAGCTCTTGGTACTTGAAATTGAATGAAAAATTAGTAAAAGAGAGGGGGGTTAGTGTGAGCAAGAGAGATGACATATAGGTTAGGTGTTATTATCCATGCTTAAGTCATCCAATTTTGTATTTTATGACTACAAAATGCTTCTCCTAAGACCACTCACAAGTGTATCCATTGATTCCATGGGATAGATAATCATTCTTCTATCCATTATCACAAGTTATGGAAATATTTTGATACTTTGCATCATTCCTCTCATGCCCCAGATAAAGACATGCCTCCTTATAAGGTTCTACCTAAATATATACCTAAGTATGGTGATGTATATTGTCTTTGACACCAATGTGGCACTCATTACACTAATAATTACCACATACTTCAACAAAACCTTAAGGATCACATTTTACCTATTCCTAGACCTTTCATTCCTCTCATAGGTCATTCTCATAAGAAGTCTCCTCCTTCTTCTCCTATGGCTACATCACTAGTGGTTATATCCCCTCTTATGGTCCCTTAGTCACCTTTTATGCCTCTACATATGCTTATTTCACATGTGGACCTTCTCTCACCTATAGATCCTTCTCCACTTGTGATTCCCTCACCTATGGATCCTTATCTACCCATGAGTTATTCACTCATGGATCCTTCTCCATCGATGATTCCTACTATCATATAAGTTTATCCCACACATTCTCTCAAACATCCCTCACCTAATTTTACTTAGCATGATTCATTGAGTATTCCTACTTTTTTAGTTGAGGAGATTAGAAGAGAAGTCTTTTCCTAGTTTTCATTGAATATTGATGAGACATTAGCAATAGTTCATATCTAGATTCATGGAGATTTATCTGATGTCTTGGATAATGTGTGCGGGAAAATTTATCATTATTTATGAACAAATACATGGTGCCTTTAAATTTACATTTTGATTGGATGTGTGCTCCAATTTCATTCTTATCTATCTGTTGTATCATTTGACACTATGTCAAATTCATATTTTTATTATATAGTGATCTTAATTTTTGATATTATATCTTGATTTTATTATATTTGCATATGATTTTCTTTCTTTATCATTGCTTCCTCTTTATTTCTTGAGTTTTTCTCAAAACTCTCTTATTGTGTCTTCATGATTTTTTTCTTTATTATCTCTATTTTTCAAAGATAATTGTCATTGTGACTTGGTTATATAAACCATACTCCCTTTGGTTATTATTTCCTTTTACCATGTGATTAGTTTGCAAATAATGTATCTCATTATACTTTATTTTCACCAGTCTACCTTTGTATCTCATTTTTCCCTTCTTTGTTTTTCATAAACTAAGCATATACATGGTTGAGACTTGAGATCACATACTAGTTCATTATTAAGCTTATGTGTCATATCCAATATTTATATTTGGTTACTTAGCTTCCTTTAGCCTTATATTAAATCTCATTCATGTATATCACTACATCTCTCAAGATTGGTCATTCCAAATCCATTTGGAGGAGGAATCTTAAAAATCCAAAAAAAGTTAAAAGCCAAGTCATTTTACAAAAGGCAATGATATAAAAGGCAAAAATATTCTTAAAAGTCTAATCACACTAAAAGACATGATTCAATGCACATCTCTTTCTTCTAGTCAAAGCTCAAACTCCACAGTTGGAGTCATGATAGATCTGAGATCCTTTGGGGTGCAGTAGGCTAGTAGATTAGAAGAGGAGAGTAAAAAAATGTTTTGGTGCTACCTACTTTCTCACACAAGTACCCAATCTTCATAATAGACCAAAAACTTTGTAAGGTTTCTTGAATAATGGGGAACACTTTATGGGAAGGTAGGTATATTTTCCTTTTCTTATATAAATATACCTTCATGAGTTGATCTTAGCAACACACTTATCTTCCTACAAAGCTTTGTGTCTATAAAAAATAGGTTTCCTTCATACATTTATGGTCAATAGTCACTTAGTGTCTTCTCATGTCCTTAGTATACCTCTTGTCTCCTAAGGTCTTCTCATAAGATGCCTAAGTCTTGCTTACTACACTCCCTTTTTCATTCCCTATATCCCTCATATTTCTTTTTGAGAAATATTATTTTGTCTACTGATCACTCCCCTTGGGATTTTATTTGCGATTTTCATTATAAGAATATGGATAGGAGCCAACCATCCTCATAAAATACCACCTTTTTCCTTCCTATCACCACATATTTTGTTATCCTATTGTCCCAAATTTTCCACCTTAGTCATGTTCTCTTTGTGAGTTACAATGTAAGACCATAGATAGGACCTGTCATTCCTCAAAATTTTTTTCAATAATACATGTCACAAACAAATTACATGTGTCAAATATGAGATAAGATGTGATTTATTATGAAGTTACACATCATTGACATGCTTCCCAGATTGATTTAGTATGTTTTATTTTTACTTCATTTATCTTTTGATCTTATCTTTTTTATTTTCTAAGTGCATGTAAAATACAACCATTTCTTGAAATTTTCATACCTCCTAGCTTGAATTAGTATGATAAATTTAAGACCAATATTTTGCCAATTTCATTTTTCTCTTATACTTCCCAATGTGATATAATATGATTGATTGACTTAATTAATTTGTTTTTATACCATTTGTGCCCTTTTACATACCTTCCATTTTATTACATTATTTTCATACTTCCCAATGCAATTTAGTATGATTTTTCTTGTTTTAATTTGGTGCAAAAATATTTCACTTTGGTTTAAAAACAAATTCTTTTTTACCATCTTGGTTTACCATCCCTTGGTTCTTTATACTTATTAATTTTCTTGTTATTATAGATTTCCCAACTTGAAATAGTGTGTAATATATTTTTGTTTGATTACATTTTACTAAGTCTTTTTTCCTATTTCTTTTTAACCATGCATGTGTTTTTCATAATGCTAGAAAATAAACCACATCTCATATATTTCCTATAACATATACAACAATAACTAAATATATGTGTTAGAAAGAAATATATCCAAAGCATACAAATCCATAACAATAAGGACAACAACATACACAATCAACATCAATATGCCAAAATGATACATCATATATACATCTCATGAGTTTTGATATAATTTTACAACTATATACAATGTTCCAGCTCTATGGCTAGGCCCCATCCTATCTATCTCATGGCCTAGCCACATTGCTTGCTAAGGCCTTGGTCTAACTCCTCTAAATAGTACACTATAAGGAGGCCATATAAGATCTCAATTCTTCTACCTATCCTTATAGATGTGCTATATGCACCTGATCCTATGTCAGCTTAGTTTGGGTCACTATACTTGCCTACATCAATTAATTCTACATCATTATATGCGCATGTGCAATAAGTGTCACTATAGATAGATACATATCTTTCTCCTCTACTAAGTATTATCATGTCCATATCTCTCCTACACCCATCTCTACTAGTGGCTACATCCTCTCCCTCTATGCTCATATCTACCTCAATACCTCCCTTGCTAATCTAAACCATCTCACCTAAGTTGGGGAAAAGGTTACACTAGGGTCCTCTAATACATTAGGGTCATATGTATGTAGATTCTCATCTAGGATGTCATGGAGTTTTCCCCTCATAAGGACCCCCATCTTTCCTTCTCATCCTCAACTATGCCTACAAAATCAAGCCCATATAGATATTAGATCACTATCATATCTCCTAATATGTATCTACCTCTAGTCTCTATTTCATAAATAAAAACTTAAGAAAATAATTTAATCATCTTTATTACCTATCTGTGTTTTGTCCACTATATTCTCACCATCCACATGGTCACCTACCACAATCTCTCTATTCATGTGGCTTCCTAGCACCTCCTCTATAGGTCACCTCCTTATCTCAAATATGGCTATCATGGCTTTTGTCTACCTTATCTTATGCCTGAGTGGCCTCTCTATCATCTAGCTCTCCTTTAGATCACTTGTTGGGTCATCCAAGATGGTGATAGTCTCCACTCTCTCCTACTATTCCTACCTCAATCAATGCCATGTCCTCGATGATCATATCTCATCTTACTATGGAGCTGGTGGTGGTATATCTAATGCCACTACCTTCACATCCCTCTCTTCCTACTCTACTCTTTGTCATGCTTATTGAGTCCATGGTCACTCATGACATGTTTGAGCATCAGCCTCATCACTAGAGGCTCTAGTACCTTCCTCCCCCATGACTCTCTGACATGTAAATCCCATTGATTGGGTATTAATATTGATGTTGTTGGATGAGGTAAGCCTATTTTTCCTAGTACCCATGTTACTAGATGTGGCTATCTCCACCAAGTATAGTGTCTAATCATCTTTAACCTCACCATAACTGGTGAAACTATGTACCAACTTAGCTATGTAGTCATTATGTGCCCATATGGATGCCACACTATGTCTGCATGTTTCATAGTCTACATCACTGGAATGTGGGGTATGGCTTGTGTTACTTGGTCCTTTCTCTATCTGTCATCATCAACAACATAGGGCAACCCAATTGGATGATACATGGGAAACCTCTCATAGATTCAAGCCATCAATAATGTGATTGGTCATATCGACTTCTACCCTCTAACCAACACCTCATACATATTATTTATGAGTTGGACCCAGATAATAGATCTAAGCTCATATAAAATGTCTTCCTTTAGGATCTTCCTGCTCAAGGCTACCATGAATAGTTATACCTTGTTTTCTGACTTATGACATAGCACTCACTATGTTACAAGTCCTATCACAACCTTCCAGATATCTAAAATATATGATGTATATACATAAAACGTATTGACTCACCTATCTTTTAATATTATCTCTAAGATTATAATCTATATGGCTAAGGCTTTCCTCTCCTTTAGGCTATCTGATATGCCTATAATCATTGGTTTTCCTATAATTGGTAGCATTAGGATGGCATGCACATCCTCTAGAGTGATAGTTACCTCTACCATGTCCCCATCCACCTCCTACTTGAAGATGTTAGTGAATCATTCCCAGTATCCAAGGAACACGACTAATAGATCTAAACTTAGGGGAATCCTACACATGTCAGCTATCCCTCCTAGGCCTACAACTACTAGCCTAACTCTATCACCTATGCTTAGATTCTCTAGAATATATGGTAGCCAAGACACATCTACTAATCTCTAGAATATAGGTCATCCCTAAAAATAAGAAACAATAAAAGATGTATTAGATTCTCCATGTCATGTAAGTAAAAATATATTCTTTTTAAAATTTTAATCAAATACAAGCCGAAATTACTTTAATTCATTTATTTTTACCTATTTTTTTCCTATTTGGTCATTTTTCCCTTAGTCATTTTGGGCCATTCTAGCCTTCTTTCGACCTTTTGCATGCATTTTTATACAATTTTGGTTATTTGGTCAAACTAGTTTGACCAAATTTTCCCTATTTTTATCTTGGTTGACTTAAAAATATAATTCAACCCTCTTATTTTCCCCTCCCTAGTACTATGTTGTGATTCTAGACTTTTTGGATCAGTTGGCAAACTATACTAGGTCGATAGTCTATAAAATGTACATGGTCGACATACACCTACTGGGTTGATAGTGTGGATTTTGCCCATTTTTAGCTTAATGGGTGAACTAGGTCAACCAAGTTGTTTTTAGCTACTGAACCCTTAAATTTTATTTAAAAGTACCTTTTGACATCTTTCTTCCTAATTCTTTCAAACCCATTTGCCTAATTAGTTTTTCCTACCTATAAAATCTATTTTTCTTTCATTTTATCATCTAGAAATGCTAAAAATTATTTTTTTAATAGAAATACTCTAAATTCAATAAAATACTCAAAAATTGGGTTAAGATTCACATTTTCATACATGTGGTGCACATGTAACCTCTCTTAGAGTCCCTCCTCGTCTAGCATGTTGTCCCCTCGCCATCCTAGCTCGTTTGGTCTCTAGAGCTCTTTTTTAATCTCTTTCACAAGTCAAAATAACAAAATGACTTATTTTTCCCTATTTAAAAACACTTTTCAAATTTTAAATTCTTCAATTATTTTCCTATAGATTCCTTCTTTTGCCTATATCTTTATTTCTATTCATCCATTTTTCAAACTGTAAAATGCATTGGATTCATGACAACATAGAGAATAGTTTCCAGTATTATATGGATATTTTCCAAAAATTTCAATGTTTGTATATTTGTTCACTAAGTTCTATATGTTTTCCTAGTGTTATTCACATTGGGTGCCTTGACTTTATCTCATAGTTTACTTATTTATCTACATTACTAAGGTAAGTATAGGGATGTGTTTTTCAATTCTATCCTTTCCTTATCTTATTTGCTACTTACTGCACTTTATCTAGCATCAACATTATGTGTTATCATGTTCTATTTCCTAAAGCACCATCCCCTATTGCACTTACATGACATATGATGAGATTAAAGTGGGACATATGTATACACATAATATCTTCAAACATTTAGCAATTATTGACACTTTTTATCTTGCAAGAACCCATCGAGTCTCAATCTATCTGAGTGCATGCCTTAAGGAGTGCACTCAAAAAGGGGTGGGCATACCATTGGTGCTTTTTAAGATTGTTGTTCCTTTTACCACTTTCCATATACACACTCATATCCTAAAAAAAATTTACCCTAAGATTATTCTTCTCAACCTTACCCATTCTAGTCATTTTCCATGCTTTATCCTCCTTGTTATTACCTTGACCCCCTTTCAACCAATTGATTGTACTAGGTCAAACCCATATAGTTTTTAGATTTTGATTATTATATAGAGTTGATTGGGTTAACATTGTACTATTTAGGGACATTTTTCATTTGAATCTTTGTTATCCATTTGGTCGACCTAGCTTGGGACCTAGTGAATTATCCCTCAAAAACATATAGGATTGATTGGGTTGACCCTATACAACTAACATATTTATAATGATTTATGGAAATATCCACCTATATATATAATTTCATTTCCAACCATTTTTAAGAAGATAAAAAAAGAATAATAAGTGTGATTGAACATCTGATTATTGACCATTCTGCTTGAGGAATAAAGTTTAGGGTTCCAAACTATCTTTGGAGATATAGATCTTGTCTTATGGAGAAGTATTTTGGATGCATAGATAGGTTGTGTATCCTAGAGTTGATTTTTATTTGTTATCCTCACATACCACAATAATCTCTTGTGAATCAATTTGGCCAAGGGAGAGATTGAGGCTCGATGGGTTTGTATTCAAAGGTAAGTATTCCTAACTTTATTTTTCCTTTGTAAGAGTAGATAGATAATTTAGTTATGCTTCTTTCTTCCATGCATTAGGATTCTGTATAAACTAATGTGAGTATATGTCTTGTATTCATATTTAGTTTAATTTTTTTTTTTTAACCCCCACTTTGTGCCACAATATCTAGTGTATACTAGATTGGATTTACATTCTTTTTTATTATAATAAAGTGAACATTAAACTATGACTCTTTTAGGGTTGTTTCATGATTGTGTTAGATTGTAGTCTTTGGAACCCTTCCTAGCATGGTGTATTATGACAAGTTATACCTTAATTTATTCTAGTGTATCCACATATTATTCATGCCCCTACTTAACAAATGTATCCCCAATTATAAGTGTAGATATTCTCTATCTTCTCTTAACTAGGATTGATTTATAAATATGATGCATTTCTAATTTTATATAGATCTAGTAGCACTATCATGCCTAAGAAAATTATAGATAAGCTTGGTATTATCTATGAATCAAATACTAAAGGAGTATTACAACTAGATGGGTTACCAAAAAAGATAGTAGGCATCATAAAATATCTAAAGTCGACACTACATTCTTTCCCTAATGTTACCATTCAATAAGATGTGGTTATGGTGGACTTGCCTCCCTATTTTAGCATGTGTCTTTCAAAGGACTTCACCTCAAGTATTGGATTATATTTATTGACCTATTAGACATATTTTATGTTTAGGACTAGGTTTGATACTAAGGTAACAATACATTTTGAATCTATTGCATGTTTCCATTTGAATCCATATATGCCAAGTGTTGTGAACACTAATTGTATCATCTCAGATGAGGTGCTAGAAACTAGTAAAGTGAAAATTGAGTCATCTCTAGATGGAGTTATAGATATATCCCTTGATGAATAGGCCTTTAATTTTCATGAGTATGATCCTTATAAGTTAATTTAAGAAGGACTTGGTGTTTATTTCCTTCATGAAAATAATACACCAATTTTAGCCTTGATAAAGGATGATGAGTCTAGTAATGGTCATTGGCAATTATACTTTGATGGATCAAGAAATAAACATGGTATCAGGGATAGAATGATGTTAATTTCTCTATCCAATCAAAGGTATTTATCTTTTTTCAAGTTTTAGTTTTTTTATTCTAATAATGTTGTTGAATATGAAGCACTAGTTCATAGTTTTCAATTGGGGAAAAAGATGAAGGTCAATATCTTACAAATCTTTGGAGTTAGTGAACTAGTAATTCACCAAGTAAGAGGTACATATGAAAAAATCCATTGCTTAGATATTAGAAGCATAGGGTATGAGACTTACTTTAATATTTTCAAGCCTTTAACATTCAGGTAATACTAAGAGGTGAGAACAAAAATGTAGATAGGTTGGCTTCCATTGGGTCACAATTCAGTATCCCAACTAATATAAAAAGTGAAAAGGTTCAGTCACACATTAAGGTGGTTGTAAGGCCTTCTATTCCAGATAACCATGATAATTGGTAAGTGTTTGAAGATGAAAATTAAATTATCATGTTCTTGTAATAAGAGGTTGAATTTTACTCAAGGAACCAAGAGAAGTTCTTATAGTGATATGGTGTCCAGATTATGTATTTAAAAATAAATAAGTTTCCCAAAGGCTTGGTCACCCTTTAGAACATATTCAATGGTGATCATGAGTTGAGAAAAGAAAAGTCTTCATTGTCAATAAATGAGGAACACTATACCAACATGGAGATTACAACTGGTAAGAACTTAAAGTTAGGTAAGGTTTGTACTCTTTCATAAAAGGAAACATTCATTAAGTTATGTTTAAGTTTTATGGATGTGTTTGCATGTAAATATATTCACCTCAAAGGATTCGATCCAAGTCTATCTCAACAAAACATTGAGTTAGAAGCTAAAACTAAGCTAGTAAGACAAAGACAAAGGCCTATTAATCCAAAGTTTGAGCCTTTGATGAGAGCTAAGCTTCATAAGCTCATTGAGTGAGCTATTATATTTCCAATCAATTATTCAAGTTAGGTGGAAAACCTTGTTCTAGTATGGACAAAGAATGGTCAAATTAGACTATGTGTTGACTTTAATGACTTGAACAAGGCTTCCCTTAAATACCACTATCCATTTCCATCTATGAAAAAAAATTACAGTTGGTTGTAAGTTCAAAAGGGTTCCCATTGTTAGATGGCTATAGTGGTTACAATCAAATTTTGGTTAAGGAAGAAGACCATTTTAAAATAAACTTCACCACAAAGTGGGGAACATGTACATATAGAAAGATTCCCTTTGGTTTATCCAATGTTGAAGCAAGTTTTTATAAAGCCATGGATATGGTACTCCAAGGTCTACTTAATAATTTTATACTTCTTTATTTATATGACATAACAATTTTCTCTAAAAGTGTAGGTGAGCACATGATTCACCTTAAGAAAGTGTTTGAAAGGTGTAGAAAATTTGGGGTGTCTCTAAATCCTAAATAGTGTGTCTTCTTAGTTCATGAAGGTAGGCTTCTTGGTCATGTGATTTCAAAACATTGTACGAGTATATATTCTGATAGGATAGATTCAATTCTTACAATTTCCTTGCCTAAACACAAGAAATATCTATAAATCTTCTTAGGCAAAATCAATTTTATAAGAAGGTAAATTTTATATTTTTCCACTTTAGCTAAGCCACTTAAAACCATGATAAATAAGGATCAGAGTTTTAGTTAGTCCAAGGAAGAAGTAAGAATCTTTAAAGAGGTCAAGAAAGACATAACTAGTGTTCTTACACTCTTGAAACCTAATTTCACAAGGATTTTATCCTATACACCTATGCTAACATTGACACCATTTCATGTATTCTTATGCAATATAATCATAAAGCCTTAGATAATCCAATATCCTTCTTCATTCAAGGCTTGGAATAATATGAAATAAGGTATGTTTTATTTAAAAACATGTACTATCAGTCATAAGGTCTCTCAAGAAGTTTACATATTTGTTGTCTAAAAATGCAATACACCTAATGGTTACCCATCCAAATATCAAATATTTTCTCTTGAAGAAGGATATAAATGACAAAATATATAGTTGGATAACCAAGGTAATAAAGTATGATGTGGAGATCGAGGTCATAAAGCTGAGTAGAGGCAAGGACTTTGTGAACACCTAGCCCAAGACTTGCAAGAGGTGAATGAATTGGTTTTGGTGTCAAATGATGAAGAGGTTACAATTGATAATACTTCACCTTCCAAATGGTCTCATGATTTGGTAAGATATCTACAGGATGGTATTTATCTCTCTCACCTAACTCCTTTAGAAAGAAGATATTTTAGATTGCAATCCATTTAATTTATTTTTGTTGATGGTGTTTTGTTCATGAAAGATATCAATGGCATATTGTTAAGATGCATTGAACAAAATCAGAAGGAAAGGCTACTTTAAGAGTTCCATGATGGACATGGTGGAGGGCATTATTCAAGAAGGACCATAATTGATAAGATCATGAGAGATGGGTATTATTGGTCAAGCATATTTGGTGATTGTCATGCATGGGTTAGGAAATGTAGATAGTGTGCTATGTTTTTTGGAAAGTTAAAACTTGAAACCTTACCTCTCCAACCAATTATAGTGGATCAGCCCTTTATCCAATGGGTATTGGACTTTATTGGTCTCAACAATCCCCCTTCAAGCTTAGGACATAAATGGATACTGACTATTATAGATTACTTCACTAGATGGATAGAAGCAGTGGTATTGAAAGAAGCAAAGGATTCCAATGTTCTATATTGATATGAAGGTTTTCTTATTATATTTGGATTCCATTCAAACAATATTTATGATAATGCCATGGCCTTTTTGGGGTATAGAATCAACCAATGGGTAGTTTAACATAGTGTCTTTCTCATCACTTCATCAAATTACTATTCACAAGGCAATGGCCTTTTTGAGTCCACTAAAAAGAACTCATTGAAGTTCATAAGAAGGAGTATTGAAGATAATCAGAGGCCATGGAATCTAAAGTTGAAGTCATGTCTATGAGATGATAAGATCACCTATAAAAGATCAATAACCAACTCTCCCTATAAGCTAATATATGGTAAGGAAGAAAAAATGCCTATTTATCTTGAATTTCCTACCCTAGAACTAATGGACCAAATTGAGTTGTTAGACAATGAACCAATGGAGATCAGATATGATGAGCTCATGGAGCTAGAAGAGATAAAACATTAGTCTATGAATGCCATGGAAAACCACCAAACACAAGTATAGAAATCTTTTTACAAAGGATATTCTTCACATAGTTTTAAAGAAGGAGATTTGGTCCTCAAATGACATGAGGATAGAGCTAAGATAGGAAGGCATAAAAAGTTTGAATCTCTTTGGAGTGGTTTGTATATAATCTCTAGCTACAAATCCCATAATGCCTTACAACTTACAAAGATGGATGGCAAGGAGATTCTTATCCCATTCAATGGGATACATTTGAAACATTGCTATTAAGGAAGATAAGTTACATATACATAGTTGGTTTTGTTTTCCTCTATGTTTTGTTCTAACACATTAATTTACTTATATTTTGTCCCAAATAAGTGATTTGTTTGCACATTTATTTTTTTAGGTTAGTTTCCCTATTTTGTTTGTTTCTTTCCTTATTTTGGTAAACTTAATTATATTTACAAGTCAAAAGGTTTTTTGTAGTCATGGATCATATTCATCATTATTGGTGAGTCCAAGATTCATGTAAATGGTTTGAGTTCTCAAGCATAGCAAGGATGCTACCTAACTTATTTGCTAAAAATTTTGGCCAAATTTGGCCTACATACCAAAATTTTCCTAATTTAGAATAAGAAGCTAAGTAAGGTCATAATTGAAAAGTGATCCAATGTCATAAAGAGTAAATAGAATTTAGGAGAATATCAATTTCCATTTGAAATATTTTGAAACACTTTAATCAGGCTTAAAGTGTGAATTTGGTTATCTTATACAACTAGACCATCTTGACACATCATGTAGGAATGAACAAATTAGTCTAGTTGCACATTTAAAAGATTCACTTGGAAATCCTCTTGGGTTAAAAGATCATATATAAATGATTTTTTTCATGCCAATAAGGCCCCATACAAATTTTGTATCTTGATGAGTTCTCTATCTCAAGATATAAATTTCTAAAGTTAGACTTGCAGAGTGAAACATGCACACAGACATCAAGTTTAAGCCTCATGAAATATTCATTTAAATTTAAATATTTTTATGGTTAAACATAGATATAAAAAGTTTCAATATTGTGGGATCTCAAGTCAAGATCCAATAGTGAATGAGTGATCAACTATGTCAATGGGTCTAGAAGATCCAATGGAGCACATTAAATTCTACATCAAAGATCAATAATGAACTCATAGTCAAAAGGTCAATGTATCCTAATATTGAATGGATGGATGGTAAGTGGTAAGATCTCAAGTGTCCATATGAAGATAAAATTACATAGTGATTGACAAATCTAGTTGGTCTAAGCTAATCAATGGTGTGTGATCCATCATACCAAAGTATATCAACGGTGAACAAAAGATCAAAGAGTCAATGTATCTTCGGGACGAATGAAAAGCTACCACATAGTATAAGCAAAAGAGAAGATGAAACTAAAAATTTATCTTGAGGACAAAAAATCAATTTCCAAGTGTCTTAATATTGAATACCTGGATCAAGATCGATGGTCAAAATTAAAGGTTGAAGTTATGAGACTTTGATTCGAGGTCAAAATATGATCTAAGTTGAACTAGAGTGGATATTTCAAGATCAAAATTTTCCATTAAAGATTAGTAGAGGTATAATAGGTATTTTAAGGTCTAATATAGAGATAAAAGATGGGCTAGTAACTTTTAAAGTATGATTAAACATCTAGGAGTCTTTTATGGATATTATGATGATATGAAAACCAATAAATTGGATTGGTTTTCAATCTATAGTAAAACCTATGTTCAAGTTTGGGATAGGGACATATATTTGATTATGGAGAGGTGTCTCATCATTTGACATAGTAATTTCCTTTAAAATTAGGTAATTTCATCTACCAAAGGTAGACCAATCATGGATCTGTCAGTTCTAAGATATGAGGATTTTGTCCTTGTGAGCAGATCAAGTAGAAAGTGGTGTAGAGTCCCAAGAAGGAGACTCGATGGTTGGATAAAGATAGGGGAGAATTTAATTATTTTAAAGAGACTTTAAAGGTTTTCCTTCTTGATAATATCATGACCTAACATCCTTGGATTAATGCTAATTCATCAAGAGTATTTGGACCTCATGTAATGTTTTTGTCTTGCATAACTCCCTCTCTCTCCTCCCTATTTTATATATATTCCCCATCTTCTTCCACATTGTATATATATCTAATAAAATGTTTTAGGACATAACTCTCTAATATTTTTAGATAAAAATACTCTTATGCCTTTGACTTGCCTAGGCTATGATAAAATTTGTATTGTAACACCTATTTGATGCAATAAAAGACTAAATTCCTCCATTTTACAATTGAAGTAAAGTGTGTCTTATGAGGTCATTTTATGTGGTTAAGTGAATGTATGCTTTCCTTTCCTCTGTCTAAATTTTCTCACCTTTATGAAGTGTTTTAGTATTTCTCATAAGTCATTCTACGTGCAATATATAGTTTGTTGATTAGTTTGGAAGTCGACAACTACCCTCCCATGCTAGGTTGATAGCTAGTCAATGCCTTTTTGTGAAATACTTATGTGAGGGCTGATAAAAAATGAGTGAAGTGATTTTATTTAGTATTGAATATGTATTATATTGTATCTTGTGCAATTATAAGTGTTCAAATTACTAGTGCATCACCTCATTTTACATGTTTTCATAGATTGTAGTTAATCTCTCTCCCTTGTCCAAGCCAAGAGTTATTTTAAGTTTATTTTACATGATAGGTCTAGAAGGAAGTCAATCCTCTCCAAAGGTTTGACCCAATCTTAGGTGACCCACAACCTAGGTTCATTCCCATGTTGGACTAGGTTTGAGTAAGAGGACCTAAATAATCCCCTTCTTAGCTAAGGGTGCAATCTAAGACACCAACATTTACCATTACCATCAATCCTAAACCTAATGCCAACAAACCATTACCTTTTATGAACAATGATAATCAACCTATCAATGCTCATAATCCTTCCTTGACCTATGAACACAAACAAGTGCAACAAAAACCAAGGATTATCATTTCATGACCCTATGTTGGTAACCCTTCATTGCCCCATGATCGCAACCAAGTGCACTAGCAATCAAAAATTAATTTATTTGGGACATCACCATCACTTTCTAGTTACAATGGTATTATACCCAACCCATATTGCACAATCATAACTTGATAGTGTAAAATCATCATCCCGGGCTCACAACCCCTACCAATGAGCCAATCCAACCCACTATGATGTATATGAGTAATCTAGTTACCACTATTAAGGAAAAAACATATGACATTGTGGAATAACTCAAAAAGACACCCACATAAATTTATATCATGGATTTTTTCATACATCTACCATCCACAAAATATCCTTATAGAACTCATAGGCCAATCTCAAGTGACAAATAACATTACATTAGACAAATTTAAATCTTTGTTTGGACATGTAGCCCTAGGCTAATAGTTGACCTTTGATAAAAGTGATATGTTATGCCTTGTCCCTCTCCATAATAGCCCATTATACATTAAAGTTTTTATTATGCAACACAAAGTTAAACATGTCCTCATAGACAATGAATCAGGCCAGAATATGGTTTCTCTGAAGCTAATCAAAAATCTTGGATATACAATAGTTGAGCTTCATACAGAGACTATTTCTATCAAATCCTATGATAATGAAGAGTGGGAATCACAAGGAACCATTATTTTGGTAGTGATCATTGGGAATTTGAACCATGATACACTTTTCCATGTGTTAGACCTAGATTTATCATACAATTTACTTTTAGGTATAACATGGATATATGAAATTTATTAAATACCTTAAACATTGCACCAGTATAAAAAGTTCCCTCATTATAGGATAGAAGGAACTATTCATGAAGATTTACAACCATATGAACACTACAATCATTTAGAGGTCGAATATGAAAGCTACAATTAGCATTTTGGTCTAGACCCAGTACCAAAGGACAAAGATAAAGAGATACTTGTTGAATTGTCAGAGACCAATTGCATAGACCTTGATATCCTTGCCTCAGCTTACCATATGCCTCTTATTAAAATGTCTAATAATATTACCATTTTAGATAATGGTCTAGGAGAGTATTTTACCTATGACACCTTCCATATATCCGAGATTTCATTGAATATAAAGGCTTATGGAAGACCCAAATCTAAGCCAATTTTATGGTATGGTGACGAAAGGGAAAGGGAAATCTTCATAACCCAACACCTATTATTTTCATATTGGCCACTAGTTAAGAACAAGACCTACTAATCAATGATGATTCCTAATTATATAGTGACAAATTGGCTGATTGATACCAAATTAAAAAGTATCCATCCCTAATAGGATCATGGATAACAAAGAATATGAAGGTAGAGGCCTAGGGTAAAATTAGTAGGGTAATATTAAACCCATCTTTAAGACCAAATACAAAGGAACTCATGGTCTTAGATTTCATTACCTAGAGGTGACCCCACATATATTATTTGTGTTCCTATACTAATGATTAGTGATGATAATACTGATAGCAAAGCATAGTTAGATCATAGCCTATATGAATACCTTGTCAGTACTAGCTTTATTTACCCATATGCCATTTACACCCTCATGCTAGTCATTCAAAATTCCCCACATGCCTTGTATCATCCTTAACTTATACAATGGGACTAAAAATAATCCACAATACCTTTAGTTTAATTTGAGAATGATGAGGCCTTTTTTAATTTTATCATTTTAAGAGATAATTTTCCATTGGGATACCACAAACAAGGGTTCTTTATCAAACTAGATCGTGAAACCTATATTGAAGAGTGGGTAAATGCCTTTAGCCAAAAACAAAAGAATAAAACATTGAGGTCCCAAAGTGACAAGGGTAAAAGTAAAGAAAAAGGCTAGTTTCTTGGTGAAAACCTATTTAGGTGCCACTAGATAGGGATGTTCACCCTCCTTTGAATAAATCTCAAGAGACCACCAATAATGAACTTACTTTGAGGTTAGAGTTTAGTATAAGGAATATCATGCCTTTGATAAATTTATTTGAAAAATTCCTATAGTGTTTTTTACATGGAAATTGCTATCATTAGGATATTTAGATTCATATTACTTAGGAGAACTTGAAGAACCAGTCCGACCAGAGGACTTTGCCATTAATAGCCAATTTACATCCTTTATAACTATTATGGAAGATGGTTTGACTCTCCTAGTATAGGATACTATGGAAGTCAACATCAAGACTTGAAAGTACTTGAAATGGATCAAATTAGGAATTTCCCTTAATAAGGAGGAACATGAAGTTTTTACATCCCTTTTGAGAGAGTTTGTTGACATATTTGCATGTACCTATTCCAACAGGGAAAGTTTGGACCCTGCCTTGGTCATACACCATCTCAGTGTACATCTTGATGTCAAACCCATGAAGCATAAAATACAAAAAATGCATCCTTATATTATTGTGTTAGTTAAATAAGAGTTGGAAAAAATCTTAGAATCAAGATACTTTAGACTGATCGATTATTAAGAGTTGATCTCAAACATTATGATTGTCAATATTAAGCTAGAAGGAATTAAAATTTTCACTCATTTTAGAGACATCAATAAGGCCTACTCAAAAGATGAATTTCCTTTACTTAATATTGACACTATAGTTGACTCCATATCTAGGTATGAAATCCTTCCCTCATGGATGGATTTTCAAGGTATAACTAGATCATGATTACACTAGAGGACCAACATAAGACAATATTCACCACTCCCTGGGGAATGTTTTATTATTAGGTCATGTATTTTAGCCTCAATAATTCTAGGGAAACATACCAAAGGGATATGATCATTAAATTCCATGACATAATGCATGATTTTGTTGAATACTATGTCGATGACATATTGGGTAAATTTAAGACCCATTCAGGTAAATTGTTAGTCTTTATTATCTATCACCAAGGCATTAAAGTTGATCCTACCAAGGTTTAAGCTATTAATAAGATGTTTCCACATTCCAATTTGAAGCAACTCCATAGTTTATAGGGAAAAATCCAATCTATGAGATGCTTCATTTCGTAGTTGGATGATAAATGCTATCCTTTCACTCATTTTTTGAAGAAAGGTATTACATTTATTTAGGATGCATATTGTTAGAAAGATTTTGATCACCTAAAGGAATACCTTTCCAATCCACCTATTATACTACCATCAATATCATGGAGGCCATTTTTACTATACCAATTTTCCACTGATAATGCCCTAGAGGGAATTTTAGCTTAGCATGATGAGTAGGGGAATTAATATGTTATGTACTATCTAAGCCATACACTAGTAGTGTATGAACATAACTATATGCCAATAGAAAAATATTTTTAATGATGGTATTTTTAGCCTATAAGTTACATCTTTACTTGCTTAAAAATAAGAGCATAGTCATTTCTAAAGTATATCCGCTCAAGTATATACTATTAAAAACAATTTTGTAAGGTCACATAGCTAAGTGGATCATGCTTCTGAGTGAGTTTGAGATTGAGTATGTCAATAAAAATGCCATAAAGGGTTATGCACTTACATATTATATTTTTGAATCTCCCCTTTTAGATACTAAACCACTCACTTTTCCATTCCCAGATGAGTCCATCATGGCCAGTATAAAAACACCTCCTAAGGAGTAGCACTAGAAGTTGTATTTTGATGGTTCATTCAGATTTCATGGAGTAGGAACAATCTTATTATTTATTACACCATAAGGTAACCTCATTCCTAAATCATTCTTCATCATATTTATTTATACTAATAACATAGCTGAATATAAATCACTCATTATAGGGATTCATCAAGTAGTACAATAAAACATTAAACATCTATTAGTTTATAGTGATTTTCATCTAATCATCAATCAAATTACAGCCTATTTCAAGACCAAATATGATAAATTGGTACCATACAAGGCCATGGTGGACATTTTCAATCACCAAATTACCCACATTTAATTTGAACACATACCTCAGGCCAATAATAGGATAACAAATTCTAATACTACTATAAGTTCTTTGATTTGTAGTATAGATAAGGAAAATGACTATCAGTTCCTTGTTGAACATCTTATAGAATTTTCCCATGAACCTTTGACCATTGAAATGATATGTGATATTGTTGGTCCCAGTTTTATTTGGCATTCAAAATTATATAACTACCTTCAAGACCAAATCCTTACACTAGACCTTTCTCATAAATAACAAAAAACTTTCACACACCAAACCTCTTAATATACCCTACTCGACCCAACTCTTTATCATAGAATATTTTAGGGAAATTTACTCCATTGTTTGAATTTGGTAGAAGCCATATTAGTATTGAGGGAAGATCATGGAGTATGTGGAGACCATACCAATGAGGCCATCCTTGCCAAAAATATCTTACGTATTGGTTATTATTGGCCAGCTATGGAAGTATATGTAATTTCTTATGTAAAACTATGTAAAAAATGTTAAGAGTCAATAAAATTTGATCCATGCCCTAGCCATGACACTCAAACAAATGACTACACCATGGTGTTGTTTTCAATGTGGGGACTCGATATCTTTGGGAAGATTAAACCTACCTCCTCAAATGGTCTTGATCATATCCTAACTACCACTGAATATTTCACTAAGTGGTTTTAATCTATACCCATCACTTATGTGACTAGAAAACACATTTCCAAATTCATCTTCAACCATCTCATTTATCACTATGGTATTCCATATGACATTATATCTGATAATGCAACATCATTTAAAAATAAGGATGTAAAAACACTCTATGATGAGTTTAATATTACCAAACACTTTTATACTAGATATTACCCACAAGATAATGGGTAATCAGAAGCATCTAATAAAACCATTGTCAATATTTTTAATAAGATTGTCAATGATGCTAGCCATGATTGGCACCTATAGATATTTCATGTCCTATGGGCTTACCATATTAATTATCATACTATAATATGAGCCACACCATATTCCATTGTTTATGACATTGAGGCTATTATTCCCATTGAGGTTAGGTTGCCTTCTCTGTGTATTTCATTAAATCACATCTTTGATGATGAGGATTACAGAGTTGCTCATCTACAAGAGCTAGAGTTACTAGACAAAAAATACATGGCTGATGTAAATAACCTTCAATAATATTAGAACCAACTATGTGGTTAATATAACTAACATTTCAATCAAAGAGAGTTCAACTTGTTGATCTTATCCTCAAGTAAAACTAGAATAACAACATAGCCGATAAAAATAAGAAAGGCAAGTTCAAGCCTAATTGGATAGGCCCTTATGTCATTATTACTAATTATGTATCTAGAGCTTATAGGTTAGCTACATTGAAAGGAGATGAAATTGATGAGCCCATGAACATAATACACCTCAAGCATTATTTCACTTGAGAGACCCTAGTTATTATCTATGAGGATCATTTATATCATACTGTAATATCACCTTCCTTATACTATACTATATACCATTCCTTACACACCTTCTCTATTGGCTGAATTTGTATTACCCTCCCTTCCCCACCATTTTTGACCTTGGTTTTGATCCATTGGTTCTTTGGGAACCTTTATATGGGGTATTCAGATGAAGTTTCAACTATTGATTCAATATTTCCTAAAGAGGCATATCCTAGGGAAATATGAGACAAGTTTAGAAATTTCATTCTTCATTATTGTCAAATTCTATCTCATTATTAGTGATATTAATTCCCTATGGGAAAATTAGTATCACTGACCCATTCCATTGTTTCCTCATTATAACCACCTTTGGGCAAATTAAGAGCAACCCTATTTTTATCCACATTATCGTATCCCCATGCTATATTATGCCATGTTGGAACATAACTATCTATTAGGGGTGAATTAGTAGATCGAATAAATTAGTCCTTTAATACTTTTAATGAAGATTAAAACATATATATAGAGATCAAACACAAAAAAAATGCATAACACCCAATGTATGTGGAAAACTCAATATGGGAAAAACCACGATGAGAAAAAACTTATAGAATCTAATATTCTAATTCAGACTCATAATTAAAACCTCACTGGTTACAAAGTTTAACGGTATCAAACCTAAGGAGACACCAATCCCCTAATTTAAGAGCACTTACTCTAAAGAAGACCAAATCCCAAACTAAGCACCAACTTAGCTTATCTAATGGCACCCACCAATCAAATCTATATTTAAACTATAGAGTTACAACTCTAGATTATAATATTGATTCATAAATGAATCCAAGTCTAATTCTTTTTTATAGGTCTGGTCTATAACTACTCATGATATGCACATTTATCTCTTCTCTTCTCTTCCTCTCCACCCCTTTGTCTCCATATTTATCTATTTACCACATTTCTTCTCTCTCTCTCTCTCTCTCTCTCTCTCTCTCTCTCTCTCTCTCTCTCTCTCTCTCTCTCTCTCTCTCTCTCTCTCTCTCTCTCTCTCTCTCTCTCTCAATTTGACTCTATTCAGTAGTAACTCATATCTTAGATGACATATATATAAGTATTTGATATAGGTTTCACATCTTATCTATGTTCACACTTTTTTTCTAACACGTCACACCAATTCTGGACTCGATTCATATTTATTGAACAACAAGTTTCCCATGTCTTGAATTTATGCTCTACCACCATGATTATTTGTCTCATTACTATTTTTAGCATATACTAGGCTCTAGGTTTGATGAGAATGCCATATTACACAAATTTGATTGATCACAACAATCTATTTCATTCTCTATGTCATATTTTATATCTTACTTGCATGTTCTATCACTTGACCATTGGGATGAACACATCTTTAAATATTGGCCTTTGATCTTAAGTTTCCTGCTATGAACAGGATCACTCACTTCATTATATATTTATACACTTTTAGAATTTAACTTTTAAATGCATCCATTAGATCTTTAATCTAAGCTCATGTATGTCACTAGATCTTCATAGTTGTATGAACTTTACCTCTATCTAATGCTAAACCTCGATCACTTGGTCTAATCTCATTACTTATTGAGACTTTAGAATGAATATGCTCCATTGATCATATCAAAGTATCTCAATCTTTGAATCACCTCTATATCATTAAACATTGAGCACTTGATCCCATTGATTCCACTTACTCCATTATATCTTCATTACATGATCACACACTCATCATTTGATTTTATGAAAAGCTCAAACTTTATCTCTAATAAGATCATATGAATGTGACACTTGGCACCCTCACATGATTTTTTTACACTTGATGTCAGTGCCCATGCTTGTGACATTTGGCATCTTTGTGTGCCTTCTATACATTTCTATTAGTGTTCATGCTTGTGACACTTGGCACCCTCACATTCTTTCTTAGGTACAATTAACATATTGAATTTTTATGCTTCATTGGATCTTAAATGTATGATTAAGAGTTAACCATTGATTAAGATAGGATAAATCTTAAGTTGAGGACTTAGGAAATATAAATTATTAGAACATTAATCAAATTATTAATAACTAGGTTGAAGGGGTTGGTTGCACAATAATGACAAGGACTTAATATATAACTTAAGTAATCGGTTCTTACCTATAACCAGTCAACCTAAAAATAGAACATGCCTGTGAACACCATGGATTAAACCTTTACGGTTTAGCTAAGAAACCCTATAATGTTTGAGATCTAAAATAATTTATTTCTAATCTCATTTCTCTTCATCTGAATATATAAACCATATATCTAGGATGCACTAAAAAAAACCCATAACAAATCTTCAATCAATTGCTCTTCAATCCTCTAGAAATGGTATGTATAAAATCATGACAAATTTGCACTATGAAATTGTAAAACATGATCTTCTCTTCAATCTCATGCCAATAATCTCCCTTTTGACATCAATGAAAATCATATTGCCAACAATCTCCCCCTTTGGCATTGATGGAAAACTAAATGCTTTAATCTTATAATACTCCACTCCTTCTCTAGCATTGCTTGCATTGGACTCTAAAACTATTCATACTAAACTTGATCCCCCTTAGGCAATGGAACATTCACCTAAACTCAACTTGGACACATGCTCTACTATTTCAAACTTTTATAGAGAGCATTTTCACTTTTCTCCCCCTTTGGCATCAATGGCAAAAGGACTCCAATTTTCTCATAGTTTGTCCAAATTTTTCTCCCCCTTTATCAAATAAAGGAGTATGTCCAATAATATGCAACCATTAACTCATTAGAAATTTGAAAAAATAAATATACCTGAGTTGCCTTTTCTCTCTTCTTATAGGGATTAAAAATACTTATGTGATACTCCCCTTGGACTCATGCCCTATCACTAGAATCTAGTGATGTGATGTAGGATCCACCACTCCCAATTTTTGTCTCAGATACTCAAATTGTTCTTTGGAAAGAGGTTTGGTGAATATGTCTACAATTTGGTCATGTGTTGGCACATATTCCATTATGACATCTTGATTTGTAACTTTTTCTCTTAAGAAGTGATGATTGATATGTGATTAGTTCTAGAATGCATCACTAGATTCTTTGATATGTTCATAGTACTTTAATTATAAAAAAGAATAGAGATAGGTGATTTTTACTCTACCTTGATATCTTTGAGTGTTTTCTTCATCCACAAGACTTGAGTATAACATGCCACTACTACCACATACTCTGATTCTATTGTAGAAAGAGAAAATGACTCCTATTTTTGCTTAGCCATGAAACAAGTTTGTTTCCAAGTAAAAATGCACCACCACTAGTGCTTCTTCTATCATCCACACTTCCTACCCAATCAAAATTTGTATATGCTATCAAAGTGAAATTTTCATCTTTAGGGTACCAAAGACCATATTCAATTATAATCTTGATATATTTGAATATTATTTTCACTGCATTAACATGTGACTCTTTAGGAGTATCTTGAAATATTATAACCATGCATATTGCTTGCATGATATTAGGTCTTGAAGCAATTAGGTATAATAATCTACCTATCAATGATATGTACATAGTTTGATTTGCATCAAGGGACTCATAATATTTGCTCAAATTGCATCTAGTTATCATGGGAGTACCTACTAGATTTCTATCTTCCATTCTAAACTTATTGAGCATTTCCTTAGCATATTTAGTTTGAGATATAAATATCCCTTTATCAGTTTGTGCTATGTGTAGACTAAGGAAAAAATAAAGTTGTCCAAGTATATACATCTCAAAATAATTTTGCATTTTAGTAATAAATTATTTACACATTCTATTATTACTACCACCAAAAATGATATCATATACATATACAAAAACAATTAACATATGCTCACCTTCTAATTTGAAGTATATAATTACTATCTGCACAACCTTTATTGAATACTTATTTTTTCAAGTACTAGTCTAATTTTGAATACCATGTTCTAGGTGCCCATTTCAGACCATACCGAGCTTTATTTAGTTTGAACACATAATCTTCTTCATCTAAAATTTGAAAACCTTCAGGGTGTTCTATGTATACTTCCTCTTATAGGTTTCCATTCAAGAAAGTAAACTTAACATTAATTTTATAGACTTTGAACTTATTATAAAAATAGAATGCTAGAAACATTCTTATAGCTTCCAATCTAGCAACTGGAGAAAATGTTTCCTCAAAATAAATGCCCTCAACTTGTGCACATCCTTTACACACCAATATTATCTTATTCTTTATAATAGCTCCATCCTCATTGAGCTTGTTTCTAAAGACCCATTTTGTACCTATTACATTTTTATTTGAACATCTTGGAACTAATTCCCAAGTTTTGTTTTTTTAAATTTGGCTTAGTTCTTATTCCATGGATTTTAGCCAATTTTCATCATAGCTAGCTTCAACATAGCTCTTAGACTCAATTTTAGACATTAGAGAAAAATTTACTTACTCCTTATTCATTTTAACTCTTCTCCTTGTCTAAACTCCTTTATTTTTATTACCAATTGTCAGGAAATCCAAGAACAAACACACATGTTCTGATTCCTCTTGTTAGGATCTTGCTCCTCAGAAAGAGCACAATATGATTACCAAACCAAGCAACTTAATATGTGGAAATTAACCAGATTCACAAGCAACTAGAATTTAGAATAACACAGAATATGAGAGACAATACACAACTTGTATTAATAACTCTTACATAAAAGAATACAATAAAGAAGATGTCACCTCTTCTCCACCACCTTACAGAGGATTCCCACACCTCAAGTGAACAGTAATTCTCTCCTCAAAGCTCTCTCTCTCAGGTCCCAACACACAACTCAAACACAGAGTTGGTGTTCACCTCCTGTGCTCCACGCACACCACAAGTTCTCCACGCACTCCACAAGTACTCAGCGTACTTCAAGTAGATATCCCATGAACCTGAAACAACCTACTATTCAACAGACCATACTTATGGAAGGAACTACCTTGCCTTCCTCTTAGCTCTCCATGTACTCCACGTACATACCAGTGAGTACACACCATACTCCAAGTAGATCCTGCCTGATCCTGTTCCCTGTTGTGTTGCTGTCACCTTGGACCCTGGCCAACCACCGATCTCTATCTGAACCTCGCATACACACATCTGCAGATCAACGATCTTACTTACCATGTAGATCTCCTATAAGGGACATGCACACCTGATGACCAAGATGATACATACCTGAAGAACCCTGTTGGCTCTCCAATCCAGCACCAACACACCTGGTACTGTGGCACTTAGGAGGAACGCACCATTGCTCTACCTCTATCTGAAGGAGCTATTTGCTCTCTTACTCCCTAGCACAAGCATGGGGAATCCTACTTGATTCCTCGATGGGAAGAACTCTCCAAGCTCCACACTTGGATTCTCCAAGTTCTACGCTTTCCAATACAACCATGAGTCTATTATATAGATCTCATCCAAACAATAATTAGACATCTAATTACAATAATTAGATCCACAGATCTCAGTCTATAATTAGCCCTGATCATGCAAACACTTGGTTCATCAACCCACTGCCCATAATAAACTCACAGTCGAACCACATAGGTGACCGACGTCGGTCCCTGTCTGCCTGGGGGTGCCGACATCGGCCGACTCCTGACCGACGTCAGTTGCCTTCCTTATCTAACCCTACCGACGTCAGTTGGTGTAACCGACGCCGGTGCCAGTGATGCTCTAGAAACTCTCTTACAACCTCCTCCTCCTTTGTGTTTGCATCAGTGAAGCTTTTAGCTCCACAACCTAACAATCTCCCACTTGGAGATAAACAGTTGCACTGTACCTTTACCTGTACTCTATCTAATCTATTTCCTGGCTTGTATCCCTCTTCAATCTCAATCCTGAAGACAACCCACCACACATCCCGTGGTGTACCTCCTATCATCCGAGTACCCTACCACATCCGAACCTACAAACCCATGTAGTGAAGTCCTGACCGTGCATAGCATGAATCCCTGCTGCTGGTCCCTCTCAAGTCCCTGAGAATCCACTTCCCCGAATTGGCTCCTAACTCTCTGACAGCTCCCACTACATGGGAAAACTTAGGTCTATACCAGACCTCATGTGATTTCAGACAATGTACCTGTCCAGCCCTTAGTGTGCTCTGACTCTCCATCTTGAACCTCACCAACACCTGATTCACATCAGCTCCCACTAGAGACAAAATCTACCTGTGATCTCCATGTCTCCCATGTCAAAGAGTTCCACTGCTCCAAACTCCTCATGACATGCCACTGAACTAATCTTACCCTTAGCTCAGCAAAATCTTGTATGTACAAACCTGCTAGCTAGCATACCATCCACATACAACAACAGAATGATGTCGCGACTCATCATCCCCTTGTTAAGTCAAACCATAGTAGTTACCCTGACATTGACTAAAGCCATGCTTCGTCCTCCACCTATCAAACCCAGTACCACTGTCCTGTAGCTCCTCAAGACCATAAGACTTGGTCTTCTATCTCACATATCCGTTCACTCTATTCTTCAACTAAGGTATCCATTCGTCTTGCAGTGCTAACATACCTGCTGGCAACCTGACCAAGTCTCTGCTTAGTTCTGCATCATATCCCTGCCATGCTCCCACCTGTTTCCTAGATCCTTCCTACTCTATGATCAGCAACTAGTGTAAAGAAGAGGAACAATGAATTTGAGGGCTTACTTACGTCTTCGGTCCTCCATATGGGTGTTTGAGACTCCTTGACAACATGCTGTCCACCCAAAATCTGTTACAGTGACCGACCTCGATCACTCCACAGTCTGCATCTGACCGATGTCAGTTTCCATGCGTCTGTCCCTGACTACCGACCCTACCATCGTCAGTGTCCCTGATACCGATGTCGGTCCTCCTAATCGACACTGGTCTTACCTACTGCTGGCGTCGATCCTCCTGACCGACGTCGGTCTTACCCTACCCGACACTGCCAGCTTCAGTCTGCACATGACCGACATCGGCACCTATCTGTTCGACGCCGGTTCCTCCTGACCGACACCGGTATTTGTGTTCCCCTGTGAGTGATGAATTTTTACCCGTGAGCTCCTTTAAATCAATCTCCATGTCAAAACTACCCTACTCAGAAGTACCCAGCACCATCCACTGGTTTCTGTCCACCATCTCCTCCATAAACACCAAGGCTTTCCAGTTCTTAAGCCTGTCAAATATATCTGTCTTCCACTTAAGAACATGCATCTCCTTCCTGCTCATGTGACCAAGCCTACGAAGCCACGTCTCTGCAACAGAAGAAGAATCAGTAATATAAACAAGTAGATAAAGAGTACCTATTTTCTTACCACCAGCTAATTCAAGTGCACCCGCTGTGAGAGTTCTTGTGCATCTCTCATCACCCAATTTTCCTGAAGAAATTAGCCATATCTCCAAGCTTGGGACCTGCATGACCTTCATCAACACCTGTGTGTTGGCCGCCTGCAATTTCAGCATCACTTCACCTTTGCCAATTCTTTGGCAAGGCTTACCAGCTCCTCTACCTAGGGCTGCATGGAAAGAGGCAACCGAATCTGTTATCCAAGAAACCTCCCAGAGCATCCTATGCAACAACACCTGCAACATCTGCTTCTTCAGTTTCTTCATGCTGATCTGCTACCAACCAACAATGTTCTTTTACCTGCTCTTTCTTTCCATCGGACCGTGAGTGACCATCTGTGCTTTTCAACTCCTCCATTCTTAGCTTACTTTCATCTGCCGTTGCTCTACTCCGACTCAATCAGAAACCCCTGAGAGTGACCTGTAATCAAAACACACTATCTAGATCTAAACCAATCTGTTAGCATCCCAACCAAAAGCTCTGATACCACTAGTCAGGAAATCCAAGAACAAACACACATGTTCTGATTCCTCTTGTTAGGATCTTTCTCCTCAGAAAGAGCACAATATGATTACCAAACCAAGCAACTTAATATGCGGAAATTAACCAGATTCACAAGCAACTAGAATTCAGAATAACACAGAATATGAGAGACAATACACAACTTGTATTAATAACTCTTACAGAAAAGAATACAATAAAGAAGATGCCATCTCTTCTCCACCACCTTACAAAGGATTCCCACACCTCAAGTGAACAATAATTCTCTCCTCAAAGCTCTCTCTCTCAGGTCCCAACACACAACTCAAACATAGAGTTGGTGTTCACCTCCTGTGCTCCACGCACACCACAAGTGTTCCATGCACTCCACAAGTACTCAGCATACTTCAAGTAGATCTCCCACGAACCTACAACAACCTACTGTTCAACAGACCATACTTATGGAAGGAACTACCTTGCCTTCCTCTTAGCTCTCCATGTACTCCACGTACATACCAGTGAGTACACACCGTACTCCAAGTAGATCCTGCCTGATCATGCTCCCTGTTGTGTTGCTGTCACCTTGGACCCTAGCCAACTGCCGATCTCTGTCTAAACCTTGCATACACACATTTGCAGATCAACGATCTTACTTACCATGTAGATCTCCTATAAGGGCCATGCACACCTGATGACCAAGATCATACATACCTGAAGAACCTTACTGGCTCTCCAATCTAGCACCAACACGCCTGGTACTGTGGCACTTTGGAGGAATGCACCATTTCTCTACCTCTATCTGAAGGAGCTATTTGCTCTCTTACTCCCTAGCACAAGCATGGGGAATCCTACTTGATTTCTCCATGGGAAGAACTCTCCAAGCTCCACAGTTGGATTCTCCAAGTTCTACGCTTTCCAATACAACCATGAGTCTATTATATAGATCTCATCCAAACAATAATTAGACATCTAATTACAATAATTAGATCCATAGCTCTCAATCTATAATTAGCCCTGATCATGCAAACACTTGGTTCATCAACCCACTGCCCGTAATAAACTCACAGTCGAACCACACAGGTGACTGACGTCGGTCCCTGTCTGCCTGGGGGTGCTGACGTCGGCCGACTCCTGACTGACGTCGGTTGCCTTCCTTGTCTAACCCTGCCGACGTCGGTTGGCCTAACCGACGCTGGCACCAGTGATGCTCTAGCAACTCTCTTGCAACCTCCTCCTCCTCCGTGTCTGCATCAGTGAAGATTTTAGCTCCACAACCTAACACCAATGATTTGCTCTATAGGACTACCCTTTTGAACAAATCTTGCAGGTGCCTTTTCATTTAATTTCTAATTTTTTCATTAACTACTTCCTCTTCATAATTTGGTTCTTCATTATAGATTTATCTATTAGGTTTAACCTCTTTCAAGCCTTCTTCAACCTTGAGATTGATTCTCTCTACAATCTTGTATAGCCTTTTATTGTAACATATGTAGGATTTGATTTGGGTGGAATAACAAAGAAATATTCCTTCATCACATCTCAATTAAAATATTCCCAATTTGTCTTCTTTTCTCTTGATGTAGCATTTTCTTTCAAACACTCTGAAATACTTAATAGAGGCAGGTTTTCCATACCATAGTTCATAGGGAGTTTTATCACTATTTACCTTCAATTAAACTCTATCTAAGATATGTACTACTATTTGTACTTCTCTCTAGTATCCATCAGGTAACATGGCCTATTTTAAGATTATTATATCCATCTCCTTACTTGTCATGTTCTTTCTCTCAACAACTCCATTTTACTATGGAGTCCTTGTTGTAGAGTAATGCCTTTTGATTCCATGTTTCTCATAGTATTCTATGAACTCATTTGAGGTGATTTCTCCACCTATATTAGATCTTAAGCATTTGATTTTTCATCTAATATCATTCTCTACCATGGCCCTAAAGATCTTGAATCTTTCAAATTCTTGAGACTTATGTTGGAAATATTTTCATTGATGTCAAAGGTCTAGCATTATTGGTGATAAAGGCCCCATTACATTTAATGTTGTTTGTAATAAATATATCTTGGCTAATATGAGTTAATATTTATTTAATATTAATGAATATATTTTTGGTTGCATAGGAGACAAAATAAGGACCCATGGAGAAGTTGAAGAGCCATGGGGTAAAGACAAAATAAGGATGGGACGCATTTTCCCATGAAGAGTCATCTTGGGGAATATCAAGAGTCACCAAGTGAAGACAAAAGAGTAAGGGTGCAATTTCTCATGAAGGGACACTTCGAGGAATATGAAAAGTCACCAAAGATAAGGACAAAAGTGGGAAGGACATTTTTGGTCATGAAGGGTCACCACATGACTTTTCAAAGGCTTGAATATGAAGGGTCATCCAAGATTAGCGCCATTTTCCATGAGGATTGAAGGGTCACAAAGGGGGAAGGCCAAAGGTCATTTGGAAAGCTATAAATAAAGACTTGAGAAGCCATTTGTAAATATAAAAGATAGAGGTTGATTTGATATTGTAATATATAGCTTAGAAGAGCAATTATGAGAGATGAATATGATTTGTATTTGTTATATCTAGATTAGAAGAGCAAAGGTGAGAGAGAGAAAAGAGATGTTGTATTGATCTATCATTTGTTGAGATAACAACATTGAGAGATAGGTGTGTGGTATACACAAAGGGGTTGGTGCTCATGAATTGTTATTGGGTTGGTGCTCGGCAAAGGGGTTGGTGCTCCTGTGGGTTGGTGCTCATGAATTGTTGTTGGGTTGGTGCTTGGCAAAGGGGTTAGTGCTCCTATGGGTTGGTGCTCATGAATTATTGTTGGGTTGGTGCTCCTGTGGGTTGGTGCTCATGAATAGTAGCTAAGGTGGTGCTTGGAAAAGGGGTATGGTCCTCCTGTAAGCTTGGCTTGCAAATATTGTTTGGGTTTGTGCACATTCATATACTTGAGATTATTCTCTATGGTTTTTCCCACATTGGGTTTCCACGTTATATTTGGTGTCTCTCTCTCTATCTTGTGTGGTGCTTATTGTTTGAGTTTTATTGCATATCTTGAATGTTTGATTAAGTGAAATTTGGTTAAAGAAAAGTTTTATAAGATATATGATATAATGATTCACCCCCCCTCTTAGTTTATCCCATGCTTAACAATTGGTATCAGAGCAGGTTCCTTTTTGAAAAGTTTTATAGCTTGAAGTATCGGGAAAGCATGATGGCTGGGTCACAAGAAGGGTTTTATACAAATAAGGCACCTTTGTTTGATGGGATGAATTATGCTTTTTAGAGCATGAGAATGAAGGTTTATTTTATGGCCCTTGGATTTGATATATGGAAAGTAGTGGTGGAGGAATATGAAGAGCCATAGACATTTGCAATTACTCTAGCAAAAAAGAAGGTAAGTAAATGTAATGCTAAAGCTTTAAATGTTATTTTATGTGGTTTATGTGAATCTAAATTTGTTAAAGTTATGCAATGTAAATCTGCTCATGAAACTTGGGTAAAACTTGAGAATATTTACAAAGGTGATGGAAAGGTTCAGCAAGCTAAGTTGCAAACTTTTAGAAGGTAGTTTGAAAGTTTGAAGATGGAAGAAGAAGATATATCAAGTTATCTTTTGTGAGTTGATCAAATCATAAATTAGATTCGAGGTGTTGGAGAAATGTTGGATGAGTCAATGGTGGTGTAAAAGGTTTTGATATCTCTACCAATGAGATATGATGCAAAGGTTTTAGCAATCAAGGAGATGAAGAATTTAGCCAAGCTAAGATGGATGAGCTTCATGGTATTCTCACAGCATATGAGATGCAGATAGAACAAGATAAACCCTCAAAGAGAGAAGTGGCTTTCAAGACATCAAAGAAGGAGAAAGCTAAGATTCAAGAATCAAGTGGTAGTCCCAGTGATGATGAAGATGACAATGGAGCACTTTTCATTTGCAAGCTAAAAAGAGGAATAGGTAAATATCAAGGAAAATTACCTTTTAAATATTTTGATTGTGGAAAGATTGGACATTTTTTAGCTAGATGCCCAGATAAGGTTAATGATGATGAAGAAGAAAAGACTACATACAAGAATAATTTCAAAGGCAAATCTAATAAGGGATTCAAGAAGAAGAGCCTGTATTCTAAGGATCCTAGCTTAGGCAAAGATAGTAGACTCAGTGATTTAGAAGAAGAAGAGATTATATTCATGGCCATACATGAAGATGATCAAGAAGACGAAGAGAAGGAAGATGAAGTGAATATAGAAGGAGAGATTATTTGTGCCTTAGAAGAGTTAGAAGCTGTTCAGAAGAAGAATCAGAGATTAAAGTGCCAGATCGAGAAAAATGAACAAGAGTCAAAGGAAATGATTGAAGATCTACAAGCACACTTTGAAGAAGCCAAGAAAAATGAAGAAGACCTCACAACATAGTTGTAAATAACAAGAAAAGATTGTCAAAGGTATGTTATTGAAATTTCCTCTTTAAAAGAAGATATTAAGAAAGCAGTTAGTGATAAAGTAGTCAGTGATTCAGAATTTGAAGATAGCACTAACATGCTGAATAAGATATTGGAAAGTCAAAAATCATATTCAGATAAGATAGGGATCAGTTTTGAAAAGAAAAAGAGCTATGCTAAAGCTCTTACACAAGAGGAAACAAAAAGGGAATAAGTGAAGAATACAGAGGACATTCCAAATAGAGAAGGCTGGAAGGAACAAAGCTACAAAAGGCAATCAAATCAAAGATATACAGATAGGTCTTATTTTTATGGCTATTTTTTTTATTGTAATGGATATGGTCATAAGAAATTAGAATGTAGAAAAAGAGTTAACAATTTCAGAAATAAGGAGAAGGAAAGTCAAGTAGAATCCACAACTCTTTTGCTCCTCTATCAAGCTTTGATGAAGAGACCATAGTATGCTACAAGTGCAACAACTTTAGACACATAGCTCAGTATTGTAGAAGCATGTTTGAATCAGTAAAAAAAGATCAGAGTTTCAAAGATCCATTCATCAAGAAGAAGGATCAAAGTTTCAAAGCTCCATTCATCAGGGAGAAGGTTTAGACATGTTCATGGTAGAAGAAACAACCTAAAGATTCTATAATGGTTCAGATAGCTCTGCATGTAAGAGGTAAAGATCAGCCATGGTTAATTGATAGTGGATGATTGAGGCATATGATAAGTGATAAAATTAAGTTCATATCTCTAAAGAAGATCAATGGTGATACAATGAGATTCAAAGATAAAACCACTGCCATGATAGCTGGAAAAGGTACTTTGAGTTTGGATTATGGTAGAACTAAGACTAAGAATGTTTTATATGTAAAAGGTCTTAAGCATAATCTGTTGAGTGTTAGTCAAATATGTGATCAAGGATATACATTAAAGTTTCATAAAGAAGGTTGTGAGATTAGAAGAAAAGATTCAAATGAGTTGATTGCAGATGCTCAAAGGATAGGGAACAATGTGTATGTATTGTCAGATATCTTCTTAAAGGCACGATCAAAGGATACATTCAAAGATCAGTAAGAGGAGTTGGGAGTAATTTATATTACTTCCTACCATTGATGTTTAGCATCAAGTGAGGGGGAGCTAAGTGTTAGCTCCAGGTAGGACCTTTGCCATTGATGTCAAAGGGGGAGAATAATAGGTACAAGTATAGGTGTAGAAATAGGTATAGGGAATAGGTACAAGTTACTACAGTAAGGGGGAGTTACTGTATGTTTTTAGATGATAGTATGTGCAGGTGACATGATGTGGCAATTTTAGGATTGAGGTTGCCATCAATGACAAAGGGGTAGATTGTTGGAAATATTGTCATTGATGTCAAAGGTCTAGCATTATTGGTGATAAAGGCCCCATTGCATTTACTGTTGTTTGTAATAAATATATCTTGGCTAATATAAGTTAATATTTATTTAATATTAATGAATATATTTTTGGTTTCATATGAGACAAAATAAGGGCCCATGGAGAAGTTGAAGAGCCACAAGGTAATGACAAAAGAAGGATGGGATACATTTTCCCATGAAGAGTCATCTTGGGGAATACCAAGAGTCACCAAGTGAAGACAAAAGAGTAAGGGCATAATTTCTCATGAAGGTACACTTCGAGGAATATGAAAAGTCACCAAAGATAAGGACAAAGTGGGAAGGACGCTTTTAGTCATGAAGGGTCACCACATGACTTTTTAAAGGCTTGAATATGAAGGGTCATCCAAGATTGGTGCCATTTTCCATGAGGATTGAAGAGTCACAAAGGGAGAAGGCCAAAGGTCATTTGGAAAGATATAAATAAAGGCTTGAGAAGCCATTTGTAAATATGAGAGATAGAGGTTGATTTGATATTGTAATATCTAGCTTATAAGAGCAATTGTGAGAGATGAATATGATTTGTATTTTTTATATCTAGCTTAGAAGAGAAAAGGTGAGAGAGAGGAAAGAGATGTTGTATTGATCTATCATTTCTTGAGATAACAACATTGAGAGATAGGTGTGTGGTATACACAAAGGGGTTGGTGCTCCTGTGGGTTGGTGCTCATGAATTATCACTAGGTTGGTGCTTGGCAAAGGGGTTGGTGCTCCTATGGGTTGGTGCTCATGAATTTTTTCTAGGTTGGTGCTTGGAAAAGGGGTTGGTGCTCCTGTGGTTTGGTGCTCATGAATAGTAGCTAGGGTGGTGCTCAACAAAGGGGTATGGTGCTCCTGCAAGCTTGGCTTGTGAATATTGTTTGGGTTTGTGCTCATTCATATACTTGAGATTGCTCTCCGTGGTTTTCCCCACATTGGGTTTCCACGTTATATCTGGTGTCTCTCTCTATCTTGTGTGGTGTTTATTGTTTGAGTTTTATTGAATATCTTGAATGTTTGATTAAGTGAAATTTGGTTAAATAAAATATTTATAAGATATATAATATACTGATTCACCCCCCCCTCTCAGTATATCCCATGCTTAATAACTTATCCTTCAAAAGGTTACCCATGTCATTCTTGAGTAATAATCTACAAATCACATGAACTATCTCTCTCCTTTATATTCTTTTATCTTAGTAAGACCATAAAGATCAGTATGAACTAATTCTAGAGGCTTTGTAGTTGCATACTCCTTTATTTGAAATCTGACTCTTTTTTTCTTGCCTTATTGACATTTCTTACAAGTAGTGTCTACAAGTTTGGTTATCTTGGGCATGTCTCTAACACACTTATTTGAGATCCTCTTTACCAGGTTGTAAAAACTAACATGGCCCATTATTCTATACCATAACCAACTCTCATCAATCTTTCCTATCAAGCAGCTATTACCATTCACTTCACTAAGATTATACATGTTTCTTTAGTTCTTTTACCTTATGCAACTAATCTTCCATATCTGCTTATATTAAAACCTTCTATATTAAATGTGAGCTTATATCCATTATCACACATTTGGCTGACACTTAGAAGATTACGTTTCAATCCTTCAACATAAAGGATATCATGTGTAGGTAGTTTTCCATCTATGTTCAAGGTTCCTTTACCTTAAATATTTACTGCAATGTTGTCTCCCAAGACGATAGATGCTTCCTTAAATTTTCTTAGTTTTATGAACTTGATCTTGTCACCAGTCATAAGTTTTGAGAAACCACTATCTATTACCCATAATTTCTTCTCTTTGGCATGGAGTGTAATTTGAGCAATCATAGATTGATATTTCACTTTCCACACATCCATGGGTTTCTTATTTGGCTTATTTTTCCCATTTTAGAGACTTGTGAACCTTTTTTCACACTGGGAGACATGCTTTTATTTTGTATTTTTGGTCTTATAAAGTTTTTTCTACATTATTTATCTATGTGACCAAAATTATTACAATTATAACATATTAAATTTTTATCTAATAAGGGTGCAAATGAATTTTTGCTTGAAAATTTTATTCTTATTTTAGGTGTAACTCTAAAATCACTAGCCCTATGACCAAATTTATTATAGGTATAACAATAACCATAAAATAATAAGGAATACCTGGTCATAACATTTTTTTGTAGGATAGAGAGGTATTTTTAACATTAACTTCTTCAAGTCTCTCACCCTTATGTAACCATCTGCATCAGCTACCTTAGTCTTTTTTTTATTTAGTCTTATTTTCTCCTTCAATTTTATTCATATAATTAGTGCTTGTGTTTGTCTTTGTATCTCTGGAGGCATTCTTGCAAAAAAATTCATTCTTTATTCCTGATTCTCCTTCTACTTTGAAGTTGTCATATAAGTTTGCAGATGTACTAGTTATGGAACTTTTTTCCTTTTTCATAACCAAGACCAGATATCTCTTTTGAAGTATTTTGAGAGTTGATCAATTCATCAATAATATTTGATCTTCCTTTTAGATTCAGACCTTTGTCTATTTGTTCTTTAGCTTTATCAAGTTCTTTTCTCAAAGCCACTATTTCTATTTCTAACTTCATATACTCATTAGATTTAGATTGTAGTTCAAGTTTGATTACATATTTTATTATTTTGGCCTTTTCAACTTTTGTATTTAGGCTAACAACCATCTGATCAGATTTTTCAAGAATTTTTGACATTTTTAAATCTCCTATATCTAAGCTTCTTCTATTTTGAGTTCTCTTTTCTCATCTTGTCAGTTTAATCTAGAGCACTTATGAGTTCACACTCTAGATCCACTTCTCCTTATTCTTCTTCATCTGGGTCTTCAACTTCTTCTTGATCCATACAAGTTGATACTAATGTTATGAATAAGACTTTATTTTATTCAGCCACAAAATCATAGTCATGGTCATCATCAGAACTATCACAATCATCCAATAAATCAATTTCTTCTTTTGTGTATAGAACTTTCACATTTTTGAAGAAGTTATTCTTATTGGAATATTCAAGTTTCATATTTTTACTATCCTTTTCTTGCTTAGAGTTATCATTTTTGTTATAAGAGCATTAAGAAGTAAAATGTCCTACTTTACCATAGTTAAAGCATTTAAAGGGTAACTTACCTTTTTATTTTACAAACCCTCTTCTTAATTTTGTAACAAACTTATCTTCTTCTTAATACATCTCCTTAGATCTAGATGTAGGTACTTCTAATTTTACTTGTTTATCTACTTTGAATGTATCTTTTCTCTTGAAAGTGTCTACTTCTTCCATTCTCATCTCATTGGCATTGAAGGTTCCATGAAACTCATCAACAATTAGTTTATCTAGATATCTTGCTTCTTCTATTACATATATTTTAGATTCATACCTTAATGGCAAAGATCTTAGGACCTTTTTCAAAATAATTGGATATTTCATCTCTTTTCCAAGGCCTATAATTGTATTGAATATTTCATCTACTATGAGGAGGTAGTCTATAATTTTATCTTCTTTATTCATTCTAAGGATTTCAGCCTTGCCTATGTATATTTATATCATGTCCTGCTTTACTTTATCATCACCTTGATAGATGGTATTCAATTTGCTCTAGATATCTTGTGAATTTTGACAATGCATCACTTTGATAAATTCTAAGTTAGATAATCTTAGTAGCGTGATCAATAGGAGTTGTAGCAGGAGCTGTATATCCATTTAAAATAGACATCCATACATCAAACCTTAATGAAGATAAATATGCTTCCATTCTAATGCTCCAAAATGCATAGTTTGATCCATCAAATAGAGGTTCTTGTTTTGAGGAAGAGCCTTCTTGACTAGTCATTTGTGTTCATCATCCAAGATCTACTTGAGCTGATTAAGCTTCTTCTAAGGAACCCAGGTTCTGATACCAATTATTGGAACACAACTATCTACTGAGGGGGGGTGAATCAGTATATTGAATAAATTAGTCCTTTAATACTTTTAATGTAAATTAAAACATATATGTAGAGATCACACACAAAAATATGCATAATACCCAATGTAGTGGAAAAATTAATATGGAAAAAACCACAGTGAGAAAAAACTACTAGAATATACTATTTTAATCCAATATCATAATCAAAACCTCACTAGTTACAACATTTAAGGGCACTAACCCTAAGGAGACACCAATCCCCTAATTTAAGATCACTTACTCTAAGGAAGCACCAACTCCATAATTGAGCACCAACTCAGCTTATATGATGGCACCCACCAATTAGATCTATATTCAAAATATGGAGTTACAACTCTAGATTACAATATTGATTCATAAATGAATCTAATTCCAATTCTCTATTACAAATCTGGTCTATAACTACTCATGATCTACACATCTCTATCTTTTATTCTCTTTATCTCTACCCTTATGTCTCTATGTCTTTATATTTATCTCTCTCTCTCTCTCTCTCTCTCTCTCTCTCTCTCTCTCTCTCTCTCTCTCTCTCTCTCTCTCTCTCTCTCTCTCTCTCTCTATTTAACTCTATTCAATAACAAAAACCTATATCCTAGATGACACATATATAAGAATTTGATCTATGTTTCACATCTTCTCTATGTTCACACTTTGTTTGCTAACACATCACAACAATTTTGGACTCAGTTAATATTTCTTGAACAACTATTTTCCCACATCTTGAATTCATAATCCACTATCATGATTCTTTATCTCATTACTATTTTTAGCATATATTGGGATATGGTTTTGATACACATTCCATATTACACAAATTTGATTGATCACAACAATCTATTTAATTATCTATATTATATTTTATAGCTTACTTACATGTTCCATCATTTGATGATTGGGATGAACACATCTTTAAGTATTGGCCTTTGGTCTTAAGTTTCCCACCATAAATAGGCTCACTCACTCCATTAGATATTTGTACACTTCAAAAATTTAAATTTTCAAATTGTAAATGCATCCATTAGATATTTTGATCTGAGCTCCCATATGCCATTAGATCTTCAAATTTGTATGAACTTTACCTCTGTCTAACATTAAACCTCAAGCACTTGGTCTAATCTCATTACTTCTTGATACTTTGGAATGAATACACTCCATATATCCTATCAAATTAGTTTTATCTTTAACTCACCTATGTGTCATCAAACATTGATCACTTGATCCCATTGACTCCACTCACTCTATTAGATCTTCATTGCATGATCACATGCTCACCGTTCAATCTTCTAATAAGCTTAAAATTTATCTCTGACAAGCTCCCATGAATGTGACACTTGGAAACCTTGTGTGAATTTTTTACATTTGTTGTTAGTGCCCATGCTTATGACATTTGTCATCCTCACATGCCTTCTATACATTGACATCAATGACCACGCTTGTGATACTTGGCACCCTCATGTTCATTCTTGGGTACATTTGATGTATTACCTTTGATATGCTTCATTATATCTTAAATGTATGATTAAGTGATAACTATTGATCGAGATGGGACAAATCTTAAGTCAATGACTTAGGAAATATAAAGTTTTAAAACATTGCTTGAGCTGGTAATTACTAGATGAAAGGGGTCGATTTCAAAATGATGATAAGGACTTAATATATAACTAAAGTAACCAATTCTTCCCTATATCCTATCAACCTCAAAATATATCATGCCTATGAATTCCATCACTTAAACCCTTAGTGTTTAACTAAGAAACCCTATAATTTTCAAGAGCTAAAATAAAGTATTTCTAAGTTCATTTCTCTTCATCTAAAACTATAGACCATATATCTGGGATGCACTCAAAAGACCCATAACAGATCTTCAATCAATTTATATTCAATCCTCCATAAATGGTCTCTATAAAATCATGACAACTTTACATCATGTAACTATAAAACATGTTCTTCTCTCCAATCTCATGCCAATAATCTCCCTTTTGAAATCAATGAAAATCATATTGTCAATAATGCCATTTACCTAATGTACAAACTTATTTATACATAGTCAGATTCTTCCATTATAAAACAAAACTATAGTGACTTGATGTCTCATTCAGGATTATGTAGGTAACACTCGATTCATATTGAGGCCAACTCAGTAACCCCTATGCCATATTCTCATAATTTTGTGAGAAATTTAAGTTTGAACACTCTTGTCATTCTATAAGCATCTTTAATCATGCTCTTTCCATTTTAAAATTTTATTTATTATGTGTTTCATAATTATCCATTGAGTTGAGATGCCTAAAAAAACTAAAAACATAGATGTATGGATGACCATTTAGATTGTATCCTCACCACTCAGGATGTGCATCTCATGGGTGATAGGTATAGCTAAAGTTTCTCATGGATATTATCATGACCATTTCCATTTTCCTATTCTATTTTCTAATTTTATTTCATCCCATTCCTAGGAGTACTAAATTTGGTGTGAAGTTCACATTAGACCTTATTTCCATGGGACTATGCAAGTAGTATCCAATTGCCTAGTGTATTTTGAGCTAGCTCAACTAGTTTTAGCGATTGATTTTATTCACAATTCTCTAAGATCATTCCTTTATTTAAGTTTTTCTCCACCGATGATCTCACCATTTTGTGAGATATTTATTCTCTCATCATTTTTAATCTCATTCTCCTTCTCAAACTTAGACGTAGTAAGCATTATGAACCTCATTCATGTGTGAGCACTTGTAGATTATCTTTTACTATGGTTTTAGCCTAAACCATAATCTCATGCTCTCATGATTTATTTGTGTTGATGCATTCCTAATTATGAGTGTCATCTCTCTCTTTCCCTACACACTTAGTATTTTTTGAGACCATTCCCATATTACTCTACATGTCAATCATGTCTTCTTGTCATTTAGTTTCTTCTATCCCATATCCTAGGAGAACTACATTTGGATTGAAGTTCATGTTAGATATCACGTCTATGGAATTATGTAGGCAACATCCACCTACCTAGTGCATTTGATGTTAGATTGACACCCTTACTTTTATTCTATCCCCCCATTTTGTTTATTTTTGTCATTATCTCCTATAGCATAGGGGAAATCTTTGCCATTTTATTTTTGTTGTTGTTCCCTATGGTCTAGGGGTAAAATTATGTCTATTATTCTAGTGTTATTTTACCTATGTCATTTTCTACCTAGCTTAGGGTTCACCTTGTCACCAAGAGTAACACCTATATTATACATACACAAAAAATTTGTATTCTATTTGTACTAACTTTATGATTAACCATTTATTATATATTGCCTTTATCTATTTAGAATAGTTTATTTATTGCACTTTTCTTTGCTTTGGATTGTTTATTTCTCTTGTTTGTGTTATTTTTTTTTGGCCATGTTTATTTTTGTCTATTGGTGTTTTATTTTTTGTTTTTATTTATTGGTGTTTTGTTATTGTTTTTATTTGTTGATTTTTTTGTTTCCCCTTTTTTGTCTATATATTTCTTAGTTATTATAAGATTCTTACCCTTTATTTACACTTGCATCTTAATTACCCATATCTTGTACTTGAGTTGGGAATTAGTGTACACTCCTACACTTAGTTTATTTTAGTATATTCACTTGGGATTTGATTATTCATATCTTACACCTAAGTGACATATACTTGCATTTAAACTAGTTTTTCCATGGTTTGGATACACATTGTTATTATATTTTTTTATAACTATGATACATAATATCCAAAGTTACTTCAAAATTAGGACAATGAATCTATTCGACAATGTAGTGGGAAGTACTCATTATTATTCACACCTATCGAAATCCTTGACCTACCCACACACTACCCAAATGTAAAGTAATTAAATCACACATTAATAGTAATCACTACTAGTTAGGATGTGCATCTCTATACTAGTAGGTAGTCCCAATTCATGTTTCTCCTTTATTTTAGCTTAATATTATACTATCAGTATAAATTGAATACATGATCCCCCTTTCTCAATTTTCCATAATGGGGAAATATGACTTGTATCACACTTTTATTTTCCCTATTGGTGGAAACCACTGTGACAATTATTATAACCACCTTTGGGTAAATAATTATTTTTTGATCTATCCACCTTACTGGGGATTTTTCATTATGATAATGATTATAACCACCTTTGGGTAAATCATTATCTCCATTTACCCTAATGGGGAATCTCACTATACTGATGATTATAACTAACTTTGGGCAAATTGTTATTTTCATCTACCTTACTAGGCCATTTACTATGCCATTTGATTACAAACACCTCTAGGTAGATTAGTATTTCCACCCTCATTACCTATAAGTCACCTCAATTTATTATTTTTGAGGGAATTTTCAATGACCTTATTTAACACACAATCCTTAGAAAGGTCATCTAGGGCTCATTCATCAAATTTTGGGGCATTAGATAAGGCATTAATGACTTTCTCATTCTTTTATAATATGTTAGTGTGCCTATATCTTGCAATGCCTTCCAAAATAAGGGCAAATTATAGAGACCCCATTTTAGCCACAACTATGTGCAGTAGGATTTTTAAGCTCTATGTGGATTTAACAATGTAAATTTTAAACTCAAATATCAAAACTACTTAGTTATAATCTAGAGCCATTAGTACTAAATCTAAAAAGATGAAATCATAAGTCAAACTAGCATTATGATCCTAAAGATAAATTCTCCAAATCATGATCAAATGGATGAAAAATAAGAGATTGGATGAGGTGTTACCTTAGACTCAAATTGGACATTATGATGGCATGATGAAGGATTATTGATTAAGGATGCTTGAGATTAGTTTGGCATGGAGACATTATGAATTTTATAGATTGTTGATTGGTTTAACATGGATTTTTTATGAATATTGGAGATTATAGTTAGCTCTCAATAGAGGAGTGGCCTTGTTTAAATATAAAATGGAGGGAGAGATCAAGGGTAGAGATTTGAAGTTGGTTGGAGGAGATCAAGGGTTGTAGATTATCCAAGGAATTTAAAATTCCTTAAAAGCCTCTAGATTTAGAGGCTTCTAGAGATGAGGGGTTAGAACAAAGAAGAAACACCCATAATGACTACATTAATTAAGCTTAGGTATGTTTTAGGTGAGTGATTAGGTAGGGATTAAGGAATAGGGGTATAGGAGAGCCTAGACATAAGCTAGCAGGTGAGCCATTGGGAATTTAAAATTCTCAAATAATAGCTAAGATATGATTAGGATAGGATAATGTATATTTAGGATAAATTAATTATTGGTTAGATAAAATAAAGTTAGTGAATTATTAAATATTTAAAGGGTATATTAGATAAATGGAGTAGGAAGAGGGGATAAATTATCAAAATAAATTAGAATAAATGAGATGATAAAAATTAATGTTGTCTAATATTAATATTAATGACAATAATATAGATGAGAAAATTTAGGTGCATACATTTTTTCCCTTTTTGAAAGGGAATTTCAAGTGGAGCAAAGTGGAAGGAGTAATGGTATTTCAAATAAAAACCGTGTCATGGATAAATTTTAGTAGATGATGTTAGTGGATATGATGCCCCCTCGAGGGCACATGCAGGGAAGAATGAGATGGATGGACACTCAAAATTATAAATTAGGGGTGGGATGTAATGGATATATGATGGGATGAGATGCTAGATGTGAGATATAAAATTAATAAGATGATCGACCTAAGTAATGAGCTACAAATTAATGATGCCCCTGACAAAGACACATGAATAGGGAGTAGTGATTATGGGTGTTATGATTGTCAACACATCCCAAGGGGGAATCAAATATAACATTATGATGATAAGATTAAAGGCTACCAACTTTAGATGTTTACCAAGTAAGGATACATGCAAGGGAGAGATATAAGCTAGAATAAGACAATTATTTGATAAGATTAATGATGGGTGTAGTTTAAAGCTAAATTTATCAATATAATATTAGTGATGATATACAATAATGATAGAGTTGAGTGACAAAAAAAATTAATTTCATCAAATCAATAGGTCATAATGTGATGACAACCCTAAAAAGGTCACATTTAAGGGATAAATAATCAATTAGTGATTGATGGAAGAAAAGATGGATGTGGTGATTTTGTCAGGCCTAATCAACAGGTATGGGTGATTCAAGAAAAAGATTAAGGAAATGATGATGGTGATTGGTCAATATATTTAATGATTATAGATCAAGTATTTGACTAATGTAGGACTAGAGGATGATGATGAATGAAAAAGATAGTGGCCAATCTAGCCTTGGGAACTAAAAAGTAGATAAGTGTTACCTACATAGTCTGAAAAGACCTCAAGCTAATGTAGCTCCAACTTGGGGACACAAGATGATGATGATGTCAATGATTAGAGGATGAATATGATGACTATTAGTGATTAGGGGAAGATGTTAGTGAGTAGAGAATATGATGATAAAATATTGGATGTTAGATAGAAGAGTCTAGGGGATTAGATTCATAATGGGAATAAGGATGATTAGATGATTAGATAAGTGATGAAAGTGTAGATGATCAAGCCATAAAAAATTTCATAAGGCTCATCCTAGTCTAATTAATCTAAAATATATGACACTTGAAATTATAACCCATGACATAGACATGATCAAGAGGACATGGTGCCAAAGTGCATGGGCAAGTAGCAAACTCTACATCCTTGAGGGAACTTGTGGTGTACTCATAGCATCCATGTTCATTGCATAATAGACAAAAATAAATACAAGACATAATATAAATTCAAGATAAAATACATTAAAAAAAGTCAAACAATAGACACAAAACACACATAAGTATGTACATGAAATTCCCCATGGTCTTGTCTAATTATGGGATGAGTGATTAGGTGATGGGTTGGATGATCAAGATGTGATTATGGACTTAGGATGGACTTATATTTGGATATGGTGAACATGATTATGATTATGAGTAAGATTTTCCCCTAATTTAGGATGGAAGGATGGATGACTAATTTGGTCTTAAAATCTAATTGAAAAGTGGCCAAGGAAGGTGATTTAGAAAAGTGATGACCAAGGATTACCAATAGACAAGGCCCTATAAGAGTTTAATCTAGTAAGGAAACTATGAGATGGTGGGATTAAATACCTTTTATACTAATAAAGAGTGATTGGATGGGTGCTAGGTATGAAGAGGCAATGTTAAATAAGGTAATGGGATCAATTACCTTTCACACTAGCAAAGAGGTGATGTGATGGGTGCTAGGTGTAAACATGAATTGATATGGAAATGGTGGGTTCTAGATTAAATTATTTGACAAAGTTATGTGTGTCAATAATACCTAGGCCAATGATGAGATTAATGATATGAAGGGATAAGTAACCACTGGGATTGGATTTCAAGACTAAACATTGTATCCAAGGATGATGGATGACATAAATATGGATATCAGATGGTATAAAGATGGATGTGACTATTAGATTAGACATAAGACAAGACACCATGGTTTATTTTTTGGCTTTTTCAAATTTTATGATTTTTAGGTTTTTTTGGAATATTTCAATTTTAGGGATTTTTGGAATATGTATGTACACTATGCAAATGGGGTTACTAGAAAAGGGAGCACCAAGCCTAGAAACTAGGATGAGGATGGATGGAATGATGGATGAGATGACAAAAGGATGAAGTGATGTGGACAAGGGGATGAGGACCAAGGAAGAAGGGACAATTATTTCAAATAACCACATCATGAAGGAACCATATGTTTTAGTTTATTGAGTGTTCATTAGAAGATATGCCAAGATGATTTGGGAATTATTCTCAAGACACCTTCCATTCCTTATGAAGGCCAAGATGATGGGTAGGAACAATGGACTAGGGGATAAGATGGATAAGGATGACATGCATGGGTGATATGGACACAATTGATGAGGGATGGATGAAATGGATGCATTATACCCCTAAGTGTTTAAGGTACAATACAGATAGTAGAATATTTTACCATGATTTTAGGAATTGGTTTCCATCATGGTACTTTCCCAAGGTGCTAGAAGACTGGTTCTAACCATTGGATGAATGATTTTTATTTCACTTTTTTTTGACATCTTAATCTATTAGATTTTGGTAAGATACAAGATTTAGGCTTATGATTGTTAGCCAACACTTTTATATGATGGATGCTAGATGCCTATATTTCTTGGTGGCCTTTAGTGATTCTTGATGGTGACCCCTCTAGATATCTAGACCAGGTGTCTTTATCACCCCTATAAGAGACAATGTTGTTCAGGGAGGTGATGTGAGGTATAGATTCCATTAGAGATTAATTTTGATGGATGATAGGATCAAGATAGGATGGTATGATGGGTGATGGAGGATTAGGATTGGTAGTTGCATACATCATTAGAGATATGGGATATGATTTAATTGATTGGTGACAATTAAAAAAAGACTATAGGAGATCCAAGACACTTTGACTTTGTTGTTCATCTTTGATCTAATTACTTGATGGATGATCAGCCATGATTTTGACATGATTTTGATCATTTAAATTTATTTTATTTTGACTTCCATTTAGTGCCTAAATTTGGTATTCACTAGGGAATATTGATTTTTGAGTTGATAAACAATTATTATTTTGACTTTGATAGTCCCCTAGTGCTAGATATTGGGCTTCACTAAGAGAAGACTTTTTTGGATAAGGATGATGATCTAATTCTTATTGATGTTGACTAGAGGATTAAAGGTGATTATATTATTATGATTTACTTCTATAATATCATCTTGGACCTTTAAATTTATGGCACACATCATATTTCTCAAGAAAGGGTCCAATGATCCATGGTCCTATTTGTCCCTATGGAAGGAGGTGATTAAATGATCATTGATGGGAAGGAAAGGATATATGATGGAGGAAGATGGGGGAGATGATATGAGGAGGTTAATAAGTTGTGATGGGTAACATAGTCTTCATAGGGGTTCATAGGAGATCCAGTTTCATCATCAAATAAAATCTCCTCAAGATCAATAAAAGGATCACAAGGATTGGTTGTAGTATACACATCCAAATGAGGATAAAATTCAATCTAATTATCTTTGACAAATAAATATTGTAATAATTATGTTATGACTTCATCATCCTCATTGGGATCTAAAGGTATGACTGGTGATGGATTGGAGGTACCTAGATTAGAGGCATTCTAAAAAAAGATGGGCATTATTAGCATCAATGAGGGATAATGTTTTTGATAAGGAATATGACTTAGATCTTATAGTTAAATGTGATCCTACTAAGGATAAGACTTATGATGTTAACTTTTATACAAAATTTTATTTACAAGTTGTGTTGATGATAATATGAGATTCATTATCCATAATTAAGCTCCCAACATAGGGTGTTTGATGTGATGGGTGAAAGGGAGATGAGGGATGAATGATGGATTTGCCAAAGATAGGTCCATGAGGGACGGGAGGACTAGGATTATGAATAGATTCAGCTATGATGGAGGATTTGATGATAGGAGTGGTGCCTTGACCTTGGCTTGGATGGGAAGGGATTGATCTTAATTGGGAATAAAATCTTGGCATTCTTTTTCTTATTCACCCAAGAATTTAGACTCATATGGTTTGTTCTCAATCATTGTATCACCACAGTCAATGAGATATTGGGTATAGTCTTTAAATTATTGAAATTGATTAAGATTATACCACTAGGTTTAGTGATATATGTAGTATTAATTATCCTTATACCAGGAGGACTTAAGCTTAGTAGGATCAAGATGTCAGATGGGTGGATAGACCATCATTTTGGTGGTGAGTATTTGTTTAAAAAGGGATTCCAAATAGATAGGAAGGGGAATATAAGAACCCAATTCTCTTTGTGACATAAATTTGGAATCATTAGTTTTTAGATCAGATGAGTGTTGACATGACTAGGTGGATGGATTGGTAGTAGTCAAGGTGGCTAAGATTGGATTCCTTTTGCTAGTATGGGAAGGGGAAGTAAATGGTTTATGGCTAATAGATTGAGGATTGGTACATGAATCACATGGAGGGGCTTGGACAAGAGGTGAAATGGGTTGAAAGGGATCAACCCCTTTGGGAAGTGGTACACCCATCATAATAAACCATAAGAGGATCTCATCCCTATTGGTAGCTATGTATTGGTCTATGAAAGTGGGGTCTAATTGCATGGTTATGGTTGAAAAGTGATTCATGATGGAAGGCTAAGGATTAGGGATGGTTTAATAAAAAAAATAGGTTATAAGGACCAAGCTAGTATGATAGGTGATGATGATGACATGATAAAATAATATATTAAAGACTATGACTAGATTTTAAATTGATAGTACAATAGGTGCTAATGAACTATCAATAATGTGTAGTCTTCAAGATTAAAAAAAATTAAGGATTGTGATGGATGCCTAGATTCAAACTAGCAAGAATATGATATGATGGGTTCTAGTTATGAATAGGCAAGGATGATAAAGACTAGATTGATGATGATGGGTTGCTATATTGAAACCAACAAGGTGATAAAATGATAGCAGGATACTGACTAGGGTATGCAACCTAATCAAAGGATGAATGATAGTGTATTGGGATGATAGGATGATGTGGATGATAAAAGGACTATCTTAGAACCTTAAACCAATTTTGCTCAAGATAGCATGGGATATGATCTATGTGAAGAAAGTGATTAGAATAATAGGATAAGGACAAGTGTGATAATAGGTGATGATGAAAGGGTAAAATGGATGAGGTGGGGATGGTTTAGACCTGTATGTAACCTAAAAGCCAACTAAGATAAGATAGGATGAGGTTAAATTGGATGGGTGATGAAGATAAGGTTTAAATAAGTGATGGGGTATGGACTTAGGACAAGATTTGGGTAAGAGATGTACATGATGGGAGGATGACCAATGATGGGGGGATATAATGGGACTAGGAAGGGATGTATAAAATTAAAAAAAAAGGTATGTACAAGTGATAGGTTAAGAATGTACAAGACAAGATGTAGCTGATGAAGATGTAGATTAAGATTATGGTGGATAATGGGATGATGACAAGGATGACCAAATAATATAATGATGTCATAAAGATATAAAGGATTGATTGTGGATGTAGGATAAGAGGTGGTTAAGATTATGATATGTGGATGATGGAATTTTGGCCAATGGGTGGAGATGACTAGACTAGGATGAGATGTAAACAAGGTGGGGGATGGGATAAAGATATAAGAGGATGAAAACAAAGGTGGACATGATGATGGTGATGAGATGATAGTTTTGATTAGATAATAATATACATAATATATATATATATATATATATATATATATATATATATATATATATATATATATATATAGAGAGAGAGAGAGAGAGAGAGAGAGAGAGAAAAGTATGGTAGGATGTGAAAAGGACCTGTTGTCACCAAATCTTGTAGCCTAAAAGATATTTTTCAAGTCTCTTCTAGATTTGGTCAACGTTAGAACATTTCTAGGCATGTGGGCATACCTATAGAGGAAATGAACCTCTAGATTTAAAGGGTTAGCTCCTTGAATGTATCTCTATAAAACAAATTCTATCTAAACTAGTTTACTTGAAGGGAAAAGAGTTATAAATTGCGTAAAAGGAAACCTACTCTACGAGTGGTGATGCACCAAGATTATCTTCCATGTGAATATCATATTCTAGTACACAATATAGTAAAACACATAGACCATCTTCAAGATCTAAGGATTTTAACATAAGTATTTTAGTATAAAGGAGAGATGTCTAAAATAACACAAGGTAAATGAACTGAAAGGCAAGTTTCACATTTGAAGAATAGTTATACACTTACAACAATTTAACACACTTGAATGCACTCTATATGACCTATAAGACTAAGAAATTTTTCTCAGGTGTGAAAGATAAAAGATGGAAAGATGGAAAATCATCACTTGCTATCACTATACATCACTTATATGCTTAGATAATTCTTTAGAACTTGAAATAAAAAAGACTTGTACTAATACTTAAAGGAAAAATCTGACATCAATCTAGCATGGCTTCACCATACATTGTGTGGAACTTATTTTCACTAGTCTAAGGGTTGTATTTATAGTAGAAAGGAAGTGAGAGGGAAGGTTTTTTGGCACTAAAAAGATGAATCAATCTATTAAAAGCCTCCAACCATGGTTGTAACTGTCTCTACAAATAATACTCATTTGGGCCATTTTATTGATCCATGTCACCTCAAGTGGTTACATAGTTAGCTTGCTCTCTCAAAGATGCTTCCCCAATATTTACACTAGTAGAATCAAGATATTCTAAGCTGAGTAATGATATCAATGTAGTTATTAAAAATAAGTCCACCTATTATAGATTTATCTTGATGCTAACAATTTCTCACTGGCTCAGTAAGGTGTGTAACGACATAAGGGATAGTCCTTTTCATTCTATTAGCCTTGGAGATGAAACCACCTAAAGTCTTTGTGTATGCCTTCATGGCATTTATCAGAATGTTATATCCACATGTATGTCCACAAACATCCCTTGAAAGCTTGTCCCAACTTGACTTTAGTTGAATGTTCAATCCCTATAGAGCCCCTTAGCCTTTCTTCTTTTGATTGGTCATCAAAAATAACTCAGATATTGATCTGATCAAGGTGATGTGATCCCTTTGATCTACTTTATTTCACTCCATCTAATATTCAATGGATGAACAATTTGATCCCTGAGGTCTTTGAACCTTCAAGTGAGGACCATCAATCTACTTGGGACCCACTATTTAAATACCAATGGCTAGCCCATAACTATTTAAATGCCAATGGCTAGCCCATCACCCTGAAGTTGAGGTCTATATAAATATCACTCTATTGGAACAATTCTTTTGAGATATTTTCCTCAGACCTATTGCTTTGGCATCTTTCCCAAATAATTTTCCTATAGATAATTCTTTTAGACATTCTTCTAAAAAGTGCCCTTTAGATTTTACTTCTGGCCCACTTTTGTTGAGAATAACCCTTCAAACTTTTTGTAAATGCCTCTTTGGAAAACCTAAACATTCCCTTCATCTTTTTGAAATGTTCCTTCATAAATCTTGGAAATGCCTCTTCAAAAAACTTGAAAAGGACACTTTCTTGAGAAAAGAACCTCTGGCAAGGTGTGTAGGGTACTTTCATGAGAAATGATCTTTAAATATTTTTGAAATGTCCCTTCAAAATTTTTGAAATATCCCTTCATACATTTTATAATGTCCCTTCAAACTTTTTGCAATGTCCCTTCAGACTTTTTGAAAATGCCTTTGCCTATAAAATAATTTCTTTAGAAAGACCGTTTCAGATAAAATGTCTGAGACAATTCCTTTAGAAAAATTGTTTCAAACAAAATGTTTGAAATAATTCCTTCTAAAACATTTTTTAAGATAAAATGTTTGAAACATATCTTTGTCGAAGGAAATAAAACTTGGCCAAAAGACTGAACAAAAGCTATTTTAGGAATCATTTCAAAAAAAAAATCCAAAATAATTCCCCACACTTGTGAAAAAAAATTTAAACAAAACTTCCAAAGAAAATAATGCTTGTGAAAAAATATTAAACAAAAACTTCATGCGATAGGCAAATTTTGAATGCTGCACTTGGCCAAAAAGAAAGAAATGATGCAAAAATTGAGAGTGAAAATTGGCCAAAATTCTTGGAAATTCCTAGGGGTGGCATGCCTACTATGCCTAAGACCAGTTTCCTATCCTTCCATTTGGCATGAAGTCACACATATAGGCACCCAAAATGACTCGAACAAACCTTTATCTCAAAAAACACAAGTTGGTTGATTTACATGCATAAAGGCAAATACACACACCTAATAAAAGGAAGGAAATACACCTATGCTATAGATCACTTAGGTTACACAACAACAAACCAAAGGAAACACACATGTGTTCAAATAGAACACTTAGGTAACACAACCAAGCTGAAATAAAACTAGACTAAACAAACACACATATGCTACTATTTACAAAATAAACTTGCAAGGACTAAGAGCAGAACTTTAGATCTATCCCATTCATATGGATAGGCAATTATTCTCCATTCATCTTGGTTAATGAAAGGATTTGTTTTGATTGCACTTGTTAAAGATGTAAGTACCACTCCATAAAGCATCAAAATTTGTATGGCTACCCAATTTTTCTCTATCCTCATCCCATTTTAGAACCAAGTCACCTTACTTGAACACTCTTGTACTTGTTCTTTTGTCAAAGGACTTCTTCATGATTACTTGATGGTGTTCCATGGCCTTGTGTGCATTGTCTCTTGCTTCTTGCAGCTACATTAGTTCTGTCAATCTGACTTCTATTGGAGTATTTTCAAGTAGTTGTAGTTGATGTGCAAGCTCTAGAGTAGGGAGTTCTTGAGATATGGACAACCTAGCCTCTCTCTCATAAACAACCATAAAGGGAGAATAACCAATTGATATTTTAGAAGTAATCCTATCATCCCATAATTTTGTCTTCAACTTGGTGTGCCATGCTTTTTGATTATTCTCTAATGTCTTCTTGATGATCTTGATGAGATTCTTGTTAGTAGACTCAGCCAATCCATTACCTTGAGGGTAATAGTTGGATGAGGTACTCAAGTAAAATCCATTATTATTTTCCCAATAAAATTTATTAACACTTAAGAAATCAAGTGCATTATTAGAAACGATAACATGGAGAACTCTAAACCTTGTTATAATGTTCTCATAGAACTCCGAGATTAGCATTTTCACTTGCCTCCTTTAATGCAATAGCCTCTACCCACATTGTGAAGTAGTCAGTAGCAATCAATATCCATTTGTGTCTAACACTTGATGGAGGGTTGATCACACTAATGAAATCAAGGGCCCATTGTATGAAAGGTTGGTCTACTTAGATAGGATTCAATGAAAGGGCTGCAAGTTTCTATTTGCCTACAAGGAAGGCATATTGAGGACACATCTTAGCCCAATGGTAATAGTCCTTAAAAATACTAGGCCAATAGTAACCATCCCTCATTATCTTTGCAACCATAATCTTAGGAGAGAAAAGACCTCCATTTTCACCATTTTGAAACTTTTCTAGCAGCATACCAAACTAATAATGGTTAACACACCTCAACAACACAACATTCACGTCTTTCTTAAAGAGAACACCATCTTCAAGATAGTAAGGAATGGATTGAAATCTAAAATACCCCCTTTGATACTTGTTCAAGCCATTGGGGCACCCAGCATTTTGAAGAAAACTAATGATGTTTTGTGTCTAACTTTGAGCTTGTATGTGATTAACTGATTGGGGGAAAACTCGATTCATCAAGACTTCCTCTTTTTGCTCTCAAAACTCTAAAGCTAAATTCTCACATAACCCTTTTCCTTTTACCAATTTTTTCACCTTAATATCCACATCATACTCTATTACCTTTATAATCCACCTAGCTCTCTTTTCATTGAGGTCTTTGCTTAGGAGAAACTTCTTAGTGCTAGGATGAGAAACCATGACATGTATGTTGTTGTTTGAAACCATGTGTCTAAATTTTTTCAATACTCTTATCATAGATAAAGATTGTTTTTCAAAAAATGTATACTTGACCTCGTAATCTTCCAATCCTTGGCTAAAGAATGCAATTGGTCGCTCTACCTCTTCATCATTCTTTTTCATAAGCATAGCTAAGATTGTACCAAGGTTAGCAAAGGTATAGAGTATGAAATATTTGGCAAAGTTTGGGTTCAAGAGAGTAGGAGATTTTGCAATTTCTTATTTAATTACCTCAAAGCTATTCTTACCTTCCTCTGTCCAAGCAAAAGTTTGGTTCTTCTTGAGCATGACTATGATAGGCTTTACCAAAGTTGCAAAGCTTGGAATAAACCTTCTTAAAAATATTATTTTTCCCCAGAAGCTTTGATTTCCTTTCTTTTTTTGAGGCTAAGACAAGCCTATAATAGCCTCAATCCTTTTAGGGTCAATATACAAACCTTCTTTTGAAATAATATGACCCAATAACTTACCTTCATGGAGAACAAAGATGCACTTTTTTATATTAAGGGATATTAAATAATCCCTACAATTTTCAAACACTTGCCTTAAATGTTCCATATGATCAGTACCATCCTTCAAAAAAACATTTATATCATCAAAGTACATAAGTAAAAATTCATTGATCAAACCTTTAAGAGTCATGTCCATTGTCTTATGAAATGTAGCTCCAGCATCAAACAAACCAAATGGCATCTTCCTATAGGCATAGGTCCCCAATTTTTTAGTGAAGGTGGTCTCGAACTAATCTTCTTCATTTACCAATATTTTATTGTAATTTGAATAACCATCAAGAAGTGAAAAACATTGAGAACTTGAAATAACTTGCAGAATTTATTCCATAGAAGGTAGTGGATAATGATCCTTGAGAGACACCCTATTAAGGTCTAGAAAATCCACATAAAGTCTGATCTCTCCATTATTCTTATGGACATGTACAAGATTCACCACCCAAATTGAGTTTTTGATAGGAAAGATAATCCTAAACTCGATCAACTTGGTCAACTCTTTCTTCATGAGTTCATCTATCTTGGGATTGATAGGCCTTTGTTTCTACCTAATTAGTTTAGGCCCAGGTTCTAACTCAATAGTGTGATGAGATGCACTTGGATCAAACCCTTTCAAATATTTATATTCCCAAGTAAAAATGTCATTAAACTCTTTGCATGGTTTAATAAAGGCCTACCTCTTAGAAAGGGAACATATCTTACTAATTTTTAGAAGCTTGTCCTTGTAAATCATGACTCTCTCATAGTTCTCTTATTTCATGGACATGATCACTCTTTATTTATTTTTTTGATCATCTTCATTGAAAACACTCTCCAAATTAATCATCCCTTTAGTTATCTTGTTTGTATTTAGTTGAATAACGTGCTCTTCATATTTATCATGTGGTCTCTTTTGGTTTTTTGAGGAGAATTCTGCCCCTTTTTGTAAGAAGTGTGCAATGTGTTCATCACTTTCAAACACTTGCCATGAACCTTCATTATCTAAGATAGAAGGCCTCATAATTATCTTGATATGAGACTAATATTTCTCCTTCCCTACATCAGTAACTGCATCAAATTGTGCTCCTATGATAGCCAATCTATCAACATGTTTATTTGAATCCCTTGGTATGGGTTATGTGTTGAAGGCATCAAAGTCTTCAAGTATGTCCCATACCCTATGATTATAGGATTTAAGCAAGGTATTCTTGGATATATATTTATTTCTCTCTTGATGTATGACCAATTCACTATCCCCATAAATGTTCAAATTTTGTATCCCTCTCTTCTTCACCCATTAGAAGCCTTAAACTAGGCCTTCATATTCTACCACATTCTAGATGCAGCTAAAGTGTAATATATATGAGGAGTAGTATTAATTATTTGATGGATAATTTAACATAATTCCAACTCCTAAACCTACTTTTATTCTTGAGCCATCAAAAAAAAATTCCCATATCCCTTCAAGTTCATGATCTTCATTAGCGAGTGAAGGAATAGAAGCATATTTTTCATGCATAAAATAAAATACCAAAACAATATCTTATATGAATTTATATGGATCAATTACATGCATTTAAGTGCTATACTTATCAAGGAAAAGATCAAAAATACCTTCAAGGGGGAGCATGCTTCACCATCCATGACATCTTCTTCTTCTTCTTCTTTACTAATTAGATAATTCTTATTTTAATTTATCTTCATGTATGGCTCAATATGAAACCTTGATAAGGGATGTGTCCTTAAACTCACCTTGGTTCCATAACTAATTTTAAAATATATAAAAGAGAAGTCATCATAAAGGTATCCTCCTATCTTAGCTGTGAAGTCCCTTGACAAGTAGAAAGTAAAATGAGTTGAAAGGTCTACCACCACAATGTCTTGTATAATGGGGAAACTTGGGAAATCATGTAGAAAGATTTTCAAACCTCGGACCAATCCCACTATCTTGGTTGTAATCCTATTAATCTGTAGCACACCTTTACTATGTGGTTCATACTTCAATACTAACTTATCAGCCGCCACCTTAGGCATGATAATGGTACTAGCTCTAATATCTACAATACAATTGTGAACCAACTTGTTTCCCATAATGAGTGTGAGGTAGAAGGCTGGAGGATTTTTAGATTTAGTGGAGGGATATAAGACATAATTTGGAGTATTGGTAAGAGCTACACTATTTTTTTTTGAAGTTTTAAGGGCTACATGAATATTTGCAAGCTATTCTTGTAAGAACATCTTTTGACCAAGCATATGCAAGACTTCCTAAAGAGATATGCTTTTCTTGGTATTATTCAAAGAATCAAAAATGTTTAGAGGGGAAGTATTAACCTTTTATTTTATTCTTGAAGGTAGTGAGGGATCTTAAACTTATTACATTTTAGGCTTGATAGTTTTGCTCACATTCTAACTTTGTCAGGGAATATGACTAGTAGTAGGTACTGCACTAGGATTCACACTTTATAGCCTTGGAGGGGATTTTATTAGAGTCACATGTGCTTATATAACACCTCCCAAAGATATTTTTTTAGATCTTGTGTTGGTATCAACTGATGCTTTGATTCAACACATAATCATCTTTCACTTGAAATTTCATCATACCTACACATTGGCTGCTACCTATTCCATGAATATCCCTTTGCATGAGATTTGATTCTTCTGATATCACATAAGGAGTAGATTATTCTTATGCCACCAAAGCTTGGATATATTCTCCATAATCATACATAGACTGCCCTTGAGGTTGTCTCTATTGGTCTAAATGATCCTCTCCTTAGACTATATTAGCATGTATTAGAATAAAAACCTTCATGGAAGGAGTGGAATTAAGATTATAGGCATTGGGATGCCTATTGAAACCTTGTTGACCTTTTACTCTTCCATGGTAGTTGTATTGAGGTGGAGCTCCATAGCCTTGCTAAGGATAGTATTGACGGTCAGGTGGAGCACTTTCCTATAATTGAGCTTGCTTGAGTTGATCTCGTAATGATCAGATCTCTTCATATTTATCCATAATATTATCCATCTTCATGGGAATAGTTATCATCTTGGAATTGGTGTTAGGAACTTGTGATATGTTTGGAGCTTCACTGAGCTATGAGACAAAAAATGTATATAAACTCTTGGAGGTAGCTTTCTAACTTGTATCAAGATTCTCAGCTTCAATAGCTATCTCATATGCATCTGACAAAGTAAATCCTCCCATTGAATAAAATATTACTGCCACATTAGTACCAATAACCTTGAGATCAGTGGGAAACAAAAATCTCAAAGGAGGTCTCATGATAGGGGCAACCTATGCCATGTCCTTTGAAATATTTCATTAAAATCTCCCATATATTTGTTATGACCTCTCTTTATCACATTCAGCTAATTGATTAGTGATGTATGGTCACTATTATTCTCAAATCTATTTACCAACAATTCCCCAAATCCATCCCAACTTGTAATGTAACCACCTTCCAACATCCTATACCAGTCAACTGCTTTACCTTTTAGAGACATAGAAAACAATCTAATGGATATGTTTTCTCAGGTGATAATATGGAAATCACAAAAATTTGAAATGTCCCTAATATGATCAGATGGGCTAATAAGACCCTCTCCATTGAAACTAAGGAGATTCTTGGTAGCATTGGGAGGAATAAGGTCATATATAAGAAGGTCGATTGAATTTTGGGTGTCAAAGGCTGGGAAAGGTTATTGCCTATCCATTTATCCTATATCTTCAATATCCTCAACTTATTCTTCTTATTATTCAAAACCTCCTTACCTAGGATCTCTAAGTGTTAGGAATGGTTTAGGTTGTTCTTCAATAAGAGCTTCATCTAGAGGGGCTTGATCAAATATTATAGATGACCTAATGAGGACCATGAAGTATAATGTGGGAAACTTGATCTACAACTAGAGATTCTCACCTTTTAGAGTTTCCAACTGCTAGATTAAGAATATTTTTGCAACCTTAGGCTTGTCAAGACCAACATTCACCTTGACATGTAAATAATTAGGACTAGTGGTCCCACTGGGCATGTCAAAACCATTATCACCAAATCATTCACCTTAGAAGAGAGTGTTTAAGTCTCTTCCAGATTTGGGCAATGTTGGAACATTTATAGGCATGCGGGTATACCTATAGAGGAAATGAACCTCTAGATTTAAAGGGCTATCTCCTTGAATGTATCTTTGTAAAATAACTTCTGACTAAACTAGTTTGCTTAAATGGAAAAGAGTTAGAAATTGCATAAAAGGAAACCTACTCTAAGAGTGGTGATGCACTGAGATTATCTTTCATGTGAATATCATATTCTATTGCACAATAAAACAAAATTCATGGACCATCTTCAAGCTTTAAGGATTCTAACACAAGTATTTTAGTATAGAGGTGAGATGTATAAAATAACATAAGATAAATAAACTAAAAGTCAAGTTACACATTCAAAAAATAGTTATCATCTTACAAAAATTTAGCACACTTGAATGCACTCTATATGACCTATTAGACTAATAAATTTTGCTCAGACATGAAGGATAAAGGATGAAAGGATCAAAAACCATCACTTGATGTCACTATACATCACTTACATGCTTAGAGAATTTTTTAGAACTTGAAAGAAAAAAGACTTGTACTAGTGTTTAAAGGCAAAATACGACATCAATCTAGCAAGGCTTCATCATACATCATGTGGAACTTCTTTTCACTAGTCTAAGGGTTGTATTTATAGAAAAAATGAATTGAGAGGGGAGGTTTATTTGCATTGAAAAGAGGAATCAATCTATTAGAAGCCTCCAACCATGGCTAAAATTGTCTTTGTAAATGATGTTCATTCAAGCCATTTGATTGATCCATGTCACCTTAAGTGGTTATATAGTTAGATTTCTCTCTCAAAGATTCTTCCCTAATGGTTTCACCATCAGAATCAAGATATTCTAAGCTAATTAATGGCATAAATGTGGTTATTATAAATGAGTATACCTATTGTATATTTGTCTTGATGTTAACAGCTTCTCACTAGCTCACTAAGATGTGTAATGATGTAGGGGACAATCCTTTTCATTTTGTTGGCCTTGGATATGAAACCACTTAGAGCCTACATATATGCCTTCATGGAATTTATCAAAATGTTGGCTCCATGTGTATGTCTGTAAACATATCTTGAAAGCTCATCCTAGCTCAACCTGAGTTGAATGTTCAATCCCTGCTTATCCCCTCAGCCTTTCTCTTTTTGAGTAGCTATCAAAAATGACTTAGATCTTGATCTAATCATGGTGATGTGAGCCCTCTGATCTACTTTATTTTTCTCCATCTAATCTTGAACATGAGTCCTTAAATCTTTGAGCCTTCAAGTCAGGACCATCAATTTGCTTGGGACCCATTGTTTAAATGCCAATGGATAGCCCATCACCCTAAATATGACGTTTGTGCAACTATCACTCTACTGGAACCATTTTTTTGGGGTATTTTCCTTAGACCTATTACTGTTGCATATTTCCTAGATAATTTTCCCATGGATAATTCTTTTGGCCATTCTTCTTAAAATTGCTCTTCAGATTTTGATTTTGGCCCACTTTTGTCGAGAATAACCCTTTAACCATTTTGTAAATTCCTCTTCAAAAATATTGAACATGTCCTTCATCTTTTTGAAATGTCCCTTTAGAAATATTGAAAATACCTCTTTGAAAAGCTTGAATAGGACACTTTCTTGAGAAAAGACCCTTTGGAAAGGTGCGTAGGGCACTTGCATGAGAAATGATCTTTCAAAATTTTTAAAATTTCCCTTCAAACTTTTTACAATGTCCCTTCAAACTTTTTTCAATGTCCCTTCAAACTTTTTGAAAATGCCTTTGCCTGTAGAACAATTCCTTTAGAAAGATTATTTCAAACAAAATGTCTGAAACAATTCCTTTAAAAAAATTATTTTGAACAAAATGTCCAAAACATATCTTTGTTGAAGGAAATAACACTTGGCCAAAAGACTAAACAAAAGCTTCTTCAAGGAAATTATTTCAAATAAAATGTCTGAAACAATTCCTGACACTTGTGCAAAAAACCCAAAACAAAAATTTTGAAAGAAATAACACTTACGTAAAAGGACTAAACAAAAGATTCATTTGATATATATATTTTGAATGCTACACTTAGCTAAAATGAAAGAAAAGATGAAAAACTTGGGAGTGAAAATTAGCCAATAGGACCTAGATAGGTGTATAGGTTTGGGCGAAGGCTAATTCAACTCACAAACAACATAAGTTTAACACAACACACACCCAAGTAAGAAATCCATAACCTATGATTATTAAACTCAAGGGTGTGTAACCTAATGTTCACACAATCTAATAGATTCATGGGTGAGTCTATAATCTTGTGACTCATTATGGTATTGAACAAACCCTCTCAATCCCATTTGCACTCGATGGCTAATTTAGAGTTGATACTAACTCCTATAGTGGTACACCTATTATGATCAAAGGATCCTATGCTAGGTTGAATGGGCTCTTAGGGACATCCCTAATATATATGAAGGTATAATGGGGCCCAAATACATGTAGGATTCTTTCTAATGCTTAGTTTAGAGAGTTAACTCTTCCCCTTCATGGATGACATGTATAGGGTCAATCACTTAGCTTAACAATAGTTGACCCTAATTTTTATACTCCACTATAACATAGAGTTTAGATTAGTGTGTGGTGGTGAAATCTATGGTCACTACCCCCCTAAGATTATGACAAGTTCTTGGGTGTCAATTTCATGTTACATTATCCCTAAAAATAAAAATGGGAGGGTTTATAGGTGGTTTTTGATCCCTCAAAAATTACTACAAGAATGTAAGGGGGAGATCGTACACCAATCGTAACCCTCGAGATACAAATAGGTAGACCAAAAAAACAAGACTAATTAACCAAATACATAATTTTAAAAGTATTGATTTCACCCAAATGTAGTTATAATCAGTAATGTAGGTTGAGACACTAGTTTGCCCAAAGATAGATATAAACAATGGCACATGCATGTGCCCCAGTAGGGTAGGTGGTATTGAATAATGATTTTTCCCTAGTAGGGTATATTTGATCATGATAAACTGGTTGTGCCCTAATAGGGTAGATTAACAAGCATAACTCAAGTATATAACCTATTACATAGATTAAATATGAGTAGGTACAAATGTAGATGTGATGTCATAATAATTTAATAAGCCATAAAGAATCAGGCACATGAGGATGTACAAAGTGATGAAAGAGATGATTTGAATATTAATTATGGCTGAGCTGATTTTAGATACATCATATATCTAAGTGCTACCTACATAGTTTGAATAGACCTCAGGCCAATGTAGTTCACCCAAAAATGAGGGAAAATGGAATGAGGAATATAATAGGTGAATATTAAATTATCAATGTGAATAATTTGGTTTTACCTACCAATGCAAAGATTCTCACCCTTATTAGCATTGATACAAAAAAAATGGTCAGTGGGTTGATTTGATCAAGGAGGGTGGGAAGAATTGCCAAAGTAAATAAGGAAAAGTGTCTGGGGCACCATTACTTGTAAGATCCCCTGACCTAATTTTTTTTGTAGCACATGATGGTGTACACCATGATATAAAACACTATGGTAATCAGGTCATAATGTGTATAAGGAATGACTCTTGATCTAATAAATAATTGAAAACAATGTACCAATGATGAAAAATAGGATAATGTTCACATATGAATATGGATGTACTCAATTTTAGTGTAAGGAATCACCCAATGAATGCATATAGATTGATTCAAATCACAATAATGAAATTAAAAAAATAGGCAAACAAACAAACAAATAGCTAAACAAACACACACATAAAAATCTTGAAAGTAAAAGCAACTGAAAGCATCTTATTATTAACCAAGTCAATATATATATATATATATATATATATATATATATATATATGTTAAGGCTTAACAAAATGATATATAGGTGGTTCTCCCAAGCAAGTCTATTTTCAAGGGAATAATATATGGGGATAAGATCTCTTGATTTAAGTTGTACGCTTTGGTGTTGCCCCATTATGGAAAAATTTGTGAACTTGGCCTAAAAAGTGTGAATTACATGGTTCCCCTAATAAAGGACATATGTAAATGGAATCTCACACCCCCAATGGCTATAAAGTGGATTGAAACCAATAATGGATTTGCTCCAGTAGGGAGATTGAGGATTGGTGACTAGGTTCAAAATAGGGCCAATGTTTTTTTAAATTTTGGGGCTTTAGATCTCTTTATGAGATTGTATGCCAATTTTTCTAATTTTTAGGATTTTGAAACGTTTTAAATGTTTTTATAATTTTTTATAGGCATCTCAACTCATTAGAGATTGACAAAATACTGCTCACAAAATGATGTGAGCATTATCTTAAGTTGCTCACAAAATGGTGAGTGTGTAGCTTAAGGGTGATTGAGCTAATCTCAATTTGAATTGAGAGTTACCTACATATTCCAAATGGACCTAAAGTCACTATAGTTTTGCCTACACAAAATGCATCTGAATAACTATCAACAAATTTTAGGTAAAGGCAAATGGCAAGGTAAACGATATCAGTATTGATAAGGTGATGTAAAAATTCATGGTAAAGGTATTGTCCCTAGTTTGGTCATAGTCAGTTATAATTAGGAAATAACAAAAAAGGATCAGTGGTACTAATTTGTCTATAGGTAATTATAATTAGTAACAGTACGTGACACTAATTTTCCCAAAGATAGTTATAATTAGTGATACCCATGATAATAAATGAAGAATGCAATTGCTAGGACCACTATTATACTAATTTCATATACTAACATTTAAACATGTACTTCTAAAACAACTACTAGAACTAAATTTATCATTAACCACTGAACATGCCTAAAGTACAAATGCATCGAAACCAAGACCAAACATGATATGTAGGGTTAGGTAAAAATAAATGGCTAGAAAAAGAATTAATGTCATGGTGGAAATGGTATAGGGTATGGTACAATCTAAATAATGGTATATTTTGGAAAAATGGGTGATCGATCTAACCTTAATGTGAATTGAGCACTACCTACATAGTCCCAAAGGACCTCAAGTCATTGTAGCTCAAATGTATGGTAAGGTATGAAAGGATGATAAGGTGAGGCAAAGGGAAAGGCAAAGGACATGGAAATGTATGAAATGATGACAAGGTGAGGTAAATGGAAAATGGAAAACGTAATGCACATGGCAAGGCAAGGTAAATTGAAATGTATGGTAAATGGTTCTATTATTCTTAATAATGTGGAGATGCACATCTTTATCAGAAACCAAAATAGTCAATCATCTAAATTACTAGCCAACACCCCTTCTGAATAACTACTTTGTCAAAAACCTATTGTTGATTTTCACTCTAATAATGTTGTTGTGATCTTAGTTGGTTGTTGATTTTGTTTCCTTCAAACTTCGAGACAAGATGTATTTGTAGCCTCTATAAAAGAAAGTGTTGCCAATAGGGGTAAATAATGCTATGCAAAGGATAAATGGTCTAAGTTAGAAATGGAATATTGGTTCATAATGAAATGTATAATGATTGGGTAACAAATCAAGATCAAGATTTTTAGGCACACAAAATGTTGTTGATTTTGTATTCTACATAATTTTAGTTTTGTTAGGGCTAAAGACTATTGAATATACTCTCGATAGGACCACCAAAATTTTATGTTGTTTGAGCCTAAGAGTAGTTACCAACTGATTATGCTATAGATTGGAAGTTTAACTATTTTTATATTTAATAATGTCTTCATCAAGTATTGAATAAATATTGTTATCAACTATTGGTGCCCCAAAGAGGCTTTCATCAATAAAATTATCTTAATTTTCCCATAACACCTCTAAAAAGGTTTCACTAAGGAATGTTGACTTTTGACTTTGATTTTCTTCTAGCACCTCAAATGAAGATGTTGAGTTTAGAATTTGATTAACCCATAGTGCCTTTGAAAAGGTTTCACAAGGAGATTTTTCTTCTTCTGCATGAATTTGGTCTTGGTTCCCCTAATATTTTGCAACTAATATGTTACCATGGATGCAGTTCAATAAGGTGTGATTTTGTTGGTCCCAATCAACACTTGTGGGAGGTGGAATGTCAATATAATGTATATATTGGGTTGTGTTAATGGTATTTATAATGTTAATGGAATGGGAAGAGGTAGCATAATCCTTATAGAATATACAAGGATAACTTGTATCGATGCTAAAGTAATCATTCTCAAAAACTATTTAAGAATCACAAACATATTCAATTTGATCTATAAGGCATGTGTAACCAACGCTATAACAACCATGAATGTATTCTGATTCTAAATTTGAGTTTGACTCAAATGACTCTGAATCCTATGTTGAAACTAACATTGATTTTGTTTTTAATGTTAAATCTGACATCAGTTCAAAATTAAAACCTAACTTTAATTCTAATTCTTCATTTGGTGTTATGACAAATATGTTCTATTAAATGAATGGTGGTGGAAAAGTAATGACCTATGATGGCATAAGGGGATGTTTGAAAATATATTCATCTAAAAAAGGTTCAACATAGATTGGATGATCTAGGTAAATCCCCCCAAAGAGAGGGAATAGATCAAGGGGTGATTCCATAGAGACTGGCTTATCAAAGTGAGACTCAATAATGAGGGGGGAAATGTCAAGAGACAACTTGATAGAGATTGGCCTACCAAATGAGGGATATTTGAAAATAAGACAATGGTTGAGATAATGATTTTCCTAAAGGTGTTTATAATCATTAATACATGACTCAATAAATATTATCTTGCTAGAGTGAGACTATTCGACAATAAGGAAAGGATAAAAAGGTGATTCATCAAAGGTTGACTCATCATAAATAAATGTTTCAATAAAAAAATCATAGATTGGTTGGTTTTCTTAGCCTTGGTTTGAAATCACTTGTAAAATATTAGTTTTGAACACATTTTGGTCTTTAAATGATGGTTCTTTAAAAGGTAATGACTAAATTTATTATGGCTCAAAGTTTTACATGGGTTTTATAAAGTGGGTGAAAGTTGGCAATGGATGAATAATGATAAGTGGTTAAATAATGATATCTTTTTAAATATGTTCATCTAAATTGGGCTTAACAAAGGTTTTTGTGATTCTAAGATGGTAATTATGCTCTGTCTAGTTGAAATTGGGCAACCTTATTGGTATAATGACATTAAAAACTTGGAAGGGCCTAGAATGGTAATGAATGGGCATTATGGATATTGGTTGCTAATTTATACCAAATTATGAGGGCCTAGAATGGTAATGAAAGGGAATTATGAAGCTTGGTTTCTGATGTAAGCCAAAGGATGAGGGCCTATAATGGTAATGAAGGGGCATTATGAATCTTGGTTGATGATGCAGGCCAAAGGATGAGGGCCTAGAATGGTAATGAAGGGGCACTGGAAAGATGGATTGCTGATGTAGGTAAAAGGATGAGGGCCTAAAATGGTAATAAATTAGTGTTTCAAAGCTTGGTTTTCAAAACAATCCAAAGGAAAAGGGCTTTGAATGGTAATTCTTAGGTGATGTGGACCTTGGTTTCTAGTACAAGCCAAAGGAGAAGGGCATAAAATGGTGATCCTTGGGTACTATGGAGCTTGGTTGCTAACACAAGCCAAAGTATGAGGGCTTGAAATGGTAATCCTTGGGCATTATAGAGCTTGGTTGCTAATTGAAATCGAAGGATAAGGGCCTAGAATGATAATCATTGGGCATTGTGGAGCTTACTTGCTCATGTAGACTAAAGGAGGGTTAATGGTATAGGTAGGGTATTAGGTACCATTATCAAATGGTCAATGATAAAATTGGATCAAAATGTCTTTAAGGTTTAACATCAAATGTGTCACATAAATGGTCAAGTAAATGGTAAAATCTAAATGCCAATCATGGTAAAAAGTGTTTCAAACAACTCTAATCTAGATCTAAAATGGGAAAGGTTGTTAGGTATTTAGGAAAAAGGCAAAATGCTAGGCTCAAAAAAATATGTCTAAAGTGAAAGGTAAAATGGTAAATGGTAGGTCTTTGGGAACATGACACAAAGCTAGATTTGGATCAGGCTAAAGTGAAGTAACAATAACAAGATGATTAATGTAAAAATTTAAAACACTTTAACTCAAATTTAGAGTAAAAATTCAAACACACCCTTGATCATTGGTAAAATACATTGGACCTTATGTATATGCAACAAAATATATGTGAGACACATAGGAAAGATCACTTTCAAAATCTAGGCACAACAGATTTTCAAATCAATCAAGGAATTAATCCAAGTTACATAATCCAAAAGTGAAAGTTAAACATCTAAGACAAAATTAAGTGATTCATAGGCATAAACCAATCAATGTTTGAATTTTAAGTTTCCAAGACCAATTTCTAACTTATTTCAAATTATTTGGTTCTTAAAAAGACAACAATCTAGACTAAAATAAACAACATAACAATACCAAATCATAGGCCAAAAAGGTACATGTGGTTTTGAAATTCATTGAAAACAAGGGAAAAAAAGGTTGTAGAAATAATTATAGCAACATAATGATGGTATCTCACTCAAAATGTATGACAAATTATTTGTTTCAAAAACTTTAAGGCTCAAGACTTGGAATGAAATGGGTAGGATAACGATACCCCTTTCAAACATGTGACATACACACATAAACATTTTTTAAATGACCAAGTTAAATTATGGTATCAAATGGATAGCATAATACCTATTTAAAAACAAAATTTATGTGTAAACATGACTTATTTTTAATTTTTTTTGATAAAAAATAGTTTTGACTCAAAATAATGCGAGTAAAAAAGTAAAAAAATAACAAAAACACCTAAGTGTATCATCATAATCCTAAAAAATAATAGGGTGGCTTCATACTATAAAATTACATCTATTTACTTTATCTTGAGAGGAAATAATGTTTTTTAATATAAAATTTTTGATGCATATGAAAATTAGGGTTTTTAATCCCCCTCTTCTCTCAAGATTTCATAGACGACATGAAACTTTTGGCTACTTTACCTGCATTGAAAATATATCTATGGTAAGTAGGATTTATCTAAAAACTATAATTTTTACACATTATAAATGGTCCTATATGTATGATTAATACTAATATATAACACATCATTTGGATACGTTTTAATCTAATTGTTGTGAAAAGGTCTTATCCTTTTCACAACCACTACCTCCATCAATTGCTCAGTGTACTACAATGTCTAAGTTAAACCTATATTCTGAGGTAGTCTCTTAATAATGGAGATTTTTAACTGATCAAATAAGAATCCCAGTAATTCTAACTCAATTTATATACCCATACCATGGAATGGGGTTGAATCTATGTTGGGAGATGAATTCTCAGGTTAACTCTTCCCTAGATAACTCATATGGAGGCTATAAACTTCTGCCCACAAGCCAAGATGAAAAAAAGTAAAGATAGAAATATTTTAGGGTCATTTTAGGGTAACCAAAATCATTCAAATCTTTGGGAGTGCCTTATCAAATTTTATTTCATGCTTGGACAAAGAAATAAAAAGTAATAAGTGAAGCAATTTTTATCAATCAAATTCCTTAAAGGGGACGGGGAGAGAGCATACATGCTAGACTTAGTTTGTAAAACAAACACACAAAAAAAAATAAAAAAATCAAAAGATATTAAGAGAACTTAACTAAAGTTTGAGTTCTTTTCTTTTATATCACCAAGCAAAGTATGATGTGAAGTTTAGCCCCTTGGCATTGTTTGAGTTGTGAAAAAAATAAAAACTAAAATAAAGTAAACAATTTGTAAATACCAAATGTAAATGTGATTTGAATCTTAAAGTGTTAAATCATATTTCATTAGTATTTGGGTCCTATAAAAAGTGTTAAGTAGTTTTTATATTTCTTGGTAAAAGTGATATTCCTATAAGGTAACTGCATAAAACAAAAATCTATCTTAAACTATCAAAACCTGCAAGTAACAAGTTAGAAAGCTAACCTATAAGAAAATATATTAATACCTTCATTTTATACATTTTATGGAAAATTTAAAGTAAAATAATGGAATATTATAAAAATTTAGGAGAATACATTTTTTTTTTAAAAACATAAAAAATGGAGTCTAAAAAACCCCGATTGAAGCTCTACAAGATGGCCTATTGACTTATTGTTCAGGCCATAGGTTATCAGGTATAGTAGTGTCCTATAGTGAGTCTAGGACATAATTTTACACTCCAATACATGGATTTTAAATTGAAAACCCATGAATGGAAGTTTTGAAAAGCATTAATGAAAATGAGTCATATTAAGCCAAAATTAGGACCAAATAATGATACAAAATATGCTTAAAAGTCATTTTAAGGATTCGTGGGGTGCGTACATCCCACTAGATATGCCATTATGTAACATAAGATTATGAATAGTATTTTTAGTCTCTTTTTAGTGAATAAAATTTAAACAAAATAACTTCAATGCAAACTAACAAGTCTTACCTATGTATTAGGGAAAACATATATAACAAGCACACAAAGAAAACATAACTAAAAGCACAAAAGAAAAACTCCCTTTGAACCTCTTTGTATCTCTAAATGTTGGAAATATTGTCATTGATGTCAAAGGTCTAACATTATTAGTGAGAAAGGTCCCATAACATTTAATATCTAAAGGTGTTTTTAATGTTCATATTTTGGCTAAAGTGTGTTAATATTTATTAAATATTAACAAATATATATTTGGTTGCATAAAGTCAAAAGAGGGCCCATGAAGAAGTCAAAGAGTCATGAGGTAAAGACAAAAGAGGGAAAGGACACATTTTCCCATGAAGGGTCATCTTTAAAAATTAAAAGAGTCACCAAGTGAAAACAAAAGAGGGAAGGGCACATCCTTCCATGAAGAGTCACTTTGAGGAATTAGAAGAGTCACCAAATAAAGACAAAAGGGGAAGGACACATATTCTCATGAAGTATCATCATGTGACTTTTAAAATGAAATGATTTGAAGGGTCATGAAAGTTTGGCATTATTTTCCATGTGGATTTAAGGGTCACAAAGGGTGAATGCCGAATGTAATTTGGAGAGCTATAAAAGGAGGCTTGGGAAGCCATTTGAAAATATGCAAGAGAGTGCATGGTTTGCAATTATTTTATATAAGAAAAGATGATAGAATAGAAAGATATATTGTAGAGTTATATCATTTTTTGAGAAAGCAATATTGAGTGATAGTTGTGTTTTACATAAGAATGGTTGGTACTCCTATGGGTTGTTGCTCACAAATATTTGTTGTGTTGGTGCTCAACAAAAGGGGTTGGTACTCCTAAAAGTTGGTGCTTGTGAACTTTGTAATTTGAGTTGGTGCTCATTCATATACTTTATATTGTTCCCCATGGTTTTTCCCACATTGATTTTCCACATAAAAATCTTATCTCTCTTTTGAGTTGGTGCTCATTCATATACTTTATATTGTTCCCCATGGTTTTTCCCACATTGATTTTCCACATAAAAATCTTATCTCTCTCTCTCTCTCTCTCTCTCTCTCTCTCTCTCTCTCTCTCTCTCTCTCTCTCTCTCTCTCTCTCTCTCTCTCTCTCTCTCTCTCTCTCTCTCTCTCTCTCTCTCTCTCTCTCTCTCTCATGTGGTACATGTTATTGTTTCAATTTTATTGCATATATTGAATGTATGGTTAAGTTTATTTTTATTAAGTAAAAGTTTTATATTATATATGATATAATGATTCACCCCCCTCTCAATATATCCCATGCTTAACACAAAATTATTTGTTGAGATGATTTGCTTGCTCAGTTTGTGGATAATGGAGTCTTTGTCAATGGTTCTCTTGCATCATATCTCCTTCATTCACCTTGGTTTGGCTTGGCATGGTAACACTACAATAAAAAATTTTTGAGGTATTTTAGCATAATAATATTACATTATAAAATCTTAAAGATCAATGGGTAAGGCATTCTATTTATATCCTCCAAAACTAACTCTAATCCAAGTGTAGTTAGGTTAGAGTTAACCATGGTTGAGTTCAAACTAATCCTAAGTTGAGTTAGGTTAACCATGAGGGACATGTGAGAGACATAGGTCAAAATTATTATGTCTTACACCTAATCTAAATATTTTACAAGTGGCTAAACAACTCATTAAAGCAATGATGAAGAAGCTTGATATTTTGCATTTTTGTATTTTCATTTTTAGATATTCATTAATTACAAATGGATTATTTAGATAGGCATTTAATATGGTTTAATTATTTAATTCATTTTGATTATCATTTTAGATCTTTTAGTAATTGTTCAAGTGCCTTGTTTAATGGGTCCAAAGGCCAAACTACCAGTTGCTAGGTCATAAGGTGACTGGAGATAAATCTTTGAGATATTATTATGTATAGGATAATACCCCAAATAGGGATGCCTCAAAAAGATTATGAGAACTAATGTCTGATGTGTATATGGAATTAGGAAATTTAGTGATTCATAGGCTTAATTGCATTGTTTGGTATAAATCAATCTAAAGTTTGGTTGGAAGCTAGTGGTGGCCAGAATGAAGTGTCTACAGCTTTTAGAGCAATATAACTCCTTTGGATGCCTAAAAGGTTTTAAATTTTGAAGAACCTTTATTCAATATCAATAGACCTTTGTACCTGATTTATAGAGAAATTCATACCTTATTTATTCATAAGGACACCTACATCCATGATTTTCAACATATATCATACATCTATACCTAAAAATGTACCATCAAGTACCATGATTAGATGCTAATGATACTAGTATATGTCATAATTTTTTTTTGAGTTTGAATCATTCCATTTGGGTACTTAAATAATCAATTTCCTCAATCATTCCCTTTAGGAGGGTTTAACAAGGGTTTAAAGAGATTACCATCTTAATGATGGTTCATAAAGCATAGGGGACTAATCCAAGAAATATTTCAAGTAATTTGGACTAGGGATACCCCTAAAACATCCCTTAAGGGATTGAGATCCCATGGAGTCCGTCATGAAATATCTAAGCATTAGAAGATGAATTTTGACTAACAAACTATGCATTTTGTGAGGTTGAGAGAGAAACATGCCTAAAAGTGATTTTTTTAAGTTTTATTATGAGTTATAACACCTAAAATAGGTATAAAACATTCATAATTACCTTCTCTAATTAGCATTTTTGACTATGATTGTGGGTTTATGAGTAAATTGGTCATTTTGACCCTAATAGTCCTCTCTTGACCTCCTTTTACTTTACTAAGGATGTGAATTGTATTATAAAACTTATGTATTATCCTTTACAGCCTATAAAAACTCCATATTCCAAATTTAAAACAAAATTTTTACACTTTCATGGTGTTTTATATGCAGCTTGCATGTCTTCATCTTGATGGTTTAATACTTACCAAACTTGAGAGTACTTCTTAGCATGAGGTTTTATCCTCTTGAAAATGATTCCAATCATGTCATAGGATTATTATTATATTTATTTTTATTTATATCACTCTCTAACATCATTATTTAAATAAAAATTATCACCTTTCTATTTTATTATACCAAAACTACCTTTGGTTTTAGGTGCATACTAGGCCCTTCTTGACTGCAACTTTGAAGTGATCATCTTCTACATATCCATCTCAATGGATTAAAAACCTATAGAGTCACATTTAAACACCTCATTAAAATTTTTAATATCCTTCCATTATCTATATATATCCACAACATATAGGTTTATATAACTCTTCACACACATAGGACTCAATGGTCTATGAATGCTCATTTTGCCTGCCAAATTTCAAAGAGAGCTCAATATAGTCTCAAACACCTTTATATTTAAAATTTTCTCACTAAAGGAGTTTATAATGAGTTTATTTACATATTAATTATATTTACATAATCTCACTATATGTCTTGATGATATTTCAACTTGCTTAGTTTGGACTATCGTCCCTGTAATAGACCTAAGGGTTGGATGGCTTTTGAATGTTAAGCTTGAAACCTAGTCCTTTTCAACTAGAACATTGACTTATTGGTAGAATTTTAAACTCACTAAAATACCCTTAATATTTAGACTCAAAACCTTTGCACATTGGTCAACACCTCTTCATATTTGGCCTATCAATTAGTTGTAGGTGGTCATTAAGAACATCTTGGCTACAATTACATTGTGATCCTCATCTGCTTATCCATTTAGTACCTAGGTGGTCTAATTTAGTGCCATAAAGTTATTCTCATATTATTATTAACTTATGGAACTAATTAGGTTCCCATCTAGTCCATAAAATTAGTCTTTTCACTGTTAAGGCTTATAGCAAACCTCTAGGTCTCTATTAGGTCTATGACTATCATAGTGAATTTGCTTCTTTTATAAGCCTATTACCATTTTATTTATCCTTTAAATCACTAGAAAAATCACCCCTTATATTATTTACTCTTTCAATACTTGATATATCCAAAACATATACTTTATCTATCATGTCTGATTAAGACCTAGGTGGTGATTTGGTTTTGCTAGGCTTAAATAGGTTACCCAAGACTTGGAGATGTCTCCATTTACTTTGAAAATCATTGAAATTATAATCAACGTTAAATATTATTTTATATAATATTTTATTCCTCTAATATTCCCTTAGATTATCAAACCAAACCAAACATCTCTCATGATTGCAAGTAGGCCTGTAAATGCCAATTTGGCTCTATGTGTGCAGGGTATAAGTGAGTCTCTTTTGAATTGATTTATCATCTCTTATTTAGGTTTTATTTAGGTATGAAAAACCTTATTGACATAAAATTAATTTTTATACTTTAATACTTCATCTAAATCCAACTCCATTGTTACACCTCTGTACCATTATTCAAGTTGGACATTCAGCCTTGAATTACCTAAGGAGACATGTAAGTGTTTATTGGGATTCTTGGTGGAATCTTAAGTTTAGAGTATCTTAGTAAACCAATAAGAAAATAATTAAATTTTACATATTATTTATAACTTTTTTAATCTCTTTTAAATCTTTTCCACCCTTCAAGACCCTCTCATCATGATCTACATGCCTGAGTATGGCATTTAGGCATAGAAGGCCTAATTGGATCTTTTTCTCTCATGAGTACTAATTGTCACATTGAATATTTTTAAAGAGTGATATGAAAATAATTAATGATCTTTCAAAAACCACTCACTCTCTTCATGATCCCTTTATTCATTCTTAATTTACCATGTTTTTCTTTACCTTGTTCATTAAGGTCCATGGGGAAAAGTTCATGCAATTAGACTTGTAGTTAGACCTATGAGTGATATATTGAGTCTCAAGAGAGAATGATCTCTTAAATTTCATTTGAAATATATTATTAAGATGAAACAAGATTTCATATACATTTAGATACCTACCAAGATCATTTTTTGACCTCCTTAAGATCTTTCCACTTCAGAAACCCATGCTTTTGTGACTGCACCTTGCCAAAATACCATCTCATTATAGGTTATCTCAAGTAATTAATCCTTAATAGAAGTAATAAATGAATTTTTTGAATTTAATAGGTATATCATGATGGATACATAAATTTTATAACCCCTAAATATTAAGACACTCAATTACTAGATAAAACATGCTTTTTAGTTGTTGGATTTGACAATCAACATAGGCAACTGGTTTTCTACTAAAAACTATTATTAAAACTAGGTACATGATTAATATATCATGTAATATGTCATATTTTACCCTAAAATCACCCCACCATAATCATTTTTCTCCATAAAGTTCTAAAGTGTAGAAATAGAGGTAAACTTGGACCCTGTCTAAATGAATAAGACATAGTGACCCCCTTACACTCTTAATAATTATTCATAAAGATTGGGAAATGAATATAAAAACCAATGCCAAAAAATTGAATTTAATTATGGTCCCTATCATTTTATTATTGAACTTATCTCTACTAACCATACTAAGCAAAAACCATTGACCCTCCTTGAGCTGCCAAAGAAGTTGATAGAAGAGATAAATGAGTTTTCTTTATTTTAGCACCTGTAACTCCTTAAAAACCATGGATTTAACATTTATGAGGATAATTTAAGTCGTTAAACTGATTTAAATTCAATTTAACTTTGAAAACTTTTATGGAAAGCCTCAAAAGAGCCCCTTTTAGCACTAAAACTACCATAACCACTTAATAATATTGATGAAACTACTATAAAAGGTGTTCATAAGACCCTTAAATGTTTGAGAAGGTGTATAATTATGTGTTTAAACATTATTATGGTACTTAAATACAAATAAATTTCAAAAAATTCTTTGTAAGCCATAAAATGATCTAAAAGGTAACATATATGGGTTATGATGTTAGTCAAAAGAGTATCATCAACCTGCTTGATCACTTATAGAGTATGAAATGATCTTGAAACATACTATGAGGCCTATATATACAACCTAAACATCTTTCATCACTTTAAACTCATTTAAATAAGTCATGGAGTGATTGGACATACACATAGTTATGATGAACAAAACCTTAAACTTATCAAATTTACCTTAAACTCTATTAACTAGGTTTTAAGTGACCATTATAAGGACATTACAAGATCAACATATCTATCAACAAGGTAAAAAATAATGACAAGTAAATTTTTAAATTATAGGGCTGATAGTTTGACATGAGATGTCAAACTTGTCAACATTTTGGTGACTTAATAGGGAAGCATGACTGTTATGCTTAAGAACCTAGAGAATTTGCATCTATTTTCAACTCATGAAGTATATCTCAAAATCCAAAATAAACATTAATAAAATTTGAAAAATGATTAAAAATCTTGATTCAAGACAAAATAGTTGTTTTCCTTCCAAAAATAAGGAAAGAAAGACACACAAAAGCAATGAAACTAACTAACAAGACACCTAATGTGTCTCCAACATGTATTGAAAAGAAAACATAAGTAGCCTAATGTGTTAGACAAAACTTGGAGGAAAACAAAAGAAGCTAACTATGTATAAAATAACTTATCTCTTAGCATCAATGTTTTATATGTATCTCATTGATTGGGATTGGGATCTCTTCACCATCCATATTATCATGTTGGAAAGTATTATGGGATTTGAAGTTGGAGATTATGTAAATTCCACTCCAAAGTGAGTCAAACTTGGTGTGCCTTCATGGTTTATCTCTATCCTCATCCCACTTGAGAACTAAGTCACCTTCCTTGAAACTCCTTACAGATGATTCTCTATCAAAGGTTCTCTTCACTTGTTTTTGATGCATCTCCATGGCCAACATGGACTAATTTATAAATTTTTACAGCTCCATAAGATCATCATATCTCACCTCTATAGTTTCATTCTCTAACAATTCTAGTTGTTGCATTAGTTCTAAATAAGGGAGCTCAAGTGAAATTAATAACCTTGTTTCTCTTCCATAGATAAACTTGTAGGGTGAATTAGCTATAGACATTTTAAAGGTGATTGTATCAACCCATAGATTTGACTTAAGCTTCAAATTCCATGTCCTCTGACTATCCTTAATGATTCTCCTTATGATCTTCAATAGGTTCTTATTGGTGGACAAAATAAGGCCATTGCCTTATGGGTAATAATTTGATGAAGTGTTAAGTTATGCACCATGTTGTATATCCTATTTACTGATCTTAGCTCTCACAAATCTCATGGAATTGTCTAAAATTATATTAGAGAGAATTCCAAACCTTGAAAGAAAACCTTCATAGAAATCTAACACACTAGATTCATTTGCTTCCTTCAAATCCACTACCTCCATCCATATTTTTAAGTAATCCATGGTAGTAAGGATACACTTATGTCCCAATATTGAATGTGGATTGATAATATTAATTAAATACAAACCCCATTGGACAAAGGGATGATCCATTGAAATTGGTTGAAAAGTTAAGGCAACAAGTCTTTCTTTTCTTGTAAATATTTCACATTTCTCACACTTTCTTACCCAAGCATGGAAATCTATTGAAATGTTTGGAAAATAATACCCACCCATCATGATCTTAATGGTTTTTGTCCTTGCTAAGAATTAGCCTCCACCTTGTCCATCATGGAATTCCTCAAGAAATATTTTAACTTGGTTTGGCTCTATGTACCTCAACAACATGCCATTGATATCTTTATTGAAAATCACTCCATCAACAAGGAGAAAAGGAATGTAATGTAATATGAAATACCTTATCCTTGACAAACTTAATTTTGGAGGATAAATACCATATTAAACGTATCTTACCATGTATTGAAACCATTTTGATCATAATTTATGATCAACTATAGTTTTTTCATCATTTAGGACTAGAACTATCTCTTTTCTTTCTTTCAAGTCTTGGGATAAGTGTCCACACAATCCTTTGACTCTAATTAGCTTATTAATCTTAATATCAACATCATACTCCATCACTCTTTTTATCTAACCTACCCTCTTCTCACTTATGTCTTTATTCAACAAGAACTCCTTGATTTTAGGATGAGAAACCATTAGATAGATTCTGTTGTTAGATAACAAGTGTCTAAATTTCTTGACACTTCTTATTATTGAAAGTACATATTTCTATAAATAAGAGTACCTTGTATCATAATATTCCAATCCTTGACTGAATAATGCTATGGGCTACTCCAAGGCTTATTGATTATGTTGCATTAGTATACCTAAAATTGTGTCCATAATAGCATATGCATACAAGATAAAATCCCTTGAAAAATAAGTATTAATGAGGGTAGGAACACTTGTTATTGCTTATTTAATCTCTTCAAAATTCCTCATACCCTCCTTGGTCCAAGTGAAGCTCTAATTTTTCTTAAGTATTATTGTAACTAGATTTAATAGAGTTTCAAAATTAGATATGTATCTTTTTTTAAATTTTATTTTGCCTATAAAACTTTGTAATCCTTATTATTCTTAGGAAAGGATAATGCAAGAATGGAATCAATCCTTTCAGGATCAATGCTTAAACCATGTTTATAAACATGTCTAATTAGCTTACCTTCATGTAATAAAAACACACATTTCTTGGGGTTAAGTGACACCCCATATTGTCTAAATATCTCAAACACCTCCTTAAGATGAAGCATATGCTCACTTGAATTTTTTGAAAAGATAGTAACATCATCCAAATATGCAAGAACAACCTATTAATTAGACTTTGAAATGCCATATCCATGGATCTTTGGAATGTTTCTCTAGCATTAGATAATTTGAATAGAATTTTCTTGTAAGCACAAGTGCCCCACTTGGTAGTGAAAGTTGTCTTAAATTGATCTTCCTACTTCAGAAGTATCTAGTTATATCCACTATAACCATCCAACAATGAGAACCTTTCTAAACTAGTGACTAGTTGAAATATTTGTTCCATTAATGGAAATGGATAATGATCTTTTAGTCAGGCCTCATTAAAATTATGGAAATCTACACAAAGTCTAATTTCACCATTTTTATTTCTCAAAGGAATAAGGTTTTCCACCCAATTAGAGTGCTTGATGGGGAAAAGGATGGATGATTCTATCAAATTATGAAGTTTTATTCTCATCAAAGGCTCAAGCTTAGGATTGATTGGTCTTTACCTTTATCTTATTAATTTTGTATCAACGTCTATCTCAATGGTGTGTTGAGATAACCTAGGATCAAACCACTTCAAGTCATTGTAATCCCTCACAAAGACATCAGTAAATTCTCTACATAGATCAACAAATGACTTTTTTTGAAATGGAGATCATACTTTACCATGTTTGAGAGTCTTCTCATTTGTTATCTCAATATTAGCATAGTGTTCTTATTTAGTGGAAAATAAATACTTCTCTCTCCTCACCTCATCATATAAAATAAATATGTTCTCAATAATGACCAGACCTTTGGTTAGCTTGATGGACTTGAGTTGGAAAATTTGATCACCATACTGTTGTAAGAGTTTTGACTAATTTCTAAAATAGAATTCAGCCTCCTCTTACAAGAAGTAAATAATCTATTTATCATCTTCAAAAATTTGACATTTATCATTATTTTTAATAATAGAGGGCCTCACCACAATATTGATATGTGATAGATTTTTGGCATTCCTTACATCAACTAGAATGTTAAATTGATAACCTATTGCAGCCAATCTAGTTACATGCTTGTTGCTCTCTAGGCACTGCTTAGATATCAAAGGCATCAAAGTCCTTAAGGACATCACAAAATTTGTGTTTATAAGACCTTAAAAAATAATTATTACATACATTCAACCCTCTCACTTTGTGAACCACAAGTTCACTATTGCCAAAAGATTCTAAGATGTTGATTCCCATCTTCTAACCCATTGCAAACCATGGACTAGAGCTTCATATTATGCTACATTATTAAAAAATCCAAACTAAAACTTTATTAAAAAATAATACCTTTATTTATTGAGTGAGATGAGAATCATTATAAACCTAGTACCATGCTTGTTCCTTAAACCATAAAATTAGAGTTTCTAAAGACCATCCTTTGATTCATCTTCCTTGAATATAGCTAGAATTTGTGCATCATTCTCAGGTAGACAATATACAATGAGTCATTCCTATATCATTTTTTAAGGATCATGTTTATGTAAGTTAGAATCCCATTCATCAATAAATAAATCAAGAACTCCTTCAAAAGGTGATTTGGCTTATACTTCACTAGTTTGTTCTACCTCATTACATATGGCATATTTAGTATTCACAATACTAGGCATGTATGGTTCTAAATGAAGGCATGTAATACGTTTAGAGTGAATTTTAACCTTGGTTCCATACCTTGTTTTAAACATGAGATAATTATAATCAATTTAAATTTAGCCACCTATCTTGGATGTGAAATATTGTGATAAACACATGGCAAAATATGTAGGAAGGTTTACCACTACTAAATCCTATTGAATGGTTATATTTAGGAAAGAATGTATTCTTAGTTTTAGGTTTTTGATCATGTATATTGTATTAGTTTAGGAAAAATCAAAATTAAAGACACCTTTAGTGTTTGGATCATATACTAAACCCAATTTATCTATAATTTACTCAGGCATCACTGTACTATTAGTCTCACTGTCAACCATACAATTATAAACTAAAGTGTTGCCAACAATTAAGGAGAGATAAAAATAGGTGTTTTGTTTATTTTTACCTCATATTTATTCAATTTTACATCCTTATGTACCAATTTTACTTATTTCATTTGCTTATTAGAATTTTCCAAAACTACACTCTCCTTCTTAGCTAGTTTTGTAAACAAATTGAGGGCTAAAAGCTCTTGAATAAGGATGTATTTTTATCCTAGTATTTCCAAATAATCCCACATAATCATATTTATATTTTCCTTATTCATGTGGTAAATAATACTAAAAATAGATCCACCCATATTTGGCTTCACCCTTGGAGCCACTAGATGATCTTGTACTTTGTTACCCCTAAATTTGAATTTGAATTATGCATTTTTTTTTGAGTTTCCTAAGTCTTCACCCCATTCATTTTCCAAGTTTTTATGCCTTTGTCACTCTTCATTATTACTTAATGTCATGGTTTATAGGAGTTTCATAACCTAAGTCATTGATCTCCCAAGTTCCTAACCAATGTTATGGGGTTCTAGAGTTCTATAACTTCCAAATAACCCGATTTGGTTAGTCTTTCTATTAGTTGTGACTCTTGCATAGTTAGTAAGTTGGAGGTTTTCACAACTCTTGACTCTTGGTTCCAAATTTTTAAAGTTTCATGACCCCACAATATAGCTTTGTTCTCTTAGTTTTTGAGGCAGTGCCCCTTCATGTAATGACTTGTATGGCACAACCTGGAGCTATCTTTTTGGGATTTTTGGGAGGCACATAAATCTTAAATTATTCATTATAGATTTTTGTAGATAAATGTATATAGTTAATGAAAAATATGTGAATATGGGGAAGTGAGGTTATGTTTTTCCATTTTAAATGTCTTCTTTTTCTTTTTAAAAATAATTAAAGTGCTAAGGGACCAAAGAAGTTTCTAAATGAATATAATCTTCAATATTTATCTATGAGAGCTAATTTTTATAGCAAAGGTTATGTGAGATAAAATTTGTATAGAATTAGCTCTTATGAGCATCACCCCAATATTGAATATTTTTGGGAAGATTTAAATGATGAAAGAGAAGTATAGAAAAGGGAAAATATGAGGTTAAATTTGAAACAAATCTAGGATTATGGCCTCTTTTTTTAGATTCTTGAGAGTGTTGATGAAGATTCTAAAGTTGTAGACCCTGAGTACCAAGCTATCATGGCCAAACCTCTTCTCAAGGTTTATTGGTCAAAAAATGAAATTTTAGATTTGAAAATTTAAACTACTCCTATGTTCAAAAGAACTTAGAACTGGCTGGATGGAAAGTGGTGACAAAATGTAGGTCCCACCCATGATCAAAGGGCTCCAAAGAGAAGTGAGCAAAGAGTTGTATAAACTTTTGATGTGAATGTTTCATCTGAGAGATAGGAAATTAGTCTATCTAAAACTAATTCACAATCAAATAGATATGGTGAGAGGCCTGAGGATGTGGTTAAGTTGAAAATAGTTTCTGAATAAGATGGTATACCTTCATCCATTCCTAAAAATAAAACTAGCTAGGTGAAGTCAGTGCTTGTTGAATCTGATAATATTTTTCAAAATGGGATTGATGATGGTTGTTGTTTCTATGATTTTTTAATTTCTTCCTTCACTCATTAAAAATGCTACTATTTCTATTCCTATAATTGAAAGAGTTGGAAGTAAAAATATTGAAATTACAACCATGATAACCTCTCATGGATGGTTGAATAAAGTAGTTGAGAAGACAAGAAAAAGTATACCAATAATGAAAATTGAAATTGATACAATCACCAAGTTATTCCAAAGCTCCTCAATTCTTAGAAAGGCCAAGAGAATGTTTTAGATGGTGATAGATGCATCTTTTGGGCATCGATTATTGGAAATTTCTGATCCTATTAAGGATCTAAATGAGAATGAGATAATGAGGTAGAGTATAAGATTACTCATGTTGATATGGGGCCTTCTACTATATAAAGTGATGTTTATCATGCTGACTTATTTGTCATTGCCTTAATCAAAAGGGTGAAAGATTAGAAGAAATAAAATTTGATGTTATAGTCTTAGGTTTTGTCTCTTAACAATTTTGTTTCATCTCTTATTACTCCCAATCCCAATGAAGCCTCAAGATTTAACATAGAAGGTGTCAATGCCAAGGCCATACAAAAAATTAAGAAAAAATTGGGTTATGCTAAGGCTACTACTAAATGGATAGATGAAATCTATCAATATGGTTTTTTTACCTTAATAGAGCAATCTAGTTTGACACCCAAGTAGCTGGTATAAAAGGAAGGGTCTAGTAGTATAACTTTAGTGTGTCAAAGCAGAGTAGAGCTATACTCACCTACTCTCACAAGATTTTGTAGAGATTATTGCCATGGATCTTGTGTACTAATTGGAGAAAATATAGTGAATGACCTTAAGGAAATTGATCCTTCCTAGTTTGACTCCTTGGATTGGAAGTTATATATATATATATATATATATATATATATATATATATATATATATATATATATGATTTTATTAAGAAGATCAACAAAGTACTTCAATAATATTTTGAGATGTTAGTTGAAATCAAAGGAAATTACAATGATATGGAAGTGGAAATAGTTGATGCTTTTGATGATAAGATATTAAACATATCAGAAGTGAATTCAAAATTTAAAGAAGTATTTCATAAAGCGATAGTCAATCTAGAAATAGAAAATGGAGATTCTTTGAAAAAACTTGCTACTTTACAATATTATTTGACTTAATTCAAGACAAAGAGGGACACTATGTTTGAATATTTGATGGAAATGAACAAGGCACTTCATAAATGGAGGACTAGGTTGCAAATCACTACCACACTAGGGAGCAAGAGCATTACTATAGTTGCTACTAAGTATTGGGAATATAGGAGTAGAATGAAAGTGTTAGAGGTGAATCAGGAGCAATTAGAACCTGAGATAGTCAAAGATAGAGGAATTGGAGTGAATACCACTAATACATGATAGTTTCTAGTTTTTAGGATGTTTCATTTTTATTGGCTCTTTTAAAAACATTTTCCAAAACTTATTTTATTTTAATTTTTGATATGGTTATCTTCGAGAAGTTGTTATCAAGAAATAGTTGCTATGTAATGTTTAAATATGGGTTAGATGATAGGCGTAAGGACATTTTGGGCAAACTTTGTTTTACTCATTAGAGAAAATTTCATACTTTGAATTTTCTTACTATTATTTTCAATATAGAAGACATATGGTGAAGTTCATGTAGGCATAATATTTGTGTTATGGTGTGTGGGTTTATTCTATTTATACTTAATATATTGCCGGTGGTCATTTTTGTTGAATATTATGGTTGTTTAGTTGGTTTTCATCACTATTAGATGTTTATCTTTGTATGAAGATTTTATGGTGATGGATAGTTGGTTACTGTAAAATATACTATAGTTAATTCAAAAGTTATTGAAATCTTTGAGCTTTATGTTTAATGATTCAAAAAAGTGTGTGTACCTTTCAAAGATTTTTGGTTAAAAGCAATACCTTTTTCTTGATTTTTGGTTAAAAGAAACATAAGTTTTAATTCATTGCATATCATTAGAAGGTAGTTGAAACCTTGTAAAATAAGTAGAGAATTGGTATAAAAAATCATTATAACTGCTTCAACTGTTGATATCGTTGTCACCTCTGTGGGTGTCAAAATATAGAGTTAGGTGACAAAATCTATAAACCAACACATTTTTTGGTGACTTAGTTAGGGATTGAAGTTAAGAAAATATAAGTTATGAGTTTATTTTTGAGTAATAGTTATGATTATTCAAGGGCATAATGCTCCAATATCACCAAGTTAATGTAGTGGTAGAAGAGGAAGAGGGAGAATGCCATGCAGTATGAGCCCCTAAAAAACAATCAGTAAATCAAGTAGTGGATCAAAAGAACTAGTTGCACAATGGACAAAATATTCCACAAAACAATCAATAAGTTAAATCTAGAGACTTTGAACATCATTAGTGTTTTGTGTGATCTAGAAATTTGACTCAAGAGAGGATGGTTAGAATGGTGTTAGTTCCAAAATGAAAACAAAGTGAAATAAACACACTAATAGCATAACATCTCTAGACCTAGACACTAGGGATAGATTAGTTAACAAAAGCAAATGACAAGCACAACTAAAAAGCAAGGAATGAAAACACAAGAATTCCTTTCACCTTCCTTGGATGCTCTAAATGCCTTTGTAATGGTGGCTAGCTTGGCTTGTGCTTTAAGAGGTCTTCTTCAATGGAGTGTGGCTACGTTTTTGTCCTATTGGAACCTTTGGCTTATGGCTTGGCTTGGCTTGGAATTAATTTGGAATTATAACACTAGTTGCTTGAATATTTTTGGAACCAATCCTACATTATAAATTTTCACTAATTAAGCATAGAAATTATGTTGTGAGGCCTCCTATTTATAGATTTTTAGATTTGATTAGAATCAACCTCAACCATCTATCTCAATATTGAGATGTGTGGTTAAGGATTAATTCAATTTTTGAAATTAATTTTGTAATTATCATCATCATGACATTGGAAGAAGTGGAAATTAAGAGGCATGGAGGGCTTTGATCAGGAATGAGAGGCATGAATCCTGATATTTGTGGCATTTATGGACTAGGGATGTCTTTCTAAGAAATGAGGTCAATTGATGATGCAAATATTTAATATTCATTTCCAAAACAAATTATTCAAAAATTTTCCATGGAATTTTTTATTAGTCCTTGATTTGGATTAATTAGCTCTTAGGCATGATTAAGCACATTGTGCATAAATTACCCAAATTGATCAAAATGACTTGATATTGGTCCTAAATTTGACTAGATTTGAATTGGAAGTCCACTTCAGATGCATTAGATGTGTATTCCCATTTATAATGTTGCCAAAAAAAAAACAAAGGCACAAGTCTTGTGTAAAAGATTTGATAGGAAAGAGCAATCCAGAGCATGCAGGTGCAAATTTGGCATTTTGACTCAAAATAGATTGATCAAAGTTAGCTAGACCATAAATTTTATTGCCCCATTTAGGGATACCCTAGCCAAAATTATCATTTGAATATGTCATTTTCACATCATTTAACATGTTTTAGTGTTTTTAGGCCAAATTGTGCATTTTTGGTAGAAATTGGTCAAAATCCTAGTTGGAGGTTATCAGTGGCTAGTTTTAGGTGTCCAAGGAAGGTGAAAGGAATTGAAAAGGCATTTAGAGCATCCAAGAAAGGTGAAAGGAATTCTTGTGCTTTAATTCCTTGCTTTTTAGTTGTGCTTGTGATTTGTTTTTGTTAACTAAGATCTCCCTAGTGTCTAGTCCTAGAGATGTTACACTATTAGTGTGTTTATTTCATTTTGTTTTCATTTTGTAAATAACACCATACTAACCATCCTCTCTTTATTCAAATTCATATATCACATTTTGTTCAAACCTAGCTTCTAAAAGATACACTAAAGGAGATAAAAAGAAAGGAAATGTAGATAAAGATTTTGAGTTGCTAGAATCACTCAATTTCTCTTTCCTTCCACCTAACCAAAAGGTTAAGTCTACTAGTAGGTCACCATATCCACCTAAACAAAGTACATCAAAGATTTATGAATCTCTTATTTTATCTAGTGTTGTTCTTCTTCTGAAAAATACACTTTCTTATTTATAATCCTACTATAATGGCTCAACCTCAGCGTCCACCTATCCCATGGGGAGATATAATAGGTCCTATAACTTTTGGAGCTGGAGCTCAGCTTCATGACTTACCAAAAGGGTTAGGAAATATTATACCCAAATTTAGAGGAGATGGGAAAGTTTCTCCAGAAGAACAAATGTAATATTTCTTTGTTATTTCCTCTATTCTTGAAGTACAACATGAAGATGTTTCTATGAGGATTTTTGTAGAGTCTTTAACTGATGCTACTACTAATTAGTTTAACCACCTCCCACATGGTTCTATTAATAATTAGGCTACCTTAATATCTAAGTTTGAAATTAGATTTAAATTTGCCAAAAATAACCATGTTCCAGTTGCTCAGCTAGGTTCAATGAAGAAAGAAATTCATGAACAAATGAGGGAATTTGTAGCTAGGTTCAATAAGTTGAATAATATAATTTATAATAATATGAATCGTAGAGGAGATTAGATAAAATCATTATTTATTAACTCTCTACCACTAGATGTGAGTTTCACTATCAAAAGGGAAGGTGCAATTGATATTGATGCTACTCAAGAAAGAGTTATATCCATTGAATATGATCTACTTATTTCTATAAAATGGAAAAATGAATTATTGACTAGAAAACATTCACCAATAAATTCTATTGCTACAATCATAAAAAGATTGGCTAGTGACATAATCACTCTCAAAAGACAAATGCCAAAAGGCTCACCACCACCATTGTATCAGGATATAACAAGAAAATATTATGATTATCAAGGAGGTCATAGTAAATAATTACCCTTAACTCATCCTACTCAAAGATTGTCTATTAAAGGAGCACATTTTTTAAGTAAGATTAATCATATGATATATAATTTTCATTTGACCTCAGACCATGATGGAGCCAGTTGTCCAAAAATGATTAGTTTTATGCAAATGCTCTCAAGTAATGAACATGTTGAAGAGACATACATGGAAGAACCTAATCAATCTAATGATTTTTGTATCAATTTATTTGATTATGTACCAAATAATGAGGTAAAAAAATATGTGTATGCCAATATTAATTATCATAATTCTATTCTGGTCACTAGAACATAACAAGCCAAAGGAAAAATAACTATTTCATCACTAGTTCCTAAGTATATGTTGATAAAAAAAGAAACCAAAGAAAATTATGTCTAGAAGTACAATCGTTGATGTACCTTCCACTTTTCCTCTTGATACTTCTATTCCCACTTCATTTGATATAGTAGAGTCATGTAAAAACACAAAAAATTAGATTTCACAAGTTAAATATTTAAGGCTCAATCTTATAGAATTGGATAGGTTGATCAAATATGTCAAACAAAAGGCCTCTCCTTCTTAATATAATGCTCAAGTGCCTCTTAAAAGGTAAATTTATACTAAAAATCAAGTCTATTTAAATTTTGTAGAGAAAATTCCAAACCAGCAAAAGCCTTTTGTAAAGCCAGAACCTTTTTATGTATCATTATACATTACTAGTTTTATATTAAGTAATTTTATTATTGATTATGGATCCTTAGAGAATGTAATGCTAGCTCAAATAACTAAGGCCCTAGATCTATCTTTTAATTCCTCTCATGGTAAATTATATTATATGGATGGTTCACCCATTCTCATCATAGTTCAAATAGAGGATGCCTAAGTAGCTCTAGCTACTTTTACTAAAAAGAGGTTGAAAATGACTATACTAGTGGTTGATATCCTTGCAAGCTATGGAATTATCTTAAGCATAAGTTTTTGTAAATATTTGGGTGGGGGAATACAAATGGACTGGTCTTATGCCTTAATATCATTAGATGAGAAGAATGTGCATCTTAATCCTGAGCCTAAAGCTAAATTCATAGTTCTAAAATCTAGTGATCTAAGAGTGAACATCTTGTTTATGGAAAATAGGTCAGGTTATTATATGTGTTCCTCAATCCAAGGAGAAAATCTAAGCCTAGTCAGTCCTAATTTGATCAATCAGTTATGGACACTTGAATTTGATGAAAGTTGTTCTACTGCTAGATCAAGTGCAAGGATTGTTTTAATTTCACCAAATGGTTATAAGTTTCCTTTTGATTTCAATTTAGAATTTTCCAATAACAATAATAAAATAGAGAATGTATATCTACTGCTTGGTCTTAATGTAGCAAAGGAAAAAGGTATCTAATAGTTGAGAGTCATAAGGGATGCAGAATTATTTGTTAAACAAATCAAGAAAGCTTATACTATAAAAAAAGGGTAGACTTAAACATTATAGAAATAGAGTATGGGATTTCATTGAGGATTTTGATGCCTTTTCCATAAAGTCAGTCCCAAGAGACCAAAATAGTAGAGCTGATTCCTTATCAATTTTAGCATCACTACTTTTGCCGCACCTTGATTTTAAGGATAAGTCATATCAGATTGAAATTATCTACCATCCTAGTATCCCTGATAATGTCGATCATTTGTAAGTGTTTAATAATGATCAAAAAATTATTTCATTTTTGGAAAAGACTAGATCCTTTACAAATATTTTATTTGAAGGTACTGATGAGAAGAGTAATGAAATTTTGGAAGGAGATATTACTTCACCTAATGGAAAAGAAACTAAAGTTATCCAACTGAAAGGTAATAAGATTCCTAAAGGTTTGGTTTCCCTTGAATATTTATTCAATAGACATGATCAATATTTGAAGCAAAAAAATAAAGTTTCTATTGAATCATTTACTTATTTTGATAAGGTTAATATCAATATGAAAGATAAATCTAAAATTGTTTGTATTGGAAAATGTTGTTCTCCTCAAGAAAGGGAAAAGTTAATTTATTTGTTGATTAATTACAAAGATGTTTCTTCTTGGTGATATGTTGATTTTAAAAAATTCAAAAATGGAGAATTGCAACACAAGATTCCATTAAAACCTAGTACTACACCATATAAGTAGAAACAACAGTATTATAATCCTAAGGTGGTAGAAGCCATCTTTAGTGAAATTGACAAGATGTTAAAAGTGATAATTATTTACCCCATCCATCATTATACATGGGTAGCTAATATAGTTCATATTAGGAAAAGGAATGGAGAAATAAGAATATGTGTTAATTATAGGAATCTAAATCAAGCCTCCTTGAAAGATAATTATCCACTACCTATCATGGATCACATATTATAAACAATAGTCAATTTTGAAATGATGTCCATTCTTGATGGATTTTTTGGTTATAATTAGATTGAAGTAGCTCTAGAATATCAACATAAAAAAACCTTTACTACTCCTATTGGTGTCTTTGCTTACAGTAGGATGCCATTTGGTCTTATAAATGTAGGAAAACTTTTCAAAGGGATATGGATCTATCTTTTAGTGATCTGAGAAATAAAATCATTATGATTTATTTAGATGACTTGATGGTTTTTTATAAGAAAAGAGCCAATCATTTCCATGATCTTGATGTGATATTACAGCACTGTAGAGAACAAGGAATTTATTTAAATCCTAAGAAGTCCATTTTTGTTGTAATTAAGGAAAAAAATTTAGGTAATATTGTTTAAAAATATGGAATTTAAGTGGATATCAAAAGAGTTAAAGCTATTATGCAGTTGAGGTTACTGGTGAACAAAGATGACACTAGGTCTTTCTTTGGTCAAGTAAAATTTTTGAGAAGGTTTGTGCCTAATTTTGTTGAGTTAACAAAGCTGATTTCTAATATGATGAAAAATAATCTTGTATTCAAGTGGAGTAATGAGGGTAAGAAATAATTTGAAGATATAAAAGTTTCCATCACAAATTAACCTACCCTAGTCCACCCTGATTTTACAAAAGATTTCATTATCTATAGTTATGCATCTAAGCATACTCTATCAGCCATTTTATTGCATAAAAATAAATAAGGTATTAAATCCAAAATTTATTTTATGAGTGCACCTCTTAAGAAATATGAGCTTAAATATTCTCTTCTTGAAAAACATGCTTATACTATGGTGAAAGCATTGAAAAGTTTTAGATTTTACATTCTTCATTCTCATACAACTATTTGTGTTCCTGAGACTATGGTTACAAGTATCCTCTTCCAAAAAGACATTAGATACAATAAAAGAGGATCTTGGATATCAAAAGTGCGAGAATATGATATTTCAATTAAACCCACCAACCTAGTAAGAGGAAAAGGTTTGGCCAAAATGATTGCATAAAATAAAACCATTGAGGAAGAATAATTGCCTTTGGTTCTTTTTACTAGTACTATAGATGATTGGTTTTCTAATGTTTCTTACTTCATGACTTATGATGATTTTTCATCACATTTATCATCCAAAGAAAAGATAAATTTAAAACTTAAAGTTAACAAATATGTTCTTTGGGAAGGAAATTTGTACAAAAAGGGTGTTGATGAGGCTTTCTTAAGATGTGTTGATAAGGAGCAACATAAAATATTACTAGAGGATTTTCATAATGAAGTATGTAGTGGACACTATTCAGATTTTGTAACTACTTTAAAAATCTTGTGTCAAAGATTATATTGGCTAGACGTGTTTAAATATGCGTATGAATGGGTATCAAAGTGTGAAAAGTGTTTGAGATTTACTATCAGACCTCATATTGCATCCTTACCATTAAAGCCTATAGTAATAGATGAACCCTTTCAACAATGGGGTTTGGATTTAATTGGTTAAATCAATCCTAACTCTAGTGTAGGGCATACACATATCCTAACTACTATATATTATTTCACTAAATGGGTCGAAACCATTTTAGTAAAGCAAACTACTTTTAAGGTTGTGTGTAATTTATTAAAGGAAAATATACTAGTAAGATTTGGTATTCCCAAGAATCTTGTTGTTGATAATGCCAATTTTTTACATCTGCAAAAATCACTCTTTTATATTATAATTATTGTATTAGTTTGTCTCATTCATCTAACTATTATCCTCAAGGAAATGAGTAGGTTGCATCAAGCAATAAGAATTTGATTTCTATTATGAAAAATCTAGTAGATGAAAACCAAGGGGATGGCATAAAAAGCTATATGATGCTTTGTGGGCTGATAATGTGACATAAAAAATGGCTATTGGAATGTTTCTTTTTCAGTTAGTAAATGGGATTGACAATATCTTACCAACACCACTAGAACTCTTAACACTTAATTTACAAAAGGATATTGAAGATGAACAATTCCAATCTACACTAGAAAAGAGGGTCATTTACTTAAATAGATCAGAAAAATAAAGGGAATTAGTGGTGGATAAAATTATAAAGCACCAATAGATGGTAAAAATAATTTTTGATAAAAATTCAAGACAATGTAATTTGTAGTTGTTGATTCAGTTCTTCTTTGGGTTAGATGAAGAGAGCCAAAAGGAGCACATAAGAAGTTTGATTCTCTCTGGAGAGGACCTTTCTAGGTTAAACAGATTATTAGTGATAATACATTCCTAATTACATATCTAGATGGTAATTCTCTACAAGTGGTATCAGAGCTTGGTAGGATCCTAACAAGTGGTATCAGAGTGGGTTAGTGTTTGTTGATTACAAGTCACTCACAGGGGGTTTCTATTTGAGTGGGAGTAAAGCAATGGCAGAAGAAAGTAAGTTAAGAATGGAGAAATTCAATGGCAAGAATTATCAATTATGGAGGATGCAGATAGAAGATTATCTGTATCAGAAAGATCTATTTTTACTATTGGGTGGGGTTTCAAGTAAGCCCACAGATATTCAAGATGAAGAATGGAATGTTCTTGATAGAAAGGCTCTTGGATCTATAAGGTTGAGCCTAGCATCTTCTATGATTTCTAATTTATCATAGGCAAATACAATGGTAGAGTTAATGGATACTCTAGAAAACTTATATGAAAAACCCTCAGCTTGAATAAGGTATATCTTATGAAGCAATTATTTAGTTTGCAAATGCAGGAAGGTGGATCTGTATATAGTCATCTTAATGATTTCCATGAAATTATAAATAAATTAAATTCAGTCAAAATAGTTTTGGATGATGAATTAAGGCTATCTTGATCTTATGTTCTTTACTTGAAAGCTGGAACAGTTTGGTAATTGCAGTTAGCAATACTGCATCTGCTTCAAATATCTTGAAAGTTGATGATGTGGTTGGTGTAATCTTGAATGAAGAAATTCATAGGAAAATCATAGGGGAAACATCAGGTAATGCTTTAAGTTTTGAAAGTAGGGGAAGGCAAAGAGAGAAGGGAAAGCAAGGGAAATCAAGGTCAAAGATGGGAAGGAGATCCAAATCTAGAAATGGCAGAATAACCTGATGGAATTTTGGAAAGAGAGGGCATGCAAAGAAAGATTGTTGGTTGAAGGATAACAAATAAAATCAGCATGAAGGTAATAAAGAAGCAAATGTTGCAGGTATTGTTACACAGGATGCTCTTATATTTTCTTTGGATAGTTAAGTAGAATCATGGGTTTTAGATTTTGGTGCTTTTTTCCATGCAACCTCAAATAGATAATATTTCAATGATTATGTCCATGGAGACTTTGGAAAAGTTTATTTAGGGGATGGTGAGCCTTGTCAAATTGTTGGCAAAGGAAAAGTGCAGCTAAAATTGTAGAATGGCAACACATGGGTGTTGAAAGATGCAATGCATGTACCCATCTTGAAGATGAATCTGATTTCTACGGGAAAGTTGGGTGATGAGGGTTGCACAGTAACTCTCACGCTAAATCTTGGAAATTTTCCAAGGGTGCACTTGTATTAGAAAGAGGTAAGAGAGGAGGTACACTTTATCTATCTACTTGTGTTACTGATTATTCTCCTTCTATTTTATCTACTTCAGATGTAGATGCAAAGATGTGGCACTATAGGCTTGGTCACATGAGTGAGAAGGGAATGAATGTTCTTAAGTCAAAAGGTAATATTTCAGATTTGAAATGCATAGATCTAGATTTCTGTGAGAATTATATTTTTGGGAAATAGAAGAAAGTAAGGTTTCTCAAAACTGGGTCAACAAAGAAGAAGCACAGGTTAGAGCTTGTTCACACAAATGTGTGGGGACCAGCTCAGGTAGCTTCGATTAGAGGATCACAGTATTATGTTTCTTTCATTGATGATGCTACAAGAAAGGTATGGGTTTATTACATAAAGAGGAAATTTGATATTTTTGACACATTTAAGAAATGGAAAGCTTTGGTTGAGAATGAAATAGGTTTGAGATTGAAGTACCTTAGATCTGACAATGGTGGTTAGTACTGTAGTAATAAATTCAAAAGTTACTATTCTATGAGTGGAATACATAGGGAAAGGATGATTCCAAGGACACCTCAGCAAAATGGAGTTGGTGAAAGGATGAATAGAACAATTATGGAGCATGCACAGAGTATGAGGTTGCATGCTGGTTTGCCCTTAAAGTTTTGGGTAAAAGCTGTGGATACTATGGTTTACCTGATTAACAGAGGACCTTCTACTGCACTAGATGGTGGAATTCTAGAAGAGGCTTGGATAGGTAAAAAGGTAGATCTTTCAATTCTTAGATTTTTTGGTTCTGAAGCTTTTGTGCACATTGATAAAGAAAATAGAAAGAAGCTGGATGCTAAATCTATGCGGTGCACTTTCATTGGTTATGGATTTGGAGATTTCAGATTTCAGTTGTGGAATTTAGAAACTAACAAAATTATTAGAAGCCATGATGTAGTTTTCAATGAAAAGATGATGTATAGTGATCAACTCAAGAGGCTGAATAATTCTAAGCAGGGCAATCTTGATTTGGATGAGGTAATGATCCAAAATGAGCTCATGGGTAAAAATCATCACTCATAGAAAAACACAAGAACCAATGTCAGTCAGGCAGTAATTGATGTTGGGTCCAGACAGAGAGATGATCGAGATTGGCCACTGACAGAATGAAATTTGGGTAGACAACAAGCTGTGAATGAGTCTCAAATGCCCATAAAGAGGAATGTAAGGGTAAGTAAACCTCTAATTCATTATTCCCCTTATTTATACTATGTGTTGCTCACTGATGGTGGAGAACTAGAAAGTTTTGATGAGGAAATACAGGTAGAATCCAGGAAATAGTGGGAGCATGGCATGAATGAGGAAATTGATTCCTTGGAAGAGAACCAAACATGGGATTTGGTTGAGTTTCTAGCCAAAAAGAAAGCACTGAAAAACAAATGGGCATATAGGTTAAAGGAAGGAGAGAATGGACAAATGAGACATAAGGCCAGGTTGGTAGTAAAGGGTTTTGCACAGAAACTAGGTATTGACTTTGGTGAAATTTTTTCTCCTATAGTAAAGATGACTTCTATTCAGACTGTATTGTCTTTAGTTACTATTGATGATTTGCATCTTGAGCATCTTGATGTTAAGACATCGTTTCTTCATGGAGATTTGGATGAAGAGATATATATGGAACAGTCAAAAGGTTTTGAGGTCAAAGGTAAGGAGAAACTTGTGTGCAAGTTGAAGAAAAGCTTATATAGTCTTAAGCAAGCTCCAAGATAATGGTATTTAAGGTTTGACAGGTTTATGAAGAGCATGGATTTAGTAAATGTCAATCTAACCATTGTGTTTATTTTACCAGATTAGATAATGGTAATTATATTATCATATTGTTGTATGTAGATGATATGCTTGTTGCAGGTTCACACATACAGGAAATTATTGAGCTAAAGGTAAAATTAGCTCACACATTTGCCATGAAGGATTTAGGAGTAGCAATGAAAATCCTTGGCATGAGTATTAAGAGAGACAGAAAAAATCATAGGTTGATTTTGTCTCAAGAGGATTATGTGAATAAGGTGTTGGAGAGGTTCTATATGTAGGATGCAAAATTGGTAAGCACAGCTATGGCTAGACACTTCAAGATGAGTAAAGAATAGTGTCATAAATCACATGATGAGTTTGAGTACATGAGCAAATTTCTATATGCTTCAGCAGTTGGGAGCTTGATGTATGCAATGGTATGTACTAGACCTGATATTGCCCAAGCAGTGGGAGTTGTTAGCAAGTTTATGGCCAATCTAGGAAAAGAGCACTGGAAAGTAGTTCAGTGGATTCTCACTTATCTAAGAGGGATCAGTAGTAGGCATTTATGTTATGGAGGGTCAAACACTTCTCTACATGGGTATGTAGATTCGGATATGGAAGGTGACTTGGATGGCAGGAGAAGCACCACAAGATATGTGTTCACTGTTGGTGGAACAGTGGTTAGCTAGATTTCAAAGTTGCAGAAGGTTGTTGCCCTATCTACTATAGAGGCAGAATACATTGCAGTCACAGAGGCTAGCAAGGAAATGATATGGATGACTCGATTCATGGAAGAGTTGGGAAAGGAGTAAGAGAGTTACAGACTGTACAGTGATAGTCAAAGTGCAATTCATTTAGCAAAGAATTCAGCCTTTCATTCAAGAACCAAACATATATAGCTTAGGTACCACTTTATTAGACATGTATTGGAGGATGGACAGTTGAAGCTGGAAAAGATCCATATGGATAAGAACCCTGTAGATATGTTAACAAAGCCGGTAACAAAGGAGAAGTTGAATATTCATTCAACTTTTGTTGGTCTTCAAGATTGAACTTGAAGAGGGAGAAACAAGCTAGAGAAAAAAGATAGAGGATGTTGTTGTATAGGTACAGGTGTAGTTGTTTATCTCCAAGTGGGAGATTGTTAAGTTATGGAGCTAAAAGCTTTACTATTATACAAATGTGGAGGTTGTTGGGCTTAACCAGTAACTGGCATCAATTAATAGGTAAACGACATTAGAAATATCACCAACATCAGTTAGGTGTGGATCAGAATTGACTGACATCAGTCAGGGATCAGCCGACATCGGTCATATGCAGACTGATAGTGACCGGCGTCGGTCACCTGTGTATGTGCATGCATTTGCATGTGTTTCCAGAATTAGATTTGGTCTAATTTTAGGAGGTCTGAGTGTTTTCATGTAAAGAATAATTTAATTCTTGAGTCTATGTTTCTAATTATTGTATGCCTTGGATCCTATTTAAGAGACCCATGGGGCATGTATTATAATTAATTTGTAAGCAAGATCAATTAGATCTGCAAGGTGCAAGATCAAGAAGATCTATTGAAGAGAAGGGAATAACAACTTGGTTATTGAGTTGATTGTAATTGATTGTGAGAGAGAACTCTTGAGAGAGAAATACTATACACCGAAGAGGTGTGGGAAGAGTGATATTTCTTCATTGTATTCTGGAAGAGTTTAATACAAGATTGGTTATTTCTTGTATCTCCTATTATTTGCTATTTCTGATTTCTAGTTATTACTTTTGGTTCAATTCCATGTTTAGTTGCTTATACAAAAGTAATCAATTGTACTCCAAGTTCCTAACATGAAGAGAGCCAAAAGGAGCACATAAGAAGTTTGATTCTCTGTGGAGAGGACCTTTCAAGGTCAAACAAGTTATTGGTGATAATACATTCCTACTAGCATATCTAGATGGTAATGCTCTACCTTTTGCCTACTATGGGCAAGATTTGAAATTATTTGAGTAATTTTTTTCTTAGGTTGTTCCTATATATAGTTTTCTTTGTTCTATTTTGTCTTGTTTTGTTTTGACTCTATTGCCCAATGAATAAGGCTTTATGCCATGGTTGTTCTAGATTATCTGCATCCTGTTAGTCCTTGTCCCCATTGAAAGCCAAAGTTAACCCTAAATTTGAGTTTGTGTTATGCATTTTTTATTTTCTCTTATTTGAGTTTCCTAATTCTTTACCCCATTCATTTTCCAAGTTTTGATGCCTTTATCACTCTCTATTTTTACTTAATGTCATGGGTTCTATGAGTTTCATATCCTAAGTCATTGATCTCCCAAGTTTTTAACCAATGTTGTGGGTTCTAGATTTCTATAACTTCATGATCACCTGATTTGGTTATCCTTTCTATAAGTTGTGACTCTTGCATAGTTGACAAGTTGGAGGTTTTCAAAACATTGAAACTCTCAACTCCAAGTTCCAAAATTTTAAAGTTTTTCAACCCTATAATATAGCTTTATTATTTTAGTTTTTAAGGCACTATCCCTTCATTTAATGACTTGTATGGCACAACCTAGACCTATCTTTTCAAGATTTTTAGGAGGCATATAAATCTTAAAGTCTTTATTCTGGAGATTTGTAGACAAATTGCTATAGTTAATGAAAAATATGTGAATATGGGGAAGCAAGGTTATGTTTTTCCATTGTCAATATCTTCTTTTTATTTTAAAAATAATCAAAGTGATAAGGGAGCAAAGAAGTTTCTAAATGAACATAATCATCAATATTTATCTATGAGAGCTAATTTTTATAGCAAAGGTTATGTGAAACAAAATTTGTATAGAAGTAGCTCTTATGAGCATCACCCTAGTATTGAAGATTTCTAGGAAGATTGAAATGATGAAAGAGAAGTATAGAAAAGGGAATATATGAGATTAACTTTGAAAAAAATCTAGGATTATGGCCTCTCTTTTTAGATTCCTGAGAGTGTTGATGAATATTTTGAAGTTGTAGACCCTGAGTACCAAGATATCATGGCCAAACCTCTTCCCAAGGTTAATTGGTCAGAAAACAAAATTTTAGATTTGAAAATTTGAACTACTCCTATGTTCAAAAGAACTCAAAATTGGTTGGATGGAAAGTGGTGATAAAATTCAAGTCCCACCCATGATCAAAGGGCTCCAAAGAGAAGTGACCAAAGAGTCATACAAAATTATGATCTAAATGTTTCATTTGGGAGATAGGAAATTAGTTTGTCTAACACTAATTCACTATCAAGTGGAGATGGTGAGAGGACTAAGGAAGTGGTTAATATGAAAATAGTTTGTGAACATGATGTTATACATTCATCCATTCCTAAAAAGAAAACTAGCCAGGTAAAGTTAGTGCTTGTTGACTCTGATAATCTTTTTTAAAATGTGATTGATGATGGTTCTTTTTCTATGATTTTTGAAGTTCCTCCTTCCCCCATTAAAAATTCTACTATTTCTATTTCTACAATTGAAATATTTGGAATTAAAAATATTGAAATTACAACCATGACAGCCTCTCCTAGATGGTTAAAGAAAGTAGTTGAGAAGAAGAGAAAAAGTATACTAACAATGATAGCTGAAATTAATACAGTCACCAAGTTCCTCAAAAGTTCCTCAGAGCCTAAAAATGCCAATATAATGTGTAGGATGGTGATTGATGCAAATTTTAGGCATCGATTGTTAGAAATTGCTAATCTTATTAAGGATCTAAATGAGAATGAGATAACTAAGGCAAAGTATAAGATTACTCATGTTGATATGGGACCTTCTACTGTAGAACGTGATGTTTACCATACTGACTTCTCTATCAATGCCTTGATCAAAAGGGTGAAATATTAGAAGAAATAAAATTTGATGTTATAGTCTCAGGTTTTGTCTCTTAAAATTTCATTTCATCTCTTGTTACTCTTGCTCCCAATGAAACCTCAAGCTCTAACATAGAAGGTGCTGATGCTGAGGCCATACAAAAAAATTAAGAAGAATTTGGGTTATGCTATGGTTGTTACTAAATGGATAGATGAAATCTATCAGGATGGTTTATTTTACCTTAATATAGCAATCCAATTTTACACCCAAGTAGCTGATAAAAGGAAGGGTCTTATATTAGAACTTCAACATGTTAGAGCAGAGCAAAGCCACACTCACCTACTCTTACAAGAGGTTGTAGAGATTATTGCCATGGATCCTATAATAATAATTGGAAAAAAGATAGTGAATAACCTTAAGGAAATCTATCCTTCCTATTTTAACTCCTTGGATTAGAAGTTAAATATATATGATGATTTTATTAAGGAGATCAACAAAGTACTTCAATAATATTTTGAGATGTTAGTTGAAATCAAAGGAAATTACAATGATATGGAAGTGGAAATAGTTGATGATTTGGATGATAAGATATTAAAAATCTTAGAAGTGACTTTGAAATTTAAATAAGAATTTCATAAAGAGATAGCCAATCCAAAAACAACAAATGGAAATTCTTTTAAAAAACTTGCCACTTTGCAGGATTATTTGACTTCATTCAAGACAAGGAGGGATACTATGTTTGAATCTTTGATGGAAATGAACAAGGCACTTAGTAAATGGAGGAACATGTTTCAAAGCACTACCATACTAGGGAGTAAGAGAATTACTATAGTGGTTACTAAGTACTAGGAATATAGGAGTAGAATGAAAGTGTTGGAGGTGAATCATGATCAATTGGAACTTGAGATAGTTGAAGATGGAGGAAATAGAGTGAAGACCACTAATGCATGATATTTTATAGTTGTTAGGATGTTTTATTTATATTGGATCTTTTTAAAACATTTTCAAAAACTTATTTTATTTTAATTTTTTATACGTTTATCTTCGAGAAACCATTATGAAGAAATAGTTTCTATGTAATGTTTAAATATGGGTTAGATGATAGGCATAAGGATCTTTTGGGAAAAAAATTGTTTTACTCATTAGAAAAAAACTTCATACTTTGAATTTTCTTACTATTATTCTCAATATAGAAGAAATATATGGTGAAGTTCATGCAGGCATAATCTTTATGTTATGGTGCGTAGATTTATTCTATTTATACTGAATATATTGCCAGTGGTCATCTTTGTTGAAAATGATGGTTGTTTAGTTGGTTTTCATGACTATGAGATTTTTATCTTTGTATGAAGATTTTATGGTGATGGATAGTAAGTTAATATAAAAGATAATTTACTCAATTTAGAAGTTATTGAAGTCTTTGAGCATTATGTTTAATGATTCACAAGTGTGTGTGCACCTTTTAAAGCTTTCTAGTTAAAAGCAATACTTTTTTCTTGCTTTCTGGTTTAAAATAACACAAGTTTCAATTCATTGCATATCATTAGAAGGTAGTTGTAACCTTGTAAAATAAGTAAAGAATTGGTATAAAACACCATTATAACTAGTTCAATTGTTGATACAGTTGTCAACTCTGTGGGTGTCAGAATATAGAGTCAGGTGACAAAATCTATAAACCAACACACTTGAGGTACTTGGTGAGTGTTTTTGACATCCACATTCTATTTTTTTTGAGGTGATGGGATAATAAATTGATCATAGAATGAATGTTTGGAACATGAACCATCCCTTGAGTCTCATCAATGGCCCTTTTATTGGCTCTTGTGATGGATGTAACTACATTGTTTGAGGTATTAGATTCACCAACCTGATTCAAATCCACATGATCATCAATTTGATAGTTTATAAAGGTTGAATTAGGTTGTTCTTATCCATTCTAAATTTTTATTTGTTGTACCATATCCTTATTATGTTGACTATCTTAAAGAGAAACTTCTTCTTGGGTCATTTGAGAAACTGCCATAGTTTGAGATATCAAAGCTTGATTCTACATATCATTTAGATTAGATGGCTGCCAACCTAACTTTTGCATCAATTTGTTTTGTGTTGATATGGGTACAATGGTTTTATATGAAGAAAGAGCATTGGGATCAAATACAACATAAGGCTTGGCTTGTGTGATAGCCCCTTGATCTAGATATGAAGGTATTTACTCTATGAAACATTGATAGAGAGGTATTGTCTTTAAAATTCTGATAGGTGGTCTAATTAGGTGTTGGGTACAGCCTATTAACTTGGTATTATTACCTTTTCAACTAGACTATTTCATTTCCAAAGGATTGCAACATTCCCTCTAGTTCTTTGATCTCACTAGATTGACTAGGAGGGGCTGTAATTTGTGCTTGAGGGGATAGAATTGGATCCATTAATGGAGCTTGAGGGGCTGGAATTTGCCACGTTTCTAGAAAATAAGGTATTAAAGGCCTAGGTACAAGCTTTCTGGCCTGAATCAAACTATTTTCTACTCTAATGGCCACTTTATATGCATCTAACAGTGTAATTACACCCATGTACCGAATCATGATAGAGATATCAAAATTTAAAGCTCTTAATAAATTAAAAAGGGCATACTAAGATGAACTAATCATGAGAGGTATCCTAGTCCATGTATCCTAAAACCTGAAGTTAAAATTAGTCATGAACTCATGGGGTGCCCTCTTGATGGTTGTGATCTATTCAACCAGGGATAATTGATCTAATTTATCCTCAAAATACCTACAAAAGGATGAACCTAAGAGATGCTAAAAAGCAATAGATTTCAAATGAAGGTTTATATACAACTAAAATATGTTTCATTTGAAGGATGAACCAAACAAATGGATAACAACATTCTCTTGGACAACATTATTAATAAAAAATAGGTTGGATACATATTTAATATGCCCAATAGGTGTGGTTTGGTCTTTTACTAAGAAATAAGGTATTATTTTAAGACCTAAAGCTGTGATATCATCATGCTAAACAATATTTAGTGGGCTTCCTTTATTAAAAGAGACAAATACCTAGTTCTGAAAAACAACCATATTAGTAATCAAGATTGAATTATCTAGCATAATTGGCTAGATTGGGGATTAAAACAATCTCCTGGGATAAGTATTTGTTCTTATGGATCTTATTCTTTTATTATAATGTTAAGGTAACTCAATAAATTTAAAAGGAATAACTTTGCTTGAAGACCTTGTAGTAACCTTTGGCATGAAAATTGTGCTTATCTACTGCTAAGAGTCCTACAAATTCAAATAATATTTTGGTTTAATAATGATGAATATTCTTTGTTAATGAAAATGTCTTTTTCCAACTCTAAACTTCAGCTATGCCAAGGAATATATTTTTCACTGGGCATGCCAAAAACTATTATCAATCAAGAGTACAACCCTTGTGAGAAGATGTGCCTCTTCCCACTCCTACTAAAATAATGGAATCTCTCCAAAGTGTGGGTTACTTTGAATTGGATAAAATCTCTAGATAGAGGTATGTTTCCCTTGATATACTCACTGAATTTGATTTTAATCCTACTATCTATTGATTTCTTGACAAATGGAAAGGGTGAATGGATAATACTAGGATTGAAACTGATCTAAAAACTTTGAAAAAGAGGTGGTGTACCAATGCTTTTTATCATTTATGCTTGTAACTAAGACTCTTTAAAATCAAATCATCCTATATATAATCACTTCACTCTAGTTTTATGGCTCCTATAATAGTGTTTCACACAAAGGCCTTAACAATGCTCACTCTTAACATGGAAGGAATGAAAGTTTATTGAATTTAATTCCAAGTTTGGACTAAAATTGAACCTAGTCACTTAGTATGACCTTTAGAAACTCAAATATGTTGTAATAAGGTAAAAAACTAAACATTAATATAGGAAATATATCAATTCACTAGGTTATATCTATAGAAATCACATATACACTTCACACAATAACTTGAAAATAAAGGAAACTAGCTTCTTATTACTTCAAAAGCTGTAGTACAAAATTATCATAGCCTTTCGACATAGCGAAAGAAAAATGTGATATATAAATTATAGAAAATAAGATACAAATAGAAAAAGAGTAGGAGAGGGGAGACAAAGCAACCCTAAAATAGGGGTGACTCACTTGTCCTCACACCCTTTAAATATTGCATAGTAGTCCCTAAATTTTCTCTTCGCTTCCTTCTCAAAAATGATGTATAACTTAGATTTAGACTTTTTTGTAATTCTCAAATAAGTCTCGATCATTTATTGGTGAAGTTTGACTCATAAAAGTGTGTATATCTTAATAACATTCCCTATATCCTTACTTGCAAGTCCTCCTTGATGAATAAGTATTATCCATGAAAATATCTCTTCAAATATTCATCAATTCCTCAATTTAATCCTTTTACTCATCCATTTATTATGTCTCCCCACATTTTTGGGGCTGTTAGAAGGCTCTTGAAGCCTCTTTGACTTTGTCTTCTTGACTTGGTGTAGGATAGGGAGACATTCTTCCTAAGGTTATTAGAGACTCGTTTAACCATTTGAATGTTTCTTGCAAATGAATCTTGAATTTATATTTCTCTCCAAGTGGTGTATAAGGTATGGGTCACCTTTAAAATAATTTTGAATAGCTTTTATGTATTGATTTGGTTGTTTGATCACTTGAGCTCCTCCTCTTGTAATATGGTGTAGAAAGGTGAAAATTTGATTTTGCCTTCAAGAAAGTAATTTATCTCTATGTATGGACACTTTAAATTATATTAGACCTATAAAAATTCATTTTAATCCATCAAACACTCTAAAAGATCTATTTTTGCACCCATAGCTTGTATTTCTCCCAATTCTCTATAACCCTCAAAATAGGTAAACCTCCTTATGTGTAAGAATTTACAGAGGATATTGGATAAATAAAAACATATTTGAGGACCCATTATTCCCTTATATCTATATGACAAGTTTTAGGACTTGAAACCAAGTAGAAGAACACTTATTAGCCAATTTATCTCTCTGATTAGGCCTCCATTAGCCCTCTAGGACTAGAAAATTGAGTTTTTACTCAAATGAACTCCCACACATGTGAAACTTCTATGAAACATTTTTTTAAATTTACCCATGACCTAACCATTCTATATGTCAAATTTTAAGGTCTGGAACCTTGTACGAATAGGTGAACCATGAAAAGGCTAAAACTCTAGCCTAGAAGCTTGTACATGCTCATGAGACATTTGAAGTGGTTTTTCAAGATATTTTCAGGTTTTTATGCTTGAAATAGGTTTTTTTATTTATAAAATACCTTTTTAAAACTCAATATTTTGAGGATAAGTCTTTTGAATAACTTTATAGGCCTACATATAAACCTTTTAACTTGTAAAATAGTGTATTCTTCACATTTTGACCAAGTTACTAGCTTGCATAGCAAATATAACTCCTTATGGGTCCTAAATATGTGACTAAAAGTTTATTTAACCTTTATTAAATCTAAATATACCTTTGTACCTAATTTAAAGACCAATTCATACCTTGTTTCTTCACAAAGACACCTACATCCATGTTTTTTAGCCTATTCTATACACTTGTACCTACAACTGTACCATCAAGTACCATGCTCAGATGATCATGAAACTAGAATAAATCATAAAGGTTGTTTCTAGGTTGAATAATTCAATTTGGGGTACTTAAACAATCAATTTCCTTAATTCAGTCTTTTAGGAGAGTTTAACAAGGGTTTAAGGAGGTTACCATCCTAACGATGGTTCATAAAGCACAGGAGACTAATCCAAGAACTAATTTAAATAATAAGGATTATGGATACCAATAAAACATAATATATGGGATTGAGTTCCCATGAAGATTGTCATGAAATATCTAAGCATTAGAATATGACCTTCGATTGTCAAACTATGCATTCTGTGAGGTTGAGAGAGAAACATGCCTAAAAATGCAAATTTTTTAGTTTAATTATGATTTATAACACCTTAGGGAGGTCTAATACATTCATCATTACATTCTCCAATGGTCCTTATCATCATCTCCTCCCTTTAAGCCTGTTGTATCATCTTTGGTTGTGATTGAGGGTTTATGAGCAAATTGGTCATTTTGACACAAACAGTCTTGTCTTGATGTCCTTTTGATTTACCAAGGTTGTGAATCATATTATACACCTTTTTTAGTATCCTTGAAATGCTTTAAAAAATCCATATTCCAAATTTAAAAAAAAAATTACACTTTCATTGTGTTTGGTATGTAGCTTGTGTGTCTTCATCTTGATGGTCTAGTACTTACCAAACCTAAGAATACTTCTCCCTATAGTGAGGTTTTATCCTCTTGAAATTAATTACAAGCATTTTAGAGGATTATTATTATATATTTTATTTATATATAACTCTATAACCTCATACATGAAATAAAACTTTTGACCTTTTTTCCTTATTGTGCCAAAACTACCTTTGGCTATAGGTGCACATTAGGCCCTTCTTGACTATAGCTTTAAAGTGATCATCTTATACTTATCAATATTAGCAGATTTAAAACCTATATAGTCACATTGAAACATATCATTAACCTTTTTAATCTCCTTACATCATTAATATATCTCCACAACCTGTAGGTTTATATAAGTCTTCACACACATAAGCCTCAATGGTCTATGAATGCTCATTGTACCTACCAAGTTTCAAAGAGAGCTCAATATAGTATAAAACACCTTTATATTCAAAATTTTCCACTTAGGACGTTTATAATGAGTTTATTTCCATATTCATTATATTTCCATAAGCTCTCTACATGCCTTGATGAGGTTTCAACTTGCTTAGTTTGGACTACCATGTCTATAATAGGCCTGAGGGTTGGATGGCTTTTGAATATTTAACCTTGAAACCTAGTATTTTTCAACTATAACATTATCCTCTTGGTAAAATTTTAAAATAAATACAATCCCCTTCATATTCAAACTCAAACCCTTTACACATTGATCATCCCCTCTTCACATTTTGCCTATCACTTAGTTGTAGGTGGTCATTGAAAACATCTTGGTTACAACTGCATTGTGATCCTTGTATAATTATACATTTAACACCTTGGTGGTATAATTCAGTGTTAGAGAGTTATGGTCATATTTTTATTGAATTATAAAACCAATTAGGTCCCTATATAATCTATAAAATAGGTGTTTTCACTTTTAAGGGTTATAACAGACCTGTAGGTATCTATTAGGTTTATGACTGTCATAGTGAAATTACATCTTTTATAAGCCTCTTATAATTTTTTTGATCCTTAAAAACACTATAAAAATCATCCATGATCCTCTTGAATCTTTCAATACTTTCTATGTCCACAAACATGTACTTTATCTCTCATGTCTGATTAAGACATTGCTGTAGGTGGTGATTTGGTTTACTAGGCTTAAATAGGTTACCCAAAAGTTGGAGATGTCTCCATTTACCTTGATAAGTTTAAAATTAAATCCACTAGTATAGATTATTTTTTCTCAGACTTTCTTCCTCTCATAGACATTAGCTTCTCAAACCAAACCAGACATCTCTCATGTATATAGGCAGGCCTATAAATGCCAATTTAGTTATGCGTATGAAGGGTATAAGTGAGTCTCATTTGAATTGATTTTTTATATATTATTTAGGTATTATTTACATATAAAACATCTTAGTGACATAAAATGACTTTTTATACTTTAATCATTCATCTAAACCCAACGCCATTGTTACACCTTTGTACCATTATTCATATTAGATATTCAACCTTAAATTGCCTAAGGAGACTTGTAGATGTTTATTGGGATTCTTGGTGGCATCTTGAATTTAGAGTCTATTATCAAACCAATAATAAAATAATGAACCTTTATATAATATTTTTATATTGATTAATCTATTTTGAATCTTTTCCACCCTTCAAGACCCCCTCATCATGATGTATAGGTTTGAGTATGGCATTTAGGCATAAAAGGCCTAATTGGATATTTTGCTATCATAGTACTACTTGTCACCTTAAAGATTATTAAATATTTATATGAAACTAATTAATGATATTCCATAAACCACTCACTATCTTCATGACCCATTTGTTCATTCTTCATTTACCATGGTGTTCTTTACCTTATACATTGAAGTCTGTGGGTAAAAGTTCATGCAGTTAGACCTGTAGTTAGACCTATGAGTGATATCTTGAGTATAAAGAGAGAATGGTCTCTTAAATTTAATTTTAAATATGTTATTAATATGAAACAAGGTTTCATCTCCATTTATATACCTACCAAGGTCAATTTTTGACCTCCTTAAGATCTTTCCACATCAGGAACTCATGTTTTTATGACTGCACCTTGCCAAAATACCATCTCATTATAGGCTATCTTAAGGAATCCATAATTAATATAAATCATACATGAATTTTTTTAATTTAAAAAGTAAATAATTATTTATACATAAATTTGAGAACCCTTGAATATGAATACACTCAATTATTAGATAAAATGTGCTTCTTAGCTATTAGATTTGGCAATCAACATAGGCAACTAGTTTTCTACCAAATTGCCATTTAAACAAAAAGGGTACCTGATGAATATAACAGTAATATGTCAAATTTGACCATAAAATCACCCCACCATAATCATTTTCCTCCATATAGTTATGAAGTGAAGAAATAGAGGCAAACTTGGATCCTGTCTTGATGAATAAGACATAGTGATGCCCTTACACTCTTAATAGTTTTTCATAAATATTGGGAAATTAATATGAAACAAAATTAAAAAATATTTAATTTAATTAATGTCCCTATCATTTCCCAAGTTATTTCTACCTGACCTTATCTTTATTGACAATACTAAGCAAAAATTATTGGCTCTCCTTGAGCTGCCAAAAAAGCTGATAGGAGAGATGAATGGGTTTTATTAATTTTAGGACCTATAAATCCTTAAAAACCATGTATTTTACCTTTAAAAGGATAAATTAAGTATTTAATATTATTTAAATTCAAATTCACCTTGAAATTATATGTAAATCCTCAAAAGAGCACTTTTTAGCACTAAAACTGGCATAACCACTTAAGAAACCTAATGAAACTACTAAAAAAGGTGTTTATAAGACATTTAAACGTATATAAAGATGTATCATGACGTTTTAAAACCATTTTATAGTAATTTACTTCCATTACCTTTAAAAACCTTTACTAGAAGCCATAAAATGATTCAAAATGCAACATAGTTGGGTTATGAAGTTAGTCAAGAATATCACCAACCTGTTTGATCACTTTCGAGTATTAAATGATATTTAAACATAATATGAACCATATAAAGACACATAGACTCCTTTAATCACTTTAAACTAACTGTAGCAAGTCATGGAGTGACTAGACATGCACATAGTTATGATGAACAAAACCTTAAACTTATCAACTTTACCTTAAAATATGATAACCAAGGTTTTAAGTGACCATTCCAAGGACATTATAAGATCAAAATATCTATAAAAAAGGAAAATAATCATAAAAACCAAAGTTTAAAATTATAAGGGTGATAGTTTGACCTAGGAGATCAAACTTGTCAACATTTACCAATGAAAATAGTGAGTATGTATAAGATTCTGGTAGCTGGTGCATTGAAGTAGCATCATTTAGTCATTATGCATCCAAGTTATGAATTAAATGATTAATATTCAAAAATATGATTGATAATTATAGATAACTAAAAACCCAAATGTGTAGCACAAAATTATTTTTTAAAACCAAAATAAATAACTTATAATTTGATAAATTGTAAACACTAAATAGGCATGATGGATATATCACGGTGGTGAAAATAGGTTAACTAGATTGTAGTAATGGATGAAAGACCAAATATGAAAGAGTGTTTGTAAAAATAAAATAGGGAATTAGTGGATTTAGGTTTAATCTTAGATCTTATAACTAATATACCAAGTAAGTATGAGGCCACATAACCATAATAAGAGCATGGATTTGCAACTATAGGATGGATGGAAGCAATATGTGGTAAATTTGGTTGAAAACTAGAAAATAAATAGTAGAGTCTCAAAAAGTATGATTTCCAAATATTTTGAGTAGTGGAGGTGTTCTTCTAGTGCCTCAGGAACTTATATCAACAAAATTTTGAACCTATATTCTTGGAAAGATAGACACACATGATAACAAATGTATGCATCTATAGAGAATTTTCCTACAAGTTTAGAAAAATAAATACAAATATATGAAAATATTATGTTTCCTCCTCATCCTTATTTATCTCTAATGTTTTTCCCTTAATTAGCTGATAATATGGTTTTATAATCAAGGCTCTTTATTTACTACTTGGTTAGCTAGTAAGTTTTTTTTCTAACCAAGACTATCAACAACGTTAGAGGGTTTTCATTGTTGATTTTTCTTTATAAATTTGAAATAATAATTTTTTTGAAAGAGGTTTTACCATATCCTCTGCATCTTCTAAATAAAACTAAAACTTGAGTGTACGTATGAATTTATGTGTAGTTTTGACTTGTTTCCCAACATCAACTTTGATCCATTTTGATATAAGTTAACTTGGTGTATGTGAAAGCATGAAAAAACACTTAGTACTATAATGGAAAAATCCCATGAAGTGAACCCATCATGCCACATGATTTTAAATTTCTATTTTTCAAGTAAAATACCTCCAACAAAGGAAACTTACAAATGGAATGAGGAATGCTTCCACTAAGAAAATGGTTTTTCAATGGCCACTGAGTGATGGGAAGTTACATGATAAAAATCATCATAAAAATTTAACAAAATATAATAAATATATTTAAATGATACATAAATAACACTAAACTAAATAGATGATAAATCAGTTTACCAATACATACAAGTGGGACCTACCTTGATTAGACTGGGGCTTGATACCTTTCCTCCTTGAGACAAATTAATTACTAAAAAATGAATTTATTCATTGATAAGTCTTCTATATCAAAATTATAGAATGACTATACTCACACTTATATCTCTCCAACTATTTTATTGATTAAATTATTAATTAACTCTTGACTAATTACTTTGTATCCTTATTTATTCCCTTTATATAGGAGAGATAGGTGTCTTATTTAGAGGATACATAATTTATGAGGTTTCACTAAAAATATATGGTTGCACTAAAAAATAATAAATAATAATATTAGTTATGCTTATAACAAAATATTACATATGAGAATAATAATTCATGACAAAGGAGAGAGAAGGATTTGGTTAAGTGTATCATTCCTCCCTATATTCAAGGCACTATAATTTATTCATAAATCATGGATGGGATCTTTCTCAAAACCTCCAATTTGTTGTCAATGAAAATAATTGGTATAGAAAATCTATCTAGATGTTACATGAAGTCTATCTAGTGGCTACATGAAGTCTATCCAATGGACACATAAAATCTATCAAAATATATAAGTCTACCATATGCTATAGGGCACAAAATTCATACTAAATTTATCCTCTTTTGATTCCTAAAAGTATCTCAGATGACTTTGAATTCCTCTATTAGTAAAACCATATCATAAAATCATTCAATTGCATTTTTATATCTAGAAGTCACTATTTTATATCATAAGAAAACATATATGCAACAAGGATAGGAATAAGGATAAAAATATAGTTTAGGATGATAAAAATGGCCAAAGTGGATGAATTTATGGACTAATAATATGTCATATGAGTACCATTTATTGTCCTCATCACACTACACAACTTAAATTGTTGCACATCCTTGTGAAACCATGCAAGTATCCTAAGATAAAAATATTTCCCAACTTATTCAAGCTTATCCTCTATTGTTGGTTTATATATTTAAACATAATTATGATTATTTTAAATAATTTTTATTTTTCCTCTTTATCTTATTCTCCATGTTTGGCTAGTTTTTTTAATTTCATCTATTCTTATTCAACCATGTGAACCTCTCAAGGAAAGCAACTATCATCACAAAGTATAAATGTAATACTTGAATTTTTCATAATGGCTCATATAATAAGACATTTCATTTATTAAAGAGGCAATGTAATGAGTATGAATTATATATATATATATATATATATATATATATATGCCCTTATACATGTATTAAAAATAAAAAATCACTCCCCCAAACTTTAGATTTTACTGCCAGATCACCATGAGGAAATAAATGCAATTGACCTGCCATGCCCCCCAAATAAAGGTGTCACTTATCCTCAAGCAGATGAAGAAAGGAAAGTAAATGTAGTGGATAATTAGTATGATATATGGAAACACATAGAATGGAATGTTAAAATGTGGGTGATGGAATAGGTAAGAGTGATATCATGGTAAGAAAGTGGGACATGTTTACATGAGAAGGAAGTGTGAAGTGGGAGAATGAAATAAATCATGTGATACATGTAAAGGTATGTAAAATGATATAAAATAGGGAGTAAGGGTTGATAGTATATATGGAATTGGGATAAATAAATGACATAGTTTCATAATATTCATGTTAAGAAATTTAAAATTTTGAATGTTTAAATAATAAAAATGTAATTACTTGAATTTAACAATGATTTAATAATAAAATCCATAATTTTTAAGGGGAGACATGTATAAAATGTGTTTATGTGACAAAATTATGTATTTTATAAAGTGTAATTAAGTGAAAATTTCAATAATCAAGCATCCCAAATGATGGAAATTACATGTTGGAAGGATGAAAGCTATAGAAATAGCTAAAAATGAAATCATGAACTTATGGTCTGAAATTATATGTGTTATGGTGGAAGGGATGTTAAAATAATGAAAATTAAATATAAAACATCCCCATTATGTATAAAAATTAGTTATATGAAGCAAAATAGGCTGTCTAGATTGTAATAAGATGTGACAAAGAGAAAACACATAATCAAGGTAAATAAGGAAAATCATCAAGAACTGGTAATAAACTGGTGGGATATGTTGCAATATAAACTATGGTAGTGGATTGTATAAAATAGTTGGGAATTAGTGTTTTAAATTTCAAAATAGAAACCTACAACCATGAGGCCAAGATAATGCAACACCAAATAACAAGGATAAAACATGGAGTTGTATCCAAAGAAGGAATGAAATAAATTTGTGATAGGGTAAGTAGAAATAGAAACATGACAAATATAGACATACATCCTACCTATCTCCTAAAAAAATTAATCATAATAATTTTTAGCAAGGATTTTGTTGCTACAAGCACCTATCCCTAAATCCTTTATAAGAAAGATGCAAAGGCATACATAGGTTGCAAGTGTAAGCAACAAAAATAGAAATGACTCAAAATGAAAGACAACAAATTTCTTGATTATTGTATTTTCATATTTTTTACTTTTTAAAAATTTCCATTGATTAGATACCAAGGTGGTTTCCTAATCAAGGCTATTTATTTAACACTTTTCAGCCAACAATCTAGTTTTTTAAGCCAAGGCTGTCAATAATACTTGAAGGTTTTCATTTTTGATATTTTTAATTTTTTAAATAAATGATAACATGATGAATAAGTTATGAATAATTTATACCATAGCCTTTAAATCAGCCTAATTTTATGCATATATTTATCCATAGTAATGTAATCAAAAGTGATGTTTTATGATGAGGAAATTAGTCATGATAAAATTAGTAATATATATCTTCTATGTTCAGTTGTCTAATTATCTAGTCATTTATTGAATCAATTCATTTTATGTTAAGTTTGGTAGTCTTCTTGTCTAAAATAGTGTCCAATCACCAATTAAAAATCTCCTTTTTGTGTGTAACCATCATTCTATAGTATTCTTTGGTGAATAAATTGTATTTGAAATGAATCCACTTAAAATATTCATCAAAAAGTGTGGATTTACCCATATGTTATAGCTATCACATTAGTGGGTGTATGTTGTATCAACAAAAATCATTTTGAAATATTTTTTTTTAATGAATTAGGAGATTTCATATAAAGCATCAGCATTCACATGTAGACTTGTGTAGAAAATGTTAGCTATAATAAAATAATAAATTATAACATCTTTTCAAGTTTATCTAGGATGTCTATTATTTAGTTCTAGAGATAACAAAGACAAGATGATAGTAAAACCATTAAAATTTAGTTTGTATTTTAGATACAATAAACATTTGCACATGACATGAAATATACTAATGGAAAAAATTAAATATTAGTTCATATAATCACAAAGAATGTAGTGAAATTTACCAAATAATTGATTACTTGTGATAAATATATGTTTTAATGTTATGTATGGAATGGATCAATTGTCCATCCATTCAATCAAGGAAAACTCTCAATGAGGATTTAAGAGTATAAAATTAAATGTTAATCTAGTCCTTAAATATCATAAGGGTGTCCTGTAAAACCTAAAAACTGTTCTTAACATGCTTTATATGAAATTGGTACCATCTAGAAACTAGAAAATAGTGTTATAATTTTGGTAATAAAATACAAGCATGCTCAAGGAAAAATCCTAACATCTTTTGTGTATGAGGTATTTAAAAAAAAATTATCATAGTTTCCTCAAATGAATATGTTTGCATTTTTGTGGATGATGCTTTATTACTTTCATTTAAAATTCTAACTGGATTTTGTTGTAAACATATTGTTGTGGAAGGCATGCACCAATGGTTTGGTCAATATAATAATGGAATATTTTTTTTCCAAATATGCCCAAGACAAAATTAACATGGTAAACATTTTTGGGGAAATAGCATCCCCAATAGGGTCTAAAAATATTGTAGTTTAGATGATCTATCTAAGAGGACAAATAGATTGTTGGAGAAAATGACACAAATGGGTTAAATTTGTTGCTTTGATGTTTTGTACATAATTAAATATGAATGTGTCTACATTGTGTGTGTGTGTGTGTGAGAATGAATATAGCCTTTAGTGAATGGTGGGAATAGGATATTAGTCATTTGATATGATTTATAGCCACATGATGGTTTTAGATTTACTAATGGTTGGGTGGTTAGGTAAAATTTTGTGTTTTTTTAAATGACTAAGTTTATGTCTCTACATCTACTAAATATTATGTTTTGGTCACTACCCTATCTAAATTTTAGAAATTTTACAAAACATTTTGTATAATATGATTGTAGTTACTACACCATTTTTAAATAGTAAGGTCTATCTAGGTTTTTAGTTGTTATATAATAGCTAGTAGTTGATATGGGTTGACTTTTATGTTGTTATGGGCTAGCCTATAAGTGCTACAAGTTGGCTTAAAGGTTAATATAGGTTGGACAATAGTTTTGCATACCTATAATTATCATTCAAGTTGCATCAATGGTGGGTAGTTTCCAAGTATTTTATTAGTATGAAAATAATAAGACTATTCCTATGAATACATTTAATTAATCATATAAACATAGACATTATTTGTTTTATTTACAAAATCAAACTATTTATAAATGTAGTTATTGTAAGCATGAAATGTTAGTAGTAAAGCTTTACTTTTTAATGAATATGGGTCAAGTATTGGCTCATTATTGGTATGTAATGTCTTATTTTAGTTTAAATACTTCCTCAAAGGTCTTTTTATTATGGGTGGTGGGGTAGATCTACAACTATCCTTTAATGTGGGTGGAATTCAACAGGTGAAAATGCTATCATTTCAATATTACAAGATGGTTAAGACAATTTAGGACTAGTGTTATGTGTAAGTTAGGCAAGAGAAAAAAATTAGAATCAAACGTAAACCCTTAGCCTCACAACTAAGTTTATTCAGAGGGCCAGTAGGTTCATTGATTGATAATTCTTCTTTACTAATTTTTAACATAAGTAAAAATTAATTATGTTAATCAAGATCAAACCATAAACTCCTAGTTGCACAACCAAGCTAGTACATTTTGATAGCCAACAAGCTGGTTAATAATTTGATAATGCTTTGTCATCCCAAAATTTGGGTTGGGTTATTATATATTTTGGACTAGAAAACCTATGATGTTTATTGATCAAACCTAAAAAAAATTTATGGTTGTCAGTTTTGGGGTGGTGGTTACCATGATTGGCCTTGATATGAAAGCTAATGGGTAGGTGGTTTTTGGTAATATTTTATCAAAATTTTGGTTTGTGGTAGGGTGTAACTCTATGCATGAAGTACATATCAATTACAATAAGGAAAAACATAACCAAAAAAATGAAAATTAAATGAGTTATAAAGGATACCTAGTTTTGGTAGCCAAGATTCTATTTGAGCTATAAATAATATTTGTTTTCTACTTTTTCCAACTTGTGTATTTTCCTTTTGTGACCACATATCTTGGAAAATATTATCATATTAAAGTAATAATTGCAATAAATAACATATTTTTCTATCAGTTTCTTTAAAAAAATTATTACTCCCTATTAAAAAATTATCAATTATATTTTCAAATTCAAAGATAAAAATAATTTATATAGATATGTGTAGCATTACTAATGAGAAAATAGAAAAAATACATTTATTAGATATAAGAGTTATGAAAATATCAGTTTGTTTCAGTGAAATTTATTCACAAATTATTTTTTCAACACTAGAATCTAAAGGTGGGGGTCTAGAGGCAGTAGCCCCTAACAAGGTCATGGGGAATCACCTTAGGTGTACTCCCTATCATAGTCAAGGTGGGGTCAAGGGGTAGGGTTGAGAGGATGAGGATTTTAAGCCAAACACATTTTCCTTCTCTCATAGCCTTCAAATTATTCATTGTTTGAGTAATTTTTTGTATCTGTACACTTCTCAAATACTAATTACCTCTATTCCTAACTTATATGGGTTCATGGTTGATAGAAAAAATTGGTGCATGTTTCTTGTGCTCACAACATAGTGTATAAAAACATATTTTGTTATATATTTATTTATGTACAAAAAAGAACCTACACACCATATGTAAAAAAATGTCACATGTTGGTTCTTACTAGTTCATGTAAACATTATTGTAGAGATGGTTGAAATTGATTATGAGATTCCTAAATTCATATCTATAGATGTTTTTATAGGCATGTTTTTTGCATGCAATCCTTTTTTGTCCATGGGCATTTATGTTATCACAAGCATAGGCAATCTTCTTTATCAATACATCCATGTAATTTTACAGGATTAATTATTATAGGCTCATCAACACATGTAGTATTATTTTTTTTAGATTCCCATTCCTCATCAACAACTTCTTAATCTATCATAGATGTGATCTTTGCATGTTTTTATTTAATTCTAGTTTTAGGAGAAACAACATGCATATAGTATGTATAAACTATTTTTGGTTTGTTACTAATAGATGTATGACAAAAAATCTACATGTGTCCTCTATCACGCACTACACCTTTTTTTTTTAGCAATTTCTACATGAGAAACATTTTATTGTTCATTGTTAGCAACTAATCCAAGTTTATTTTCTTTAACTAGTATTTTAGAAATGGTTTTTAGTTTTTATATAATATCTTATGCACAATAAATTTTCTTCATTAGTGTATGTAGGATTTTTTTTGGAATTTTTTCTACAAGATGTTTCTAACCAACACATTCATCGGTTGATATAGGACCTTTCATTGTAGGTAGACCTCCTTCATCAATATGTCTAGATATTATTGTGGATGCACATATTGATATTATAGATCAATATTTTTTACCAAAAAATGCAAGAGAAGATTTTGCATGTTATTTTTATTAATTATTCAATGAATATTTTCCTATAAATGGTACATGATGGTCCAATGCATGTATTTTTTGGTTACAAATTGATTTTATTCAATAGGTGCATCTATTTATTTGGTTACAGCTAGATTTATATAATAGGTATGAGTGTTTAATAAAAATAAATTAATGATGGTCACCATTCCACGTCAACATATCCAACCATTTCTATAGAATAAATTCATGCAAACAACCTTTCTTGATTACTAAGTACAATATTTATGTAAGCACAAGTGTATACATACTCTCCTCATAAACACCTTTATGCATTTATATAAAATAAATTATTGTAGATAACTTTTATTATTGATAGTTTTAGGATTTTATGATTGAGAAGTTTGTATAAGTTTCTCCTCATTTTTAAAAATTGTTTCATGCATAAGGGTGTGATTTCTATCCTTATGTCATGCCTCCATCTTTAATATGATGACTAAATCTGATAATGTGGAGTTATTCTAGTGTAGTTATTTAATTATAGCTCTAAGGGATGCTACATCTTGATATACATCAACTAACCCTTCATTATTTGTGCCATTACCAATTGAAAATTTAAAAAAAACATTTGTATCATCCATTACTCTTACATGCACATTGTTTCTATCAATTTCTTGTTTTTCTTAATTTGGAATGAAAAGAAACTAAGTAATATGCTTGTGGTAGAAATACATATTTGATTGTGTGCATGTTGACACTAGAATATTGTGAAGAGCTCCTCTTTGGCTTGGGAGGATGACCTGCAGATAACAAAGCATAATGTTTTAAAATAGTACTTTTTGAATAGTGATAGGTAAATAGTGACTTGGTTAGGTTAAAAGGGGTTGGGTTAAAGGTCAGTTAGGTTTAGATGGTCCTTAGGGGGGTCCCAAGGCATTCAAACATCTAAAATTGCTTATGTATAATTTTCTAGTGTCTACATTTTGCCCCTTTTTGTTATGCAACTTTGAAATAACAAGATGTAAAATAAAAAATATATTGTTGGTTGAAGGTCAAGTTGTCCCAAGTATGGGAGGAGATGTTCCCCCTCAAACTAGGATTTGATGAGGTAAAGTAGAATTAGGTATGGGTTTGATAAGTGGTTGGTGGTGAGGCACGAGGTCATTGACAATAGGGTTGGGCATTTGAAATACAAACATGAGTATAAAATATGACTAAGTGCAACAATTAAGATCACACACAAACTAAGGTTGTCAATGTTGATAATAGTAAAGGTCAATTTTAAGAGACAAGTGACCAATGGACCACATGATTGTAACTACAACTGGGTACACCTATTAGTCTTTTAGACAAGGTTGGTGTTTTTATGGGTATTTAAGCTAAGAAGTGCTCCCTTGAAAAACATAAATGCTTTTTTTGGGCACCAAGTGGTGTAAATTTAAATGTTAAACATGGAAAAGTTGTTTGGTGTGGTCAAAAGGACCAAGGCATGGTCATTACAAAGTATGTGAATAATTTGGGTCAAAAATGACCAATGTTGAGGCATACAAGGTCTAATGATTGGTTGGTTGGGTGGTCTATAAGGGTTCAGGTAGGGAGTGGATGAGATAACTCCATATGCACTAGGCAAATAGATGTTTCCTACATAGTTCCATGGATATAACATCTAACAAGAATGCCAGGCCAAATGTAGTTTTCCATGGGTTAGTTAGTGGTGTTAAAATTAGTTACCCCAATTTGATGTACCACAAGGTTTAAGATGGGTTGATGGAAAGATTTTTAAAATGGATACATTGGGATTTTTTGAAGGTGATGGTAAGGTTGTGTGGCTTAGATTTATTTAAAAATGATGAGAGTGTATGGAAAAGGTGCTCACATAATGGTGAGAGTAGTGGCCAGAGATCAGTGAACAGTCACCATAATGATCCTACATTCATTAGGATGAGAAAATAGGGATGCACAAGGTAGGATAAATAAGATATTAACATAATTATAATCACCATAAATTTCCTTTAATGGATCTAATCCAAAGAAGAGGTGCCTTCATGAGAAGGCTACACCTTCTATAATTATGTGTGGGTATAAGCACATTGATGACATCTATCATTATGAGCTGAGTTTTAGGAGATGGGAATCTATCAGAATCTACATAGTCTCTTTGGAAAAATATCATCATCACTATGAGCTATATTTTATGGGTAGTAGTAAAGTGACCTACAAATATTTTATTTGAAGGTTTTGTAGATTCTATGTGGTAAAAAACCAGTAGTATGGTGAGCGATAGAGGATAGACTGTGCCTAACTCAAGATCTACATAGCCAATCTAGATAAAAGGTATTTGTGTCTACATCCTCTATCTTAATGCCTTAGAACCAATGACCTTGGGTTTCACTAGAAGAGGCCCTACTAGTAGCAAGTTGTGTGACCTAGGATACTACACATATAGTTGGATAGGATAGGGAAAAGGTGATAATGACTCAAGAGACTACTAGTCCTATGAGGACGGTAAGATGCAAAACAATGACATTAGATGTGGGTTAGATGATTAGGATATTTAAATATGGGTGACAAAAGGAAATCATTATGGTGCCAAATAACTTTATCGAGATGACCAGTTGGATGGAGGGATACATGTCCACACAAAAAGGTAAATAAACATGATCATTTCAAGTGGTAAGACTATTCAATGGAATCATAAGACCCACTCAGTTGGCATAATGGATAATAATGTCAATGAGGGACAATAGACAAGTATTCTAATTAAAGAATAATGTTAAGAACAAATACTCAATGTAAATTCATTTGAATTTATAGGTTATTGGCAGTATAAAGAGCTATAAAAGGTTGAGGATGGAAAATAATGAGAACAATGGAAATAGAGGAGATGATCAACAACCCCCCTGACCCAAAATAATCTACGTAGTGAATATTTGTATCTTTTGAATATTACAACATGTAATGGTAGTGCTAGAATAATTATTGAACCAATGGCAAATGGAAAGGCATTTGTGGCCTGAGTTTGGGCTTAAACTCCAACCACAATAGCAATGAAGAAGGCAAGAATTTCACTACACAAGATATAGGTATGGATAACATCACCCTCAGGTAGTCCATGGAGGGAATCCTCACTAGCTAAGGGGATGTGCATTGATGCAATGATATGTGTTACACATGCAAGTATAATAATTAAATCAAAGTGAGGTAAAGGCTGTGATGGTTGAGCAGGGCAAAAGACCTAGAGTGGAATGTGATTCCCATCCTATGGGGAGGAATGCAAAATATAGGAACAAAATATGCCCTATAGTGGCTATCAGCATGAGGAATGTTGTTGAGGCTACCTCAACAAATAATAAATAAGGAAGATGTCTAAACATAAATCTAGAGTCATCAGATAATCAATGCAGTGCCTAAGTAGGAAAATAAGGTATGTATGTGCCTTAGGAGATGTGTGTGTAAGCTAATGACTTTGTATGTGCCATGTAATGCCTTGTATCTTAAATAAAATATTTCAAAGTTTGATATTATTATGTTTATGGTTATGCAGATAGTCATGATTATGGTTGTTATCTTGCTTAAGGTAAAGCATATGAGGTAAGGCAATAAAAAATAATAGATGGTAAAATGAAGAATATAATCAAGAGATAAATGTCGTAATGAATATATCGACTAAGACTATTAGGATAAGAAGAGGGAAAGATGTTTCTTCTTTGACAAGGACTAAAAAAAACTTGAAGTGGTATTGGGTTAATGAATGTAAACCCTTCAAATACTTCGCATGAGTGGTCATTAATGATTTAAAATGTGTCTTTGACCACATGATGTTAAGTAATCTCAAGAATCCCTTACATATAGTGTAAAGGGGAGATGGGTGAAAATGGTACCCTATTGTGGGACTAGTATGACTCTTTTATAGGTACCTAAAGAGTCATTTATAAAGAAGTCTATGCCAAAATTATGTAGACTGATCAATACAGGAAGTCTACTTGTGAAATCTAATTGTAGCTTCCACCTTATTATGTTGCTTAAGAGTCAATTATGGATTTAAAGATTTATTTTATTTTCTTTGTAATTATTATAATGGGTATTTTTTTGTATTATTGTATATGGGAAGCTAATCGATGTAGGAATATTCTAAGAAATTGATATGCTTTTGATAAATGATCTACTCAGCCATCCTTCAAGGGAGTAATCTAATTTTATATGCTTTGTTTAATGTGATTAATATTTATCCTTTAAGTGAGTAATCTATCATATATTTGAAAATTTCAAATAAAATTTTCAATAACTATCCTTCAAGGGAGTAGTCTATAAATGCTAGGAATGGCCCATGATTGCTAGTGATAGGAATTTTGTTATTTTGCCAGACATAGACTTGATTAGGCCAACTTAGTTGTTCAACTTTATTAAGGCAAAGCTAGAAGAAAAATAAGGTGGAATAGGTGTGAAAATATTTAGGTGAAAATGATCATGGGGATCCATCTTGAAAAGGGGTGGAAAGCTCAAGAACCATGCCATGGGTAGAGCCATGATACCCATTATTTAAGATAAGGTTATTCCAGTGACAACTAACCACATGATTCAATTTTAATCAATTTACCCTAAAATAGGGAGATGAATGTAAGTGGATAGCAAGGAATATGATTAATTAAAATGAAAGGTAGATTTGATCTTTCCTAACAAAAGAATGGGCATAAATTCAAAGCTATGAGGGGCTTAGTTTCTAGGTGGCCTTCTAGAGAAGACAATTGATAATCTCCTGATCCATAATTATGGGTTATGATATAAGGTCCAAGCCAATTGAAATCAAATTTTCCCTGCTTTATTTTCTCCATATTGGTGACATGCTAATTTTCCTTTAGGATGAGGTCTCTGATATTGAAATCTCACATTTTAAGGTGTTTTTTATAGGCACGCTTAATACACTCTTGATAGACATGGAGATGGGTAAGGGATACCAAATAACACTTGTCAAGTAGCTCAAGCTAGGTTAAATGGTGTTGATGACAATCATCCCTAGAAATAATAACTTGCAAATATATGCGAAGAGAAGGAATTTGGATTTCAAGAGGTAAGACAATCTCAGCTCCAAAAATAAGGGAGAAAGGTGTATCACACATAGGGGTTCTAATTCTAGTGTGATAAGCCCATAAAGAGAAGGGGCGTGAAAATTCCAATCCCAACTAGATTCATTGACTATTTTAGTTAGCATGTTATTAAGAGTTTTGTTAGAGGCCTCAGTCTTTCCATTAAATTAAGGATGATATGGCAAGGAAAAACATAGATTAATGCCAAAAGCATCACATAGACATTGGACTTGATTTTTCTTACATAATTTACCATTTTTAGTGATAATCTTATGAAGAATAATAAAGCGGTAGATGATATGATGGTTGATAAAGTCAACAATCTTCTCTGCTTTGATCAAGACTAGAGGAATAACCTTTACCCACTTTGTAAAATACTCAGTTGTGATGATAATAGAGTGGTGTTGTTGTAAGTAATAAGGGTTGATTTCACCACTAAGATCTAGGCCCCATTTTGAGAAGGGCCAAAAATTGGTGGAAACTCAAAGGCTATGGATAGGTGCATGATGTAAATTGGCATGTTATTGACACTTAACACACTTTTTCACATAATCATAGTAATCTTGGTTAAGGGTAGACCTGCAACAACCAATATGGAGGATGCACTTAGCTATAACAAGGCCACTAAAGTGACCCCCATAGATACCATCATGAATTTCCTTGATAGCGTGAGAGGCTTTGTGACTATGTAAGTAGTGAAAGAGGAGGCCATAAAAGATACATTTATAAATAATCCCACCCATGATGGTATAGCATGAGGTATTTAAACAAATTCTCTTTGAGAATTCCTAGAAAGGTTATAAGGAATAATTCCAAGGTTGAGGTAGTCAATGTTTTTTGATACCAAAGGTCAGGTTGGGTCTCTTTCACATTGAAAATGGTAGGAGAATATAGTTTGACATAGGAAGGTTGGCTAGGTTTGTGAATAATAATAGACAACTTAGAATCTGAGGTTTTAGATGGGATTTTTAAGGTAAGGTAATCCATTGTGTCAGTGAACTTATTGGTAGATTATAGGATTGACTGGATGTGATAATGTTCAAATAATGATAGGATCTCATTAACTAGTTGTTTTTACTATTGTCTAACATCATTATTACACTAGTAAGAGCCATTAATTTTATTGACCACAAGTTGGGAGTCACCAAATATATTGATTGTTTTGACTCCTAGGGCTAAAGCATTATGAAGCCCTATCACTAGAGATTCATACTCAACTATATTATTGTTACATTCAAAATCAAGATTGAAAGACAAAGGGAGAGGTTCACCATCAAAGGGGATAAGGATGATACTGACTCCCCCATTATGTTGGCATTTTGATCTATTAAAGAACATGGTGACCTCATAGGTAAAATCCACTTCATAGAGGGTTGTGATGGATTCATCAAGAAACTCAAGAGGAGGAGGTTGGTTATCTACCAGAGATGCTTTGACCAATTGGTCAGAAATCACTTTCCCCTTAATTAACTTTTGCTAAAGGAACTCAAGATCAAACTATACTAAGATCATAATCCACTTGGCCATATGTGTTAAGTACGGAATATACTGAGAGGGGGGGTGAATCAGTATATTATATATCTTATAAAACTTTCCCTTTATCAAATTCCACTTAATCAAACATTCAAGATATGCAATAAAACTCAAACAATAAACATCACACAAGATAGAGAGAGACACCAGATATAACATGGAAACCCAATGTGAGAAAAACCATAGAGAACAATCTCAAGTATATTCATGAGAACAAACCCACAGGAGCACCATACCCCTTTGCCAAGTACCAACCTCAGTTACAATTCATGAGCACCAACCCATAGGAGCTTCAAACCCCTTTTCTGAGCACCAACCCAGCTACTATTCGTGAGCACCAACCCACAGGAGCACCAACCCCTTTGTGTATACCACACACCTATCTCTCAATGTTGCTATCTCAACAAATGATAGATCAATACAACATCTCTTTCCTCTCTCTCACTTTTGCTCTTCTAAGCTAGATATAATAAATACAAATCATATTCATCTCTCACAATTGCTCTTCTAAGCTAGATATTACAATATCAAATCAACCTCTATCTCTCACATTACAAATGGCTACTCAAGCCTTTATTTATATATTTCCAAATGACCTTTGGCTTTCCCCCTTTGTGACCCTTCAATCCTCATAGAAAATGGCACCAATCTTGGATGACCCTTCATATCCAAGCCTTTGAAAAGTCATGTGATGACCCTTCATGACCAAAAACATCCTTCCCACTTTTGTCCTTATCTTTGGTGACTTTTTATATTCCTCAAAGTGTCCTTTCATGAAAAATTGTGCCCTTACTCTTTTGTCTTCACTTGGTGACTCTTGGTATTCCCCAAGATGACTCTTCATGGGAAAATGCATCCCATCCTTCTTTTGTCTTTACCCCGTGGCTCTTCGACTTCTCCATGGGACCTTCTTTTGTCTCATATGCAACCAAAAATATATTTGTTAATATTAAATAAATATTAACTCATATTAGCCAGGCTATATTTATTACAAACAATATTAAATGCAATGGGGCCTTTATCACCAATAATGCTAGAACTTTGACATCAATGACAATATTTCCAACAATATGTTGTTTTTGGTATGGCTTGGAGTGCATGTACTTGAGTGGTTTAGTGTTGGTTGTGACATAGGTTTTATGGTTAAGAAGGTAGTGGTGGAGTTTGGTGGCCACAAAGACTAAAGCTAAGATAAAATTCTTGGTATGGGTGTATTGAGTCTTGTGTTCTACCAGCATATAGCTAATGCAATATATGTCTTGCTCTCTGCATTGTTCATCTTAGTGAGCCAACATTACCCCTAAGGAATGTTCAGTGGTAAAGATATAAATGTAAAAGGGTTAGTTATCTATGGGAGGGGTGAGGATAGGTGGTGACAAAAGATACTTTTTGAGTGAATCAAAGGCCTTTTGAAAATATTTATTCCAATTTAAAGAGACATCCTTCTTTAGAAGGTGGTGAAAATGTTGGAACCAGTCTGAAATCTAGGAAATGAAATGTCAAATGGATTGAAGCCTTCCTTAAAAGCTACAAAGTTGCTTAAGGTTGCTAGGAGGGAGCATGTCTAGGATTGATTTGATTTTGGCAAGATAAACTTTGATTCTATAAAGGGAGAAAATAAAACCTAGAAGCTTTCATGTCAAGACCCCAAAAATACACTTCTTGGGGTTTAGGTAGACATGATATTGGATAAGTTATTTGAATATGATTTTAAGGACAACCAAGTGATATTTTTAGAGATTTGATTTTTGAGAAGGTCATCCACATAGTCCTCTATAATATTATGGATAAGATCATGGAAGATATAGGTCATGACATGTTGGTAAGTTGCACCAACATTTTTTAACCTAAAAGTCATGAATCTATAGCAAAAGGTCCCCCATGGGGTGGTAAAGGTAGTTTTGTGTTGATATTTAGGAGCAATTAAGATTTGATTATAACCTCAAAACTTGTCCATGAGAGATAACATCTCATGGATGGCTATAAGATCAACAAGTTGGTCGATGTTGGGTAGAGGAAAGTTATTCTTGGGGTAGGTGAGGTTAAGGTCACAAAAGTCCACACGATTATGTAGTACCCATATGTTTTTGGTGATAGGTATGACATTAGAGACCCATGAGTGGTAGTAAATGGGTTGAATGAAGTTTATAGATAGGAGATGCTAAATTTCTTCCTTGATGAGAAGGGTTATGTGAGGATGCATGTGTAAAATCTTCTATTTGATAGTTTTGGCATCATGATGAGTGACTATGTTATGGGTAGCAATGGTGGGGTTAATCCTAGGCATATCACTATAATACTAAGTGAATTCCATGTTGTGGTCTTAGAGGAAAGAGGGGAAGTCCCAAATTTTCTTAGTATTTAGTGATTGGCCCAATCTGACAATACGAGGGTTATCTAGAGTGCCCAAGTTGATATCCATGGTGGATTCATTAAACATGATTGAGGTCTTAGGAGGAAGGGATTTATGAATTGAATAATCTAAGACACCAAGGTAGGTGAGAATAGAATCATCATATTTAAAATGAATAGTGTTAATGGTAGGAGAGTATTTCCCTATCATTTTAGGATGGGTTAAAGGGATGGTGATGGTTTCCCCTCCTTTTGATAAGTTAGGAGTCTAAAGGTGATCATGTTGATGAAAAAAAAGTTAGGTGGAAAAATGTCATCATCCTCACACACATGTGGAGGTAAGGTTGGTGAGGAATGGGTATCCTCCTCAATAATGGCAATGGTAGGTGGTTTAGGTTGCTTCTTCTTAGGTAGGATGAAATCAAGCCTAGGCTTCTCATGAAGTTTCCTAGTCTCAATGGTGACTAGATCATGTGGACCATGCTCATATCACCCAAGGCCAAAGCCTTTCCCAGCACACCAATGAAGGAATGTCTTGGCAAAGTTTGGTTTGTCTAGGTAAGAGAAACCTATGGTAAATGGTTGAGGTGAGGAAAAGGTGATATAAGAATTGAGGGGTTTGTTGAGTCCCCATAGAGAAAATGGGTCTGATAGTTGGGAAGTCTAAAGAGAATAATAATTCTGACATTGGGGTCATATATTGACTAATTGGTGAGTTTCCCATACTCGTGAGGAGTAGGGAAAACATCAAGAACTAAAATATGATACTCACCTAATGAGAGATATTATAACAAAGATTCCAAGGGTTCCTCTATAGGGATTATATTAGAGGGGATGGATGAGTTAGTTGACATTTCATTGGTATAAGGGGATATAACATCTACATTGGTGGTTAACAGTTAGGGTTTAGTAGCTGAAGGTGTATTAGATGGGGGGTATGAGGACATAATTGGGGTGATGGTCATGTTTCATGTTGAGAAAGCACTTGGGTCAACTTGGATGGTGATGACCTGACCCTCATACTCAAACTTGATGCAATGGTGGAGGGTATTGGGAATGCATCCCATGAAATTAATCCAAGGTCATCCCAATAAGATTTTGTATTGGAATTCATATTACACAACATAGAAGAGTTTTGAGAGTGTATGAGGTCCTACATGGATATGAAGGATGATAGTTCCCAAGGTAGTGGCTATGGTATCATTGAATGAGTGAAGGATGATTGAGTATTCAAACATGACGTTATCTAGAAAGTTGAGTTGGTTGTAGGAGTACGAGGAGATGATGTTAATGCTAGATCCCCCATCAATAATGACCTATTTGATACAAGTTTGATTGATGTAAATGGTAATAAAGAGTGGGGGATCTGAGTCCTCAGGGTGGATGGAAGGTATTTTTGAATCCTTGAAGGTGACAAAGTTAGAAATTTGAAGGTCACCAACAAAGGTGGCTAGAGGTTGAGGGTCCTCAATTTGGAACTTGATGGATTGTAAAGACTCTATTAGTACCTAAAAATGATGGGGAGAGGTAGAGATCAACTCATATAATCTCATTTTTGTTGGGATCTGATGAATCTACCTAAGGATAACTCTTTATATGGATTTTGAAGGGTTAGATTAGGTGGCACTTAAAATAGACACCTTATGTCTAATTGAAGATGAATATGATTGGGTGTGGATTGGTTTGGATTTTAAATATGGGCAAGTCTAAGTAATAGACACCTTAGCCTTCCCTTATCCTTTAAATGTGATCTGGTGACCACATTGATAGTATGGATAGAAGGAGAGGTTGAGGTAGTAAAGTGGTCAGACTCATCTTCACTCTTAGATAAGAGTGGAGGAGTAAGTAAGTGTTGGGTAGGTATATTTTATGGTTGGATTGGTATGGGATATATAGGAGGTTCATTTGTTAATAGATTATCCTCATCATAAAGCTAGTGGATAAGCGTTTGGAGAGATTTGCAATTCTGTATCATGGCTAGGTGTCCTATGGTAAGAGCACACATGGTGGTCATTATACCAGGTGGGTTTAGAAGTAAGAGGGTCAAAGGGTCTAATGGGAGGTAAGGCTAAATAGGAAGTCTACAATAACCTATGGAGAATGGTTGAGTAAGACTCAACTAAATATGGTAAAGGCTTAGTAATCTTTACTTTGGGTGTTGAGGTAGGAGGTTGTTTGGAAATAGGTTTGGTGATAGGTGCCTTAGGTAAGGTGGTACACTTGGTTGATGGATTTAGTTTAGGTAAAGGGGTTGATGAGCTAGAGGTATAGGATCATAAGGTAGGTAGCTTAGGTATCACTGGTGTGGTAAAGAGAGGTGTGTCAAAAAGCAAGTGTGAAGGTATAACTAATAGAAGTGGTGGGGTTCTGGTAGATATAATGGGATATTCCTATTTAAGGTAGAGGGATGAGGCCCCAAAATAGAGGGTAAGGTTGAAGGAGGTAAAATTTTGGGCTTTTGGCCTTTGGGTGGTTTTACATCTTTGGTTTTTTTGGTTCACTTTGTTGTTGGCTTTGAAGGGGTTAGGTCCACTTTCATAGATGGGTGACTAAGGCTCAGTGTAGGGATGATACCAAGGTTCTTGGTATATATATTTGGGGTGATAGGAGAGGGCTTGGATACTTGGTTATTAGTTATCTTAAACTATTGAGGGTTTGTTAGTTTGGTGATGGTTTTAGTTGGTTGGGTAGATATGGTAATAGGTTAGTCAACAAAAGTGATGGGTTGGTCCACCAAAGGAGGGGTTGGAGTTTCTAGTCTAGTAATATAAAGGAGAATTAAATAATACTAGAAGGTGGCTTGATCCATGTTAGGGTTAGAGATAAACTCCAAATTTTGCACTAGCCTAGAGAAGGGTGTGTAGGTTGGTTTAATTCCCTAAATGGTGGATCTAAAAGATAACCCCCTAGGTGGAGATATAAGGATGGTAACCTTGTCCTCTTCCTAAATCAAAGGATGAAAGGCTGGGATAGGTGGTTATTTTTTAGGAGTATACATGGGGATTTCCTTCTCAAGAATGATTTATATGGGAGGGGTGATTTGCTTGGTAATTGGTGAGGAAGGTAAGATAGGTGCATGATCTGGTATGCCAGTCAAAAGGGAAGTTGGTGGATATACTACCTCAATGAGTGTAGGTGGATAAATGGTTATTTTCTTAGTTTGTGTTTATAAAAGGGGAGAAGGTAACTCTACTACCTCAATAGGTAGAGAGGGTGAGGGATAGGTAGGTTGGTGAATAGGTTCTTTAGTAACAAGTGTGTTAATAACCATGTTAATATTATGGGTATCATGAGAGAACTTGACATTGTTTCTCTCATTCTTGGTAGGAGTATGGTTTGGGAAAGTTGCCTAAATATATCAAGGGTTTGGTTTGGTGGTGTATTGGGGTTGTCCAATGTAAGTTCCCCCTTGTCAATGAGGGATTGGATAATGTTCTTGAAAGTGTTGCACCTATTGATATCATGTCTTATCACTTAGTGAAAGGCACATAAATCATTCTCATTATACCAACTACGTGTAGGATGAAAAGAGTCAAGTTTATAGGGTGGTTTGATAAGAGGAAGTTAAATGATATTAGCTTTTAATAATTTCTCCAAGATGGAAACATAAGATTCTCCAATCAGAGTGAATTACTTTTGGTTTCTCCAGGATTGGTTCCTCATGTTTTGCTTTGAGGAATTAGAGGAATTTGGTTGGTTGATGGATGGTGAGGGATCACTTTAAGGATAGATACATTCATGGTTATTTTACCCTTGGTATTGGTATTGGATTGGTTGTTTAGTTTAGAAGAAGAGGCCTCATTGGTTTTATAGGTTGAGTTCTTGTTCTTAAGTTTTAGTTTCCCTTCATCAATGGATATATTATCTAACTTATGTTCTATGGTAAAATATTATCAAAGGTCTGAAAGCTTTGGACATGAAGCATAGATGATATATGCTTGGCACATGCCCAAGTAAAGATCTCTGTGAGTTCAAGTTGAGGCAAGGAAAAGGAAATTTGTTTAATTAGACTCCTCTAATGAGACAAAATTGGCAATAGATTCATTCTCAAATTACCAGATAGAGTAAAGGTTGGTTATAGAAACTTTCTTGGAGATATTGATCAAAAATTGATCCAATAAGGTTTGCACTTATTGGGTAAAGGAGAAAATGGAATGCTTGGGTTAGAAACTATACCAATCTAAGGCCAGGCTAGCTAAAAACATGGGGAAATTGTGGAGAAGAATGACATAATAATAGGTAATCAGATATCAATCATGCCTAAATTCCCTAAGGTACTGTTGGGGATCTTCCTTACTTTGAAACTTAGAGATCTTAGAAAGTTCCCATTGGGGAATATATGGATTAATAGGTACGGATGGATGGATGGGCTCATTAAAAACTTGGTCATATGACAAGATGTTGTGAGCACCCAAGATGGATGAATCTAAGGTGGTCATCTTTTCCATAAGAATATTCATTAGGTTCACTTGGGCATGATCACCCAAAACATTATAAGGTGGATACTATGGTAGTGGTTAGGAGACATACTAATAGTGGACAAAAGGCTGAGAGGTTGCCACATACTAGTATGTGGATGCTAATGGCTAGGTAAAAGATACATAAAGGTAGGTAGAGGTAGGTGTTTGGATAGTAGGTATATGCCCTTATAGGTTAGGTATATAGCCAAAGGTTGATTGTTGAATAGGAGTGGTAGTTGGATTGTTGGTCGATGAAAGGGTGGTGACCCTTGTACTAATTGGTGGCAAGGTAGAGGGTATGGACACCGCAAGCCTTTGAAGTGGAATAGTGTTTGATGGATTGGAGGTAGATAGAGGAAAGTTGGTATTGCTAGAGGTAGGCACTCCAATTATGAAGGAGTGATTGGTAGAAGGTATAAGGGAAATGATAGTTTGGGTTGGTTAGTTTTTAATGGTAGTTTTAGAGGGATTGTTGTTTGATGAGGAGACTCAAGTAGTTAATGGTTGAGTAGTAACCATGGTTATGTAGGTACTTCCCATGAGGTGGAGAGGCATGCCATAAGGTGTATTTATAGGTTAGGTTGAAACTGGGATATGGTAAGGTGTGGTTTTAAGATAGTGTTACAAGGCTTCAAGATTGTTATTTAGGAAAGTATAAAAATCCACATCTTTTGGAAGGACCACCCAAAGGAAAGTAAGACTTTCCAAAGGGTGAGGGGAGTTTATTGGTTTGGAAACATGGTCCATGGATGAAGTGGTAGAAGAGGTAGGTTGTCTTGGTGATGGGTTTTTCTCTTCAAGGTCTCTTCACTGGTGGTGAGTGAGAACCATACGAGATAGGGGAGATAAAAAGCATAAGCAACCTTACTAATCAAATAAAGAGAAGACAAGAAATGATCAAATAAATCAAATCACACTCTATAAGAAGCATTAAGCCTTAGAGTTTTAATTTATCTCACTTTTGGATTATTCTTTAATAAGGTGTGTGACTGAAATTGGATTGTAGAATAGGTACTAAAAAGGAAGTCTATGGTTGGTTTCAGGTTGTGTTTATGTGCTCAAGAGAAATTTATATTAAAACCAATATGTGGCTTGGTATTGGGGCCTACTCCTCACTTCAGACACTAGAGTGATAAGGGTTTCAGGTGCTTAGCTAGTATGTAATGATATCTAGAGTTTATACTCAACTAGAGATCTGAGTTGGTTCTCCCCTTGGTAAAGACCTCCAAGTAAGATTGTTTGGAAAGGGTAAGGTTACTGCTAGGTGATGAAATCCTAGTCAAGAATTGTCTCAAGTGTGTTTGATGTTTGATTTGAATGAATGATTTGGTATTATGTGTGTGAAAATAAGTGATTTTCAATAATTAATTTAACCATTTAAATTAAACTATGTGAACTAAACAAGCAATCAAGCAATGGATGCAAGTTATTTTTAATTCCAAAGGAAATTTTTGATTTATTTTTTTATGAGTACAAGAACAATTATGATGCACCTAAATGTGGTATGAAGATGCAAGTCCTAATCCTAAGATGAGTGATTTTTTATTTTTAGAAATGAAGGAAAAATAAAAAGTTAACCTTTTCTAAGAATACAAAGAAAGACTAAAACTTGCTTTGGAAAAGAAGAATTGAAACTAAGATTTTCAATGAAGAAATGAAAGAGAGAACGTTTAATTTTGAGAAATGAAATTTGCAAAGGATGAAACTTTCACTAATGCAACTAAATGTCCTAAATAACTAAGAAATTAAGAAAATATCTAGTGTCCCATCAGGCATGCTACAAAAATTCTATCAATTTCTTGCTTTTCTTAATTTGGAATGAAAAAAAACTAAGTAATATGCTTGTGGTAGAAATAACTATTTGATTGTGTGTGCATTGAAATCAGAATATTGTGAAGAGCTTTTTTTTGTCTTAGAAGGATGGCCTACTAATAACAAAGAACTAAAGAAAACTTGTTTGTTAGACAAATAATTGGGTGGATTGCTTAGCGACAGCTAGATCTCAGAAGAGAGATCTTCCTTAGGGGATGTCAATCCACAGATTTTAAAATAATTAAGTTGATAGAGAGAAAAGAAGGCACTTGCATCAAATAATAAAAAGTAACTAAAATAAAATACAAGAAAGATAGATGTTTAGAAAGGAAATGACTACATATAGTAAAAGTGGGTCAATACTTATGCTAAAGTGGTTCAAGTCAAGGTTGTTTTTATGGTTTGTATTGTGATAAGGGCAAAGAAAACAAGGATTAAGTTTGGGTTGGTAGAGGGTAGAGGGTAAAGAGGTCAAGGTGGTAGATGGTAAAGGATCAAGAGGTCAAGGGGTTAATAAATTAAGAGGTCAAGAGGTAGAGGTTGAGAGGTCAAGAAGTGAAGAGGTCAAGATGGTAGACGTTGAAACTAAATAATTGAACTTAAATAATAAGGAAAAATATACCTCATGAATATGTTTATGGGTTGAAGATGGTTTAAGCTGATTTGTTGTTGTTGAAGATGTTGTGAAAGATGTCATTTGAAGTTATTATTGAAGAAGCTTGGAGCAATTTAAGCAGAGTTTGGCTAGAAGACTAAGACCTGTAAATAAAAATCTCCAATAACTTCCAAGATAAATGACCAAACTATAAAATGAAATGATTCCAACAAAGATCTATGAAAGGAGGCACATATTTATAGTATTTTATGCTAAGAAAGATGACAAAGGGGCAAACAGTGGTGAGAGAGAAAATGTGGCATGATTTTCTCCATGGGTGGGTAAGTGGATTAAGGGGATAAAGGTAGTGGGATTCCCACTTCATAAAGTGTGTCTGCCACTTGGATAGTGTGTCTCCCACCTTGCACATGTGACAAATTAAGTGGAGATCATGCCCATGAATCCATATGGGTCTAAAAGACTTTCTACCACTCCATTTTGTCCTTTCTAAATCACCCAAAAAGTGGGAACTCTACTTTGGCACCACTTTAAAGCATGAGAAAAAAATTTCTTGTTGGATGATGGACCCATAAGGTAAATTGCACCATACTTCCAAAGGGGGTACTAATGGTTTTTAGTGAGGTCATTACACACCTTTGACAAGGGTCCCAAGTGGGGTATGATGTCCCACTTCAATATACCTCACTTCCAAGCCATGTCACTACTACTGTGCCATTACTATGTCACTACTAAGTCACCTACCATGTCACCATGAATAGTGACTTTCCATGTCATCATTAATAGTGAATATGAATAGTACTTGTAAATAGTGACATGGAATAGTGTTTCAGAATAATACTTTTGAATAGTACTTTTTGAATAGTGATAGGAAAATAGTGACTTGGTTAGGTTAAATGGGGTTAAGTTAAAGGTTAGTTAGGTTTAGGTGGTCGTAGGGGGTCCTAAGGCATTCAAACATTTAGAACTGCTTGTGTGCATTTTTCTAGTGTCTACACACATTGTTAGTATTTTTGGAGAATAATATGAATATTCTTAATTAGTGATATATCATGTAGATATAAGACCTTTGATATGATCTTACACATTTATCCATAAAATTAAAGGTGGGAATTTGTGATATTTTAACCCCAATTTATAATAAATAAATTTACTCTAGGAAAACATAAAATTTAATCTAGGAAAGTGGTAAATTTAATCTAAGAAAGTAGTAAATAAATATAGAAAGTAGGAAATTAATATAGAAAGAAGGAAATTAAACCTAACATTCTCAGGATTCTAATACATGACACCTTCTTTGATAATGTTTCCAAAATGATGAGTAAATTTAAACTACCAATTAAACTAATGCTAGACAATCTCTCACATTCAACCTAATTGACGTATTTTGAGGGGTATCCACTTAATTTATTTATTAGGCTAATTTCATTAATTATCAACCTAGGATGCATAATCTTTGAAATATGTTGGCACTATATGTTTAACACTAGTCACTTTCAAAATATGGCATTCTAAATTATGTGTATATAAAATAATTTATGTATAGGAAACATGATTTCAAAAGATAAGTTGTAGGTATGCAAATCACACTTGAGGGAAACATAATATATGGAATTACATTGTATAAAAAGTAAATAACACACTTACATGAAAGATATACACATGTAATCAGCCACTAGTAAATGTTGAAATTAAAATACTAATCTAGGCTTGGAAGCTTCCCACACATAATTATAAGACACACACTCAAAGTTAAATTGCATATACATAATTAAATTAATTAAAATAAATAACACCAACTTTAATGAAATTAAAAGAAGGAAATAAATCACACAATATAAAAGAAACTAATCTAACAAATGGGGATATTCACTGTCACTCTTTGTGAGTAGGTCCTACCTTAGTTTAACTTTCTCTTCAATACCTTATTTTCTAAAGATGAATTAATTCAAATAAAATTCTTACATTAATAATTATGTAATAATTTACTATAGAAATATTTACAATATTATAATAGTTATTTTAACTTTCACGCTATTTCTTTATAAATTTATCTACTAGTTTACAATGTGAATCCTCTCTTATTAAATAGATAGGGCATCACTTATTTAAGATTCATAATATATATGTGATTAAAGCCACAAATATAAAACTATGCTTGAAATAAAACAAGCTACAACCTTCAATTGTACATGGCGAGGTTGCAACAATATAGCCAAAATAGTAGATCTTCAAAATGAGATAATATGTAGTTTCTCCCTTAAATAGTTATTACATTCCCTCAAATAATAGAGAAAATGAATCTAGGAATTTCATGTAGCAATATATTTCAACTCCCACTAGTGGTGGATTATTAATTAAATAATAAACATTCTAGTAAAATAATCAATCAACTCCCAAGAGATTGGAAGTAATAGAATGCCATGGTCAAAAATTATTATAGGTGCTCTATGAATAATCCAACCATGATACGGGTTGGAAAAAATCACTATAGTTGCTTATATGGGTTCAAGACAGCCACTATAGTTGTTTCTATTGATTAGATAAAACCATTACTATTACTACTAAGATTTGGATATGAGTGTTACAAAATCAACATGTTTCACATCAACTTACTATGGGGTGCACATAAACTTACTACATGTTGAATAATAATTGTTGAATGTCCCATTAGTTGTTACAGGCTCCATAATATATGCTATGGGTTACAACACATATGTTACAAGGTGTATCCTAGTTGTTATGGGATCCAACCTAATTTCTATGTGTTATTTTTTTCTCCATAGTTATCTTCCTCTTTTATACTGAAGGTATCTTTGGCATTCTTAATTTCATCATTAGCATTACCATATGAAAATCATTAAATCATACTTATTTACTCATAATTTTGATATTTTATATCACAAAATTAAATACATGCAATATAGATGGATTTTACACTATTAATAATAGATGAGGTCTTATAATAATGGATAAATTAATGGTGATTATACACCTATAACATATAAAATGAGTGTCATTTCTTAGACTCACCACATGCCCCAAACTTATGTAACTATGTATGATCTTTGGTTGGGAAATAAACATTCCCCAACCACATGAACATAGGGAAAAATACGCAGCTAGATTAACTCAAATAAATCACTATAGATATAAATGAGATAACCATTAAAAATATTCACTCAAATAAAATGAATAAACCACTATTGATTGCTTAAATGTTCAATTGTAGTGCTTCACTCCAATTTAATCAAGTTTTATCTATTAGGACTTGTTCCAAAGTCTTAACTTAGCTTAGGTGTCAGGTAACAATAATTTTAAAAGGTACATGTATATTTATTTATAAAGACACCCCCTTTGATAATATTTAATTATTATATTAGTTTGATTTATGTTTCGAGTTAATAATTAAAACTAATTTTTGGGTCACAATCCTATGGGAATTGGTTATTTGGTTAGTTTTTTTATCAGACATAGATAAAAACTATATATACACGTGGTTGTGTGTAAAAGGGTTAACAAAATATTGGCACCATTTCCATGTACTTGTGTTTTGATACTTAATAAAATGATTATAGACCCGCCTTAGTGGGCACAAGATTTACCCTAAGTGATTTTGTTGGTTGGAAGTAATTAGAGTACCATCAGTGGTATCAGAGCATGATAAAAGGAAGTATGGTGATATCAGGTAAAAGAAGAGGTGATTTTTATTCATTTGATTGGACAATAAATATTCACATGAAAATAATTTGGAAAATATAAGGTATTCCCTTTATTAAATACTTTAGAGTTAAAATTTGAAAATACTTTCAAATATCAAAATTTTCAAATAATTTTTTTTCCAACCCTATAATTGTAGGAATGTATACATTGAGAAATTAAATATATTGAAGAAACTAATTTTTTATGGCTGATATGAGAAGCAACAAAATTAAATCTTCATCCTCCACTTTTTAAGCTTGTTTTTGCCTATTCAATCCTGTGGAAGGTGATTCTTTGAATACAAAACTTGAAAATCTTCCCAATAAACCACTTTTACAACTTTTTTAACTTGGAAACCCCATATAAAAGAGTGATATGACCTCCATGAGTTTGTATAATAAATATGGAATAAATCTGGATGAGTTTTGAACTATTTTAATCTTCTATCTATCAAAAATCAAATTTAAAACATTCCTAAAAGCATTTTAAGCATATTTTTTGAGTGGTATATCCTCCTTGAGTATTTTTATAGCTCTCATGGCATTCAAAATACTCTAGACATATTTTTTTTGCTAAAAATCTTCAATAGACATCCTAAAACTGCTCAAAACCTCATTTGTATGAACATGTATGGATTTGTGCGGCTTGGTTCAACTAGAAAAGAGTTTCAAGAATTTATTTTTGCTGCCATGGCATCTTTGGTTGAAGAATGGAATTTTAAGGAATCTATAGAAATAAAAAAATAATTATCCAAAGTTTGATAAATCTAGATTAAAATTTTAGGGTTTGGGGTCCCACCAAAGAACAAGGCTTTTTAACTTTTTAAAAATAAAATCACATATGATTATTTTTTACTTGGGAAAGTAATTTTTTTAAAATGTTCATAGAAACAAAAAGAAGATATAAATATGTATTTATCATTATATTTATTATAAAGGCTTATAGATCAATTGGAAAGGATAATTTTGTAACACCCTTGGAAGTTGGAAGTTCAGGGTTCAAATCTCTCTTTTGGTGAAATTTTATTTTTGGAGGAATATTCCATTCTTTGGGATATTTTGCATGTTTTTAAAAATTTAAAGGGCATAAATCATGTAAAAGAGTTAAATTTATTGGGATAAGAGTGTATTCATATAAAATGCAAAATTAGCAACTTGAGTGTGGCGTATGACACCCAACCCATATGTCCCTCTTGCTTGTCCTCATGACCCTTCTAGACATATTTTTGCCTATTCCCAGTCATCCATAGGTTTTTTAGACTTGATTATAGCTTAGACATACTACTTTTCCTAAGCTCTTTCCATCCCCCCAAGTCTTGAACCTCTAGGGTAATAGCACCCAAGTTGGACTACAACACTGGAACCTAGGGTGTCCCCTTTCTAGTGCTCCTAGACAATCACTCTTTGAGCCTAGATGACCACTTTTTCCTGATTCCCCTTCATCATTGTACTGGCTTATCATGATTATATTTGATCCATGACCAACTAATGTCTATATAAACCCATTCAAATCTCATTCAGAAAAGGTTGACAAATATCACAAAGCAAGCAAGAATACAAGCAAGACTACTCAAGCATATTTCCTTATTCTCTACATACAAACATCCAAATCTATTTATAGCTTATTCAAACCCTTACACTAGTCCCTAGTCACCTCAAACACACTTAATTTTATTATTTTTTACATTCTTATATCACAATTGCACCAATAAATTTTAAAGGGAGAACTACATATGGCTTGATCCCTCTTTAGAGTATTAGTATGTAGGCAGTGTGCCCACATACGGGGTGTGAAGCACATCTAGTGTATCTTACACACACTAACCCCCCCCCCCCCCCCCTCTTTTCTCAAATTCATATTCAAGATTATTATATACCTAAGATCAAAGATAAATTAGCTTTATAAGGAGCTCTATCAATAATCAAGCTTTACAATTTCATAGGTAGGGTCATATAGGAGTGGTGGATAGAACCAAAAATCTCAAACCTCTATGACTAGTTTGGACAACAATGGTAGGAACAAGACTATAGTATTAAACCCCAAAATGTCCTATTTTTATTGCTCCTATCCTTTCATCAAATGAAATCTAGATCTTGGTTCTTGACACTATTTTAGTCCTACACAGTCTATATCAACCTCTGTCTTAGTCAGATCAACACAATTCTAAGCTAAGTCATATTTCCCTTTACTCATTTGCTATTTTTAGAAAGTATAAATAATGATCAAAATTAACAAATTAGTAGGTTAATTATGGCATAATTATTGACTAATTTACTTTGCTCAGACTTCTAACTAAATAGGAATAATACACCAATATTGCCAAATAGGTTAAATCATTTGGTGAACTCAACTTACTTTGTTTGCACATATAAACCTCAAAAATCCTAGGGTAAAATTTTTTACTGATTTTTTCTATATTTTTTTGATTTTTTATATACATAATAAAATAAAAAATTAGCATTAAATTTTAAAATTTTGTAGTAATTTTAAAATAATTTCCTTTCAAACCCTAGTTTCCCATATTAGGTCCCAATATTTTTTTAGTAATTTTCCAATATTTTTATAATTTTTACTAGCATATAAAATCATAAATCCACATCAATTTCAAAATTCAATGGTAATTTTCAAAAATATTTATTTTTCAAAACTCTAGTTGCATCTACTATCTCTATTTAAATCACAAATTTTCCAATAAAATTCTAATTTTTTTAATTTGCATACTTAAGTCAAAAATTCACTTTAAATTTTAAAATTTTGTAATAATTTTTCAAATAATCATCTTTCAAACCCTAGTTGCATACACTAGGTCCCATTGCTTCTTGAGGTATCACCTTACATGTTTGTGAGTTTCGTATCCTTTTACTGCACTTTTAGTTTGTTGTTTTTAAGACTTTACATTTCCTATATTCAATACTTTCCTTCTCTAGCACTTTGCCTATTACAGATTATTAAAAAAAAATCAAATAAATTTCAAATTGTTTTCCTACCTTAACATAGGCCTAATACACCATTTTTGATGAAACTAATAAAAAAGAACTTCAAGAAATCTTAACTAAACATCCTAATATGCAAGATGATATGCTTAAAATTCTACAAGAAGAGTAAAAAAAATGTGAACAGTGGTCAATCTTATCAAACCATAGAAAAACCAGTTGAAAATGACACTATGGGGGAAACTATGTCTCAACAACCCCCTATAGCAACCCAACCTTGCTCTATGCCACTAGTTACAACTAGTACATCTTTATCTCCTGATGTGGTAGCCCTTGTCTAAGAGATATGATCTCCTCAATCCAAGGTGATACATTTTTAGTAAGGTACCTCTAGACCTACATAGGATTTGGATCTTTTTTCTCTATTCCATACACCATTGACACATCACATTACTTCCACACCTTTATCACTAGGTTTTGTTCAACCCAATCTTATTGTGTACGATGGAAAGGGTGATCCAAAGATACATTTGAGATCCTTTCATGTAGCATGCTTGGACTATGTACTAAATGATCAGCTACTTATCAAGCTATTTACATAGAGCCTAAAGGATTATGATTTACAATGGTTCTATAGTATATCAAATTAGTCGGTCAATGCATCCAATCCTTTAGCCAACAAGTTCGTAACTCATTTCAATATTAACATTGGTGATAATATTTCATATGCCCAAGTTACACAAGAAAAACAAAGGTCAAATGGGCATCTCATAGATTATTTTCTTCAATATAAGACTATCTTGGCTAATATGACTAACCCCATGGATAATCAAGAGTTACAAGATCTCTTCAAATAGAGTCTCTTAATAGCTATGCATGAATCAATTATGTTTAAAATGTTATCTTCCTTCACTGAATTGTGTCACATACCAAATGAAATGGAAGTCAAATTAATTTCAATGGGAAAATGCAAGTACACAAGTATATCAAAAATAAAAAATAGATTAACAATAAAGTCCCATACAAAGTAAAGGTAAATGATAACAAGAGTCAAAATCAACCTACAATCAATGTGGATTTTGAGCCCCCTCAGTGAGTGGTTCTATCCACACCTCCTTATTGAACCTTTACCAATATACCATTTTCTCCATCTAGAGTTTTATAATAGATTTTGGAATGTAACATCATATCTCTCCCACCTATTTGGGACTTTGATCCAATAACCCCTCTTCCATGGGGATATGATCAACATGCATTTTTTGAGTTTCATAGGGCACCAAGCCATATAACAAATAGATGCATTATTTTGAGACACAAGATTTAGGGTTTGATAGATGGAAATCATATTGATCTTATCACTCTAGTCAAGCCTCCTCAAGCCAAGCCAACATAGGATAAAGTATCAAAAATCTTATCCAATCCTTTTCTATAGCATTTTAAATAAGAGACATGAGATACATCAGGGGTTCACCATGTATATTATGCACATCCCCCACCAAATACATATAGGGCACCTTTAGTTGAGACACATCCTTTGAGTAACATGATTGGTTTATACAATTTTAGTTTTCTAGCTAGACCTTCCATCTCCTTTTCATAGCATAAGATCATTGAGGATGATTCAAATTATCATGCACTCTTTATCAAAGCTTACATTCATAATCATCCTATTCATAGTGGTATCATAGATAATGAATTTTGCATGAACATGTGCACTATGACATTACTTTAGCATTTGGGATATTTAGAGTAGGATATTACCTCAATAGATAGTTATTAGTGGATTTAGTGGGCACATACAGAGTTCATTGGGTGAGATTGTACTTCTTCTATAAGTTGGTCCAACACATGTGGCCACACCTTTTACTATAGTTCCCAGTGTAAGAGTTTATGATATGTTACTTGGTCAACCATGAATTCAAAAACTTCAAGAAGCACCTTCTATAGTTCATAGATCCATGAAATTTATTCATGATAATCAAGTTATTACATTTGGTGGATTTCCATATGAGTTATCACTCCCCACTTCAGAGTCATCTTCTACTTTGCAGTCACTAGTTTCGGTTCAACCACTAGTTTTAGTTTCTCCACTAATTTTAGTTCTTCCTTCAGATTAGATTTAGACACAATTAAGGCCTCCATCACTATCATAGAGAGTTCATACACTTCCACAAAGATCTCTTTTAGAGCAGCCATAGTTTCAACTACAATATTCACACTCAGGGTAGTATCATTGAGGTATCATGCCTCTACACATAGATCACATGTTTTGAGAGATTCTCCTACTACCAAATGGGTCTCTAATAGACCTATAGTTTCATCTACTTATCAAATTTATAGGGAGATCCCATAGATGGTTTCTACTTTAAAGATTTCACAGCATTTCTAGTATATATAGCTTTCAGATCCACCATCTCAGCCCTTCCATCATGCTTCATGATCATGCACAATTCCTCTCCTTGATACATGACACCATGATAGGGAGACTCCCATTAAACTCATCAGTTAGTATCATCTCTTCTCAATTTTAATTTTATATAGTCTCCTTTATGCATGATTATACATAACTTATTCCAAAATCTAAAAACATTTAAATGTATCAAAAATACCAATTTTTTTTATTGTATGCATTATCCATGATTAATATTTATGCTACTATTATAGACTTAAATTTGGTGTTCTATGTTGTTATTTTATGATTTATCTACATTCCTATGTTTTACTTGATCTTATTTGAGTGTGTGCAGTGACTTCCAACTCCTTCATTGCTTCACTCTACCCATTCAGGGGGCATCTTACTTCTACATTCGAGATGTACATCGATATATATTCCCCCTGGGGGAATCTACTACATGACTAAACCATATAGGTTATGTCATTCCTACACCATACACTATATTGATCATGTTAATGTACATTATTTACTAGCTTACATAGATTACTCTATCGACACTTCACTAGTATATAACACTTACGTATTTCTTAGAATATACCTAGTATTATACTAAAATGTTTTGCATACTTTCACATTCTTTCTTTGATTATTTAGATGTGATTGTATTTCTAGTTTCTATATGCTATCCTTTCTCGCTTTAATAGCTAGATGTGATTGCATTTCCCAGTTTCTATTTATCTCCTATATTTGCCTTAGGACATTTGCTAATGTCCTTTGATTCTATATGTGTGTGTACCTTGAGACATTTTCCAATGTCTTTTTCCTATCCTTTTCTATTTGATTTTGTCTTTCATGCCAAGCTTGATTATTCCAATTATATGTGGCATTTGAACATGCCTTGTATGCTTAATTTCTAGTTTGAGTGACATGTCCCCATGTCCTTTATTTGGATGGCGTCTTGGACACTATTGTATGCTTCTTGTTTCTTACCATGTATGCTTGTTGCTTGATTGATTTTCAATTATCTCCAATGCCATGATCCACATCATGCATTTTATTACTTTCTTGGATGTTATGATGGACATCACGCTCCATCCCTCCTTGACAACTAACAACTAACTAGACTTCTAGTTATAATTTAGAACATTGTACATATTATTATATTGTTATATCTATCTAGGAGTACCCATATTTATTTAAAAATATCTCATTATAAACCATGCTATATCTTGAGATATATTGTCAATTATCATTGATATATCATGTATCTTTACAACATAACACACTTACAGGGCTCTTTCTTCTGAGGGTAGTCATTATAGGTTCTCCATTCATACCCTCAAAAGAGGGGGCAATACACAGAGGTTTTACCACAGAGATCAAAGATTCTACTAGTCAAAAAATTAGTTTTAGAACACTCAAAACAATAGGCAGAGGTCAAACCAGGTAGAATAGACCAAAAAATAATTATGATTTTAGAACATTTTTTAGTTTTAGCCCAAAACAACAACATTGGACATGGATAATAGTGTTGGACACTAGGGTGTCTTATTTTTGATGTTCTTGTCCAAATAGTAGAAAAACCAAATTTTCTAGAAGCAGGTAGAAAAGTAGGTTTAACTACAATTTTTCACTTTCAAACTAGTTCAAATAATTTGGTTTTTAGTACACTTTTCTTAGTAAATCTAGATATATGGGGTATCATGCACAACAGGATGGCTCTCACTTTCACTTTTAGATATGGTAGTTGGTATAAATTCCAAATTAGAATCCATGTTTTAGACACCAATGATTGTGGGTAATGTGCATAGCACATTTGTTTTCTTTTCTTTCCAAGTTCAACATTACCCAGGAATTCTTAGTAGTTACATGCCTTACTCCATCTGCAAGTGGTTGACATCACTTTAGAGTGGCTTTCATATACTCATAAACTCCACATTTCAAAATGGATTTCATGTAAGACTAGTGCCCAATTTTAGAGTGGCTTTAATACAAGCCTAATCTCCATCTTTCAGAGTGGCCAAGAGTGGCCTAGTTTCTAGCATACATTCAACTATCTACACCAAACATTATCAGACTATAAATCATTTATGGGCTTTAGTATCCATCTCATATGACACTAATTTCGTACTAGTATCAATTTATAAATTCACTTCACGGGGAAATGATGGAGCCAAATGACTAACTAGCCTTTGTATTCTTGAGTCACTTATTCAGAGGGATCGGATACATAGTCCAAACATCAAATATTATAAACATGACCACATAGCTTCACTTAGTGGGTGATGATGGAGCCAAAGGGCCAACCTTTGTATTATTGAGTAATTTTTGAGGATTTGAGCACTTATCTCTGTTCATGATATTACTTTTGGTATAGCACATACCCAACATATCCAACATCATCCAACATTAATCAAGATCACAATAAGTTGTGTACTAGTTTACATACCTAGTGAGGTGTATTCATTCCTGTCTCTTCCACTCTTTCTTTTACCTAGCTTTGTACATTCTTGTTTTAGATATAGTGTATCTAGTAAAAACTGATCTACTCTTTGTCTTTCTTGTAGATTCACACTTCATATCATGATATCTTTATGCACACCCATCATCACACAACTTCATGAGCTTCACCCTTATAGTTAAGTTTAGGTTTTCCTTCTACTTTCCTTTTTCCTAATATTTCACTTCATTTTATCACTAGAATAAAGGGTGGGGGAAATGTAGTCATATACAATGCAACATTGGTAACTTGAATGTGGATTATGATACCCAACCCACATGTTACTCTTTCTTTTCCTAATGACCCTTATAGACATCTTTTTTCTTATTTTCAGTCATCTATAGGCTTTTGAGATTTGATTCTAGCTCAGTCAGACTACTTTTTTTGAGCTCTTTCTATCCCCCTAGGTCTTAAACCTTTAGCATAGTATTACCTAGTTTGGAGTATAGTGCTAGAACCTAGGGTTTCCCATTTCCAAAACTCCTATCCAATCACTTTTTGAGCCTATATGATCAATTTTTCTTGATTCCCCTTCATCATTGTGTCAGCTTAGCATGACTACATTTGACCCATTCCAAGCTCATTTAGAAAGGGTTGGAAAATATCACAAAGTAAGCAATAATATAAGAAACATTACTCAAACATATTTCCCTATTCTCTATATACAACCATCTAGATCTATTTCTACCTTATTTAAACCCTTACACCAATCCCTAGTCACTTCAAGCACACCTAGTTTTACTATTTCTTCCATTCTCATATTGCAATTACACCAAGAACTTTCATAAGGAGAACTACATACGAATTGATACCTCTTCAAAGTATTGGTATGTAGGTAGCATGCCCACACATGGGGTGTGAAACACATTCAATGCATCTTACACACTAACCCCCTCTTTTCTCAAAGTCCTATTCAAGCTTATTGAAGACCTATGATCATATACAAATCAGATTTATAAGGAGATCTATTAATAGTCAAGATTTTAAATTTCATAGGTAGGGTCATACAAGAGTGGAAAACAAAAACTAGAAAGCTCATACCTTTATGACTAGTTTGGATAATAGCAACATGAATAAGACAATAATACCAAACCTTAAAGAGTCATGTTTTTTATGCTCTTGTACTTTCACCAAACAAAAGCTAGATCCAGGTTCTTGATACTATTCTATTCCTACACAGTCAATATCAGCCTCTATCTCATTCAAATCAACATAGTTCTAAGCTAATTCATATTTCCCTTTACTCATTTGTTATTTTTAGAAAGTCTAAATAATGATCATAATTAACAAATCAATAGGTTAATATATCATAATTATTGACTGATTTACTTTGCTCAAACTTTTTTAAAAATAGGAATAATACACCAATATTCCCAAATAGGTATAAGTAAAGAGCAATAGCTATGCATTTCTTTGGTAAAATAAGGGTGTAATTTGTAAAAATGGATGTAATTGGTTAAATAAGGGTGTAAATATTTTCTTTTTTGGTGAATTTAAGCATAAAACCCATCAAAAATCTCTATTTTTCTCTATGTGGAGGTTAAGTGGAAAAACCCATAGAATCATTATTTTGTGCAAAGTGTTTTATGAGTGTGTTGTTCTTGCATTTTTTGCACTTAATTTCATTTCAAGATGCTGAAAATTCAAAATTTGCTTCCAAATAGTGATCATTTAATGATTTCCAATTACACTAATTGGAAACATTTGATGGAAGATTCATTAATTTTCAATGAGTTATGGGATGTTGTGAATAGTGAAAATCTTGTATTGCCTATAGAACAATCCAAACTTGACATTTTACATATGTGTGATTCTAAATCCTTAGCATTAATAAAGTGTTTTTGCACTAGAGATACTTATATTCATATTGAAAACTCTCTTCATAGTTACACTACATGGAAGACTTTACCTAACTTATATGATGAAAATATCAAGCATAAGAAGATAAATATACACATACATTTGTTTAGTTTTCCATTAGAGGAAGATGGGGATATAGGAGAGTACATGTATAAGTTAAATAATATTTCTACTGAGTATACTAAGGTTGGGTTTGGTAAACTAGATGATAATCTCATTGAAACTGCTATATTGAAAAGATTACCTATGTCCTATAGAAAATTTGTGGAAATGTTACATGTCTCTAATAAGATCATAGGCATAAATTTTGAAAAATTAGTTGACTTACTTATTCAACATGACCTCTCTCTCCCCAAGAAATCCAAGAAAATTGAGGAAGCATATATTACAGATTCTAAGCCTCGTTCTTATTATTTTGGTCAACAAAACTATAGAGGGAAAATATATAGAGGGAGTAGAGGTTATAAAGGATGTATATTTCAAAATATAGGTAGAGGATATAATCATAACAACTATTCAAATCAATATTTCATCCATTATCATTCAAATGAGATAAGTGATAAAGGATGAAGTCACAACTATTATAGTGGCAGAGGTTGAGGTATATCATACATTCAATGTCAGAGATGTGGGAAATTTGATCACATTTCCTCTCAGTATAGGATTCATTTTGACAAAAATTTAAGGCCATAAAAAGTGATTAAGTCTAACTCTACTCAATATGATGACCATGATTATGATGAGTCAAAAAATGTTGCTCATGACTATACATTCATTACTTTAGGGAACATTGCTTATATGGAAAATGAGGCTAGATATGAGCTCAAATATGTGTGGGTTTTAGATATAGGAGCATTCAAACACATGACATATAGGAGAGAATTATTTCAGACTTTCAAAGAAATATCTCTCACTCTGGTATCCTATGCAAATAAGTCTATGTATACTCCACAGGGACTTGGGTCTATTATAATTATGGTTCCTAATGGTTATTTCAAATACTTGGAGAATTTTTGGTATGTTCCCACATTTCAAAAACATTTTATTTATTTGATAACTATTCATAATAAGGTTTATCAAATTGTTGTTAAGCATGAGATATACTAAGAGGGGGGGGTGAATCAGTATATCATATATCTTATAAAACTTTCCCTTAATCAAATTCCACTTAACCAAACATTCAATATATGAAATAAAACTAAAATAATAAACACCACACAAGATATAGAGAGACACCAGATATAACGTGGAAACCCAATGTGAGAAAAACCATGAATAATAATTAAAATTATATGAATGAGCAGCAACTTAAACAATATTCACAAGCACCAAATTATAGATGTACCAACCCCTTTGTTGAGCACCAACACAAAAACTATTCTTGAGCACCAACACACACGTGCACCAACCCCTTTATTGAGCACCAACATAGCAATAATTCATGAGCACCAACCCATAGGAACACCAACCCCTTTGTTGAGCACCAACACAAAAATAATTCATGAACACCAACCCACAAGAGCACCAACCCCTTTTTTGAGCACCAACACAACAACAATTTGTGAGCACCAACCCACATGAACACCAACCCCTTTGCTGAGCACTAACACAACAACAATTCATGAGCACCAACCCCTTTGTGTATACCACACAATTATATTTCAATGCTTCTATCTCAACAAATGATATTTCATTACAATATCTCTTTCCTCTCTCACCTTTGCTCTTCTAAGCTAGATATAACAAATGAAAATCATACTCATCTCTCCCATTGCTCTTCTAAGCTAGATATTACAATATCAAATCAAACTCTATATCACATATTACAAATGGCTTCTCAAGCCTTTATTTATAGCTTACCAAATAACCTTTGGCCTCCCCCCTTTGTGACCTTTCAATCCTCATGGAAAATGGTGACAAACTTGTATGACCCTTCATATCCTTGCCTTTGAAAAGTCATGTGGTGACCCTTCATGAGAAAAAGTGTCCTTCCATCTTTTGTCTTTACCTTGGTGAATTTTTGTATTCCTCAAAGTGTCCCTTCATAATAAATTGTGTCCTTCCTCTTTTGTCTTCACTTGGTGACTCTTGGAATTCCCCAAGATGACTCTTCATGGGAAAATGCATCCCATTCTTCTTTTGTCTTTACCCTGTGACTCTTTGACGTCTCCATGGGCCCTTATTTTGTCTTATATGCTACCAAAAATATATTCATTAATATTAAATAAATATTAACACACATTAGCTAAGATATAACTATTACAAACATCATTAAATGCAATGGGGCCTTTATCACCAATAATGCTAGACCTTTGACATCAATGAAAATATTTCCAACAATCTCCCCCTTTGTCATTGATGGAAACCTCAATCTTGAAATTGCCACATCCTATCACCTGCACATACTATAATCTAAAAAACCTATAATAACTCCCCCTTTATTGTAGCAACTTGTACTTGTTCCATATACTTATTTTTGCACCTATACCTATACTTTTTATTTTCCCCCTTTAACATCAATGGCAAAGGGCCTAGCTAGAGCTAACACTTAGCTCCCCCTCATTTGATGCTAAACCTCAATGGTAAGAAGTAATATAAATTACTCCCAACTCACCTTGAAGATCTTTGAATGTGTCCTTTGATCGTGCCTTTGAGAAGATATCTAATAATACATATAAATTGTTCCATGTCCTTTGAGCATCTGCAATCAACTCATTTAAATATTTTCTTCTAATCTCACAACCTTCTACATAAAACTTTAATGTGTATCCTTGATCACATATTTGACTAACACTCAATATATTATGCTTAAGACCTTTTACATACAAAACATTCTTAATCTTAGTTCTACCATAATCCAAACTCAAAGTACCTTTTCTGGCTATCCTAATAGTGGTTTTATCTATGAATCTCATTGTGCCACCATTTATCTTCTTTAGATTTATGAACTTACTTTTATCTCCTATCATATGCCTTGAACATATACTATCAACTAACCATGGCTGATCTTTATTTCTTACATGCAGAGCTATCTGAACCATCATAGAATCTTCAAGTTGTTTCTTCTACCATGAACATGTCTAAACCTTCCTCTTGATGAATGGAGCTTTGAAACTCTTATCCTTCTTAATTAATTTGAACACACTTCTACAGTACCAAGCTATGTGTCTAAAGTTGTTACACTTGTATCATATTATGGTGTCTTCATCAAAGCTTGATAGAGGAGCAAAAGAGTTGTAGCTTCTGCTTGACTCTACTTGACTTTCCTACTCCTTATTTCTAGAACTATTAGCTCTTTTTATACATTCTACTTTACTATGATCATATCCATTCAAAACACTTTAAAACACTTCATATTCAATAAATATTTTAATAGCCTCTAACCTTAATACTGGTGCAAATTTTTCTTCAAAATATATTCCCTCAAATGATATACAAAGTAATCTACCAACTCACCTTTTTATCATGCAACATAGCCAAGACCCAATAATATCCACCTTGCTTCAATTTTTCTTTAAAATGTCTCCTTGAAGCCTAGAAGAGACACCCCACACTAAGGGTCCTAGAAATAAATCTCAAGAGATTCCCACATCTCCTCTATTTCTTCCTTGATCTTCTTGTGTTTTTCTCTTAGAATCCATTGAAGCATCTCTAACCTTTTTGACTTACTAACCTCAACATTTATGATATTTTTCATCTTCTCAACTTTTGCAACTATCTTATCTTGACAAAGCTCATGCTCAAATGTAAAAAGAGATTCTTCACAATCCTTCCTATCTAATTCTTTATCTACTATAGCAAGTAATTCATTCTCACTCTTAAACTCAACCTAATCAACTTTTACTATTTTAGGTCTCTAAACCTAAATTTGACTTTTCTCATATTTTCTAAGGGCTCTATATCTTTCGACATACCTTGAATATCTATTTAATTTATTTGGACATAATTTAGAAATATGGCCAACCTTATGACAATAAAAACAAACAACATTTTTCATACCTTTTTCTTGAATGTGACTAAGATTCCTTTTGACTGATTGCTTCTCCTCATACAGTCTCTTGCCTTATGACCAATATGATGACAAACAAAACAATGGCCATGAAAAGAATTTGAAAAGTTGAAAGCATTGGGCTGCCTGATTGGCTTCTTTAATTTGCCTTTAAAACTTGCATCCTTCTTTCCTTGGACTAATATTTCATGATCTTTCTCAACTTTGATTATAAGCTTCTCATGATTATCCTTTAAAGAACCTAACTCAACCTTCAACTGATTACACTCTTCTTCTTTTGATTTTAAACTTGAATTTGCAACCTCTAGCTGATTCTTAAGATCTTGAATAAATATCTTATTTTCTTTTACTTCTATAGCCAACTTAGAATCCAAGATAGACACCTGTTCTTTAAGATCTTCAACCATAAATTTCAACTCTTGATTCTCCTTCTTTAGCTACTTGGCCATCTTTTGCTTACCTTGATCTACCTTCAAGCTATTAAACCCTTTCTGAAGGAACCTACTCTGATACCAATTGTTAAGCATGGGATATACTAAGAGGGGAGGTTGAATCAGTATATCATATATCTTATAAAACTTTCCCTTAATCAAATTCCAGTTAACCAAAAATTCAAGATATGCAATAAAAATGAAACAATAAATACCACACAAGATAGAGAGAGACACCGATATAACATGGAAACCCAATTTGGGAAAAACCATAGAGAACAATCTCAAGTATATTAATAAGCACCAAATCAAACAATATTTTCAAGCACCAACTTGCAGGAGTACTAACCCCTTTGCTGAGCACCAACACAACAACTATTCATGAGCACCAACCCACAAGAGCACCAATCCCTTTGTTGAGCACCAACCCACTAGAGCACCAACCCCTTTGCTGAGCACCAACATAGCAATAATTCATGAGCACCAACCCACAAGAGCACCAATCCCTTTGTTGAGCCCCAACACAACAACAATTCATGAGCACCAACCCCTTTGTGTATACCACACAACTATCTCTCAGTGTTGTTATCTCAATAAATGATAGTTCATTACAATATCTCTTTCCTCTCTCACCTTAGCTCTTATAAGCTAAATATAACAAAATCAAATCATACTCATCTCTCCCATTGCTCTTCTAAGATAGATATTACAATATCAAATCAAACTCTATCTCACATATTACAAATGGCTTCTCAAGCCTTTATTTATAGCTTACCAAATGACCTTTAACTTTCCCTCTTTGTGACCCTTCAATCCTCATGGAAAATGGCACCAAAATTTTATGACCCTTCATATCCTTGACTTTGAAAAGACATGTGGTGACCCTTCATGAGCAAAAGCATCCTTCCCTCTTTTGTCTTTATCTTGGTGACTTTTCATATTCCTCAAAGTTTCTCTTCATGAGAAATTATGCCCTTCCTCTTTTGTCTTCACTTGGTGACTCTTGGAATTCCCCAAGATGACTCTTCATGGGAAAATGCATCCCATTATTCTTTTGTCTTTACCCCATGACTCTTTGACTTCTCCATGGGCCCTTCTTTTGTCTTATATGCAACCAAAATATATTTGTTAATATTAAATAAATATTAACACACATTAGTCAAGATATAACTATTACAAACATCATTAAATGCAATGGGGCCTTTATCACCAATAATGCTAGACCTTTGACATCAATGACAATATTTCTAACAATTTTTCTTTAAAATGGGCTCATTTATATTATTTCAATAAAATTTGGATGTAAATCCATAACTATAGGTTATGAGGATGTAAATTTGGTTCATTTACATTGTAAAGTGCTTCCTCCCATAGTGGAACTTGTGACAATTATTGACATAAGTATAGGTACTATGTCTACATAGCAGTTATGGAATCTCCACTATGGACATTTGAATGTTAACTTTTTATTGGACTTATAGAGATATGGTATGGTGAGTGGTTTTCCCACTTTTCACAAAGATAATATACATTATGAATCATGTGTTTTAGGAAAATAAAATAGGGAAAAAAATCCCAATATTTCTTCATGGTGAGTTAATACATGTTTGTAATTAGTTCATAGTGATGTTTGTGACATGAAGTCATCCATTAGAGGGTGTAGATATTTTGTATTATTTATTGATGATTTTTCTAGGATGACTTGGGTGTTTTTTATGAAAAATAAATTAGAAGTTTTCACTAAGTTTGTTGATTAGTTACACTTAGTTGAAAAATAAATATGTTCATACTTAGCCACTATTCATTAAAATAATGGTGGTGAGTATAATTCGAATGAATTTTCAAATTATTGTTGGTAACATGAAATCCATCAACAATACAATAATGATTATACTTCATAATAGAATAGAGTCTTTGAATAAATGAACATGACTTTAAAGGGTATAACTTGAGCTATGTTGTACTATAAATAGCTTGATGATAATTTTTGGGCCAAAGCCATTGATATTATATTTTATTTTAGATACAAGTCCCCTACCGCTACACTTTTGGGTAAAACTCCATATGAGGCTTGGTATGGGTTTAAACTAAAAGTTAAACACTTGAATATTTTTGGATGTCTTTGTTTCTCTTTAGTTCCTATTAAACACAGAACTAAGTTGGAACCATGAAGTAGAAAATCAATCTTTCTTGGTTATTTAACTAATAATAAGGGGTATCATTTGCTTGTACAATATACATGCAAATTCATAGTGAGTACGGATGTGATATTTGATGAATTTTTACTATGAGCACTGTAGAGATTAATTCATAAATTGATAGGTTAGATAGGAAGATTTAAAAATTTACTAAGGGATTGAATAATGAGCCTAACTCTCATTGGTTGTGGTATGAGACTAGTATCCCTTACATTTCTTATAATTCCTCTAGTATTTTATAAAATGATGACATAGAAAATGTTGATAATTCTCTAAGTCTTCCTTTGAATAGTGCACATGAAGATAATTCTGGTGTTCCTAATCTTAACAATTTAGACAAGTATCCAAAATTGGATCAAAATAATTTTTTACTTTAAATTAGATGAATTTGGTCTAATAGGTCCTAGGAGTTCTCATAAAAAAGTGAATTATGCAATGGTTGTTACTACTTATTCCACTTATCCATATACTTTTGAGGAGGCTTTTATAGAACAAGTTTGGAAAAATGCAATGAAAATTTAGTATGATGTTATTCCTAATAATAATACTTGGGTTTTGGTTGATCCTCTTCCACATGTTCAACCCATGTGATTTAAATGGGTTTATAGGGTCAAATATAAATCAAATGGATCTACTAATAAATATAAGGCAAGAATTATTTCTAAAGGATAGACACAACAAAAGGGTATTGATTATGAGGAAGCATTTGCACCAATTGCCAAATGTGACACTACTCATATGGTACTTATCTTAATATAAAAAATGGTTGGAAAGTACATTAGATAGATGTCAAAAGTAATTTTTTGAATGGAGATTTAAAAGAAGTGTATATGAAATAACCTCAAGGTTTTAAGAAAGTGGTTACAGAACACAAAGTGTGTAAATTAATCAAATCTCTCTATGGGCTCAAATAGGCACCCAAGCTTGGTATGCAAAAATAAATTCCTCCCTATAAAAAAAAGGCTTTAAATGTAATGAATATGATGATAATCTTTATATTCGAGTGCAGGGTAAGAAATTGGTAATTCTTGTTCTTTATGTCATTGACTTGTTTATCACAAGAAACAATGAAAATCACAACAATTCTATGAATAAAGAACTAAAATATGGGTTTAAGATGATAAATTTTAGACTTATTCACTATTACCTTAACATAAAAGTTACTCAGAAAGATCAAAGTATTTTCATTTCACAAACTAAGTATATTTATGAGCTATTAACCATGTTTGTTATGAATGATTGTAAACTTTCACTCACTCCCATGGAAAGTAACTTTAAATTATATAAGAATGATGGTAGTGCCATTTTTGATGGAACAAAATATAGACATTTAGTGTGAGAATTGATATACTTGATGATTACCAAGCCTGATATATCATTTATACTTGGAATTTTGTCGAGGTTTATGCATGAGCCTAGAGAAATTCATTATCATGAAACAAAAAGAATACTTCATTACATTTATGGAATGAAAACATATGGTCTTGAGTACTATCATAACAAGAACTTCAAACTTATTGGGTATTGTGATGTAGATTTTGGTAGATGTGTGGATGATAGAGTGTCCACAATAGTTTATGCTATGCATATGGGTTCAGTTGTCATCATGTTGTGTTTTAAGAAGTAGGATATAGTGGTAAATTCATCATTAAAATTAGAATACATTGTTTCTATGGTAAATTGCTTTCACATTCAAAAGATAGAATAAGAAACTAAGGAAATGGTCAAGGTTAGATGATACCTGGATGAAGTCATGCGCACCGTTATCCAGACGACGTGAGAACTCCTCTTTGGCTGTGGAGGAATGACACCTGTAAAAGAATGAGACTAAGACAAAAAAGGCGTTAGATGAGGAGATGGTGGGTTGCCAAGCAAAAGCCTGTTCCTAGAAGTATGAAAACTTCCTTAAGGGAGGTCAACCCACTGTTTGATAAAATAAAAGTCTGATAAAAGACAGGATGTTAAAAAGACTGAAATGATAACAAACTAAAAAGAAACAGAAGCAAATGCTTACCTGAGTGCTGCTGTCGGCCTGGTCATATTCACCGGCGTCAGTTGTCGAGGTATGCCAACGTCGGTTAGTCTGCCGATGTCAGTTGGGGTAATGACTGGCGTCAGTTGGGGTAGTGGCCTGTAGTCAGGTCTGGTTAGGTCTTTGGTCCGTGGATGGGTCTATGGTCGAGTCTGTGGTCTAGGAAATGGTCTGAAAGAGTATTGTTTTGGGCTTAGTTGAATGGTCTAGGGTCTAGGTCTGAGAGTCTGGTTGAATGGGCAGAGTATAGGGTCTGACAGAGGACAGAGGCAATAAGGAGATGGGATTTGGGTCTGGTCTAGTTTGGTAAGCAGTCTGGTCTGGGGGGATAGAAGTGTTGAATCTAATTCATAAACTTAGAAGCAAATGATTAGAAATCACAAAGAAAGTAAAAACAGAATACTTACATGTGGCCCGCTGACAGAGTGTTGTAGACTGGTGTACCTATTGCTAATGCTGGAGATTGATGCAACGTCGTCTTTGTTGCTGGTGCAGTCGCTGAGATAAAGTCCCTATTTGGAGATTGGCAGATTGATTGGCAAGGTCCAAGAATGGATTGATTCAGGTGGATGTCAAGATTCCTGAGTCGAGTTGTGAGATCGATAGACGAAGAGAGCCAAGAGGGAGAGATAACGGTGCATAAACAATTATGAAGGATGCCGATGCCAGAAATATCACTGACGTCGGTCGACAAGTGACCGACGTCGGCGGCTGGAAGGCCAGAGAAAGGCTAAAAATAGCCTTTCATCCATTTCCCAACTGTTGGGTCAGCGAGTCCAAAGAAGAAATGGTCGAAGGGGAGTAAATGGATGAGAGGAGAAGTTGGAATGGGAGTCTAGGCATTGATATTGGGCATGTGGGGAATGAAGGGAATCCAAGAAGGGTATCCTAGGGTGGCGAGGTGGCAAGGAGAGAGGGAAAAGAGACTTTATTAATTTAAAATAGGATATTTATTTCAAATTAATAAAACATGGGCTAGGGGTGGTTAAGAGACCAAGGCGAGGAGGATGACCATGGGAGTAGACACGATTTCAGTGTCTACATTTGCCCCTTTTTGTCTTGTTGGTTGTTCTAGATGAACTGCAAGACAAAAATAGGAGTTGATTGCCCCAAGTGTGGGATAAGGTCGATTTCATCTTGTTGGTTGTTTTGGACGAATTGCAAGACAAAAATAGAAAGATGGATTGCCCCGATTATGGATGAGGTATTCCCCCTCAAAGCAAGAGTCGAGGGAAGGGAACCGGGAATCGGGTGCTGATTTGACAAAGAGTGGATGAAGAAGGGGTGAGGATGAATGCTGAAAAAGTCATGATTGTGCAAATACCACATCACGAGATGGTCGGGTCCAAATGTCACAGGTCAAGGGTCGAGGAGTGCCAAAATTAAAGTAATCGGGCTTCAGCATTTAGTCATCTGCTGATCAGGTTATTCAATCGTAGCTGTAGCTCCAAATGGTCATCATGTTCCAGGTATCCCAGGCATAGGAAGTGCTCCTAGAAACACGAAAAAGTCACAAGTAGTGCAGATCAACCAGCATGCGATCCTATACTTGTGAGGGTCCAAAAAAAGTCTGCGCACAATTTTGCTAACCAGTCATGAGATAACATACAGGCAAAAACAACCAAGGCAACACTGTCTTGGAAGTGGTCAGGGTTGGAGGAGATATGCATGATCTCCAATGGTCATTGGTCAAGGTGGATGGATGGATGAAAGGATGTGGCTGAGCTAACCTCAGAACACTGAGTGCTGCCTACATAGCCCTTGTGTGAAGGGCCTCAGGCCAATGTAGTTCTCCTGAAAAGGGAGGAAGGGTCAAAGGTAATAGATTGGTCTTGGTCGAGGGCAAGGTCATGGTCAAAAGGAGGAAAGAAGGTTTGTCCATCAGAGAGATGAACAAATGAGGGTGATCGAGCTAACCCCAGAAGACGGCGTGTCATCTGAGTGCTGCCTACATAGCCCAGATTGGAGGGGGCCTCAGACCAATGTAGTTTGGACTGAAAGAGACAAAATGGTTGATGATTGGTTTGGGTCATGGTCGAAATGATGAAGATAAAAAGATGCTACAACCTTTTCCAAATGGTGTATTTTGTAACATTGGTCGAGGGTCTTTCATCCTGAGCAATTTACCATATTCGTGATGGATGTATGATAAAAATGAATTGAGGTCTATTTATGCTTCAGCAAGTATTGGTTTATGCTAAACATAAATTGAGGTGAGTCGATAGTTTCCATGTGTATTGGTGTCCATAGAAACTATGTGAAATGGACTATGATGAGGGTTGTGGCTTGAAAATGGTTGGATTGGACCAAAGTGTAGAGAAAAAGTGAAAGGCAAATTGCTCTTTCATTGACAAGGACCAGAATGACATCATAGTAAGGGGTATTAGAACCAAGAGCCCCATTCATGCATGACGTCGTTGACCATAGGTTGTGTTAGAGCGGTAATCGAATCACTTGGACATTAAAGTGAGCTCGAAGTCCCTTGAGCAGGTGATAGGAGAGGAGGGTAGGGTAAGCCATTTTAAGAGCAGAGAAAAGTTTGCCCCTTTTTATAGGAGACCCTGAGACAACTACAAGCCAAGTCTATGACTCATTTATATATATATATATATATATATATATATATGTATATGTATATGTATATGTATATGTATATGTGTATATATATATATATATATATATATATATATATATATATTTTTTTTTTTTTTTTTTTTTTTGCGCAGACTGATCAATGCGGGAAGCCTGCAGAGAGATGTCATTTGCTGGGTGGTCATTTGTGAAGCTGATCGATGTGGGAAGCCTCTAGAAAGGTGATGTTTGTAGCAAGAGTTAGTCATAGCCATCCTTCGAGGGAGTGGTCTATATTTTTCTTTATAAAAGGGCTTTGAATAGCTGTCCTTCGAGGGAGCAGTCTATTAGCTACAACAATGATAGTACATCTATCCTTCGAAGGAGCAGTCTACCTTTTGATTTGATATGACTTTATGACCTGTGGATATGTTTTGACATCTTGATTTGTTTTATTTGACAGAAATGTGAGTCATGAACAAGACTATAGAAGGTCAAGGGCTCCCTTTTATTAGGACAAAGCATCCCTACTATATAAAAGGGTTACAAAGGATTTGTTAAGGGGAGTAGGGTTGAAAGGAATGAGGACTAAGAGGATAGGGATTGCTCAAGGGACGAGCTCAAGGTCAATGTCAAGTGGACGAGTACTCGACTAACATTAGAATGGTCACAGATGAAAGGCATAAAAGGGCTCAGGGTTTGATAAGTCCCTGGGCCATGCTTGTGTGTTAGGAGGTGGTCCGAGTCAACTAGGAGCAAATTTGCCCCATTTGCCTCTTCGAGATTGGTCACGATGATCGCTGATGCTAGACGGGAAGTTGACTGATATGGTCGTTGATTGGTCGAGACTAGTTGAATGCTTGGTCAAGGATTGGTCAATGTTTGATGGAGATTTGGTCACTAGATATTTGGTTAATGGTTTGTCGATGGTTGAGTGGTCGGTATGTGGTCCTTGATTGGGTTGAATATTTGGTGGAGGTCAGGTTGAATGTTTGGTTTCTGGTCTTGTCGAGGTCAGGTTAAAAGGGTGATTGATATTCGATCGAGACTGGGTTAGAAGGTTGGTCAAGGCATGGATGAAGGTTGAATTCCCCCAGTAGCTAGGGAGAATGTTTGACAGATTGGTCAAGGTCAGTTGAGGCTTGGTGGTCAGATTAACTGTGTTGATTTTGAATAAGGGATTTAAAGGCGACAGAGGGACCATAGTCTGGTGTGGAGATCCAAATTTAGGTGATGAGGTTTGAGAAGCATGGGTCGGTGTTGATGATTTGGTGAAGGGGTGGTCAAGAATATCCTTGATGAGAAGGGTATCCTTTTTCTGGTGTTGATGAGTGGCAGCTTTGAGGGCAAAACAATGCTCAGTGTCATGTCCCAGAGTGTGATGATAGTGACAGAATTTAGAGTTGTCAAACCAAGATGGCCTTGATCCGAGAGTTGATGAGAGGGGCGGTGTTGAAGGTTTGTGGATAACGTGGTCAAAAGGAAGGGTGTCATTCTCCAGACATTGGCGAACGATGACCTTGAGGGCACAACAATGCTCAGTGTCGTGCCCAGGCATGTGATGATATGCACAAATATGAGTGTCATCGAACCAGGGTGGTTTTGGTCCGAGAGATTGATGTGGTTTAAGAGGTGGGAGGTTGATATGAGAGGACTGCAATAATTGTCGTAACAACAAGGCATAAGAACCTGCTAACGGGTCTAGATGTTTTGTTACAGTAGGGGTTGATGACTTTGGTTTGAGAGGCATAAGAGGCATGGGTCGATGGTTTAGAGGAGATATATGTCTAATGGGTTAAGGGAGTAATGGAGGCAAATTTCCTCTTTGAAGTATGGGAGTGGGAAGCACTCCTAATAAAGTGGATGGATGCGGGCCCAAAATAGAAGGTAATGATGAAGGTGGGGGAGGAGTCCTCCAGTGTGGTTTAGTGGCCTTCTTAGGTTTGGGTCGAGGATCACTATTGTGTGAGGCAAGGTTAGATACATGTTTGGGTTTAAATGTGAATGGAGGTGAGTGAGATGTAGAAATCTCAAGAAAAATTCAAGAGGAAACCGTGACTGGGTCTTCCTTGATCAAAATGGGTGAAGAGACTGGTTCTTCTCTTGGTGGAGAAGAAATAGGAGAGGGCAGTTCCTTAAGATGGTAGATGGTAGGGATGATGGTGTCTTCTATTTGTGATTGAGGAGTAGGCAAGGTAGGGTCTTCCATTGGTGGGAGGAAAGATGAATGTGAGGCTAAGGACATATGTATGGTTAAGGCATCCCCTAGTATAGGAGAGGTAGATGGAGGACTAATAGGAGAAGAAAGTTCTTCATCCTATGAAGGAGGAGGTTGGTCAGGGATAAGAGGCAAGATAGTGTTGATTGTGTGAATGCTATGGTCTTGGGGGTCATTGGTCATGGTCTGGATATGGTCTGGATACGGGGGATGGTTTGGAAAAGGGTGTTTAAAGATGTTGATGTTTTGGTTGGGAGGTGCATTCGGGTTATCTAAAATAAGATCCCCCTTGTCGATCATGTCTTGGATTATGTTTTTGAAGGTTCGGCAGTTGTTGATGTCGTGGCCTTGGACGCGGTGAAAGTGACAGAAGTCGGTCTCCCTATACCATGTAGGGAGGGATTTTGAAGAGTCAAATTGAGGAGGTTGGACTGGAGGGAGATTGAGGACCCCCTGCTTGACAAGTTTTTCCAAAATGGAAGCGTATGATTCTCCAAGTGGAGTGTATGAACGCTGGATGTACCATTGTTGGAATTGTTTGGTGATGCTGTGAGATGTTGAGGGTTGAGGTTGATTAGTTTTTGTCGAGGATGGTGATCTAATGACCACAGTGTTGGCCACTCCTTTAGGTTCGGAATTGGCAGAAGAAGAAGGTCTGGAAGAAGAATGGTCATTGGTTCTTGCATTGGTATGATGCAATTTGACCTTATCCTCTTCAATGGCGCAGAGTTCAAGCTTTCGAGCCATGGTGAAGGCCTCATCGAAAGTGTGGAATGTTTGAACCTACAAGGTGGACAAGATGTGCCTGGCACATGCTTGAGAAAAGAGCTCAATGAGCTCAGGTTGCGGCAAGGATAAGGAGAGCTGGTTAATCAGGCCTCTCCAACGAGCGACAAAATTGAGTATTGATTCATCGTCAAATTGCCTAATGGAGTCGAGGTCTGTGATTGAGACTTGTTTGGTGATGTTGATTGAGAAATGATCAAGAAATAATTGGGTGAGTTGAGTGAATGAAAAGATAGAATGTCTGGTAAGAGAGCTATACCAGTCAAGGGCAGGGCCAAAAAGAGACATAGGAAACATGCGTAAAAGCAATGCATCGTCATGGGCAATAAGGTAACAGGCATGTTTGAATGCCCGTAAGTGTTGTTGTGGGTCTTCCTTGCTTTGAAAGTGAGAAAATTTAGGAAGCTCCCATTGGTTGGGGTATAGTCGAATAGGGACGGAAGGATGAATGGGCTCGTTGTAAATCTGGTCGTATGAAGAGACATTGCTTGAACCAGAAATGGAGGCTTCGAGACTGGACATTTTATCCATCAGCATTTTGATGAGATCTGATGACGGATTGGCGGGTGGAGCACCTCCTAGGTTGTAAGGTGCTTGGAAGAGGTTAGAAGAGGTATACGACGTAGTCGGTTGTACTAGTAAGGGTGCAACATACAGATGACTAGTCGCAGGGGCGGAAGTGGAGGCTAAGGATGGTTGGGTTATGGAAATAGAAGACATAAGTTGACTAGGTACCGCCAAAGATGGTTGAATGATGGAATTGACAAAGGGCAAGATAGGCACTCCTGCATTTATGGGTGCAAGAGTGTGAGGGGTTAAGATAATCAAGTTTTGATATGACGTAGAACTTGGTTGAATTGCATGTGGTTGAGGGGATAACGAAACCCCGATGGAGGTCAGTCTAAAAATAAATGGGGAGGCCAAACTTTGCATATTGGCCAGGGTCGTGTTAATGGTTGAGGCAAAAGGTTGGGTAGCGGATGGTGTCAACGTCATCACCACTTCACCTGAAAGGTCTCGCGTTGGGTTTCATGCGAGATAGTTATGGAGGGTTGTGCCATTGAGGTCCAAGAATCGTGAAAAATCTTGGTCCCCTTCAGGGATGATGAGAGTCTGGGTCGAGGTTGGTCTTGTAGGAGTTCTTTCAGTCTCCGAGTGGAACTCCATTATAGGACTGGTTAGGGATGGGGTAGACGGAAGCGGTTGATGGCTAAAGTGGTCAAGAAGAACCTTGGTTTGACTGCGTGTCAAAACCATTCAAGGCAAAAAAAAAGGGGGTCAGGTTTCAGAAACTATGTTTTTGCAATTTTAGAAACTCAGAATGTGGTTTTGGTAGAAAAAGGGTCAGGTTTTAGGTTGTTGTTTTGAAAAAAAAGGACTGTGACAGTGACCGACGTTGATTTAAAACCTGATGTCGGTGGAAAAAGGTGGCCGACATCAGTCAGATAATCGATGATGGTGAAGAAGGTTGCCGACGTTGGTGGTAAAACTGATGTCGGTGACTGTGGTTTCCAGAAACTTAGAAAATTTGAAGATTCTTGGAAAAAGAGAGAAGAACGTCCTCACTAGCTCAAAAAAAAAACCAGATGGGAACAGAAAAACAGAGAGAGACAGGCAGACCCTAAGCGTTAAATCCTAAGAATCAACTTTTAGAATCTTGTGGCTTATGCCTTAAAGTGATGTTTGGGAGTTTGGCTAGTAGAACGGTCCTAGAAGAGGTAGTCTAGAGATGGTTTTAGGCATGTTTAGGTGCGCAATAAGTCTGGGTTAGGTTCCATACATGGCCTGGTGCTAAGGAGCAAGCTCCGCTCACTTCACGAGTCCAGTGATAAGCTGGGCCCGCTTAGACAAAATATACTTTCCCTAGAGATTAGACTCTGCCAGAGAACAGAGTGGGCTTTCCCCTTGGTGATGAAATCCAAGTAAGATTGCTGGGAATGGGTAAGGTATCCACTGGGGGATGAAATCCCAGTCGGGCCTTGTCTCAGGTGAGTTTGATGTTTGATTTAGTGCAAGTGGTTTGGTCGTGTAACATGAAGTGGACTAGATTAATTCAATATGCGGTTATTAATTACTAAGTGTGGACTAAGAAATTCAAACAAGTAGAAATTGAATGCAATACATTTTAAGCCCAAGTCGAAATGTTTGTTCATATGAAGACGAATAGAGAAAGGGTTCAAGAGTATGATTTTGGACTAGTCTAGAAATGCAAGAAAAGAAAGAAATATTCTTTTTAATCCTGCTTATAATGTCATTTAGAAGAGACGAAAGAGGTGAAAAGGAAAGATCCTAATGCACCTAAATGAACATAAAAGAAAAGGAACCCAAGGAAGGCCCTAAGGTCCCACCAGGCATGCCAAAATGTTTCTATGCTAAATTGCTTTCACATTCAAAAGATAGAATAAGAAACTAAGGAAATGGTCAAGGTTAGATGATACCTAGATGAAGTCGTGCGCACCATTATCCAAACAATGTGAGAACTCCTCTTTGGCTGTGGAGGAATGACACCTGTAAAAGAAAGAGACTAAGAAAAAAAAGGCGTTAGATGAGGAGATGGTGGGTTGCCAAGCAAAAGCCTGTTCCTAGAAGTATGAAAACTTCCTTAAGGGAGGTCAACCCACTGTTTGATAAAATAAAAGTCTGATAAAAGATAGGATGTTAAAAAGACTAAAATGATAACAAACTGAAAAGAAACAGAAGCAAATGCTTACCTGAGTGCTGTTGTCGACCTGGTCACAGTCATCGGCGTCGGTGGTCCTACCGGTGTCGGTTGTCGAGGTATATCGACATCAGTTAGTCTGCCGACGTCAGTTGGGGTAATGATCGGCGTCGGTCGGGGCAGTGGCCTGTAGTCGGGTCTGGTCGGGTCTTTGGTCTGTGGATGGGTCTGTGGTCGAGTCTGTGGTCTGGGAAATGGTCTGAAAGAGTCTTGTTTTGGGCTTAGTTGAATGGTCTAGGGTCTGGGTTTGAGAGTCTGGTTGAATGGGCAGAGTATAGGGTCCGACAGAGGACAGAGGCAATAAGGAGATGGGATTCGGGTCTGGTCTGGTTTGGTAAGCAGTCTGGTCTGGGGGGATAGAAGTGATGAATCTAATTCATAAACTTAGAAGCAAATGACCAAAAAGCACAAAGAAAGTACAAACAGAATACTTACCTGTGGCCCGTTGACGGAGTTTTGTAGACTGGTGTACCTGTTGCTAATGTCAGAGATTGATGCAGCGTCATCTTTGTTGATGGTGTAGTCGCTGAGATAAAGTCCTTATTTGAAGATTGGCAGATTGATTGGTAGGGTCCAAGAACGGATTGATTCAGGTGGATGTCAAGATTCCTGAGTCGGGTTGTGAGATCGATAGACAAAGAGAGCCAAGAGGGAGAGATAACGGTGCATAAATAGTTATGAAGGATGCCGACGCTGGAAATATTGCCGACGTCAGTCGACAGGTGACTGACGTCAGCGGCTGGAAGGCCAGAGAAAGGCTAAAAATAGCCTTTCATCTGTTTCCCAACTTTTGGGTCAGCGAGTCCAAAGAAGAAACGGTCGAAGGGGAGTAAATGGACGAGAGGAAAAGTTGGAATGGGAGTCTAGGCATTGATATTGGGCATGTGGGGAATGAAGGGAATCCAAGAAGGGTATCCTAGGGTGGCGAGGTGGCAAGGAGAGAGGGAAAAGGGACTTTATTAATTTAAAATAGGATATTTATTTCAAATTAATAAAACATGGGATAGGGGTGGTTAAGGGACCAAGGCGAGGAGGATGACCAGGGGAGTAGACACGATTTCGGTGTCTACATACATAATATCATGAGATTATTTTAGATAAATTGTGCTTTTATGACACATTCTTTAATAGTTTTAGATTTCTCAGATTGCTCCTACACATATATACATTGATAATATAAGTGTAATTAAGATGTCAAAAAATATAGTATTTCATGCCAAAAAAACATATAGATTTCTAATATCATTATCTATGAAAGTTAGTGTTGAATAAATCACTTGATCCAATATATTTCCCAACTATTGATCAAACAACTGATATCTTCACAAAAACCTCTTGATAGAATAAAATTTGAGAAATTTATAAAAATGCTTGGAATGTGTCCAAAGAACTAACTTTGGATCATGGGGTGGGAGGGGGGGATTAAGGACATGTTCTAAAGTATTAAATTAGTTTAGGTGTTAGGTAATAATATTTTTTAAAGGGGCATGCATCTGTAAAGAAACCCTCTTTAATAATATTTAGTCATTTTACTAGTTTGATTTATGTTTTGAGTTAATAATTAAAACTAACTTTTGAGTTGCATTCCTATTGGAGTTGGTTATTTGGTTAGTTGGGTTTTTACCATTCATACGTGTGTGTGTGTGTGTGTGTGTGTGTGTGTGTGTGTCTATATATATATATATATATATATATATATATATATATATGTTTTTTTGAGTAAAAAGTTTAATGACATATTGGTACCTTTTCCATGTAGTTGTTTTTTTTAAATTAATAAAATTCTTTTGGACCTACCTTAATGGGCACAATATTTACCCTAAGGGATTTTTTTGGTTGAAATTAATTAGAGTGTTATCATTATCCACGTAAAAAAATAATGTATAATTGAAAGGGAATGAGCAATATTCATAACCTCATCATGTATATAGCTTTGATTGTGTACTTTTGGCTAATGTAGAATGTAATGCATGATCAAAAGAGAATGGACCATGTCCATTCCCCCATAATTATTATATATATAATAATTCTGGAATGGAATGATAAACATTTACCATTCAATTATAACTATGTTGTAGTATATATGTGCATGAACCAATAGAGTACCCTTTGAATTTGACCTAAATAATATAGAATGTTATGCATATATATGTGTAATTTAAGAATATATATCTCAAATTTATGTGTATTTAAAAACTTTTAATCATTTTCCTATAAATTTTTGTTCATATGCCCATGAATATTCACCCAAGTTTGTATGAATGTGTGTTTATGTTTCTATATAAAGTGAATTCATATGCATGGCATATGCACATATACTTTGTATCAATTTTATATATCAACATGATGATAATTTTTATTATATGAACCAATATAATATATAAACCATTTCTAAAATCTATACCCTACTCTCATTTTCTAATCATGGAGGATAAAGTCTCTATGACAAGCCCATTGTAATGCCCCCCTTTTAAAATGAGGGGTGTATCATATAAATCACTCATCTAAAAATAAGAGTTAACTATATCAGGTCATGTGTAAAGATAACACATGGTAACATCATTTTATTATGTGGATAATATATCATCATATTAATTTATGTTTCAATCGATGAAAATATGTGACATATGGAATGTAGGGCATATAAGTGTCATGTCTAGATAAATGTATCAATAAAGTATGAAATAAAGTTTTAATTTAATATGAATACATAGTAATAGTGCATTATATATACCATGGTACCCCTCAATCTCATCAATCTCAACAAGCATAAGTGTTAGTGTCACACATAAGGCCAAGGAGCACATACGAAGGACATAAAATATCATAACAGACAAGGCCAAGGGCCACACATAGGAAGTCTTTAAAATATCATAAACAAGGTACATCAAGGATGTCCTAAAAATTAAATATAATGGCCACACATAATATTAATTCACAAATTAGCCTATCATGTAAAATATTAACATTATCAATGGAGCATAGAACAAGGGACTAGTCTACACTATCCATATGTATCAATATCATAATGTAGTACAATGGTATATCATGTATCAGTGTGTAATAAATGAGTAACTAGAAATATATGTATAATAAATGTAGGTAGAAAAACATGGTATAAATGTCACTGAAAGATATAACCTTTAATAGTGAAAAATGTGGAATAGGATGCCCCCAGTATTGGCATGGCCATTAGGTAGAGGTAAAACCAAAATCTATATTTCCTTGTGTAACCTATATGTCTTGCATAACACTCAAATACCATTAAATATATGTGTGTATGTAAAGAATATTCTATATACCAAACATGTGATAAATAACATATGTAAATATTTGAAAGTAGTAGTCATGTCATGTTTATGTTTGAATTTTGGATTTTTTAATATGTGCATATTTTTATATTTTTTGATTATTTTATTTTTATATTTTTGAAATTTTTTAAATTTTGATAAAAGTTAAATAATGATCCACTCAATCAGATGATGGTAGGAAGTGCATATATTAAGTGGTGTAGAAATACCCTATCACATTTAGGATGTATAAACTAGGCATGGTTTGATATCCAATAAGGAGTCATGTGATGTGTCATATCTATCATGATCCCTACTTAGAGAAATATGGGTATGATGAGTGTCTCAAGAATTCCAAGGACTCTTTTATGTTTGATGTATAGTAGGATGGTGTATGTATTCTTGTGTTCACTATGGAACACATTAAACTACTCATAATCCTAAATGAGTATGTATTATAGAATATGGTAGCCTATGTGGTCTCTAAGTAACTATCTAATGTGATTAATGTTGAATACTTAGTTTTATATATGGATAAGAAGATCATATAACCACATAAGAGATTAATATTTGAGACTTTATGGAAATAACATAGTTAAAAATTTGTCGTTGTCTACATAATATAGAAAAATTGAATGGAAGGAATGCAAAAAAAATTTAGGATCCCTTTGCATTCATAAATAGGAATATTTGGATCCATAAATCCATTTGAAATAGGATTTGATGTAATTTAAGGAACTAAAGGGTTATGAAATAAGGTAAAATAATCTAATGAAGGGATAACATGATAAATTGTTTTCTCTATATTAGTTATCTTGGATTGCAAGAAAAGAAAGTTTTGCTCAAGGGATGCATCGGTTTTAGTAATGGGAGGGGTAGAGGTGACTAAGGGTGTATAAATAGGGATAAATGAAATGATAGAAGTAAAAAAATTAGAATGACTATAAAAATATAATTTCTTAAGTTCATCTTGAGAAACATATACAAATGAATCAATCTTTTTCGGATGTGTTAAATGATCATCTCAAATTTAGGCATGATTGGCTTGGGTATAAATTTTATAAACAAGGGCCATGATGTATTTATTAATAGGATGAATGTTAGGTGGTATACATATTTTGAGGATGGAGTCCTAATAGAGGATTTCTCTTGTTCCCAATTCATTAAATATTTAACAAAATCTATAAGATTAACATGATGAATTGAGAAGGTATTAAAATCATTTGGGTGAAGATAAAGAGGTAAATTATGAGAAGTATTTGTTGTCTCCAATCTTTCACCCTAAAAGTGAGTGTTCAATCCTCTCCTATATTTGGGAAACATTGAAACATTTATAGGCCTGTGAGTATGCCTATGGAGGAAATGTACCTCTAGATTGAAAGGCATAGCTCCTTGTATATGTCTCTCCAAGATAATCTTTGATAAACTAGCTTATTTAAAGGGAAAAAAAGTTAGAAATTTATAGAAAAAAAAATCCTATTCTAAGAGTGGTGATACAACAAAACTACTTTCCACATGAATGTTAGATTCTAGTACACAATATAGCAAAAGCACAAAACATTTCCAAACTCTAAAGATTCTAATAATAATAATATTTCAATGTAGAGGTGAGATGTGTAGAAAATGACATAAGGTAAATGAGCTAAAAGGCAAACTTTGTGCATTCAAGATAGTAATACATGTGTAGAAATTCAATACACTTGGATACACATTGTGTGACCATTTAGACTAATAAATCTTGTTTAGGTATGAAGGATAAAGTGGGAAGAAGGATGGAAAATCATCACATGCTACTACTATACATCTCTTACACACTCAAACCAAAAACTTAAAAAAATCTTGAAGGAAATAGATTTATGCTAAATGCTTAGTGGTAGAACTTGAATCATTCTAGTAAGGCTTCACCACACACTACATGGTCTCTTTTTAACTAGCCAAGGGGCTGTATATATAGCAAGAAGGAAGAGAGAGAGGAAATCCTTTTGGCACCAAGGAGAGGAATCAATTCTATTAGAAGTCATTATCTTCAGTTACAAATATCTTTGCCAATGATGCTCATTAAGGAACTTTTATTGATCCATGTCACCCTCTTAAACACCCTTGGCTTGCCCTCTTGAAGTTTTTTCTCCAATGGTTTCTTAATAGAATAGAGCTATGTGGATATGGTGCCAAAAATGGTTGCTACTAATGGAGCCACCTATTGGAGATTTTTTTTAGCACCCAACTACTTCTCCTCAGCTTGTTATGATGCACAATGTCATGGAGAGAAGTTATTTTTATTCTACTTGGCTTGTTGTGATGTAAAATGTCATGGAGGTATATCCCTTTCATTTTACCTTAAAGAATGACATGGATCATTGATTTTGTGTCACTGGTCTGTTAGGCATGAATACCTATGGATCATCCTCCATCTATCTTTGACAAGATAACTCTGCTCTAGCTCATGACACATGGTAGCTTCTCATTTGTCTAAACATGATGGTGGACCATGTCATTGGACCAAGATTATTAAGTTAAGAAGCCTTGGAAACCCGAATTACTCTTTACAGTGTAAATCAGGTTTTCTAGGCTACTTAACTTATAAATTTTATAAGCTAAGTCTTTGAAGAATCCTAATTTACTTTTTGTAGACCTATTTGGGTTCTCTATTCTACTTAAATTTGGTCTCTTAGAGCCTTAAGACTTTAGGCTTTTAGAACTCAATTACTTCCCAATGGCTAGTTTATCATCTTGAAGTTATCTGTCTACCCGTCACTCCACTAGCACAATTCCCTTTGGGGAATTTCCTTAAAATTTTACCAGGGACATTTTCCTTTGGCAACATTTCTCCTAAAGGAATTATTTTAGACAATTTGTCTGAAGGAATTCCTTTGAACCTTTGTTTTCCACTTCTCATTGTCTTTGTATTTTCAGAAAGATTATTTTGGATAAAATATCTAAAATAATTATTTTGGTTTTTCACTAAGTGTCCCTTCAAAAACTTTCCAAAGGACACTTTTTCTGAGAAAGAACCTTCAGATTTGTGAAAATTCCCCTTTCAAAGGTTAAGAGACCTTGAAAACTTTGGAAATGTACCCTTCAGAAGGATGGAGTTGCCCTTTAGAAAAGTTGAACTGCCCTTCAGAAGAGTTAAACTTCCCTTCAGAAGAATTAAACCACCCTTCAGAAGAATGGAGTGCCCTTCAAAAGCTTTGAAAGCATTCCTTCGAAAGTGTTGAAACCTTTGGACTTCTTGAAATGGGCATTTTTGAAGGGAATGTTACCTTTAGAAATGTTTAAGACTTTTACCCTGGGAAATTTGGGAGGCATTATCAAGACCATTTTAGGTTTTCTAAGCCCTATTACTTACTCACTTCAAACCTCTCATTACTCACTACGTACAAAGCAATTTAAGACTCACTCCTTGGAAAACCAAAATTCATGCATCGTTGAAAAGCCATAAATCATTAGGAGTAATTTGGGTTTGTAAACCTGGATTACTTCAACTCCTGAAATTTTTATAAGTTGAGTCATTCAGAGAACCTAACTTCATCTTGAGGAGTAACTCAGGTTTATGAGGGGCTAAGACTTGACTTGTGGATAACCTAACTTACACTATAATGGAGCCAAAACACTTTATCCTCCTTGACTTGTAACTTTGGACCTCTAAAATGACTTGTTCTTGCAACTGCTATTTGGCTCTCCTTAAAAATGGTTAAATAAATTATACTGAAGTGAAATTTGGTCAACATTCTTAGCAATTCTAAGGGGAGGAATGCCTATTATGTCAAAGACTAGTCACCTAAATCCTTCATTTGGGCATGGATTCATGCATATAAGCACTTCAAAGAGAACTAAACAAGCTTTGGTTCAAAAACACACTAGTTGGGTTGATCACACACACAAAGTAGATATACACACCAAATAAAAGGAAGGAAAACACACATGTGCTACAAAGCACTTAGGGAAAACAACAATGAACAAAAGGAAACACACATAATTAAATTAGTATTTACAATAAGATGAGCAAGGGCTAATAGTAGGATTTAAAGTGTATCCCATTCATAGGGATATGAAACTCTTCTCCATTCATTTTGGATAGCTAAAAGGAGTTGATTTGCTTACACTTGCTGATGATGTAAGGGCCACTCCATAAAGTGTCAAACTTTATAAGCATGCATGGTTTTACTCTATCTTCATCCCACTTCAAAACCAAGTCACCCTCTTTGAATATTCTTGCACTTGTCCTTTTGTCAAAGGATCTCTTCATGAGCACTTGATGGTGTTTCATAGCCTTGTGTGCATCATCCCTTACCTCCTGTAACTATATTTGTTCTATCAACCTAACTTCCATTGGAGTGTTTTTAAGTAATTCTAGTTGTTATGCAAGTTCTAGGGTAGGTATTTCTTGGGATATGGACAACCTAGATTCTCTCCTATAAATAAGTACAAAAGGAGAGTTACCAATTGATGTCTTAGGAGTAATTATGTCTACCCATAAAGCTATCTTCAGCTTGTTGTGCCAGGCTATTTGATTATTCTCCAATGTTCTCTTGATTATTTTGATGAGGTTCTTGTTATTAGACTCAACCAATCTATTACCTTTAGGGAAATAATTAGATGAGGTACTCAAGTGAACTCCATCTCTTGCTGGCAGATCAAAAAATTTAACACTTATGAAAGCAAGTGCATTATCAGAAATGATGACATGGGGAACTCCAAACCTTTTCATAATGTTATCATAGAACTCCAAGATAGAATTTTTGCTTGCATCTTTCAATACAACAGCCTCTACGCACCTTGTAAAGTAGTTCATAGTAGTCAATATCCATTTGTGTCTAGAACTTGATCATACCAATGAAATCAAGGCCCCATTACATGAAAGGTTAGTCCACTTGAATAGGATTTAATGGAAGGGTTGCAAGCCTCTATTTGCCAAAAAATAAGGCACATTGATGACACACCTTAGCTCAATGATAATAGTCCTTAAAAAGAGTAGGCCAATAGTAACCAGCCCTCATTATCTTTGTAGCTTTAGTTCTAGGAGATAAATGACCTCCATCAACACCATTGTGAAACTTTTCTAGTAGCATATCAAACTGGTCATTGCCAACACATCTCAATAGCACACCATTTATGTCATTTATAAAGATAACATTATAATTAAGGCAATAGGGAATGGTCTACAATCTAAAGTATGTCCTTTGAGACTTTTTTAAGCTATTGGGACACTCACCATTTTGAAGAAAACCAATGATGTCTTGTGTCTAACTTTGAGCTTGCATTTGATCAGTTGGTTGGGGTGAAATTGTTTGACCAAGGCTTCCTCTTTTGGCTCTTAAAGATCTAAATCCAAATGCTCACACAATCCTCTTCCTCTTACCAAGTTCATCACTTTAATGTCCATGTCATACTCCATCACCTTTTTAATCCATCTAGATCTCTTCTCATTGAGGTCTTTGCTTAGGAGAAACTCCTTGGTGCTAGGATGAGAAACCATGACATGTATCTTGTTGTTGGAAACCATGTGCCTAAATTTCTTCAAACCTTTAATGACTGTTAGAGCCTTTTTCTCAATAAAAAAACACTTGACCTCATAATCCTCTAATCCTTAGATGAAGAATGCAATTAGTTGCTCAACCTATTCATCATTCTTTTACATAAGCATAGCTAAGATAATATCAAGGTTAGCAAAGGTAAAAGTATGAAATCCTTAGAAAATTTTAGGTTTAAGAGAGTAGGAGATTCTGTAATTACTTGCTTGCTTACCTCAAAACTTCTCTTACCTTCCTTTGTCCAAGAAAAAGCTTGGTTCTTCTTAAGTATGTATATGATAGGCTTTACGATAGTTTCAAAGCCTAGAATAAACCTCCTTACAAAGTTTATTTTCCCTAAGAAGATTTGTATCCCTTTATTGTGTTGAGGTAAGGACAAGCCTAAAACATCCTCAATCCTCTCGAGGTTAATAGACAAGCCTTATTTTTAAATAATATGACCTAAAAGCTTACCTTCATGGATAATAAAGATGCATTTCTTTGGATTAAGGGATATTCCATACTCCTTGCATTTATAAAACACCTACTTTATTTGTTTTATGTGATCAACAACATCCTTTGGAAAAATGGTTGTATCATCAAGACACACCAGTAGAAACTTATTGATTAGACCTTTAAAATCCATGTCCATTTCCCTTTGAAACATTGATCTAGCATTTGATAAACCAAAAGGCATATTATTATAGGCAAAGGTCCCCCATTTCATAGTGAATACTATCTTGAACTGATCTTCTTCATTTACCAATGTTTGATTGTAGATTGAATAACCATCAAGAAGTGAGAAGCATTGAGAACCTAAAACAACTTGTATAATTTGCTCCATGGAAGGTAGTGGCTAATGATCTTTAAGAGGCACTCTATTAAGTTCTCAAAAATCCACACAAAGCTTGATTTCTCCATTTTTTTTAGACAAGTACAAGATTAGCCACCCATGTCAAGTGCTTGATAGGGAAAATAATCCTAGACTCAATCAACTTAGTTAGCTCCTTCTTTATCAATTCTTATATCTTGGGATTGATAGGTCATTGCTTTTTCCTGACCAATTTAGATCCAGGTTCTAGATCAATGGTGTGATGAGACAGACTTGGATCAAAGCCTTTCAAATATTTGTATTTCCAAGCAAAGATATCAAGTAACTCTTTGCATTTTTCAATAAAGGCCTGCCTTTCAGACAAAGAACAAATCTTACCAATATTCAAGAGCTTGTCCTTGTAAATCATAACTCTCTCATAATTATCTTATTTTATGGACATATTCACTCTTTCCTAATTCTTTTGATCATCTTCATTGAAGACACTCTCCAAGGTAATCAACCCCTTAGCTATCTTGTTTGTCTTTAGCTATATAATTTGTTATTCATAATGATCATGCAATCTCTTTTAGTTCCTTGAGGATAAACCTATCTCATTTTGTAAGAAGTGTGTAATATTTTCATCACTTTCAAACACCTACCGTGACACTTCATTATCTAGAATAGAAGGCCTCATAATTAATTTGATGTGAGATTGATATTTCTCCTTTCCCACATCAGTAGCTACATTGAATTGTACCCCTATGGTAGCTAACCTATCAACATGTTTATTTGAATCCCTTGGTATGGGATGTATGTTGAAGGCATCAAAGTCTTCAAGTAGGTCCCATACCCTATACTTGTAGTAGTTAAGAAAAGGATTCTTGGCTATAGCTCAATTTATTACTTAATAAATTAGCAACTCACTACCCCCATAGACCTTCAAATTCTTGATCCCTCTCCTCTTTCCCCATTGGAGGCCATGAACTAAGACTTCATATTATACCACATTAAAGGTGTAGCTAAAGTGAAATCTATAGGAGTAGTATTGGTTTTTTGATGGAGAAACAATCATGAAACCAGCTCTTGCACCCAATTTTATCCTTTAACCATCAAAAAACATTTCCCACATCCTTTCAAGCTCATGATCTTCATTAATAAGTGAAGGCACTAGAGCATCCTTTTCGTGCATACAATAAACTCCCAAATTAGTCTCTTCTATGAAGGTGTATGGATCAAGTCCATGTGTCTTAGTGTTATATTTATTAAGGAAGAGATTATAAATACCTTCAAGGGGGAAGATGTTTCACCATCCATAACACTTTCAGATTCTTTACTAATTAGATAATTTTGATTTGAGTTTATCTCCATGTATGGCTCAATATGAAACCTTATTAAGGGTTGAGTCCTTATAGTCACCTTGGTTCCATATCTTGTTTTAAAATATAGAAAATACCAATCAATATAAAGTTACCCTCCTATCTTAGATATAAAATACCTTGACAAGTAGATAACAAAATGGGCTGAAAGGTCTACCACCACAATGTCTTACAAAATTGGAAAACTTGGGCAGTCATGCAGAAAGACTTCTAGACCTTTGATCAATCCCACTATCTTGGTTGGAGTCCCATCAAGTTACAATACACCCTTTCTATGTGGCTCATATTTTAATCCTAGCTTATCAACCACCACTTTAGGCATAACAATGGTACTAGCTCCACTATCCACAATGCAATTATGGACCAACTTGTTACCCATAATGAGGGTGAGATAGAAGGGTGGATGATTTTTAGACTTGGTTCAGGGCTCTAAGACATGTCTTGACTAATTTTTAAGGGCTAAACCATTGTGATTTGAAGTTTGAAAGGCTACATGAATGTTTGTAAGTTATTCTTGCAATAGTTCCTTCTGACCAGGCATATGCAAGACTTCCAAAAGAGATATGCTTGCCTTGGTATTCTTCAAAGAATCAATAATTTTTAGAGAGGGATCATTCACATTTTCTTAGACCTTTGAAGGTAGAAAAGGATTCTAAACCTATTGTGATGTAGGTTTGACAATCCTACCTATACTCTAATTTTGCTGAGGAGCATGATTTGTAGTAGGTACAACATTAGGATTCATACTTTATGGCCTTACAAAGGCATCACTTGGAGTTACATGCACTCCTTGATCTTATCCTAATTTTCTCTTCTTGGCCCTTGTGTTAGATATAACTGACATGATTTGATTTAACACATAATCATCTCTTACTTAGAAGTTCATCATGCCTACACTTTGGCTGCTACCTTCTCCACAGTTATCCTTTTGCATAAGGTCTACTTCTTTTGAATTTACATAAGGATTAGTTTCCTCTTGTGCCACCAAAGATTGGTTCCATTCTCCATCACCATATATAAACTAACCTTGAGGTTGTCCCCATTGGTCCAAATTATTCTCTCCTTGGACTAAATTAGCATGTACTAGAAGAATATACATCATGAGAGGAGTGGAATTAGGATTATAGGCATTAGGCTACCTATTATAACCTTGTTGATTATATCCTCTTCCTTGGTATTTGTATTAGAGTGGTGATATGTATCCTTGATGAGGATAATATTGATGATTAGGTAGAGCACTCATCTAGAATTGAGCTTATTTGAGCTAAGATCACAATGATCGGATCTCTTCATATTTGTCCACAACATCATCCACCCTCTTGGAAAGGGTCTTGGCTTCACATTGGCATTAGGAACTTGTGCTAAATTTGGAGCTTCAATAAAATTATGAGACAACAAAGGCATGAAAACTCTTAGAGGGAGATTTTTAGCTTATATTAAGTTATTCTTAGCTTTAATGGTTAACTCATATGCACTTGGTAGAGTGAAACCTCCTAGTGACTACAACATAATAGCCACATCAGTCCCAATACCTTTGAGGTAAGTGGGGAACACAAAGCTTAGATGGGGTCTCATGATAGGTGGTAGTCTATGCCATGTCCTCTAAAACCTTTCATTGAAATCCCCCATAGATTCATTAGGACCTCTTTTTATTACATTCAGCTGATGAATCAACAAAGTATGGTCACTTTTATTTTCAAGTATTTTTACTAGGAATTCCCCAAAACCATCCCATCTCATGATGCAACCACCTTCCAACATTCTATACCAATCAAGTGCCTTGCCTTTCAGAGACATAACCAGTAATATAATGGATATATTGTCTCGGGTGACATTATGGAAATTACAAAAGTTTGAAATGTCTCTAATATGTTTAGATGGTGTAATAGGACCTTCACCATTAAAACTAGGGAGACTCTTAATAGCATTGGGAGAAATAGGGTCGTATGCAGGAAGGTCGATGGGATTTTAGGTGTTAAAAGCTAGGAAAGGTTGATGTCTATCCATTTCTCTTCTTTACCCTTGATCTCCTATCTCTTCATCTTATTAAACTTCTTCAAACTCTTCCTCTTCTTCTCCAAAACCTCCTTTCTAAGGATCTCTTAGGGCTAGGAGTGGTTCAAGGCATTATTCTTTAGGAAGTATTTCAGTTAAAGGGGCTTGATCAAAAATCCTAGATGACCTAGAGAGGACCATGAAGTATAATGTGGAAAAATTGATTTACAACTATGGATTATCACTCTTTTATAGTGACCAAATGTTGATTTAAGGATATTTATACAACCTTATGCTTGTCAAGACCAACATTCACCTTGACATGTAAATAACCAAGAATTGGGGTCCCACCAAGCATGCTAGAATCTTATCTCTAAATCTTACACCCTAAAAGAAAGTGTTTAATCTTCTCCTAGATTTGGGCAATGTTGGAACATTTCTAGGCTTATGGGTATGTCTATGAAGGAAATGGAACTCTAGATTAAAAGGGCTAGCTCCCTATATATGTCTCTGCAAGATAATCTCTACTAAACTAGCTTGTTTAAAGGGAAAAGAGTTAGGAATTTATAGAAAATGAAATCCTATTCTAAGAGTGGTGATATATCAAAACTATTTTCCACATGAATGTTAGATCCTAGTGCATAATACAACAAAAGCATAAACCATTCCGAAACTCTAAATATTTTAACAATAATATTTCAATGTAGAGGTGAGATGTGTAAAAAATGACATAAGGTAAATGAGATAAAAGGCAAACTTTACACATTTAAGATAGTAATACACGTGTAGAAATTTAATACACATGGATACACACTGTGTGACCAATTAGACTAAGAACTCTTGTTTAGGTATGAAGAATAAAGTGGGAAAAAGGATGGGAAATCAAGAACATGCTGCCACTATGCATCTCTTTCACACTCAACCCAAAAACCCAAAAAAATATTAAAGAAAATAGATTTATGATAAATTCCTAAAGGTAGAACTTGAATCATTCTAACAGGGCTTCACCATACACTATGTTGTCTTTTTTTCACTAGCCAAGGGGTTGTATATATAGAAAGAAGGAAGAGAGAGAGGAAAGCCTCTTGGTGCTAAGGAGAGGAATCATTTCTATTGGAAGTCATTATCTTCAATTACAACTATCTTTGCCAATGATGCTCATTAAGGAACTCTGATTGATCCATGTCACCCTCTTGAATTCCCTTGGCTTTCCCTCTTGAAGATGCTTCTCCAATGGCTACTCAAAAAAATAGATCTATGTGGATATGGAACCAAAAATGGTTGATGCTAATGGAGCCACTTATTGGAGATTTGTTTTAGTGCCCAACTAATTATCTTTGGCTTGTCGTGATGCACAATGGCATGGAGAGAAGTTGTTTTTATTCTGATTGGCTTGTCATGATGCACAATGGCATAGAGGGATGTCCCTTTTATTTTCCTTTAAATAAGGACATGGATCATTAATTTTGTGTCACCAATCTACTGGACATAGATGCATATGGATCATCCTCCATCTATATTTGACAAGATAACTATTCTCTAGCTCACACCACATGGTAGCTTCTCATTTGTCTAAACATGATGGTGAACCATGTTGTTGGACTAAGCTTATTAAGTTAAGTATCTTGAGAAACCTACTTTACTCTTCATAGTGAAAATCAAGTTTTCTAGGCTACTTAACTTATAAAGTTTATAAGATAAGCCTTTGAAGAATCTTGATTTACTCTTTGTATACCTATTTGGCTTCTCTATTATACTTAAATTTAGATTCTTGGAGCCTTAAGAATTTGGGATTTTGGAACTTAATTACTTCCCAATGGCTAGTCTATCATCCTAAAGTTGATGTCTATTTACCCATCACTCCACCGGCACAATTCCCTTGGGAGAATTTCCTTCAATTTTTTCCAGGGACATTTTCATTTAGAAACATTTCTCTTGAAGGAATTCTTTTGAATAATTTATTTGAAGGAATTCCTTCATTCTGGCACTTCTCATTGTCTTTGTCCTTTGAAAAAGATTGTTTCAAACAAAATGTTTGAAATAATTCTTTCAAGTTTTCACTAAGTGTCCCTTTGAAAACTTTTTGAAAGACACTTTTATCAATAAAGACCCTTCAAATTTATGAAAATGCCCCTTTTTAAGGGTAAGAGACCTTTGAAACTTTGTAAATGTACCCTTCAAAAGGATGGAGTTTCCCTTTAGAAAATTTGAGCTGCCCTTCAAAAAAGTTGAACTGCCCTTTGGAAGAATTGAAATTCCCTTCAAAAGAATGGAGTGCCCTTCAAAAACTTTGAAAGTGTTCCTTTAGAAGTGTTGAAACCTTCAAACTTCTTGAAATGGGCCTTTATGAAGGGAATGTACCCTTCAAAAATGTTTAAAACGTTTACCCTAGGAAATTTGAGAGGCATTATCAAGACCATTTTAGGTTTTCTAAGCCCTATTACTTACTCACTTTATACCTCTCATTGCTCACTACTTATAAATAAATTTAAGACTTGATCCTTGGAAAAATCAAATTCATGTATTGTTTAAAACCCACAAATCATTGAAAGGAGTAATTCGGGTTTGTAAACCTAGATTACTTCTACTCATGAAATTTTTATAAGCTGAGTCATTCAGAGAACCCAACTTGGACTTGAGGAGTAACTCAGATTTATGAGGGGCCAACAATTGTCTTGTTGATAACCTAACTTCCACTACAATGGATCTAAAACACTTTATCCTCCTTGACTTGCAACTTTGGACCTCTGAAATGACTTGTTCTTGTAACTACTATTTGGTTCTCCTTAAAAATGGTTGAACAAATCATACTGAGGTGAAATTTGGTCAATAGTAGTTTATTTAATTAATATAGATTTGACCCATGATAATACATGATTAATAGCATGTTGGATAGAAATGTGAGATGTTATAATTAAATTTAAGTTTATATACAATACACAAGATAAACATGTGTATTTTAAACCCATGATGAATGCAAAAATGAACAAGAAAATCTATTAGCTAAAAAATCAATGCAAGTAAAAATAAAGGATAAATGGTGATCTAGGAAAAGGTTTGATTCATTTTTAAGAAATCATATATATTTTCTCATTCATTGATTATTTTTGGCCCAATGTTTTGGAGGACTAACTATAGAGATATAACCATGCATGTATCCCATTGACCCTAGTTTTGAGGTTAAGTTGAGAGTAACTTCCTTGGGCAATATGCTCCTATTAGGTGCACCAAAAATTAGATAGATAAAATAGGCTTCCTATTGGTGTAACAAAGGATCCTAGGAGTTTCTAATATACCTTGAAGCATGTGGAAACTAAAGTCTGTGTCGAGATCTATACTATGGTTATGATTATTGAAGTAAAACCCCTCATGCCATTATGTATGTAAATAAAACACCATGTATCACTTCATGATAGTAGCTAAGTAGTTTTAAAATTATCAAAACATAATTTATAAAACAAGAAAATAAAAATAAAAATAAAAATAAAGAGAAAATAAATAAAAATATTTTTGAATAAGAAAACAACAAAATTTAACTTGAAGTTGAAATAAAGAACCTATGTGTTAGTATTTATCTAAGGTGATAAGACAATATTTTTCAATGTTGGAATACTCCAATGTAAAAAAAATTGAATTGTTATGTTATAGATAATATCCAAGGTTGAGTATTATATTATTTAAATGTTAATAATTTATAGAATTAAACTGAACTGTTAAGCCAAAAATAAATAATTAATAAGCAATGTCGTAACTAAATCAAGTTCACAAAAATGTTTACACTATAATTAATTATGAATTATAATTAAATCTAATTAGAAATGTAAACTATTGAAATATTATCTTTAATTATATATAAAACATAATATATTAAACACATAGATTTAGGGAATTTTTAAATTGCTAAAAATAAAAAATTAGGGTTAGGGTTAGATAATTATGCTTACAATTGATTTATTTCAAATTGTGTCAATTTTATGTAGGTTATGGATATATGAGATAATCTAAAAACATATATGCATAGAAAAATAATGGCTCATTATCTTCTAGGATAAATCCATAGGAGGTCAATAAAAGTGCAATGTGTGATTGTCCTCTATTGTAACTTTGTCCTATAAGACTGTCCACTAGATCTAAAAATTTAGATTTTTCACTTACAGATGAATGCAATCTATTTTTTGTGGATCTTGAATTGATTCATGGACGACCTATAAAATCACAAGACAAGTCTTTCAAATAACATAAATAATATCAAATACAAAAGGGTAAAAATGGGGGAAGTGGGAATGGTTGAGCTATCCATATAAAACCCCTTGTTGACTAAGTCCTACCTACACTTCCCAAAGGGACTCAAGCGAATTTAATTCTCCCTGTAGGAAAGATAATATGAGTGAAAATAGAAAAAAATCAAATGTTTGAAAAAAGTAAGCCTTCAACCTGAAATAAAGAATGTTATACTTGGCCAAGGACTATAAAATTATAGAATAATTATAATGGATATCTTTTCTCAAAAGATAGATCTTTTGAAATCATAAAAGAGATGTTTTGTTAGTAATATCTAGGTATTTTCATGTGTGACCCTTTATGTGATTTTATAGAGATATATTTCATTTTTTATAATAACAACCCTATTGAAAAGAATAGGAAATTTGTTATGAAGCATTTCATTTCAAAAATATAGTCATTAGATTGTGGGAGACAAGTCTACACTATTGGATATGTGTGTTATGCACACTTGTCTGCCTAGTGTGCCCTTATCTAGAAAGAATATAAGCTTATGAAACAAGAATGATAATAAATTTTATGTTGAATAATAGTGAATATGGATAAAATAGGGAATTATAGAATATGTTATCCATAAATTCAAGACTTTGAAGTATTTCTTAGAGATTATAGGTTATTAGAATGGTGAATTGGCCAAACAAGGTAGGTATCAAGGACAACCATTGTCAATAATTTATTGGTTAATTTTAGATGTCTTCATTTCTACCATACCCCATACCCTACCTTATCCACATCCATTTATTCTAATGATGCATAAAAATGATATATTAAAGGAAATGCAAACCTGAGTGTGTATACACACTTTATCATTATCATGGATATATACATGGCCTCCTTATTGAGGAATGTGGAGAAGTGTTAAACATGTGGAAAATTAAGAATGATCAAGTCTAAATTTGAAGAATCAATGAATATGATTGAGTTGAAAATATTATATGATTTAACCCTCATAGAGTAAGTACTCTATAATTCTTGAAGAGATGGGAACCAACACAGTTGTTCATTAAAGTGAAAGTAATACTTGGAAAAAAAACTAAGCTCAAACATCGCTCACTCACTAAATAAAAAATATAGGTGTGAATAAATACATGTATTGATAAAATGAAACCAAGATGTGGAGTGTCACTAATCTCAAACATGGTCCAATTATAAAAGATAAATCACTCTATTGCAAATGGATCTAGATTCTAATTGTAATTCTTGAAACTAAAAAATTTGAAAAAGACATATTTGAAAATTTCCAATGTAGTAGCTTGGACAAAAATGTATATCATGCCTTTTTTAATATATAGAGTTCCAATTTTATCTTTTTAAAACTATTTTAACTATTAAAACTATCTTCACATGAGTGTATATTTACTTAAGTATGTATAAGAGTGGAGTGCATATGCAATCCAAATGCCCATCTGAAAATTCTAATTTTTACATATCATAAATTATCAAACCTAAAATGTATTGATTTTCAAATTTTATAGATAATCCCATTATGATGCCCCCATTTTGAGATGAGGGTAATTGCCTAAAAATCACTTGTCTTAAAATAAAAAGTAAGAGAGTTTGTGAAATAGATAATCATGTAATAGCATTTGAATATTTGAATTGTATTAGAATCATAAAGATGTAGAATTGAAGCATATTAAAATATTGTATATTGAATTACATCATTTAATTTGAATATTACATTGAAATAGTTTATGGATCATATAAATAACTTGAACTATTGTATATTAATTTAAAGCATTGAAGCACATAAGTATTATGTGCATGATATCATGGCACCATATATGTATATAATATATACTTAGTAGTAGATGATAGGAATCATGGAACATAGTAGAAAGTAATGAACATGTAAAATTTTTTGAATAATGTAACACAAGAAAGCACAAAGGCCACATACAAGGAACATGTAAAATGTCTCATAGAGTTAGAAACCTTTTTAGTAATGTCATGCATACGGACCAAAAGATAAATATAATGGATATGTAAATTTCACATAAACATAGAAGACTAAAGGCCACATATGCATGGCATGAAGATTCCATACAAGAAAAATGGTGTTGAACATACATAAGGCCAAGGGCCACATATTGTTGGTTAGACTTATAACCCAGTTAATACCAGATTCTTAAATCTACTTAACATTAATTTTCAATCTAGGGTACGTAGGCTTTTCAAGTATGTCGGCACTATATATGCATTATTGATTCATATGATAACTTTATTGCTAGTTTTAGTACAATGAACTTATAATAATTTCACCATATAGATATATAAAGAAATTATTATAATAGAATGCTTAAATTATTCACACTTATGAGTCACACATGTATCACACTTCATATAATCAACCTAGTAATGAAATCAAATCACACAACACACTTTCATCTAAGAAGGGTCAGGATCTTTACTGCAACTCCTTTCGAGGGGGCCCGCCTCATTCAAAATTGAGTTATAATATTTCTTTGAGAGACTTAAAAAATCTTCTTATAGAATTAGCCTTTTCATTATTTAGATCTGTAGCAATTAAAGATTGATATAGTATATTATAATAATTCAGAAACTAGAATGCAAATACTTTCTACAATTTTCATCCCTATCTAATCTAGGTTCTGCCATTAAATACATAAGGTAGTTTATTATCTTTAACCAAAAACATTGAACTAGGAAAGGTAATAATACTTTGTAACTAACCCAGTTAGCCTTTAGGTGGTTAGTAACTTAAAGATACTTGTTTTTAGGCATGACTGGGTAAAGGACAATATATGTTGCTTTGTTTTTTTGTTCTTCATCTCCTTTCTATTGTCTTTATCGTATTCATCATTTGGCAGCACGTCTAGGTTTCTTTGCATGTGAGGGGTCTGTAAAACTATTATAGATATCCTCTTCAATCATTTGTTTTATTTCTAAGATAAATAGATGTGTCTTTAAAATTCAATTACTTGTTATCATAGCAATGGGTTTTGTACAGTGGTTGTGGGTTCCTATAGGTGTAAGCTTGTAGTTGCTATGGAAAACCTATAAGTGAAAGCCTGAAGTCACTATGGGCAGCCTGTAGGTGAAAACCTATGGTTTATATGGACAACCTATAGGTGAAAATCGTATAGATTTATTATATGTTATGGGCTAGAATCCTTTTTTACAGTGGGATTCTCTATAAGTGCTATGACCAAGCAAGATTCTTGCAGTCTTATTCTACCCTTCAAATCTATATTAAATAAAATTACACAAGTATAATCTAATCAAATAAAAATCATCATTAATTCATAACACAATGTGTCTATATTAATTCACACATATAATAATTCATTCATTCATTTTCATAAATCATGGATAGTTCTAGAGATTCATATAGGCAAAATATATATAACTGGGTATGGATGAGGCTATAAATAGAATAATTAGTGTTCTCATCACACCCCCTACTTAACCTCTTACTTATCCTCGAGCAATCTTTCTCTACATTTTGAGTCCATAGTATTTCTTAAAATCCAAGGGCTCAATACAACCCATCCTATTGAAGGTATAAAATCCTTTAGCATCATCTATGCTTTTCCACGTTTTCTTTTATGATTCTCTATTAGCTGACACTTTTCCCTCCCAATTAGGGATTGGGAACCAAAACATGAGTCGATGAAACATCAACCCTAACCAATTTATCCTTATTTTATTAACAAGCTCAATGTACATATATCCTTTGTGTAATGCCTCGTTAAGGTTCTGAGGAGAATAAGGATCTTTTATTTTTAGGGAATCTGAGAGCTCTACACATCTGTGAAAATAGGAAATAAGAACTTGATTTCCATCTACCTCCATGAGGCTCAAGTAGTGGTTCTAGACCTCTACTTGTTTATTTATTACCCATGCTTATGGATTTTTTATATTCATGAAAGTGATCCATTCATTTATTATAGCTTATGAATCAGTAGATTCACCCCTAATCATTAGGGTAGCCTCTTTTTATTTCTCTTAATAGTCCACCTATTTTTTCTTCATATTTCATTGAGGATGTATGAGGTAAAGGCATTCAATTGGACATACCCTAGGTATATATTGGGATTCTCAGTTGGATAATGTGGCACAACATATTGATGCATGTCAAACTCACTCAATTATGCCTAAAAATCAATGTTAGCATGCATATAGACCTCAAAGAAAGACTTTGGATCACATACCATGTAAGACTGATCACTATATATCCTATCATATATAAATTTGAGCCACCTTTCCTCTAAGTATGCAGCATATACCCTAGAGGGTGATTTGCATTATATTAACATCTCAGTGGTCTCATGCATTTTAGTGATATTTTATTTTAAATAAATGATCTTAGCCTTCACTTTTTCTAGGCTCTCCTTTAAATCTTCCTTATACTCCTTTAAATATTCCTATTGTTCCCTTTCTTTAACATATACTGTCAACATTTTTAGCAATTACTTATGATAAGTTTCATCATCACTAAATTTTTCCTCAAGAAAATTCAAAAGGTCATTATTTTTACCTGCTAGCCTAGTAACTAAGAGGTCTACATCAATCACTTCTACTACAGGTACTTTTGTAGTGGTCTTTGTAGGAGAAAACCTATTATGGAAGGGAACCAAAGCTAGATCATTATCTACTATAAGTTACTCTAGGGGTATACTAATTTCATCTTTAGGTAAGGTGGATGAAGCTCCTATAGGCACTTCTAAGGGAGTTATTGTAGGCTCCTCTAGTATCCTTTCCTTTCTTGACCTTTCTTCTATAGATAGCTCTAGAAAGTTTGTTTCCCCCAAAAGTGTTTCCAAACCTCTTTTGCCTTTTAAATCTATTATTTTGTTCCTCAACCTATATATCTCTTCCATAGCTTGTTCCAAAGTTTGAAACTCTTGGTCATGAGGAACTATGTCTTGCTCTATTGCTTCTTTCATTGTCCTTTTTTCAAGTAATTATTCTTATTTTATAGTCTAATCTGACATTCTTAGTTCCTCTTTTAAATGCCCTATCTGTTTGAGTAGATCCATGTCTTCTTCTATAAATTTGGGTTATTTAGGTGACTACATTTCCTCTTCCTTTATAGATTCTTCTTCAGTAGACCACTTTGCTATCTAAAACCCATCAAAGGTCTTATGAATTATGGGCTCCTTCTTCTTCCCTTCATCCTCACTAATTTGTATAGGTGAGGATGCTAGGGTTATATTTTGTCTCCTAAATATATGAGACCTCCTAGGAGGAGGTCTCTTTCTCTTTGATGTAGAGGCCTTCTTTTTTTAAGTCTTCTTTTTCTTTATAGGAGGGGGAGTTGAAACCTGCTCTTCTTATGCAACTGGTGATGGAAGAACTTCTTCTCCTTTTGAAGGAGACATGGTACAAGAATCTATTCTTTATGATGAAGTAGTTAGAACAATAAGAGAAAGAATATTCTACCTAATTTGTTTTGGTGGATTTTTCTCCTCTGTGTCCTTGGGAGGTAATACTAATTTTTTTCATCTTCTCTTACCCATAGAAATTATTGGTGAAACTTTAGTGGCTATGGGTTGACTAGTTGTACTAGTGCTCACAGTATTCTCTTGTGTTTTTTATTGGACCTATCCTTTGGGAGATTCCCCCTCATTATTTTCCTCCTCTTTTTGAGGTTAACCAATCCTTAGGGTTAGAAATTTTTCCCAGGTAAGGTTAGGTTTAGTATTTCTTATTCCTTGTTTAACCAAAAACCAAATCAAATAATGATGAGACAAGGATTTCTCTACCCCCCTTTGGTATTCTTTAAACATTTTCTTTAGGATATCCCACAAGTGGTTTGGGATATTAATAGTCCTACCATACCTTAAATGATTCAAAAATTTGAATTGAAGAGTATAGATCAAAGAGTACCTTCATTCACATATCATATATTTGATGATGTACGAGGCCATTTCTCTCCAAGATGGAGGTAGACTCAATCTCTCTACACCTCCTTTCTTTAACACTAGCCCTTCATTGTCTTAACATAACTATTATCTAGTTAGTTGGCCATTAGGTTTCTCTTCCTAATTTTTCCCTATTCTTGGCAAACTAGTAACCTGGCTTACCAATTCTTCTTTAACTAGAAATGTGATACCAAATACTATCACCTATTCTCCTATAAAATTATTTGAAAATTATTTAGTGAGAAGTTATAAAAAAAGTTGTAGTTTCTCAAAATAGGTATCCCATCCAACCCTATTGAAGATGGCCTAGCTATCTAGGTCTCTATACAATTGCCCTTGGTCTAAGGGTTCCCTTCTCACTATTGAACCTCTTATTTTGTCTAGTTTATTTTCCTATCAAATTTTTGAAATAGATATCTCTTTTAAACACCCAATTTTACCTTCAAATGTTTACCTATATCAAAGCAATTTTCTTCACTAATGGTGGTTTTAGTTATAGGGTGTTGTAGTATCTTACTTAGGTATTTTTTTGTTGAATGAGCTATGATGTCAAAGTGGAAAACAATAAAATTGATTGTTTTCCCTATCAAATGTTGACACAGTTATGACATAATCATGGGATTTCAATCTACCATGTGGATTATCCTAGAGTGCTTGTTATTGATTACCCACCATATGAAGTGTCACTTGTCCCTAAGTGACGTGGTATGTGTAGGATGCAAAGAGATATGATGGGGTAATTATGAGGGTGTGAGTGGTGATTTGGCATAGCTAATGACAAGACTCGTTGAATGATGTTTTAATGATTAGATATGCATTTTTAATATAATGCATGTTATATTAAAAAATAAAGTACTTTTATATTTCTAAAAGATACATCATACCTTTTTAATTGTTTGTTTCTAAGATTGTGGCATAGGAAATCTACATGTGAGTGTTTGATGAAATGGAATCTTAACTTTTTATTTCATCATGCAATTATTTCCTTGATTGTGATATACTTACCCTTGGGTAATTATGTGATCATAGTATCCTATCCTTCAATAATTCCCTCAGTAACCTACATGCAATCATGATGACCTATAAAGGACTAGAGAAGTAGTCTTGTAGTGGTATGAGAGACTATTTCCATCCTTCCACAAGGTGATTATCATAGATATTTATTTGTTATCTAATTTAGATCCTTTATGAACATGGAGGAGGGTGGGTGATGAAATTTGTTGATTTTGATCTCCTTTCCATGAGCCTACTGATGGCTTGATTATCTTTTGTCTTAATCCTAGTGAATGATGATGTTTGTTGATGAAATCTTTATTTAGTGAACTTTTGATTTGGCAATCAGCTAGTTTATCAAACTTTGGACCTATGCTCTAAAAAAAAGAGATCATAGATCTCTCTTATTTACATAATGAAATTATTTTCCATGAAGTGACCAGAAGCTTAGAATGGTTATTTTATATCCCTGTAGTCATAAATTCTAGTCTGTAACACTTTCAAATGGAGATTAGAAGTATATGCCTTTATTTTAGCACTTACTTTGTTATTTAGGGGTATGGTCATTCCTTAGTAATGTTTGAAGTTTTTACATTAATCTTCCTTCACTCCTCAAGCTTGTCTAGTCTTCCATGAATTTATCAATAGCCCATATCTAAATCCATAGCTCATAGTTTATGAAGAATTAACTTGCCGCTACTAGAGAGGTGTATATAGGGGTTAGGATGTACCTATAGCAACTATAGCTTGAGCCCATAACCACTAGAGTAATTCCTTCATTGAAAAATATACCTATATTAATGGTGAGGGTGATTGTTGTAGTTATAAAGATACCCTCAATAGCTCTAGGAGTACATACAACTCCTTTTTTACAAAGTTGTTTATTGCTCGTAGCAACTACAAGTTGAACACATAACTACTGAAGATTGAGGTTGGAAGAAACTGAAAGGAAATATATGTTATAGGAAGATGAGTATTTTTGCTCAAAATGATTCTATATTATCCATTTTTTGTCTTTACCCTTAAATAACCAACAAGTTAGTTTTCTATTTAGGCCCTTTTTTATAGTTTTAGGTAGCTAACAAGCTGGTTTTCTCCCTAGAAACTACCAACAACACCTAAAATGGTTTTCATTGTTGGATTTTTTTAATTCTAACTATTGCTTGTAGTAGAATATTTATTCTATTCCTTATCATGTTAGCTATGAGTTTGATTGTTCAAGGAATATATGAAGACCTTAGTCTTCATGTCAGAGGAGGGCTAGAATGTCCTCTTTTCCTTCTTCATCTACTTATTGGTTGGTTATTCCTATGGTTTGTGAGACATAATGTTGATCTAGCACATCATTGAATCCATTTTGTAAATTTTTGCATACCTACTTGGTAAATTCCTCCTGAATGAGTGGCTTTTTATATAATTTTAGTCTATGGCCATTGACCAGTAGATGAAATATTATCAAATCAATGGTCTAGAGTTACACTACTCCATTTTCATGAACATGCTCAATCTCAAATAGACTAATCCATCTAGTCTAGAGTTTGCTCTTGTGATCCTTATATTTTGAATAAAAAATAAGGGCCTAATCTCCTACATTGAATTGCATAGTCTTAATATACCTGTCATGCCATCTAATTCATTACTATTGTACAAAATCTATGTGTTATAGTGCCTATTATTTGTATTCATCTAAGACATTAAGTTGCATAATCCTTTCTTTGTATGCTTCAAATATATCCATCCTAAGTTATAATGTTGTTTATAGGGTCTTGTCCTCAAATTCAATTGGAAACACAAGTTTCTTCCCATAGACCAACTCATATGGGGTGAAGCCTATAGTGGTTTTCTAAATGATTTTTTATGTCCAAATAGATTTAGGAAGTTTAGCCTCCCAATCCTTATGGTTCATACTAATAGTCTTGGTCAAAATATTTTCTAACTCCCTGTTGGTGACTTCCACCTGTCTATTAGACAATAGATGATATGGAGTTGATTTGTTATGCCTAATATCATATTGTTGGACTAAGGTAGTAATTAAACCAGCAATAAATTATGGTTCTTGATCAATGACTATCTCTCATGGCACACCATATCTTGTAAAAATTTCTTCATAAATAAAATCTACCACCTTTTCATCTTTGGCACATGTAATAACCTTTACTTCCACCTATTTAGTGACATAATCAATACATACAAGGATGTACTCTTTATTATTTGATTTTAGAACAAAAGGTCTTACAAAATTTAGGCCCCATTTTTCAAATGGTTTAAGTACCATTTGAGGCTATAAAGGCATTTTATTCAAATGTGTGGGTCTCTCCATACATTGACATATATCACAATGATATATATATCTTATTACATATTTATGGAGTGAGGGTTAATAATACCCTGTATTCAATATTTTTACTATTGTATGCTTGGTTGTAAAGTGTCCTCTACAAGGTTCACCATGGTAAGCTTTGAAGATGTCTGAAACTTCATCTTCTCTGATATATCTTCTGATGATCGAATCAGGCCCAATATAGAAAAGAAATTTAGATAGCCATTAATACTTGACACTTTTATGAATCAAAGATATTTTTTGTTTAGGGAGAAAGTGTTGTGAAAGTAATTTTATTACAAGGTAGTTAGCAATATCAACATACCAAGGTGTGGTAAGGGTGAGGGAGAACAGGTTCTCATTTGGAAATGAGTCATCCACTATGGTATATTATTGAGGGGATTGTATTCATAATAAGAAGTCAACCATGACATTGTCCTTACTAGGCTTATCTATAATAGTTATATCAAATTCTTGTAATAAGAGCAACCATCTTATCACTCTACCTGAGATAGCTAGTTTGTTCATAAGGTACCTAATGGCTGCATGGTCTATATGAACAAAGACTTGGTACCTATTATGTATTGATGGAACTTGTTGATAGCATATACTACTACCAAGAATTCCTTTTTAGTGACTATGTAATTTAATTTTGATGCCTTTAGGTTCTTGCTTATGAAATATATGGCATAGTTGAGTGTTTATTATTTTTGGCCTAGTACAGATCCCAAAGTAGTAGTTGAATCTTCTATGTGAATATGGAAGGGAAGCTTCCAATAAAGACCACATATAATTGAGGTGGTGGTCAATAATTCTTTAAATTGTTTGAAGGCTAAATCACAGGCAAGAGTCCATATGAATTTAACATCTTTAGTTAGGAGATTAAATAATGGTACTACTACTTTGTTGAAGTTATTGATAAATATTGTTTAGTAACCATCATGTCCTAGAAAACTCTTGACATTCTTCTATTTTTTAGGTATAGTTAGATTTTTTATTATGCTTATTTTTTTAGGGTCAATATTAATTCTTTTATTGGATACATGGTGGCCTAAGATAATGCCTTATATCATTAACATGTAGCATTTCTTGTGTATTAAGGACAAATGGTTATCCTGATAGCATTTTAGTACTTTCATGATGTTCTTTAGGAACTCATCAAATGTTTCTCCATAGACATTGAATTCATCCATGTATATTTATACACATTCATTTGTTAAATCTAAAAAGATATTCAAAACAACCCTCTAGAATGTTGAAAGAACATTGCATAGCCCAAAAGGTAATACAACATAAGCATAATTACCCTAGGTATAAGTGAAGGTGGTCTTCTCTTGGTCCTTAAGATAAATTCTAATATGGTTGTAACACCTTTTCTTTCTAGTGTGTCCAACACTTGATCAATGAATGGTAGAGAAAAATGATCCTTTATGGTTGTTGTATTAAGTTTTTTGTAATCTATGAAAACATGCCACTCTCCATTTTTATTTGTTATAATTATCAATTGTGAAACCTATTGAATATCTAATATGGGATATATAAATCCAATGGTTATGAGTTTCTATAGTTCCACTTTGACTAAATCCTACATTATGGATGTCTGATTGGTTAGAACTCCTCTTTTATATAGATGAGATATGTGTATATTTTTAGGCTAATTCTTTACATATACTCATAATACCATGAAAAAATTCAATGGTTTGTATGCAACATGCTGACTAGGCACTTTTCCTCATTTGACTCCAACTTGTTATTAATAAGCAATGTTCTTCCTAGAGAAATCTCAATTTGGTTTGTGAATGCTTTCATCATTTATAAATTTTTAATAGATCTAGTTTGGCTATATCTATGAGGAAATATCTAATGGAATGTTTCTTTTACAAACACAACAAATTTATATTCTTCCTAGAGGTTGTCAAATGGGCATTTTATGCATTACAAGTTATTGGGATCTTCATGATTAGCCTGGTAATTATTTTGGAGAACATTTGAGAGAATTTTATCTTCCTCTTAATCAGTCAAGGTGCATGCATGGTATATGGTGAATATAATAATTAAGGGAAGATGGTCTACCTCCTCTTATTTAGCCCATAATATATGCTCTAGTTCTAAGGATGGTTATGTTGGAGGATAGAAGACCAACTTTTTAGTGTGGTTACCATTGGATATCAACATGTTACCTAGTTTATAGTTGATGAAGTAATATATTGTGGAAAGCCAAGTCCATCCTAAGATGAGATGGAATCCAACCAAATTAAAGTTTAGTTACAGCACAATGAAATATACAAGATACTCCCAATAATCTATAGTAATGACAAGATCTTCAATGACTCCTTCTGGTCTGATTGTAGACCTATCAGCCATTTACAACATTGTATATGTTAAGCACAATATATACTGAGGGGGGTGAATAAATATATCATATATCTTATAAAATTCCACTTAATCCAATTCTACTTAACCATACATTCAAGATATGTAATAAAATTGAAATAATAATAAGCATCACACAAGAGAGAGAGACACCAGATTTTTATGTGAAAACCCAATGTGGGAGAAACCATGGAGAACAATCTCAAGTATATGAATGAGCACAAACTAAAATTACAAAGTTTATATCACCAACTTACAAGATCACCAACCCTTTATTGAGCACTAGCACAACAACTATTTGTGAGCACCAATCCCTCTTGTGTATAGAACACAACTATCTCTCAATGTTGCTTTCTCAAAAAATTATAGAAATATACAATATCTCTTTCTTTTTCTCCTCTTTTCTTAAAAATAAAACAATTACAAACCATGCACTCTCTTGCATTTTACAAATGGCTTCCCAAGCCTTTATTTATATATTTCTAAAAGACCTTTGGCATTCACCTTTTGTGACCCTTCACTCCTCATGGAAAATGTTGCCACATTTTCATGACCCTTCAAATCCTTTCATTTGAAAAGTCACATGATGACCTTTCATAATAAAATGCATCCTTTCCCATTTTGTCTTTATCTTGGTGACTTTTTGAATTCTTCAAGGTGACCCTTTATGAGAAAATATGTCCTTCCTCTTTTTTCTTCACTTGGTGACTCTTTGAATTCCTCAAGATGACCCTTCATGGAAAAATGCATTATTTTCCTCTTTTGTCTTTATCTCATGACTCTTTGACTTCTTCATGGGCCCTCTTTTGACTTTATGCAACCAAAAATATATTTATTAATATTAAATAAATATCAACACACTTTAGCTAAAATATTAACATTAAAATCACCTTTAGACATTAAATGCTATGGATCCTGTATCACCAAAATTTTTAGACCTTTGACATCAATGATAATATTTACAACAATCTCCCCCTTTGTCATTGATGGTAACCTCAAACTAAAATGATCACATCCTAAAACTTGCATTGCATATACCAACCTACAAATATTACCAAATTGAAAAACATATAATAAATCCCCCTTACTATAGCATCCTATACCTATTATTGTACTTATTCTTGTACCTAGTCCTATACTTGTTCCTATACATGTTCCTATACCTATTCTTGTACCTATTTTTATACTTATTCCTATACCTACTTCCATACTTCTCCCCCTTTGACATCAATGACAAAGGGCCTATCTTGGAGCTAACTCTTAGCTCCCCTCAATTGATGTTGATCCTCAATGGTAGGAAGTAAAAGAAATTACTCTCAAATTCTCTTGCAGATACTCAAATGTGTCCTTTGGTAGTGACTTCATGAAAAAATTGACAATTTGTTTTGTAGTAATAATATACTCCAATTTAACTTATTGATCTACAATATACTCTCTAAAGAAGTGATATCTGATAGGAATATATTTTGTTCTTGAATGCATCACTATATTATTAGAAATATTAATAACACTTGTGTTGTCACAAAGAATAGAGATAGGTTCAACATATTTTACCTTGATGTCTTCTACATTTTACTTCATCCAAATCACTTAAGTACAACACAACACTCTTATAATATATTTTGCTTCAACTATAGAAAGTGATACTAATTTTTACTTCTTGATTAGCCATGATACTAAGCTATCACTGAGAAAGAAAGCTTCTCTACTTGTACTTTTTCGATCATCCAAACAACCTTCCTAGTATGAATCTATATAAGTAACCAAAGTGAAATTTATACGTGTCAGATACCAAAATCTATAATATAATGTCCCCTTGACATATCTACGTATTCTTTTTCCTAATTTAACATGGCTCTCTTTTGATGTTGAATGATATCTCATAACCATGCCTACAACATGCATGATGTCTAGCCTCAATGTTGTTAGATGTAAATGACTACCAATCATAGATCTATACAAATATTGATTTGTAATAGGTGAATCTTCATCCTTACTCACCTTGTTCCCTATATCTATTAGTGTGCCAACTGACGCACAATCCTCAAAACCAAATTTTGTTAACATCTCCTTCGCATATTTACTTTGAGATATGAAAATTCCTTTATCTGACTAAAATATTTGAAACCTTAAGATAAATGACAATTCTCCAAGTATAGACATCTCAATTTTTTTTTTATATTATCATAAAATTATTTTATCATCTTTTCAATGTTACCTCCAAATATTATGTCATCAACATATACCACAATAATCAATTTATACTTACCTTTTGTTTTGATGTAGAGATTATTGTCATCAAAATCTCTCTTAAAACCTTGATCTTATAGGTACTTATCAAGCCTTGCATACCAAGCTTTGGGAGCTTGTTTTAATCCATACATTACTTTCTTTAATCTACATACATGGTTACTATCATTTAAGAGAAGCAATCCCTCAGGCTACTCAATGTAGACCTCCTCTTCTAGATTCCCATTCAAGAAAGAAGACTTGGCATCCATCTGAAATAATTTCAAATTATTAAACATTTCATATATAAGAAACATTCTAATATCCTCTATCCTCACTACTAGTGAAAAGTTTATTCAAAATATATACCCTTAATCTGAGCATATCCTTTACATACTAACACTGCTTTATTCATTTTATCTTTACCATCTTCATTCAAATTATTTCTATATACCCATTTTTTTCTTATCACATTTCGATCTTTTGGTCTAGGCATTAATTCCCAAGTATCATTATTTTCTATCTAATTTAATTCTTCATCCATTGATTTAACCCAATTCTCATCATATTTATCTTCTGAAAACGTTCTAGGCTAACTTTTGGATAAAAAATAAATATTAACTTTCTTAGATTCACTTACCATCATTCTTCTGATGTGAACTCCTTCATTTATGTTCTAAATGATGTCACTTTCATTATGATTTATCTAGACATATTTGGATGGTGTTTTGGTATCTTTTTGTTTCTTCTCATCTTCATCTAATTCTTCAAAATCTACTTCTTCAATGATTTCAATAGTGTTTACTGGATCACTGGCTTTTTGTGTTACATCTTCATCTATCTTGACACTTGCACTTTCAAATATTTTCTTAGTTATTTTGTTATAACATATATAAGCTTTATTTTTTCAAGAATATCTAATAAATATGCCTTCATCTATTTTATATTCAAACTTACCCAGATTTTCATTGATTCTTTTTATGAAGCATCTATTGCCAAAAACTCTAAAATAATCAACAATAGTTGGTTTATCTTTCCATAACTCATAGGGAGTATTTTCACTATTGAATATTTAAAATGATCTATTTTGGATATGTACTACTATGCCTACTACCTATATCCAATATTTATCTAGTATCTTGGATTCATTTAGCATTGTCCTCACCATTTCTTGAACTATTCTATTTTTCTGCTCAACTACTCCATTTTGCTATAGAGTTCTGGCTACTGAATAATGTCTTTTTATCCCATGGTCTTCATAATACTCAAACAAATGATCTAACATGAATTCTCCTCTTTAATCTAATCTTAGGCACTTAATCTTCAAACCATTTTCATTCTCAAGTAAAGCCTTGAATGCTTTGAAGTGGCTAAAAGGTTCTAATTTTTTCTTCAAAAACATCACCCAAATCATACATGTAAAATCATAAATAATCAACATGAAGTATTTCTCACCTTGAGTACTTTGATTTATAGTAGGTCCACATAGATCAATGTGAATAAGCTCTAACATCTAAGTGGTTGAGTATTCTTTTGTCTTGAACCATCTTCTGACCTGCTTCCCATGTTGACATGGTTCATAAAGTGTGTTAGAAGGATTTATAATATTTAAAAGATATCTAACTGCTTACTTCTTTCTAATGTTGACAAGATTATCAAAATTTATGTCTCCCATCCTCCTATGTCATAACCAACTTTCCTCAACCTAACTCAAACAACATATTTTACCTTTGATATCTGATAACATATATAAATTGTTACATGTCCTCTGAGCATCTGTAATCAACACATCTAAATCTTTTCTCCTAATTTCATAACCTTCTACATAAAACTTTAGTGTGTGTCCCTAATCACACATTTAACTTATACTCAAGAAATTATGCTTAAGACCTTCAACATACAAAACATTTTTAGTCTTGGTTCTACCATTATCTACACTTAATGTACCTTTTTTGGCTATTCTGGTAGTAGTATTGTCTCTAAATTTCATTATGTCACAATTGATCTTCTTTAGAGTTATGAACTTTCTCTTGTCTCCTGCCATGTGCTTCAAACATTTTCTATTAATGAACCATGGCTTTTATTCATTTCTTTCATGCAAAGCTATCTAGACTAACATAGAGTTTTTAGGTTGTTTCTTCCACCATGAACCTATCTGAACTTTCTTCTTAATGAAAGAAGCCTTGAAAATTTGGTCCTTATTGAATGAATTGAACATGCTTATACAATTCCAAGATATTTGTCTAAAATTATTGCACTTGTAACATACTATGGCTTCTTCATCAAAGCCTAACAGAGAAGCAAAAGAGTTGTGGCTTCTACTTGACTCTGCATGAGTTTTCTTCTCCTTGTTTTTGAAATTGTTAGCTCTATTCTGACATTCTATTTTCTTATGACCATAACCATGAAAATAAAACCTATTTTTATTTGTGTATCTTTGACCTGATTATCTTTTATAGCTCTGTTCCTTCCAACCTTCGTTGTTTGAGTTATCCTCTGCATTCTTAACTTCTTCCTTTTTTATTTCCTCTTTTGTAATATCTTTATCATAACTCTTTTTCTTTTCAAATCTGATACCTATCTTATTTTATATTTATTTTTTGATTTTATAATATCTTATTCAACATGTTAGTGTTATTCTCAAATTTTGAATCATTGACAGCTTTATTTGCTTTCTCAAGATCTACTTTTAAAGAGGCAATTTCAACAACATACCTTTCACATTCTTCACTTGTTTTTTTGTAACTAAGTTGTTATATCTTCTTTAGTCTTTTTGGATTCTTCAATGTGTGCTTGTAGATCTTCAATTATTTCCTTTGACTCCTTTTCATTTTTATCGATCTAGAGCTTCAATCTTCTATTCTTCTTCTCAAGAGCTTGTAATTCTTCTAAGGAATAAATGAGTTCTCCTTCCAGATTCACCTTAGCTTCATCATGCTCTTATTTTTTATCATATATACTTTTTCTTGCGGAGGCATCTTCATATATGGTCATGAATAGAATCTCTTATTCATTTGAGTCACTGATTCCACTATCTTCGGTTGAGCTAGGATATTTAGAATATAAACTCTTCTTCTTGAATCCCTTCTTATATTTACCTTTGAAGTTCTTGTATGTAGACTTTCTTTCTTCATTATCACCAATGTTTTTATCTAGGCACTTAATTGTAAAATATCCAATCTTACCACATTTAAAACATTTAAATAGTAACTTTCCTTGATATTTACCTATGCCTTTTTTATGCTTGTAGATGGATAAAGCTCCTTTGTCATCTTCCTCATCACTAGAGCTATCATTTGATTCTTGAATCTTAGACTTGTATTTCTTTGATGTATTCAAATTAGCTTCCCTCTTTGAGGGTTTCTCTTATTTGGTTTGTATCTCATATATCATAAGAATACCATGTAGTTCATCCATCTTTAGCTTGGCTAGATCCTTTATCTCCTCAATTGATGATACCTTTGCATCATATCTCAATGGTAGAGATCTCAAAACCTTTTGTACCATCATTAACTCTTCTGATTTTTCTCCAAGGCCTTGAATTTGATTAATTATTTGATCAAACCATAAAAGATAACTTGTTATATTTTCTTCTTCTTCCATCTTCAAAATTTCAAACTATCTTCTAAAAGTCTGGAGCTTAGCTGGCTGAACCTTTCCATCACCTTTGTAAATATTCTCAAGCTTTACTCAAGTCTCATGAGCAGATTTGCATTGCATAACTTTAACAAATTTTGATTCACATAAACCACATAAAATAGCATTTAAATATTTAACATTATTTTCATTTTCCTTCTTTTCCATGGGAGTAGTTATAAGTGTCTGTGGTTCTTTGTATTCCTCCATCACTTCTTTCCAAATTTTGAATCCAAGGGCCATCAAGTACGTCCTCATATATATGTTTCAAAAGGCATAATTTGTCCTATCAAACAAAGGTACCTTATTTATATAAAAACCTTCATATGATCCAACCATTGTGTTTTTCATGATCTACCTTAAAGTTATTAAACTCTTTCCAAAAGAACCTACTCTAATACCAATTATTAAGCATGGGATATACTGAGAGGGGGGAGGTTAAATCATTATATCATATATATTATATCTTATAAACTTTCACTTAATCAAATTCTACTTAACCATACATTCAAGATATGCAATAAAATTGAAACAATAATAAGCACCACACAAGAGAGAGATACCAGATTTTTATGTGGAAACCTAATGTGGGAAAAACCATAGAGAACAATCTCAAGTATATGAATGAGCACTAATTAAAATTACAAAGTTCATAAGCACCAACTTGTAGGATAACCAACCCCTTTGTTAAGTACCAACATAGAAACTATTTATGAGCACCAACCCATAGGAGCACCAAACCCTCTTGTGTATAAAACACAACTATATCTCAATGTTGCTTTATCAACAAATGATAAAACTCTATACTATCTCTTTCCTTTCTCTCCTCTTTTCTTAAAAATAAAATAATTACAAACTATGCATTCTCTTTCATATTACAAATGGTTTCCCAATCCTTTATTTATAGCTTTCCAAAAGACCTTTAGTATTTACCCTTTATGACCCTTCACTCCTCATGGAAAATGGTGTCACATTTGTATGACCCTTCAAATCCTTTCATTTGAAAAGTCACATGGTGACCCTTCATGAGAAAATATGTCCTTTCCCCTTTTATCTTTATCTTGGTGACTTTTCAAATTCCTCAAGGTGACCCTTCATGAGAAAATGTGCCCTTCCTCTTTTATCTTCACTTGGTGACTCTTTGAATTCCTCAAGATGACCTTTCATGGGAAAATGCATTCTTTCCCTCTTTCATCTTTATCTTGTGACTCTTTGACTTCTTCATGGGCCCTCTTTTGAATTTATTAAATCAAAAATATATTTGTTAATATTAAATAAATATCAACACACTTTAGCCAAAATACGAACATTAAAAACACCTTTAGCCATTAAATGTTATGGGGCCTTTGTCACCAAAAATGTTAGACCTTTGACATCAATGACAATATTTCCAATAGTATATGTAGGATGAATATTATTTAGATGTAATTTTTTCATGGTTTTAATTATCATTACATTTATTGTATATCCCAAGTCTATCAATGTATTGGAAAACTACTAGTCATGGATCTAGACTGTTACTACTAGGCATCTTGGATCCAAATATTTCTTTGGTAGGGTATTTTCTAGCATAATGTTTGTCAATTGGCCAATTACATGCATTGTATTGGGATCCTTCTTCTTCCTTCTAGGTTTATGTAGACATAGGTCACTTATAGCTTTGGAATATATAGACACATATTTGATGTCTTAGAAGAGAGGAATTTTAACACAGATTCTTGAGTTGCCCTATGAAGTCAAATTTAGGATCAATTATGTGGCTCTAAAGGTTAAGACATTTTGGAAATGTTGTGGATGTTTTATCAGTGGCTTTATTTACTAGTTTGAAAAGTTCTTATGGTAATGGAGGTGGGTTAGCATGATCTTATAAAGTTTCTAGAGATGATTCCATTGTTATGAGTGGGGTTGGGGGTGGTAGAACTCTTTTTGAATGTATGCGAACTTCATTAATGTTTACCATATATGCTAGGTACTGAACATGTTCAATACTGAATGTCAATTACACCAACTTATTTGTAGGATTTTATATTAGTTGGGCAAGGAGTTGATTAGGCTTGTGTGAAGCTTGTGTATTTGTCATAATATTAGGAGGTTTCTATTAATGCTATGAAGAGAATCCTTCGTGATAGTTTCCTTAGGGCTCATTAGGTCTCTAGGGCTGCTACCACTGGTTTGTAAGGGGTAGTCCTTGCGATGGTTGCCAAGATTATATCAAGGTGGGGATACATTTTTTGGAGGATGTCAAGAGGTAGAGGGATGGATTGTCTGAGGTGGCTACCAGTTAGAATTAAGAGTTAGGGCATTCATCCATGGACTAGTCTAATTGGGAGTAGTATTTGAAAATTGTGATTTAAAAAAGGTAGAATTTGTAAAAGGTATATTTTATCCCATACTTGGATAAGATGGTTATTGAACCCATGGATTTATTTATGAAACATAGAAAACTTGGTCCCCATCTCCTCCTATAATGTGTAGCTCTACTATTTTTGGTTCTTCAAATATGATGTTAGCTACTTTAGCCTGAACCTCATGACATCTATAGTTTGTCTTCTTCTTCTTAAAATCCAAATAATAGATGGTCAAAGCTTGATCTAAGGATGCTTGAATTTGCCTTATGAAAATTCTATTCAATTAGGTGGTTAAGTGACTAATGTTATCCTATTTCATGTCTTATAATAGGTTACTAACTTCAAATTTTGATAGGCCACTTGCATCTACTAGTGGAAGCTTACTGCTCTAAAATTTGTTTATGATAGATCTAGAATAGATTTTGTTCAGCTCTTTGATGTCTAAAAATGTCATTTAGGAGATATCTCCCCCACTCATTAGGTCTAAGGCTTCGAGATAGTCTTTTCTTAGTGCACTTTGCTTGAATTTTTGTACACTGAATATGAATTATTTAATGTAGTGTTCCAAAGATTCATCCCCTTCTTGAGTCATCCTAAAGATGCCATTTTTGTTCTATAATTTCTTTCTCACCCATACTCATGATACTTATCCAAAAACTTCTTTTCCATGTCTTCCTAATTGTGGACTGAATTGCTACCTAGTCCCATGAACCAATGAAGTGTTAAGTCTTTGAGTATAGTAGGAAAAAGTTTCATTTTTTGTGCATCCTGCCTATAGTCATAGCTTCTATAGAGGATATCAAATTTAAACAAAAATGTGGCTAGGTATTTTAATAATGTACCTCTAAAATTGGACAAGGCTGAGGGTGAGATATTTTTCATTTGTGTTAGATCCATTATATCTATGATAGAAAATTCAAAAGTAAATATGTCTAGAGCCCTTTTGTCTTCTACAAATTCTCATTATTTGTTTATAAGAAATTTTCTTGTAATATGGATACCAAAGGTACTCAGGATCATATCCTCAAATTCTATATTAGTCCCTTCGTTAGCATGATAGTAAACATTTATCTGCTGATCTACAGTCTTTTTACTAGATGAAAATTCTAAAGACTCTCTTGAGATTTCTTTGATTTGTTCAAGAAAGCCTTGTTAGAATGTTGTTCTGATGCTACTTTCTAGAGTGTTTATTTTGTGTAGTTTTTCTCCTTTATTTTTTCTTACTAACTCAGCTAATGCTTCCTTGACTTCTATTTCCTTTTTCAAATCTAAATAATACTTCTTCTACAAGCTACCTCCTTCAGTTTATAGTGTTCCATTCTTGAAGAGCCCTTCAACTTATGGTATATCTTTCAACAGGATTCTTAGTTTCTACAGGTACTTGTGGTTCTTTCCTAGTATCAAATTGTGGCTTGTTTGGTAGAAATCTCCCTCAAGAATCTCTTTCTCTCTACATAAACATTAAGCCACTTTTTTAGCTATCTTGTCCCTTCCTACATAGGGTTAGTTTTTTCATTTTTGTGTTTTAGGGGTTATTTCAAAATGAGCAAAAATAAAATTTTATAACATAAAAACATGAAGGAATATGGAAATCAAAACAAATGTTCTCTACATTTTTGCTAATTATATTCAGAAAAAAGAAGAAACTAAAGGTTAAGGTCAGGGGTTTGTACGTTACCTGGATTAAGTTGTGCACCATATCCAAGCATTGTAGGAGATCCTCTTTGCCTATGGAGGAAACACCTATAGATAAGAATAAGACTTAAACAAAGATAGTGTTAGATAAAGATATGGTGGACTACCAAGCAACATGCTCGGTCTGGAAGCGTAAAGCTCCGTAAGGGATGATAGTCCACTTTTTGAAAAAAGAGTGTTGTATAAAAAGAAATGGTGAAAGACTTAGAAATAGAAATAAAGATAATGCGTACCTATTCTCTGTAGTCAGTCTGTCATAGTCACCAATGTTGGTAGTCCTATCGGCGTTAGTTGGTCAATGTGCCAACGTCGGTTATGTTACTGATGTTGGTAGGGACAGTGGGCCTTATACGGGTTATGGAATATTTCTATGGTTGACAAAAAGGTCTGGGAGTTTAAGGGTCTGGAGGGTTTCAAGATAGTGAATAGGGTCTAAAAAGGGGCAAAGGTAGAGGGTAGGTGTAAAAAGGGGATAAGAATAGGAGGAAGGCTTTTCAGCCTCTCTATGAAAGAAGTCAATTCTGGTTGATAGTATTTAGAAATAGTAAATAAAAACTAATTACTAATGTATTTTAAATTACTAAAATGAGACAAAAGAATACTTAGCTCTGTTAGATGAAGAACCAAGGGTGTTAAAATGTGTATTCCTATTGTGGCTAATGTCAAAGTCCTCATGTAATGTTCTAATCTAATCTGGAGTCACTTATGCAGAGTTTTTATAGCCAGGAGAGCATTAGTCAAAGTTTGATGCTTGGTCTCAGAGTGTGTGCATCCACATCCAAGAGTCCAGGCTGAAGAATTAGGGGGAAAAATAGGATTCAGGCCTCGAGGGATTTAGATTCAGGATTTGAGGTTAGAACCTAGTTTAAGTAACTGATGTTAGTGATCCCACTAGTGTCGGCCGATAGTTGACCGACGTCAGTGGCTAGAGAATGGGTAAAAGGGCTATTTTATCCCTTTGTTCATTTCTCCATCTACCAAGTGCATTTACCATTGGAGAATGGTTAAAAGATAGGGTTATTAGGCACGAGTGTTGGTTGGGAGGTTGGAATAAGTCTTAGGTAGTTGAGATTTGGATGACTTAGTCTTAGGGTGACTCATAGAGGACAAAATGGTCTTAGGGTGAGGTGTCCAAGGTGAGGTGTCTAGGTGATGTCACTAATTTAAAATAAGTAGTTTATTTTAAATTAATAAAGTGTGTAAGTGACTAAGGGGAGTCGACACAATTTTGGTGTCTACATTTGCCCCTTTTTGTCTTGTTGGTTGTTCTGACGAACTGCAAAACAAAAATAAGTGTGGTTGGTTGCCCTAGGTATGGGATGAGGTATTCCCCCTCAAAGAAGGAATCAAGAGAAGGGAACCTGAAATTGGTTGCTGATTTGATAGGTAGTGGATGTGTATGATGAAGTTGGAGTGTGAATGCTACAATAGTTGAGATTGTGTGTATACCACTTCATGTGATAGGTAAGTCAAATTGTTTCAGGTAAGGTCAAGGAGTGTTAAAATCAAAATAACTAGTCCCCAGCTTTTAGTCATAGCTGATTGGGTTAATCGATCAAAGTTGTAGCTCCAATGGTCATCGTGTTTCAAGTATCCAGGCTAGGAAATGCTCCTGGAAAACACAAAAATGTCACACATATTGAGGATCAACTTGGTCATGATCTGAGAATACGTGTGAGGGTCATAATGTAGGGTGCATACAATTTGCTAGCTATTCGTGAGGTAGCATATATGTAATCAAAACAATCAAGGCAAAGTTGTCTCGAAAGTGGTCATGGTCTGAGGAGATAGTCACGATCTCCAAGGTTGTTGGTCGAGTTGGATTGAGATATAAGTGATCTCAAGTGTTATTTGGTGTGGTCAAGGAGATGTATGTGATCTCCAATGTGCCCCATGAGAAGTCAAAGGTGACTTCTGTAGTGTTAGGGCTGGTTGTTTGGTCATGATTTTAGGCTGGGTTAAGTCATGGTTAAAGGTTATATGGTTTGTCCATCAAGTATATGAACAAACAAATGGATGTCCAACGTCATTAGGGAGACAAATGGGTGAATGGCCGAGCTAACCTCAAAAGACACCATGTCAACTAAGTGCTGCCTACATAGCCCCTATTTTAAGGGCCTCATGCCAATGTAGTTCTCCCAGGGAAGAAGAGTGTCGGTTATGGACTGAGTTTGACTAGGTTAAGTCATGGTTAAAGGTTATATAGTTGGTCTATCAGGTAGACGAATTAACGAATGGCTGACGTCATTAGGGAGACGAATGGATGAATGGTCGAGCTAACCTCAGAAGACTTTGTGTCATTTGAGTGCTACCTACATAGCCCCTATTTTAAGGGCCTCAGGCCAATGTAGTTCTCCCTAATAGGGAAGAAGAGTGTCAATTATGGACTGAGTTTGACTAGGTTAAGTCATGGCTAAAGGTTATATGGTTGGTCCATCAGGTAGACGAATGAACGAATGGCCGACGTCATTAGAGAGATGAATGGGTGAATGGCCGAGCTAACCTCAGAAGACTTCATGTCATCTGAGTGCTGCCTACATAGCCCCTATTTTAAGGGCCTCAGGCCAATGTAGTTCTCCCCAAAAAGGGAGGAAGAGTCAAAGTGGTTGATAGTTGTCTTGGTGAGGTTAGTGTTTTTAGCATTTCCCATATGTGTAATGGTTCATGCTTGAAATTATGAATGTATGATGATGTTACAGCCTTTTCCATATTATGTGATGGTGGATTATGTAACATTGGTTATGTGGTTTTTCATCCCTAGCAATTTTCCATATTAGTAATGGTGTATGCCAAAAATGAAATGAGTATATGATGTTATAGCCTTTTCCATATTATGTGATAGTGTATTCTGTAACATTGGTTATGTGGTTTTTCATCCCTAGAAATTTTCCATATTAGTGATGGTGTATGCTAAAAATGAAATGAGTATATTTATTCTTCAGCAAGTTTTCATATTGGTGATGGTATATGCTTGACATAAATTGTGTTTGGTTGATAGTTTTCATGTGTATTGTTTTCTAGAGAAACTAGTGTGAATGGGCTATGATAATTCAGATAACACAAATTTGTATTTATATTAAATAAATCATGAGGTCATATTAGAGGTTAGAAAAAGGTTTGGTTTGGTTATAAAATGATTTGGTTTGGTTTGGTTTGGTTGTATGTGACGAAGATGTGTAAGAAGTGAAAGGCGCATTGCTCTTTCATTGACAAGGACCATAATAATAGCATAGATAGGGTTTTTCCAAACAAAAGCCCCATTCATGCATTACGTCATTGACCATTGATTTATGTTAGAGAAGTATGTTAATCACTTGACATTAAGTGAGCTCAAAATCCCTTGAGTATTTTTGGGTAATGGGTATGATTATGTGATATGTGAGGGTAGCGTAACCATTTGTTAGCAGGGATAACTTTGCCCCTTTTATAGGTGACCCTGAGAATGACTATAGGCAAGTCCATGACTTAATAGTTTGTCAGTCAATTTTTTTTAATGGTAGACTGATCAATGCAGGAATTCTACATTGGGATATTGTTGTATTTTATGGTCATATTGAAGCTGATCAATGTGGGAAGCTTCTAAGAGGGTGCTATGTATGTATCAAAATTTGGGCATAGCCATCCTTCGAGGGAGTGGTCTATATCTCGCTTTGTATATTTGGATATCTTTGAATAGCTATTCTTCAAGGGAGTAGTCTATTAATTATGGTAATTATGCAGTTATCCTTCGAGGGATCAGTCTACATTTATAGTTTATGACCTTTGAATAGGCATCCCAATTTTATGTTTTTTTGTTTTTGACTGAACTTTTTAGCCATGGACTAGACTAAATAGGTTTAGGGGTTTCCCTTTTATTAAGACAAAGCATGAATGCTTGACAAAAGGGTTGAAAGGAATAAGAATGAGGATGACAGGGGTTGCTCAAGGGACGAGCTCAAGTTAAACATCAAGTTAATGATTACTTGGTTAACAATAAAATGGTTGAAGATGTAAGGCATTAAGGGGCTCAGGTTCAGGTCGGCCTTCGAGAGAAGACAGATGATAAGTGCCTGATCCATACTTATGCATTATGATATAAGGTCCAAGTCAATTAGGAGCAAACTTGCCCCATTTGCTTCTTTCCATATTGGTCACGTGTTTGTTTTTTTTAAGGACGAGGTCTCTGATTTTGAAATCTCGCTCTTTCAAATTTTTGTTGTAGGCAAGTTTTGGTCGATGTTGGACGTTGGTTGGTATGTTGTTGGCATTTGGTATAATGCTGAACATAGTCAATGCAGTCTTGGTTAAGATTGAGCCAATAATAGCCCAAGCAAAGGATGTGCTTGACAATCGAGTTACCACTGAAATGTCTCCCACAAATCCCATCATGGACTTGTTTGATGACATAAGATGTCTCAGTGGGGGTTAGGCATCAAAAAAGGAGGCCGTTGAGACCTCGCTTGGAGAAAAGACCCCCTATCATGGTGTATTGAGTAGTACTCTTGATAAAAGCCCATCGTCCATTGCTAGAGAGGTTAGGAGGCATGATGGAATATGTTAAGTAGTCAACAAGTCACTTATACCAAACATCATGTGGACTAGAGAGGTTAGGAGGAATTTCCCTCAGAGATGATGGTTGAGATGTGCCCAAGATAGAAATCTTAGGCTTTGGTGGTTGAGAAGGCTTGACAAATGGATATGTCTAAGGTGTAGAAGCATGGTCTTTTCCTTTATTCTTCAGGGTTTGGGACCTGGTATCAATATTAATAGTGTTGATTTTGAATAAAGGGGGAGAAGGTGGTAAAGGGACCATAGTCTTGTGTTGAGATCCCGATTTAGGTGAGGATGTTTGGGAGGCATGGGATGGTGTTAGTGGTTTGTTGAAAGGGTGGTCAAGAGGATCCTTGATGAAAGGGGTGTCCTTTTTCAAGTGTTGATGAATGACAACCTTAAGAGCACAACACTTTTCAGTATCATGCCCAGGTGTACGATGATACGCACAGATTTGGGTGTCATCAAACTAAGATTGTTTTGGTCTGAGAGGTTGGTATGGTTTAATGGGCGGGAGAGTGATGCTAGAAGATTGAAACAATTGGCATACCAGTAAAGCATAGGAACTTGCTAATGGGTCTGCACATTTTTTTGTAGTAGGGGTTGACAACTTCTATTTAGGAGTTGTAAGAGGAGTTTTCCATACCATATTTTTGGTTGGCAGTGTGGCCACACATGTAGATGGCATTTTCTTGATGAGAGGTGTTGGATTGTTTGGAGGAAGTATGTTTTTATTAGGTGTTGGAGTAGGGAGCACTCATATTAAGGTAGAAGGGTGTGGACCAAAAATAGAGGGTAATGGTGAAGGTGGGGGAGGAGTTCTCTGACATGGTTTAGTAGCCTTCTTTAGTTTAGTGTGAGGAATACTATTGCACGGGGCGAGGTTCAAATCTACCTTCACTTGTGGGTGAGTGAGGTTTGATATAGGGTGAACACCAAGAGATATAATCTATTTCAGCATGGTGGATGATGTGAGGGTTTGGGTGATTGTGAGAGTAGAAATGTGTTGGATGCTGCAGTCACGAGCCAAAGGTGAGAGAGAACCATTACTGGATCTCCTTTGGCCAAAGTGGGTGAAGTGGCAAAGTCTTCTCTCGATGGAGAAGGGATTGGAGAATGTGGCTCTTCAGTTGGATAGAGTGTAGGGATGATCATGGCTTCTGTGTGTGGTCTAGGAGTGGGGAAAGTATGATTCCCCATGGATGATAAGAAGGATGAGGGTGAGGCCACTGGCATTGGTATCATCAAAGCATCTTTTAATATGGGAGAAGTCAAAGTAGACTCTCCTTCATGTGAAAGGGGGCTGAATGGAGGATTATCCTCCATCGGTGGAGGACAAATAGGAGAAGAAGGCTCTTCTACCTGTGGTGGAGAAATAGGTTGACTAATTTCTTTAGACTATGGGAGAGATTGGTTAGGAATGAAAGGATAAACCATGTTGACCATGTGTATATTGCACTCTTGGGGGTCATCAACCATGGTCTAATTGTTATTCTGACTTGGGGGATGGTTAGGGAATGGTTGTTTAAAGATATCTATATTTTGGTTAGCCGACACATTTGGGTTATCCAAAATAAGATCCCCTTTGTCCAACATGTCCTGAATAACATTTTTGAAGGTTTTACAATTGTCTATGTCATGACCTTTGACACGATGATAATTACAAAAGTCATTTTCCCTATACCATGTAGGGATGGATTTTGAGGGGTCAAATTGGGGTGGTCAGATTTGAGGGAGATTGAGGACCCCCTGCTTGACTAGTTTATCCAACATGAAAGCATATGATTCTCCTATTGGAGTGTATTGACACTGTATATACCATTGTTGGAATAGTTTTGTGATGCTTTGTGATGTGGAGGGCTCATATTGGTTAGTTGTGGTAGAGGATGATGGCCTAAGTACCATAGCATTTGCCAATCCTTTGGACTTGGAGTGGGAAGAAGAAGGTTTGGAAGAAGAAGGGTCATTGGATTTTGCATTGGTATTTTTACTATGCAATTTGACCTTGTCTTCTTCGATCGCGCGGAGTTAAAGCTTTTGGGCCATGGTAAAAGCTTCATCAAATGTGTGGAAAGTTTGAACCTACAAAGTGGATGAGATGTGCTTGGCACATGCTCTTGAAAAGAGCTCAATGAGCTCAAGATGAGGTAATGAAAAGGAGAGTTGGTTAATCAAACCTCTCCAACGGGTAACGAAGTTAGCTATTGACTCGTCGTCGAATTGTCTAATAGAATATAGGTCTATGATGGAAACCTTCTTGGTGATGTTGATTGAAAAGTGGTCAAGGAATAATTGAGTGAGTTGAGTGAAGGAAAAGAGAGAATGACTGGTAATGGAGCTATACCAATCAAGGGTGGCACCAGAAAGTGACATGGGGAATGTTTGAAGTAATAACACATCATCATGCGCTATGTGGTAGCAAGAGTGTCTAAATGCTCGTAGATGTTGTTGTGCGTCCTCTTTATTCTAAAAACAAGTAAATTTTGGAAGTTCCCACTGGTTAGGGTATGGTCTAATAGGGATCGAAGGGTGAATGGGTTCATTGCATATTTATTCGTATGAAAGAACATTGCTTGAACCAAAAATGGATGTCTCAAGGTTGGACATCTTATCCATCAACATCTTAATTAGATTGGCTGATGGATTGGTAGGAGGGGCACCCCTAGGTTGTAGGGTACCTAGAAGGCATTAGGAGGGGTGTATGACGTACTTGGTTGCATTTGTGTAGGTGTAACATATTGGTAGTTCATCATAGGGATTGATGTTGAGGCCAAGGGAGATTGTACCACAAAGTTGGATGGCACAACTTGACTAGATGCCGCCAAGGGTGGTTGAATGGCAGTAAGACTGGTTAAAGGATAGGTGGTCACTCTTATGTTTATAGATGCAAGAGTGGGTGGAGTAGAGACAATCAAGTTATGAAAAGGTGTTGAACTTGGTTGAATTTTTTGTGGTTGAGGGGGTATGGAAACCCCGATGGAGGTAGGTCCAAAAATTGAAGGGGAGGCCAAATCTTGAGCATTGGCCATGGTTAGGTTACTGGTCGAGGCAATAGCCTGAGTGACCATAGGTTGGGTAATAGATGGTGTTGAGATCATTGCCACTTTAGTAAGAGAGTTGGCATCCCATAAATAGGATTACCTAAAGGGTCTCACGTTTGGCTTCTAGCGAGATAGTGTTGGAGAGCCTTAATGTTGTGGTCAAGAAATCTCTCAAAATTTTGATCCCCTTTAGGAATAATTAGAGGTTTATTTGGGGTAGGTTAGATAGGAGTATGTTTAGTATCTAAAGTATACTCCATTAGCTGACTTGTTATAAAAGGTGAAGGTGGGAGTGGCTATTGCCTTGTGTGATCAACAAGAGATTTGGCTTGACTACGTGTCAAAACCATTCAAGATGAAATGGATTTAGGTTTTAAAATCTGTTTCAGTTTCAAAAAACTAGAATTTGTGTTTAACATCAACAAAGTCAGGTTTTAAGCTTGCTATTTTGGAGAGAAAATTTGTTGATAGTGACCGACGTTGGTGGAAAAATTGATGTCGGTGAAGAAAATGTTGCCGACATCAGTGGAAAAACTACTGTTGATGAAGATATGTTGTCGATGTCGGTGGAAAAACTGATGTCAGTGTCTGTGTATTTCTAGAAACTCAAAAAAATTGAAAGTTTTTGGAATAAAGGATAAATTTTGAGTTGTTTTTAGACCTCAGAATGATGCAACCTTACCAACTCAAAAAATTAGATAAAGACAATAAAATAGATGATGGAAAACAACCTCTAAAACATTAAATTCCTAAGAATAAATTTTAGAGTCGTGGTGGCTTATGCCTTAGAAGAATATGTTTGGGAATTGGGATTTTAGAACAGGTCTTAAAGAGGAAGTCTAAGGCTAGTTTTGAGTTATGTTTTGGTGCTCAAAAATCTATGTTAGGTTCAGTATGTGGCCTGGTGCTGGGGCTTGCTCCCTTCACTTCACAAACCTAGAGCTGAGCTGGGCTGCTTAGCCAATATATACTTTGCCTATAGTTTATACTCTGCCAGAAAATAGAGTGGGTCCTCCTCTTGGTGGTAAAATCCAAGTAGGATCGCTAAGAAGGGTAAGGTATCTGCTAGGTGATGAAATCCTAGACGGGCCTTGTCTCAGGTAATTTTAAGTGTTTGATTGTGATTGTGGTTTGGTTATGTAACATTTGTGCACTATGATTTACTCATAATGCTTTTTTAATTACTAAATGAGCTAAATATGCATTCAAGCAGGAATGAAATGCAACAATTTTTAACCCAAATTGAAATGTGTTTGTTAAAATGCAAACAATGGGAGAAAAGGTTAAGAGTATGAATTTTCACTACTCTAAGATGCAAACAAGAAGTGACAAGAATAAAGAGAAAGATGTTCTTTTTAACTTTTGCTAATAGTTTCTTTTCAAAATAAAGAGATAAAATAAGGATGCAAGAAGAGAATCTAATGCATCTATATGAAAGTTTGATTTTTGTTTAAAGAAAGAAGAGTGAACCTAAGAAAAACTCTAGGGGTCCCACCGGGCGTGCCAGAATGTTTCTCTATGTTTTTGCTAATTATATTCAGAAGAAAGAAAAAACTAAAGGTTAAGGTCAGGGGTTTATACATTACCCAGATTAAGTTACACACCATATCCAAGCATTGTGGGAGATCCTCTTTAGCTATGGAGGAAACACCTGTAGATAAGAATAAGACTTAAACAAAGATAGTGTTAGATAAAGATATGGTGGACTGCCAAGTGACACGCTTGGTCTCAGAAGCGTAAAGCTCTGTAAGGGATGACAGTCCACTTTTTGACAAAAGAGTGTTGTATAAAAAGAAATTGTGAAAGACTTAGAAAGAGAAATAAATATAATGCGTACTTGTTCTCTATAGTCAGTCTGTCATAGTTGCTGATGTTGGTAGTCCTACCGGCATTGGTTGGTCAATGTGCCAACGTCTATTATGTTACCGATGTCGCTAGGGGCAGTGGGCCTTGGATGGGTTATGGAATATGTCTATGGTCGACAGAAGGGTCTAGGAGTTTAAGGGTCTGAAGGGTTGCAAGATAGTGAATAGGGTCTAAAAAGGGGAAAAGGTAGAGGGTAGGTGTAAAAAGGGGATAAGAATAGGAGGAAGGCTTTTCAGCCTCTCTACAAAAGAAGTTAGTTATGGTTGATAGTATTTAGAAATAGTAAATAGAAACTAATTACTAATGTATTCTAAATTATTGAAATGAGATCAAAGAATACTTAGCTCTATTAGATGAAGAACCAAGGGTGTTATAATGTGTATTCCTATTGTGGCTGATCTCGAAGTCCTCGTGTAATGTTCCAATCTAATCTGGAGTCACTTGTGCAGAGTTTCTATAGCTAGGAGAGTGTTAGTCAAAGTCTGATGCTTGGTCTCAAAGTGTGTGCGTCCACGTCCAAGAGTCTAGGTAGAATAATTAGGCGGAAAAATAGGATTCTGGCTTTAAGGGATTCAGATTTGGGATTCAAGGTTAGAACCTAGTTTAAGTAACCAACGTCGGTGATCCCATCGGTGTCAGCCGACAGTTGACCGATGTCAGTGGCTAGAGAATTGGTAAAAAGGTTATTTTTAGCCCTTTGCTCATTTCTCCATCCACCAAGTGCATTTGCCATTGGAGAACGGTCAAAAGATGGGGTTATTAGGCACGAGTGTTGGTTGGGAGGTTGGAATAAGTCTTAGGTAGTTGAGATTTGGATGACTTAGTCTTAGGGTGACTCATAGAGGAAGAAATGGTCTTAGGGTGAGGTGTCCAAGGTGAGGTGTCTAGGTGATGTCATTAATTTAAAATAAGTAGTTTATTTTAAATTAATAAAGTGTGTAAGTGACCAAGGGGAGTCGACACAATTTTGATGTCTACAACAAGAATCAAAATTTTATCTCTAAAATGTAGTAAAGTTATCTAATGAAAGCAAAAAAATTACTCTAGAAAGTAGTAAAGCTATCTAATGAAAGAAGGAGAGTTACTAAAAAAGAGTAAGGTTATCTAATGAAAGTATGAAATGAAAGCATGAAAGTTACTCTACAAAGCAATAAATGAAAGTAGTAAAATTAATCTAGGAAGTAGGAAATGAAAGCAGTAAAATTAATCTAGGAAGTAGGAAATGAAAGTAGTAAAATTAATCTAGAACCCAATAATTGACAAACTCCCTAGCAATGGTGCCAAAATGTTGGTCAAACTTATTACCTAGTTAATACCAAATTTTTAAATCTACTTAACATTAATTGTCAACCTAGGATACATAGGATTTTCAAAGATTTCGACACTATATATGCATTATCGATTCATAAAATAACTTAATTATTGGTTGTAATATAATGAAATTATACTGATTTCACCATATAGATATGCAAAGAAATTATTATGATAGAATGTATAAATTCTTCACACTTATGAGTCACATATGAATCACACTTCATATAATCAAACTAGTAATAAAATCAACTCACACAACACACTTTAATCTAAGAAGGGTCAGGATCTTCATTATAACTCCTTTCAAGGGGGCCCTCCTCATTCAGAATTGAGTTCTAATCTTTCTCTGAGAGACTTACAAAATATTCTTTTAGAATCAACCTTTTTATTACTTAGATCTATAGCAATTAAAGATTACTACACTAGATTACAATAATTCATAAATCAAAATGTAAATACTTTTTATAATTTTCATCACATAATCTAATCTAGGTTCTACCAATAAATACATAAGGCAATTTATTAGTTTTAATGAAAAACAATAAACTAAAAAAAGTACAAATAATTTGTAACTAACATAGTCAACCTTCAGGTGGTTAGTAACTTAAAAGTACCTATTTTTAGTCATGACTAGGTAAAGGATAATATATGTTACTATGTTATTTTGTTTCTTTCTCTCCTTTCCATTGTCATTATCTTGTTCATCCTTTGGCAGCATGTCCAAGTTTTTTTGAATGTGAGGGGTCTGTATAACTATTATGTAGGATCCTCTTCAATCATTGATTTTTTTCTAAGATAGTTGGATGTGTCCTTAAAATTCAATTACTTAGTATCATAGCAATGGGTTATTCTATGCAGTGGCTATGAGTTCTTGTAGGTGTAAGCCTACAAGTTTTATGGGCAACCTGTAGGTGAAAGCCTATAGTTGCTACAAGTAACCTGTAAGTGAAAACATGCAATTGCTATGGGAAACCTATAATTTGAAAGCCTAAATTTTTGGTAATTTATATGGCATGGAAACCCCTTTTGTTGTGGACTTATCTATAAGTGTTGTGACCAAGCAATATTCTTGCAATCTTATTCTACCCTTCAAATGTCTATTAAATAAGGTTTCACAAGTATAATATAATCAAAGAAAAACATTATTAATCCATAACACATGTATATATTAATGCACACATAATCATTCATTCATTTACATAAGTCATGGATAGTTCTAGGGATTCATATGGGAAAAATATATATAATTGGGTATGGATGAGTTTATAAATAGAGCAATTAGTGGCCTCATCACATGCAATAATCAATCAAGTTGAAGCATTTTATGTAATTAATTAACATCTAAAAGAAGCATATAGAAGCTAAAAGTAGCATATTTTGATCATATGTGTCTATGTATAATGTTTAACGAAAAACATATTCATCATGTCACACATAAAGTATTTATTTAATAATAAGACATTTATTTTTGTTATTTCTTAGTGTAATCACTTAATTACTTGAGTTACCCTATTCCTAGCCTAGACCTAGACATATCCTAGAGACATAGTCACACTTTTCCAATCATTAAATAGACCATAGTCACCTAAAGTTAGTCAAAACATAGTCACAGAACTATCTTCCAAAATCCCAACCTAACTTGCTCAATAGTCTACCAAGTGGACATTAGTTCCACATTTGGGACACTACAGCCACATGGTGTTAGTGTCCCCAATTGGTCTCTATTATCCTTATCCATATCTCTTTCCAACGGATAATTTTTCAAATGTGTACCCATTATAAAATAATCCTAATCATATTTTCTTATCCACACAAGCTATATAACTCTATAAATATAATTCTAATTGATCTCTATTCACTAGATTGGATATAGTTTCAAAAAGCACATTAAAACCAAAGATGAATTGAGAAAAATTAGGGTATTTGATCCCTATTATACCCTACCTATACATATTCACATCTAAAATATCCCTAAGCCTAGTTTTGAAAGATTTCAAAGCTTAATCACATTTAAGGCATCTAATTCTACTCTCATTTTAGCATTCACTTGCACTTGCATCAAGAACTAGGTGAAAGAACTACATCGGGCATGATTCCTCTTTGAAGTATTGGTATGTAGGCAACTCTCTTCATAGTGGGGTGTTTAGGATGTCTATCCTATCCTAGTAATCAACAAAAAATTATTTATCATGCCATAATTTCAAGGAGGATTAGGGTTTTCACACTAACACATGTTTTCCATGTATAACATAGAGCTCCAAGTTTCATGCATATAAGAACAAGACCTAAAAACATAGGTGCAGGTGCTCCCAAAAAAGAGGAACAATCCTGAAAGTGGGACATTAATGCCAAATTGAGAACACTACACAAACATGGCACTACTATTTATACATGGAACTACTATCTAGTGAGAAGACAGACACCATAATCTTGTTGATGACACTCATAATTGTCTAAAACCCATATTATCTACAACAATCAATTTATATATGTATTTATTTATGCTTATTTATTACTATTTTTAGAAAGTCAAATAAGGTCAAATTCCACAATAAATTAGTGTTTACTTATTGAAATGTATTTAACTAATTTAGACATCTCAACACTTTGATCTAAACATAGGTTTTACATAATTAAACCCTAAAAGTTTAAATCATTTGGTGAACCCATTTTACTTCAAATATTACTTAAAACCCTAGTTTGTATTAATCCCAATTTTTATGCAATAACTTATGGCTACATACTTATGATTTTTTTATTTAGTTAGACAACCTAAAGAATTAAAATAAATTTAATATTAGGGTATCAATTTATTTTAATATAATTTAAATTATTTGAAAGAAATCCTATATTTAAAAAACCCTAACCCTAGACACACTTAGGGTTTTATCCTTTTCTATTTATACTCAAATTTTATTTCCAAAACATTGATTTTAGATTCATGTATCTTCTAATTCATATAATCATGATCACAATGATAGAAAAAAATAACCACTTTTTGTTTCAAAGTCTAATACTTTCATTTACATGTTTGTTCCCTTCAATTCAAAATGAACTCAGAAAAGACATAAACAAATGTATATATGATTCTTTATATCAATTTAAATATATGTCATATCTCATATCATGTCATATTTATCCTATATGGAATTACATTAACAAGCAAACCTATACACATAGAGGATTTAACACATAAGCTAACAATTATGTTTTAAGCTTCAATGTTGTATCTTATGTACAAGAAATAATATCCTTCTCCTCCTCATATCCATGGGGGTGATAACTAATTTACCTCTAACCAGGTCCATGCTATCATTCCTACATGAGATGAAGCATCCTATAACACTATCACTAATACCCTTACTCAACCTATTCACACCTCTTCCCTACAGGGTGTGTGCCTACATGTTCAAATAAAAACATGTAGGGTTTGCATTTGTGAAACTCTATGTGATCATCTTATCAGTATGAGAAAGATAATTGTAGGTTTAAAAAATCAAAATCAACTACTGCATGAAAATATTATAACATTGGAAAAACAATTTACAAGACAAAGGCCTCCAAGGCATAATAGTGTAAATCATGTTTATACATCTTCAACTAGTCACTTTGTGGCAAGTAATGTTAAATATTAAAACATGAAATCACAATAAAGTACATCTATAATTAGTGATTAAAAAATCATTCAAAGGTAAAATAAGATTTCAAGTGAGAAACTAAAGGAAATGATTAAATCTAAGTTGATCAACCTACCTTCTCTATACCTAATGAGGAGATCTAGACATTTTTATGCACATCATAGAATGCATGGGCACCACATCGATTCATGTTTACAATTAAAAATGAAAATATAATAGATCATGGATACAGATGGCTCACATAGTGATACTTCATCCAAGTAACATACACTGACACATCTACTAATTCAAAAAGGGTCGAATTTAGAAACAGTACAAAAATGGCTACCAAAGCATAACTTAGAACAATAAAAGGTTCTAAAATCATAGTCACAATAAGAAATAGTACAAGAAGCACATATAAATCAAGAAAATCTACCTCTTTAAAATGAGGCTAAATTTTCAATACAGTATGGTTTTGATCAAAATCATCTACAATAGTATGGTTATCATGATCTTTGGGAAAATAAGCTAGAGGAATCACTTATCCTATTGTAGTAATTGATAATATTGGTCAAGGTTGGGGTTTATTAAACATCCTAAGGCACATCAATCATAGATATAGTTCATCAAGGAAAGACATCCAAATACACAAAACATGTTATAGAAAGATAAATATCTTAATTTGTAGAGTTAAAATCATGATCAGCCAATAAGCATTCTCAAATAAGACTTTCTAGAAAAAGAGCCTTCAAAACACTGTATGTTTACAACAAGCATAGTTTCAAAGGAAAAAATCATAATCAATATACCAAAACATAATTTAGAAAGGTCAACTCCACAATATGAGGTAATTCCCTCTAATACTCTACATTATTATGATTCTGATGATAAACAATACTTATATTCCTACTACAATAATATTTAATTAGAACATAACATTCACATTACATGAGAAATTACCATTCCTATTTTTATCATAGGTCATAGTGATAGTGAGTCTCCCATGAGAATCATTGGTTAGTATGATTCTCACACTTTTACAACTTCCTTCTCTCTCTCACTCCTTGTACATAGTTTATTTTAATTTACTTTTACATAACTTATACTAAAAAAACACAAAAATAATATAACATGTCAAAATATAAAAACATTCAAAAAAAATTTAAAAAAACTTTTATAGATTATATGCATCACTATGTTTACATTTATACTACTTGTTAGATATTGCATATTGATAGCTATCCTAATATAGTCAATTTTATCATATACATATGCTTCAATTATTCTTGTCTAGTTATTGAATATTCTAGACAAGACTTCAATCCACTACATTGATCTAGACTAGCTATGATCTACCCATTGGGAGAATTTACACCGATCTAGGTTTATACATTTGATACATCCACCCACTTGGGGGCATCTCCTACATAGTTTATATAACCAAGTTTTATCTTTACATACTATACATTACAAGTTAATCATTAATTTATCTTGATATTGATAATTACTACTTATTGCTCAAATTTTTTGCCAACTATCACTAGTTAGACTCAGTATATATGCATCCTAGCATCTACATAGATTTTTTCTACATAGTTATACATGCTTTCATTTGTATTTTTTATAGATTAGACTTGATTATGTTCCTATGCTTCTTCCATATTCAAGGGAATTTTAATATGCCATTATTCTTTAGCTCTATGCCATTTCTCTATTTTCATGCCTTGGACATGTGCCCATGTCTCATGCATGTGATTTTCCTATTTCTATATGCAAACATTCAAACATGTCCCTCTATGTGGATCTATGCTAAATTACTTGTTACATGCATATGTGGACATTTGAGCATGTCTTTTTATGTCTTCATTCTCAAATTTAGCAACATGTGCCTATGTCCCTTGTATTTTGGCCCCTTCACCTACCTTTGTGTTCCTCATGTGCTTGTATGTATTCTTCCTTATATTATTATACACCATGACACTTTTATTTTCTTATCACACACACACACACACACACACACACACACACACACACACACACACACACACACACACACACACACACACACACACACACACACACACACACACACACACACACACACACACACACACACACACACACACACACACACACCAGTTATCGATGCCATGAGGGACCTCATACATCTACCCTTCCTACTTGGGATCCATGATGGACATAATGCCCCATCCCCCTAGGTAGTTACTCAAATTTACTACTATACACATTGATTACATCTACCTTGACACCCTTGTCAATGTTATATTACAACATACATCTTACTTTACTTATTCATGATTAGATTTTATAGTCATATAAAATGTCAAAATTGGTAGCTTGAGTGTGGCTTACGACATCCAACCCATAGGTCCTTCTTAGATTATCTCATAACCCTTATAAACACTATTTTTATTATTCTCAATCATCTGTAGACTTATAATACCTAATTCCAACTCAACCATGCTACATTTCCCATGCTAGTTCCATCCCCCCAAGTCTCGAGCCTATAGGACAAGAGAATTGGGGTTGGACTATAACACTAGACCCTAGGGTGTCCCATTTATAACACTCCTATCTAATCAAATTTAAAGACTAAATAACCATTTCCTTATGATTCCTCTTCTTTATTGTGTCAGCCTAACATGAATACATTTAACCCATGACCAATAGATATTTACAAAATCCCATTCAAATTTCATTTGGAAGGGGCTGACAAACATTATAAAAGCAAACAAGAATACAAGAAAATCTACTAAGGCAAATTTCCCTATTCTTTATATACAACCATCTAATATAGCTAAAAACATATCCAAATCCTCACACTGATCATAGCCACCTCAAGCACACCCAATTTAGAATTTTTGCATTTGCATAACACTATTACACAAAATCACATCAAGTGGGATAACTACTTAAGGCTTGATCCCTCTTTATAGTATTGGTATATAGGCAACATGCCCACACAATGGGTGTGGATACATGTTTAGTGCATCTCATACACACTAACCCCCCCCCCCCCCGCCCTCTTTCTCAAAGTTTTATTCACACATCATGAAGGTCTAGGGTTGGAGATTTAATAGTCTCTAAAAGGATCTCCATCAACATTAAAGATTCAAAATTTCATAGGTAGGCTCACACAAGGATAGTGGATAAAACCCAAAATACTTAGATCTTTGTGATTAGTTTGGACAACAATATCAGGACCTAGACTATAACATTGGACCTCAAAGTGTCTTATTTTTAGTTTCACTGAACAAAATCTATTTCTAGATTCATAACACTATCCCAGTCTTGTAAGGCTGATATCAGCCTCTATCTCAACCATATCATCCCAACTTTAAGCTAAGTTACATTTTTCCTCTTCCATTACTATTTTTAGAAAGTTACAAAAGTCAAATAAATTATATAAGGTAGTATTTAAATTATTACAATATTATTTATTGATTTAGTCAAATCAGACCTTTAACTCAATTAGGAATAGGACTATAATATTCCTAAAACTATTAAAATTTTTGGTGAACCTGACTTACTTCATTTGTGCATAAAACCCATAAAAAACTAGGGTAAATGCTTTGTTAATTTTTCCAATAAATTTTTTATTTTTTCTACATATTTTTAATTAGAAATTTACACTTAATTTTTAAATTTACCTTAGTAATTTTAAAAATAACTTCATTAAAACCCTTACTAGGTCCTAGTAGTTTTTTGAATATTTTTTTGATTTTTCTTACATATTTTAAATAGAAAATTTGCATTTTAATTTAAAATTCCATAGTAATTCTAAAAATATCATTTTTCAAAACCCTAGTTATATATACTAGGTCCCATTGCTTTTGAGGTGTTACCTTACATCTAAAATCAGATTTCACATAAAAACAAAAATGGGTCTCATTTATTTTTAAAAAAATATTCTTGCATTTTGTGCAAATAATAAGGAGATCATACTTGGTCCTATCATGTAAATGAATGATGAAGTTTACCATATGTTCATGAAAAGCTTCATTCTTTTCCTTTCATGCTTACTTTTCATAATATGGGATGATATTAAGAAAGTTATTATTAAACATAGTAAGATCCCTCTATTTCAAATCATGTTTACTTGTCTTTAATACAAGGTTTCATTACTTATTTTATATCTCTCTTATGGAAATTTTTTCAAGTTTATCTTTATAAACATGTTATAAATATCATAGAACATGTCAAAAAAAATTATGCATTCATTCACAATTCCATGCTCTCTATCCCTTGCTTTCTATCTCTCATATGGAATTTTTTTCAAGTTTATCTTACTAAACATATTAGAAATATCATATCACATATCAATGTTCTTTATGCATTAATGTACAATTTTATGCTCTTTATGCCTTGATTTTAATCTCTCATTTAGAATGTTCTTTATAAACATATTTATATACAAATTATAGCTCCAATTTCATGCATTTCATTCCACACATGATTTATACCTAGATGCATATAACTCATTAGATACTTTTGAGTATTTACCTATCACTACTAGACACAAGAAAACATTAATAGTTATATCTATCCCTCCTCCATTCAAACTAGGCATATCTAGCTCTTATCCCACACCTGCTACTAGTTCTATGCCTATATTAGATCATGCAGTACATGTTATCACCCAAGTTTATGAAGATAGGCAAGTTGATTACACCCATGGCTATAGCTTTATCACTTAGGTTAGCACCCCTTATGATACAATTTTATTTATTGAACTCCTTTAGTGAATGGATGTTTACAAATATGTGATATATGAAGCCCTATGCAAAAATAGAATTCCTATTTCTACAAAACCAAATTATATTGCCTTTATCCTCAACACAATGCAATGGACTGAAGAGCATATCTCCTTTAAGAAGGAGGATTTACCCTTGTGTCACATCATTAAACAACATCTACCTCTGTATATTCAATTAAGAATTAATTATGTGGGTGTAAAAAGAGTGTTATTTGATACTAGTTTATCAACATTTGAATTAATTATTTTCTTAATGTTTTAATATACAACCTCAAGATCTAGACAAATTGTGACATGAACATCAGATGTTTTGACAACATCCTACAAAAAATCATGGGTCAAATAACACTCAATCTTACCTTAAGGCCTCAGACACTACCAACTACTTTTCAATTCATGCCAAATGACCTCAATTATAATTTATTACTTGGTCAGCCTTGGATTCATGATATGCATGCAATCCCTTGTATACTCTATTTTTGTCTAAAATTTAGTCATAAAGGCTACATTTATGTACGCCTAATAAACAATAAACCTTTTAAATACTATCAAGTTTCCAAATCTCCATATAATTATATTCTTCACTTTAATCTTGGTAATATACCTACATAACCCACTACTCATAGTGCACCCTTAGACCATGCAACACATCAAAAATTCCAAGCTCTATAATAGCACCAACACCAAATTACTAGTTTACCTCCCTATTTGCACTTAAATGTCTTAATAAGATGGGATATCATGGAAAAGGTCTTAGAAAGCATGAATAAGTAATCATGAATCCTGTTGAGGCATCCACCCAACATATAAAGTAAGGGCTAGGATATCAACTTGCCCTTCTTCATGATAAACCTTCTCCCACCACTTCAAAGCACATAAAGTTTTATCCACCCATTGCACATATAGAACATATAGTTAATCATACCTCTACATTATCATTTGTCTATCCTAATCTTATTGATGATATAATTTCATTAGATATGTTCACATTAGATGAATTCTCTAATGATGAATCCCTCATACAATGTTTTAGAGCATATGAGGACCTCCCATATTGATATCATAAAAACATATTTACTCATCACATAAATTCCCATGATTACCTTAGAGAAAATTTAGATTCTCCCCAAGACATAGTAGTGGATTCAAATGATACTATTCATATGGCCCCATACACACTAGATCCTTCCACATTGTTTAATGAGGAAATGATTGATTTCAATTTTGGAACTGATTTAGATCCCTACATTATCTTGTTAGTCATTTCCCTATGAAAGGAAGAGGATATAAATATTCATCAAACCTTAATAGATTTTCTAGAACTCTTTACTTGGTCTTACTTAGATATACCAAGAATTAATACATCTATAACAGTCCATCTGATTCCCTTATACCTAGATGCTAAACCAGTTAAGCAAAAAAATCATAAAATGCATCCTAAAGTGGCTCTTTTAGTAAAAGATGAGATCCAAAACCTATTAGATGTTGGCTTCATTTGACTAGTAACACACCCTGAATGGGTTTCTAATATAGACCCCATGGTAAAATCCAATGGACAAATTTGGTGTTGTTTTAATTCTTGAGATTTAAATAAAGCATGCCCAAAAGAAGATTTTCCCTTGCCTAATATTGACATGATCATAGATTCCATAGCCAGGTATAAAATTTTATCATTTATGGATGGATTTTTTAGATAAAACCAAATAAAAATCATTGAAGAAGTTTAAGAGAAAACATATTTTACAATACCTTGGGGTACATTTTATTATATTTTCATGCTTTTTGGATTAAAAAATTCTAGATCCACATATTAGCATACTATGATCCATATTTTTCACAACTTGATTCACCATACTATCAAGGATTATGTTGATGATATATTAGCTAAATCCAAATAATGACAACATGATACTATTGATTTATGAAATATTTTTCAAAGACTCAAGCAATACAATGTCTGATTAAACCCAAAGAAATGTGTGTTTGGAGTTACATCAGGAAAACTCTTAGGTTTCATTATTTATCAATGTGGCATAGAGGTTAACCCTAATAAATTCAAATAATTTATTGACATACCACCTACATTGAACTTAAAATAACTTCTATCCTTACAAGGCAAGATCCAAGTAATCTATCATTTTGTAGCTCAACTAGTTGATAAAAATCATTCTCTCGATTATTAAAGAAAGATACAAAGTTTATCTACAACCAAACCTATCAAGAAAGATTTAATACAATCAAGAAATATCTTATTAACCCACCTATTTTAGTACCACCTATACCTAATAGGACTTTCCTACTATATATCTCAGTAATAGATCATGTATTAGGAGCACTCTTAGCACAACACAATGATCAACACATTGAATGAGTAGTTTATTACATCAATCACACATTAGTTGATTATAAATAAAATTATTTTACAATAAAAAAATATGTCTAGCATTAGTTTTTGCCACATAAACAATTATATATTACATGGTCAATAATGAGACTTAGGCTATCACAAAATCAAATCCCTTGAAGTTTCTAATGGAAAAACCACATCTCTCTAGTTACATTATAAAATGGGTCATGTTATTAATATAGTTTGACTTAAAGATAGTTCTCCAAAAATCAATAAAGGGCCAAATCATTATAGATCATTTGGTAGCCATAGCACTCTTGGACACCAATCTATGACACATTTAGAGATGATTTTACTACCTATTCCACTCATTTTGACACTTGGACCATGTTTTTGATGGTTCTTGACACACATATACTACAGGGATAGGCATTCTCTTTGTTGACCCTTCTGGTCATACAGTTCCTATTGCATATCAATTTTCTATTACTATTGACCATTTTTTACCCAATAGGCCAAAAAGTTTGGTCCCCCCTTTTTATGTTGTTCTGAGCCAATACTTTTGATTTTACACAAGTCTTGTAATTTCTACAGACTTTGCAAGTTTTCTACGGACTCTGCAGGTCCATTTCTATAGACTCTGTAGGTTTTTTACAGACTTCACAGGGACTTCTACGAACTCTACATGTGTAGTATTTTGGTAGATGAAGAACCAGTTCAAAGAGTGCAAGGTTTTACAAAGCTTCTTCAGACTCTTGTTTGAAGAAATTCATAAGTAAAGAGAGTTAAAATGGTTCAAAGACACTTTTTCTTAAGTTTGGAAGAGTGGTTCAATGACATAATCTTTCCAAAAGTTAGCATCTTTGAACCGTTGAACCATTGAACCGATTCAATGCTTTGGTTCAATGCTTTGGTTTAATGGTTGAAGTTTAATCAAATGGTTCAATCACTCAGTTCACTCAGTCAGTTCATCAACAAAGTTCAACACCTTGGTTCATCAACAAGTTCAATCAAAAGGTTCAATGACTTGGTTCAGTTGGCTTGGTTCATCGCTTTGGTTCAACTCAAATTTCAATCAACAAAGTTCAAATGCTTCAGTTCAATCAAATGGTTTAATCATTTGGCTTACTCAGTTGGTTCATCGAGTTTGGTTCAATGCTCAGTTCACAGCCTTGGTTCAACAACCGTTTGAACCATTGAACTAGATCAATCAATTGGTTCAACGGTTGGTTCAAAGGAGTGGTTCAATGTGAAAGGTCAAGAGAGCTTCCTAAAGGACAAGTGCCCTTGTGGAGGGTACTTGGTCAGCAAAGCACCCTTTGAAAGGGTTAATTTCAATAAAATCGAAGGGCACTTTGAAGGCAACCGAAGGAATTCAAAATGCACAAAAAGACTTAAGGCATTGTATGAATTCTTTCAGACTTTTTGTTCAAAGGAATTCCTTCAGACAAAAAGTTTGAAGGAATTTAGAGGAAGGCCGTGAGCTCAAAAGGACCTAGGGAAAACCCAGAAAGAAATCAAAGCAACCAATTCTCACAGACTTTTTGTCCACAAGAAAATTATCCATGAAAAAGCCCACAAAAAAGACCGAAGAGACAAAGGCCACTGAAGGCCCTCAAAGGGTAGGTGCCCTTACGAGGGGCTCTTGGCTACTAAATGGAGGGAATTTCTCCAGACTTGAAGGGATGCTTCCCCTTCGAGAGGGTCTGAAACAAAAGGCCGAATTAGAGGAAAAGGCTTGAAGGAATTTGCCAAGGACAGTGATGTCTTGGAAGCTGTCAACTTCAAGGAGACAGATTAGCCATTATTTTCTAAGCAATGACAGGTGTGTGGACATCAATTTTAAGATAATGAATTAGCCATTTATTTTTTAAATGCTTGAGCACCAACTAGAAAAGAGCCCAAGGAATGCAGTGACCCACTAGAAGATAGCCCTGAGGGCTGAAGGAGCCAGAAAGAGACAAAACTAGGATGAGACAAGGCAAGAAATGGACAAAGCATCTAAGTGGTGAGAAGAGGTATCAACTCAAGGATTTATTCCTATAGTTGGAATAGCACTTGCCAAGTGGTCACCAAACAGTGCAAATAGTAAGTGATGTAGCTTGTTTTCTCTAGTTTGCATTCATAAGTAGACAAGTCACGTAAATGCCTTAAAGGGAGCAGTCTATTCATAGAAAAGAGGCATGGTCTATACTTCCTCATTAATGTTGGGATGCCAAAGTCAAAGCAGTAAATAAAAATTAAACAACTTCCTCTTCCCAAGGCTCAGAGTGCACATGGGCCAGCTTGCAAAAAGAGTGCCAAAGTCTTTCCCAAGAAGTGCCAAGTTCTCTTCCTCTTTCTATATATTGTAAAAATTCTCATTTGAGAAAAGATCCACTCTCTTAGCCTTAAGGCAAAACTCTACCCAAAAATCTCTCAAGTTTGTAAGGTAGATGATACACATCCCTTCTCAGGGATACGTCTCCCCACTGAGGCGATCATCGCATGCCAGTGTCCGACTGGGAATCACCTTAGGTGATTCATGGTTGGCCATATAGGGATTTAGAAGAGGACCCAAATCATTCTAGAGCTTTTGGCATGATGGCCAGTCTTCTATTGGTATCAGAGTGGTTTGTCTTTAGAGTGTATGATCTCGAGGATGAGGTTAGATTACAAGAAGCTTGGGTGGAAAATAGAACTAGTAGAATATCCACCTATTCACTCCAAATGACTTTAAATGGCATATAACACTGAGGCATCCAATCCTTTTAAGGAAATGGTGAATGAAGCCCTCCAATAACAATAAGTGCAGATGCTACAACATTTCACTCAAATTCTCCAAAAAATCTCGATGGGAAATTTTGGCTCCTCATCTACACCTGCACATCCTTTCAATGCCCCAACACCCTTCAATGTTTAGGTGAATTTTGATATCCCTACATTTGAAGGAAAAAACAATGCTAATGCAGTAGAAAATTGGTTAGATCAATTGTCATCTTATTTTTTTGTAAATAAATTCACCAATAAAGAGAAGATTACTTTTGCTCTTCTGAAAGCATCATTGCCTGTCAAAAATTGGTGGGAAGTGTACAAAAAGAGATTCAGTGTAGATGATATTGGCCTTGAGATAGAACCTACATGGGATGATTTCATAGATGCTGTAAAGGAAGAATACTACCCCATTAGAGCATATGACGATCTGTATATAGAGTGGAAACAACTTCACCAAGGTAAGGAACAATCTGTTCAAGATTACACTGACATTTTTCATTCTCTATCTGCAAGATTGGGCATCCAAGAAAGTGAGAAACATAAGGTTCTCAAATATCATAGCAGACTGTAATTGTACATTCAGGGAGAAATGGAACTCTTCAATTTGGAAACCATCGGTGAGGCATACAAGTTCGTAGTGAAGATTGAGCAAAAGCATGGAAGAATGAATATAAAGAATCAGTATTCAAAATGGAAAAGTGACAAATAAGGTCAAACACGAGGCCAAAATTAGAAACAAAAGGAAGGAAAGACTAGGAAGTGGTGTGATTATCACAAATCTAAAACTCACTCTAAAGAAGAATGTTGAGCTATCAAATCACTTCTTTTTGAGTCATAATCCTCTGCTCTACCTCATACAGACCCTGTAGTCAAAGTAGTTGAAGAAGAAAGTATAGATGCTGATCCTAAAGCCATTATTGCTTCAACACAGACACATGACAAGATGCTAGATGACAAGGAAAGGTTGTTTCACTCTAAGTTATGGGTGAAAGGTAAGCCTCTACATTTCATTCTTGATAGTGGAAGTCAAAAGAATTTAATCTTTACTGATGTTGTGAAAAGCCTAAATCTATCTATGAAGCCTCACCCAAAACCATACAGTATTGGATGGTTGAGTCTAGGGAGAAACCTCCGTGTTACCCACCAATGTCTTCTCTCATATGAAATACAACCTTTCCAATATGAGGTATTATGTGATGTGGTCAATCTATATGTTTGTGATGTACTCTTTAGTCAGCCATTCATGTATGATCGACATGGTATATATGAATCAAGAACTAGAAGGATCACTCTCACTCTTGGAACACGGTGCTACAGGGTACCAGAAGTACCACCTTCTACATCTATCTCTCTAATTAGTGCCAAGAAATTTGTTCTCATGGTGGTCAAGCCACATGAATCTAAAATGGCTGATGTTATAGCCCTGACTACACAAACAACACAACAATAGAAGAAAATAGATATCGAGCTAAAGAAGTTCACAACCTTCCATCCACAGACTGATGGTCAGACATAAATGGTGAATAATCAGGTATGCAACGAGAATCAAATCAAATTAAAACTACCACACTTGATGAAAAATATTGATGCAATGGGGACCATTTCTTCTCAAGGAGCAATGAATGATCCGGACAATAATTCAGATGACAATTCGGGTGATGGGTCCACCCCATTTGATGGCGGAACTTTCGGGAGCCATAACTTTTGCACCGTAGCTCCAATTGACTCACCGTTTGAACCGTTGGAAAGATAATAATGAGATGAACATTATGATATGGCATTAATATTTTATTGATGAATTTTGACCCCATAAAATCCAATGGAAGTGTCCTAAATTTCAATTTTAGTAGTGCAGTCTAAAAATAATAAGTTTCTAAAAATAGTAATTCCTCGAATTCTATATTATTTTAAATCATGGAAGTCAAACCAATTCATCTCCCTCAAGATTGGTGACCTTCCATATCCTCCCCACACCTTCAAAACATGTATAAATGAATATGTAAACTGAAATGGAAATCAGACATCTCTTCTCAGAGATAAGCATATGTTTGGGTCTATAATTTTGATAAATAAAACATCTCTTTACAGAGATAGCATTATTTGAATTATGTTGTTCTTATTTCTAAATTATATTTCAACCAAAGATTTTTGAGTTTTGGATCAGTGGTATCAAATCTAGGTCTTGAGGTTGAGACCCATGAAAGCTGGTGGGCATGATCCACATCCTTTCTCAGGGATACGTCTCCCCACTGAGGTGATCATCGCACACCACATGTTCAACCAAGAATCACCTCAGGTGCTTCATGGCTGGCCATATATGGATTTGGAAGAGGACCCAAATAACTCTAGAGAAATCAAATAGGGTGGACCCATCACCCGAATTGTCATTTGCATTATTGTCTAGATCAGCAGAGCTCTGCCAAATTTTACCTTGAATCAAGACTTAGTATTTTTACCTCTATCTGGACTTACACTTTAAAGTATATGTCTATGTTCTTATTTTGTGTTAAGTCATTATCTTTCATGCTTTTCATAGATCGATTATAGCATGTCTAGTGCATTGTGAAGTCTCTTTTCTATAGGTCTATCAGAAGTGTCTATAGGAAGAATATAGGTGCATGTGAATAGGCTGTCAAAGTGTGTCTCAGAACACCTTTTCTAGTTCCTTCCTCCCTGTATCTCTGCAGACCCCTAACTCACTAAAATAGAATATTTTCCCACATTAGATGAAGTGTATGGGCATTTCTTCCTAAGGAAAAGTGTATGTTTGGGCTGAGTAGGTCAACATTTTATGGTGTATCACCTTTTCAATTTTAGGCTTAGGTTCTATTTTCCACATCTCTCTCTTTTTATCCCCCCTTTTTTCCATTTTATTTGTTAGTAGCAAGATAAACTAGGGCCTAAAAGATACATCAAAGGGAGATAACCCTTATCTAGAGACTCTCCCCTCTAGCTTCGCCGGTCCCACAGGTGAGAGGGGAGTTTCCATTATTGTGTGTGGAAGGTAGGAGATTGGCCTCCTACCCAGGGTGTAATCCACTATGTCAATAGTTTTTGGCACACCTGGTGGGACCAACTAGGACAAGTTGTGTCTACAGATTTGAATAATTTTTGGTGTGTTCTTTAACCAACAAGCCTTTGGAGGCTTTTGCATCAACACCAATGGTGACTCTGAGTTAAATCAACTGGTTAAGCAGTTCTAGTGCCATCAAGAAATAGTATTTTGGTATGTATAATTCCATTGTTTAGAGCCATGGACCCTATTTTCCTTGGCTATCCTAGCTATGATCCTTACCAGCCTTATGTTGATCCTTATTAGCTCTAATATGACCAGTCTCAGCCCTATCATGAGATATATCAGCCTTATGCCTAGTCCCTTCAATGTGTCACTTCTCTTACTCAACCTAATCTCTTTGCCAATCAACCTATTTCCACTTTCAAATGAGCACTGCTGGGATAAAAAAAGTATGTAGTATAGCTTGAGACCAGAAGGGGATGTGGCCAAGAAATTCTTGATCATGCCATCCATCAAGTGAGAAATTCACTAGATCTAGTTAAGAGTGAATGGGCTCCTATTGAAAGAGCCAATTGGCACAGGCTTATAAGTGAGATGCTAGATGTGATTGGTTTGATTGCATCTTTGGAAAAGAAGCTAAGTATTCATGAGAGGTAGCCTTACCAAGTCTATCAACCTGCATACCCATTGCCCCAAGTATCATATCAACCATACACATCCCCTGCTTATGAGCCAAGTCAAGTCTGTTAAAGTATGTTGAGGAGAGTTCTAAAATAGTAAATCTTGTGTTTAAGGCTAATCTTGATAGACAAATCAAATTGGCAAATCTTCAAATGTAGTAGTTTATTTTGGAATCAAGGGAAGTGGAATCCAAACCCTCACTACCCTTTCACATTGTGGCCCCATCACCCCAAAAGGAGATGCCCAGTCCTAATATCTTGAGCTGGAGTAAAGTGATTGAGTCATGGAGCAGCAAGGAGGATAAAGACATTGTCCAAGAGTGTGAGGTACAAAATGAGGTTAGTCCTTTTCAAGTCCCTCCCACTCTTCCTTAGGAAGCTTCTTGTATTTCATGGCAACCTTCATGAACTCCCCATCTTTATAATGATTCCTATGAGATCCAAGAAAGACAAAATGAGGATAATCTGGCTAAGCAGATTGAGGAATTAGAGGCTAAGATGAGACTGCTTAGAGAAAGAGAGATGGAGCTTTCAGACCTTGTAGAGGAGCTGATGCCAAAAGATACCCCTTCCACCAATCCATAAGCTAATTTCAATATTGATGAAGTTTTGGTAAAGTGGAGGGATAAAAATCAAGTGATTTTGGCCCAAGGTCTACCCCCTCCTATTCTAAAGGAAACCCCCTCTTGTGTGCCAAATCCTTTCTATCAGATGGTACTTTCTCATTCTAGCTCATCTGATGCATCAATCGATCCTACCCTTAATCATGTGCACCTAGCTTTCCAACATGCCTCTCTTCAGATAGCTCTTCGTGTATATCAGCAGACCCTCCCTAACCTTCCCCAACTTCCTCAGGTCTCTCAGTATGATCTCCAGATCCCAAGATAGAAGAAGGAACATCACGAACCAGCCCAAGACATTAAAGAGGATAAATTTACTCCTTGTTCACAAGGGAAAAATTCCAATCCCAAGGTCATGAGTTGGAATAAAATAGTGGAATCTTGGATCAGAAAGGAAGAGGAGGAGAAAGGTTTTGCTCAAAACCTTGAAGAAGATAAGGCTGCTCCTACTCCTGATGATGATTGTGACCTCCAAGAAAGGCTCTTCCAGGAAGATATAGATAGGTGGATTATAGAGTTGGAGTTTAGAGTGAGTTTCCTCAGCCAATGGGTGGTGGACATTTCAGACCAAATAAAAGATCCCATGTCTGAACACACCCCATCTACACACCTCTAAGAAAGCTATCAAGCCACTCCTGATATAGATGAAGTGTTGACCAAATGGAAAGAGGAGAATCATTCGATTCTAGCTCAGGGACTGCCTCCTCTTCCACATGAGTTTGTCTATTAGCCTTCCATTTCCCCCCTTCTTGAGGAAGAACCTATCCTGAAGGAAGTAAGTGAAGAGGAGTATGCTCAATTCATGACTGATCAAGGAGACTTCATGAGTGCAGATGAGGAGGAGATCACCATAGGTACCCTCTTTGATGAATAAGAAGACAAGTCACAAGCTTTTGCCTCTATCTCTGATGAGGAAGAAATAATTTCTGCCCCTTTTCTCATTTTTCAAGACATCATAGAGGAGCATAGACACTTTCTTGATCATGTTTTGAATGAATTGTTTGAAGTCATTGGGGCAGGTTACACTATTTTTCAAGGGGGCTATGAGCTGGCTAAGAGTGGAGAAGGTAGCATTGGGACTCAAATAAGTATGCAAAGGGGCTATAGGCTTTTAGATTTATCCTTTCAAGAGGTTGGTGAATCTGAAGATACTTTATTTGAGGTCATCAAGTAGTATGATCATACCATGGAACCCGAGCATGAGGCAAAAGGGGACAAGCCAATCAATGATGCATATCAAGGGGCTTATGGTAATGAGCCAGTAGTGATTGATTTCTTGATGAGATACACCAGCATGAAGAAAAAATATGAGGTAAGCTTCCAAGAACAAACAAAGTATGTATATGTTAGAAGCATGTTTAAATCTAATCCAGTCAGATACAAGCCAATCTAGGTGGTAGGCAAGAGGAGCAGGTCACCAAGCCTCCACTTCATTCAGCGACTTGTCTGGCACCATAAGTTTCCTAGCCAGGAAGGGGACTTAAGAAATTTTCCCTTTGATCTAGGAGGGAAGCAAATATACTTGCTTAGTTATACATAGTAGTTGTTTTCAGTTTCTTTTCCTGCTTTCCTTAAGTGCATTTTGCACAAGTAGTGTTTTTAGTCTTGTGTGTGCTTTCCCTTATGTTTGGGGTAAAAAAGCTTTATATTTGATTCTCAGATATTTAGGGCTATTGCTAATTTTATTTAAGCTGCATCTGACTCTACGCCCAATGGACTTCAAGGCAACTAGTCTCTAAGCATAGTAGGCATGCTTCCCCTGGGAGTCACCAATTTGTTGACCATTTTTTGCCCAATAGGCCAAAAAATTTGGTCCCCCCTTTTTATGTTGTTCTGAGCCAGTACTTTTGATTTTACACAAGTCTTGCAATTTCTATGGACTCTGCAGGTTTTCTATGAACTCTGTAGGTCCATTTCTACAGACTCTATAGGTTTTATATAGACTTCACAGGGACTTCTACGAACTCTATATGTGTAGTCTTTTGGTAGATGAAGAACCAGTTTAGAGAGTGTAAGGTTTTACAAAGCTTCTTCAGACTCTTGTCTGAAGAAATTCATAAGTAAAGAGAGCTAAAATGGTTCAAAAACACTTTTTCTTAAGGTTGGAAGAGTGGTTCAATAACATAATCTTTCCAAAAGTTAGCATCTTTGAACCGTTGAACCATTAAACTGGTTCAATGCTTTGGTTTAATGGCTGAAGTTCAATCGAATGGTTCAATCACTTGGTTCACTCAATTAGTTCATCAGCAAAGTTCAACACCTTGGTTCATCAGCAAGTTCAATCAAAAGGTTTAACGAATTGGTTCAGTCAGCTTGGTTCATCACTTTGGTTCAATGCAAAGTTCAATCAGCAAAGTTCAAATGCTTCAGTTTAATAAAATGGTTTAATCATTTGACTCACTCAATTGGTTCATCGAGCTTGGTTTAACACTCAGTTTAATGCTTGGTTCAAAGCCTTGGTTCAACAACCATTTGAACCATTAAACTGGTTCAATCAATTGATTCAACGGTTGGTTCAAAGGAGCGGTTCAATGTGAAAGATCAAGAGAGCCTCTTGAAGGACAAGTGCCCTTGCCGAGGGCACTTGGTCGATAAAGCACCCTTCAGAAGGGTTGATTTCAATAAACTCGAAGGGCACTTTGAAGGTAGCTGAAGGAATTCAAAATGCATAAAAAGACTTAAGGCATTGTATGATTTCTTTCAAACTTTTTGTCTAAAGTAATTCCTTCAGACAAAAATTCTAAAGGAATTTGGAGGAAGGCTACAAGCTCAAAAGGACATGGGGAAAACCTCAAAATAAATCAAAGCGGCCAATTCTCACAAACTTTTTGTTCATGGGAAAATTGTTCGTGAAAAAGCACGCAGAAAAGGCCAAAGAGACAAAGGCCACTGAAGGCCTGTGAAGGGAAGGTGCCCTTGCAAGGGGTCTCGACTACCAAATGGAGGGCATTTCTCTAGACCTAAAGGGATACTTCCCCTTTAGGAGGGTCTAAAACAAAAGGCTAAATTAGAGGAAAAGGCCTGAAGGAATTTGCCAAGGACGGTGACGTCCTGGAAGCTATCAACTTCAAGGAGATAGATTAGCCATTATTTTCTAAGAAATGACAGGTGCATGAACGTCAATTTTAATATAGTGAATTAGCCATTCATTTTTTAAATGCTTGAGTGCCAACCAGAAAAGAGCCCAAGGAATGCAATGACCCGCCAGAAGATAGCCCTGAGGGCTGAAGGAGCTAGAAAGTGACAAAACTAGGATGAGACAAGGCAAGAAATGGACAAAGCATTTAAGTGGTGAGAGGAGGTGTCAACTTAGGGATTTATTCTTGTAATTGGAATAGTGCTTGCTAGGTGGTCACCAAATAGCACAAACAATAAGCAACACAGTTTGTTTTCTCTAGTTTGCATTCATAAGCAAACAAGCCATGTAAATGCCTTGAAGGGAGTAATCTATTCATATAAAAGAGGCATGGTCTATGGTTCCTCATTAATTTTGGGACACCAAAGTCAAAGCAAGAACTAAAAATCAAATAGCTTCCTCTTCCCAAGGCTCAGAGCCCACATGGGCCAGCTTGCAAAAAGAGTGCCAAAGTCTTTCCTAGGAAGTGCCAAGCTCTCTTCCTCTTTATATATATTTTTAAAATTATCATTTGAGAAAAGATCCACTCTCTTATCCTTAAGGCAAAACTCTGCCCAAAAATCTCTTGGGATTGTAAGGCAGAGCTCTACCAAATTTTACCTTGAATTAGGACTTAGCATTTTTACCTCTATCTGGACTTGCACTTTAAAGCATATGTCTATGTTCTTTTGTGTTAAGTCATTGTCTTTCATGATTTTCATAGATCAATTACAGCATGTCCAATGCATTGTGAAGTCTCTTTTTTGTAGGTCTGCTAGAAGTGTCTACATCAATAATATAGGTGCATGTGAATAGGCTATCAAAGTGTGTCTCAAAACACCTTTGCTAGTTCCTTCCTCCATGTATTTCTACGGACCCCTGACTCACTAAAATAGAAGAGTTTCCCACGTCAGATGAAGTGTATGGGCATTTCTTCCTGGTGAAAAGTGTATGTTCGGGCTGAGTGGGTCAACATTTTATGGTGTATCACCTTTTAATTTTTAGGCTTAGGTTCTATTTTCAGCATCTCTCTCTCTCTCTCTTTTCATCCCTCCCACTTTTTCCATTTTATTTATTAGCAATAGGAGAAACTAGGACCTAAAAGATACATCAGAGGGAGCTAGCCCTTATCTAGAGACTCTTCCCTCTATCTTTGCTAGTCCCATAGGTGAGAGGGGAGTTTCCATTGTTGCGTGTGGAAGGAAGGAGCTCGGCCTCCTACCCAAGGGTGCAATCCACTGTGTCAACAGTTACACCAACAACATCATAGAATATGAAGAACTTATCTTAGGTCTATTTTCCACCCAATCCCTCCAAATTAGAATTATTCAAATATTTAGTGATTCCCAACTTATGGTCAATCAAGTCAATGAGAACATCTTATCCCATACCAAAATATGGTATAATGTTTATCATCATAGTTTGACTACTTTTGTATAAAAAGTATACCAAGAAAAGATAAGTAACATGCAGATGTAATGGCAAGTATTGAATCTTTGATTCCTATCGACATCAATGATGATCAATCTATTTTCACAATTAAATGATTATAATCACCATCAATATCTAATGTGGATTTGATTGCACTATCCATCTTAGCCACTACATGTAGTTTCATAGCTATACAATGGTTCTCTGATATCTATGACTTTCTAAAAAAATCTATTACACCAAACACTTTTTCATGAAATGATAATTTCAAGTCACACAAATAAGTACTTTGCTATGTAATCATTGGTGGAGGCATTTTTAAATGATCCTTCAATGGACAATTACTTTGATTCTTAACTTCATTAGAAGTTAAAATTTCTCTTACATAAATACATGATAGTGATTATGGTGGTCACTTCAATGGAAAGGCCATATCACATAAATTGTTTTGACAAGGGTACTACTAGCCCACCACAGAAGATGAATGTTCACAATATGCAAAACCATGTGATATATATTAAAGACACAGTAACCTAAAACATGCATCATCGCAAAAATTATAACCTATTATCTCTCCATAGCCATTTATGTTATAGGGATTTGATCTTATTAGAAAAATTAACCCCGAATCTATTGATGGGAATAAGTTCATCATCACGGCTATAGAATATTTCACCAAGTGGGTGGAAGCCATTCCACTCCAATCTACCATAGGGGAAGACATTTTTAGCTTCTTCATGACTCATATTATTTCATGTTTTGGCCTATCCATAGCCATCATTTATGATAATTGAACATCATTCAAGAAAAAAAATTTCAAGAAATTTTACACAAAATATAAGATTAAACATGCATTCTCCATTCTGTATTACCCACAAGGAAATGCTCAAGTAGAAGCTACCAATAAAACCATCAACAACATTTTGAGCAAAACATCCCTAGTATAATTTGGCAAATAAATGACTACATGACTAAAACATTTAGTCACAACAACTAAAAATGATTAAATTCTACTAATTTTTTGCAACACAATTATAAATGACTAGTTTGATCATCGGGTAAAAAACACAACTAAATAGTTAGTCACATAAATAAAAATTAGACAATATGATATTAAAGTGGGTAATTAAAAAAATTTGAATTGGGATATTATTGATGAGAGTGGCTTGTATTTCATGCAAGGTTAATAGTGAATTGGGAAATTATTGGTGAGAGTGGGGAATACAGTAGAGTACATAATTTGATAGAGGTAATTTGATGGGGGAGTGGGGAGTACAATTGGCATTATTTGTACAATGCAACTCTACAAATAGAAGGAGGGTTTGATAATTATTAATGGATCTAGAGCCAACTATAGAGGTTTTGTATGCCAATTTAATGGCATGAGGCATTTTGGGTTTTAGCTTATAAGTATGGCAGCTACATGCATAGGTGATAAAGCTTGTTTGGAGAGGACCTAGAGACTTTTTAAAAGGAAAGCAAGGAATTTAGAGTTTACTGCAATGAATTTGAAGTCGGTGAGGCCCTTTATAGTGAAGTCAAATTTAGGGATGCCCTCTATAATGAATTCAAAGGTATTTCAAAACCCTCATTACATTAAATACAAAATCTATAGCTTTCTAATTGGTAACTATATCTATCTAGCAGAACAAAATCAGTGTATTATATGAGATGAATTACATAAATAGGAGGGTATCTTATCATAAGACATTGACTACCATGTAAAAATTTGGATTTATTGAGACTGTAAAATAATTGGATGATTTTATTCATTATATAATCAATATAATGTAGTGACCATATTTTGAAGTTATCTATTTGTGTTCCATGTTATCTTGCATGGGTATGGTATTAATTTCTAATTTTTTAACCAATTCACCAACCTAATCCTTGAGTCTCCTTTTCACTAAGTTTTCATGGCATGGTTAGTGCATGTACATCATAATTAGTTTTTTATTGGTTGGTGTAACTTAAAATAGTCACATATGCAACTGAGTACCAGAACTATACAAGCAATTCTAATTTTAGCAGACTATTTTTTCATTAGTTTCCTCTATGCATTTTGGAAAATATGAGAATTAAACTTGTAAAATGCATCCAAATTTCAATTCCTTTGATCACTTTTTCATTAAACCATGGGCTCATATCCCTATCCTAGAACTCAATGCTTGGGTAACATTGTGTGCAAGCCTAATCTATTAATTGCATGGAATCCTAGAAGATTGTTCCATATGGCATAGTTGAAAGTTATGCTACTTCATCAAATCAATGTCATCACCAATCTATTTTAATTTATATTATATATCCATATATGGGAGTATATCAATTGTTATAACAAGTCATCTTATCTCAACATGTCAATAATTTATGCTAGTAAGTAATGCTCAAAGTTAAAACAAAGAATTCATTAGCCTATTTGTTAGTGTTTGTGTATTCATTAACATTGACAAGATTGCCATATGTTTAACTACTTGTGGCTCATTAATATAAAAAGCATAAATTACGTTTTCCATTGCTAAATCATTTCTTTAATTATCATCTAGACAAGGAAGGCCCTCAATAAAACATAGATAAAAATAGCATTTGTTTATTTCCAGTCATCACGGTCTTTGTTTATGCACATTGTACATGACATTTAAATCAAACATAAGTCTACATGATCAACAAGATTTTTATAATTACAACATGCTTCTATAAATGGAAAAAAATAGTATATAAACACCCCAAAGTTTCCTTATCTTTGTGTATTACAATTTGATCATTATTATTTTTTTAAAACTACAATACATATTTTTTATATTAGAAATATAAATGGCAAGGTGCTAGTAATAGATAGTTTGCAGCATATAATTTTAATCTCTATCTCTTACACATGAGCAAGAAAATGAGGATATATTAGTTACTATGTTTCCTGCTAATTAGAAATTGATAGCTGAGAATCTTGACTAAAAAATGAACAAAACTAACCATTGAGATTTATATAGAGGTAGAACATCTGATTCTATAGAATAATTCCTAGATGTATTTCTTAAATTAGAATTTCTATAGATTTCTCTATATCTTATGGAGTGCTCTAATTTTAATTTTATAGAGTGCTCTATATCCTAATTATATGAAGTGTTATGAATTCAGGGTAAGTGTTGAAGAGTGTTGAAGAGAATGAGTTTACATGTATTAGATCTTGAGTAAGTTGAGTTTTTCATATTTATATTTTTTTCTTGAAATATGAAACTAAATTAATATTGGAATGTATAACATTACAGATGAATCGATGCCAAAGGTTGACTATGGATCAATACCATGCATACGATGAGAGAGTAGCTGATGAGAGGGTCATAGACAAATATCCATGTCCATGTAATGATTGTCTTGGTGGAAAAATGAAAAAAATAAATGTGATTTATCAACATATGATAAGATATGGGCATAGTGGTATAATCCCTTGGGATTATAATTATTATGAAGATATGATAGAATTGCAGAGTGTGAGATATGAAGGGCAATAAACATAGATGAAGTGGCAACAAACATAGATGAAGAGGAAGCAATGTTAAATGAAGGGTTTAAAGTTGATAGAATGTTGAATGAGGGTCTAAATGATGATTGGGCCAAGTTGATGGAGGATAGTTTAAATCCTATGTATGCTAATTGTAATTTAAGTCATTTGACAACAATATTTCAAATTCTTAACTTGCAAGTGGTGCTTGGTTGGACAAATGAGAGTGTAGATTAGTTATTGGTATTATTAAGTTAATTATTACCACCTGAATCCACATTTCTAACAAAATGAAGTCAATTTAAAAATAAAATGACTAAGCTAGGCTTAGGGTATGAAAACATCCACACATATGTGAATGGTTGTGTATTATTTCATAATAATCTTGCAAGTGAGAGTGAATGTCTGAAATGTCATGAAGCAAGGTATAGACAAGGGTTGAAATTAGTTATGATCCCTAGAAAGGTTTTTCATCAATTTATGATTATCCTATGATTACTCTAAATTTATAGGTGTAGAGACATTTTTTAACTTATGTAATGGCATACCCAAAATAAGAGCACTGATGGAAAACAATGACGTGTCTGATTCTAAGATGTGGATGGAATTTGATAATAGATGGCCTAATTTTTCTCAGGATCCTCATAATATAAGGTTGGTTTTGGCTCTAGATGGGGTGAACCCATTCTCAAATCAAATTATTAAATGGTCAACTTGGCCAGTGTTTTTAATAATTTATAACTTGCCTTTATGGTTAGCAACTAAACCATTTTTCTTAATGCAATAATTGATTATAATAGGAAATAAAAGTGTGAATTTAGAAACAATCAATTCTTATCTAGAGCCATTATATGATGATCTAATGGAATTTTGGAAAGGAATTGAAGTAATTCAGTCTTTAAGGGATGGTCATTCATTCAAATTCATTTTAAGAACTTCCTTATTGTTTATGATTCATGATCTTCCTGCATATGGCACAATGTCTGAACTCACTATTCATGGATACCATAGATGTCATGCTTGTAACTTTAAATATTTTTTAAGGAACCTAATAATTTTGTGTAAGTGTATTTATTATGGACATCATGCTTACCTTATAATGGATCATCCATATCATCAACAAAAAACACGTTTTAATGGTCAAAAAGAGAATCGTGAATCACCATTGCTAATAACAGGTGATTACATTGTTGAGAATTTAGAAAAAAAAATCATTTATAATTCAAAATGATGGGTTTTCCAATAGTGGATATGATCCATATAATTAAAGTGGTGTAAAATGGTTGTGCATATTCTATAAGTTGCCATACTTTAAGGATATAGCCATTAGACATACTTATGCATACTAAGAAAAATATAGCCTATGATATTATAAAAACTCTTTTTGGTGATTTTGATACTATTTCATCATGTGAATACTTTATAAAACTAAAGATTCATTAAAATATTTGGGTTGAAAAATATGATGATGAAAAATATAGAAAACCTAGTGCTCCTTATGTCTAGACAAAGGAACAACATGCACAATTCTTATAGTTGATGTCTCAAACTCACTTTCTCTCTAGATATGTAAGTAGTAGTATTAGAAGCCAAAATAACATTAATAGCTTAAGAGGCATCAAGACCCATGACTATCATGTCATAATCAAGAATATTTTACCTATTGTGTTAAATATATCAAGTTTAGCAAAGGGGCCAAGATTGGTAATTATAAGGTTGGGCCTAATATTAAAGAGATTGAGTATACATGTATTAGATCCTTTGAGCTTTGATAGTTTTAGGGAGGATGTTTTTGAAGTCCTTTGTCTATTAGAATGGGAATTTCCACCAATAATATTTAACATTTCTATGAATCTTTTGATACATATAGAATATGAACTAGAGCATTGTGGCCCAGTAAGAATGACATGGTTGTATCTTCTAGAATGATATATGAAGGTTTTGAAAAAAAATGTTCATACTAGGGAAAAACCAGAAGGCAGCATGTCTGAGGGATATTCAATGCTAGAGGCCATGGGATTTTACATAGAATATGTGAAGGATTTTTAAAATGCCAATCGACATGTATGGGATGATGACAAAGATGAGAGATTTTTAGGTGAATTATAAGAAGTCAACGGATTTTTCTTCAAGATATCACATCAAAAAAGAAGTGTGATACATGCCTATATTCTTCAAAACACATCTTCATTCGATAAGTGGCATAGGTAAAAAAATTACACAATAATTTATTTATTGAATTACATTTACACATTTATATTATTAATCTTAATATTTTTACATTAATATTATACATATAAAATATGAAGAAGGGAATCAAACTTGGATGCAACATTGACCTTAAAAGCGTAGATGTCATGATTTGATTGGAGGTGATTCATTTCCAAAATTTGAAGAATGGATTGCTAATAAAGTTAGTGATGAAAAAGAATAAGGTCACGATATAAAAACAAATTAAAGTGATATTACACAATCTCCTCATTTATGGGCTATGCATTTTAATATAATGTGGGCCTATGGTAGTCATTTAAGAGTGGAATAAAAAGACAAAGGAAAGACAAATTGTGATTGTGTTATTAGTGTTGATTTTCTTCATGAAACTAAGAAGAAATTTTATGTTGGATTAATCTAAGAAATTATTAAATTGGATTTTGGTGAAAATAGTCCTATATTATTAAAACATAAGTGGATCTAACCATCTGCAGTATAATTTGATGAGTATGGATTTATACGCACAAATACATGACAATTTTTATCAGAGACATATGAGCTGTATGTTTCTCCTCTTCAAATTAACCAATAATTTTTAATTGATGATGTAAGAATCCTAGGATGGTCATATGTCATTAAAATAGAGTCTCATTGAAGATGTAAATTCATGAAATTTGTTGATATAATGTCTAATGGGCAATATGTTAATTTATAATAAAATTTTGAATTGGATGAAGATGATGATGGAGTGTTTGAAGAGATTTTGATTACCAATGAAGAGATTGGGAGAGAGAATGTATTACATTTCATAGATGAGGATGAGGATAAAAATCAAGCAGATGTAGACATGAGTGATCAGAATTCTAATCTTGATGGTAATGTAGATGATTATGATGATGTTTTGTCACCTTAACTAGCATATCACCTTAACTTGTTAGCTTGTCACCTAAATTTTTGTTATATGTATGGTGTAATTTATTATTTAATGTAATAAAGATCTAAGTATAAGTGTGATTATTCACTTTTGTTTTACTGATACATTTTTGAATGTAATCATCATTATTTTACTAGTACATTGTATACAAAACTTGAGATGTTCACTACTGATTTGAAGTAAATTTAAAGTTAGGTTCAATCATTTTTATTAGTTTTCTTAATTTGGTTTAAAATTAATTTTGTTTAGTTAGAATATAATTTCTTGTATGTCATATATGTTTCCTATATGTTAGACTTTTCTAACTTCTCTAGAACTACTAGATATAAAAAGATGCAAGCAAGGTCTAAAGGTATCAAATAATGTAACAAGATACCTATGAAATTAAACAACTCTTTAAAATATTATAAATAAATTATAATCATTTCTCTTATATTTGGATATCTTTAGTTTGTAATACAGATTCTAGCCTCCACATGCATTAAATATGCTTGTGTGAAGGAAACAATAATGAACATCTATGATTTAATAATACATATAGATATCTTAACATTAGGTGAAAAAAATATTTAACCTATACTATTAAACAATTTGTGTAAAATAAAAGTAGAATTACCTATCATGTTCCCCCTTACGATTATGTTCCCCCTAACTTTAGTAATATCATGTTGTTATGGATCATGCTATGTTTTGCTACTTCAATTCTCCCCATTTCACATCAATAGAAAATGTGTTGGTCAATTGACCCCTTGAATTAAATCTCATCATCAAATTTTAGTGTGAGATCTTTAAAAGAATGGAACTGGAACAAGGGGTCAACAATGAATCATAAGACCAAAATCCTCAAGGTACAAGGGTTCCATACTTAGGCAATTTTTTGAAAAATGACAACCCTATGTTAGAACCTCTAAAATTTGCCTAGTTTCATTATCATAACTACCCTTGAGCCCAATGACTAAAGCCCTAATTCCTATGCTAAAATTATCTCTACCTGACTAAGCCTCCTCATTACAAATAAATAAATGATCTCTTAGGTCTGACTGACACTAAAAACTAAAACTAAAAGACTAAAAAATTAGAAAATTATTTAATCTTTTCAATAAAATGATATCTAAAATATTGCATTCATAATATACCCCTATATTCCCACCTAAAATAAATAAAAAATATAATACCACACTATTATAGTAGTTAATAGATGTATGCATGGGATGGAAAGACATATAGGTTAATTTATAAATGCTTAACATAATACTATGACAACCAAATATGAATAGCATAGGGTGGTGGTGAGAACGTAATAACAATTAAAGTAAACCACAACCTTGCAAGGGGTAAATAGTGACACTACAATATGGTAGTGAACAATCACTCAACCACTATAATTAACCTACCATCTCATGAGAGTCCAAAAGGGTGTGCACAAGGTGGTGGTATGAGACTTTCTAACCCATTGTCCTGCATCAAGCAAAGTGAAGGTGTGTGGTAAAGCAAGGAGAGTAAAATGATAAGGTAGGGGTCCCATGTAGGGGGTTTCTACTCTTATTTTTAATGAGTAGGTGGCCCCATAAAAAATGAAAGGTATGGTAAAAGGAAATTTAAGAATCTTTTCCTAAAAGTGAGGATCTAGCTATTTTTTAGGGGGAAAGTTAGAAGGGGTGAAAAAAGGGAGGGATGGAGTTTCCCATATGTGCTTCTATTTTTTAGGATGATGTTATATCAATCGTTGGAGTTTCCCATATGTGTTTCTATTTTTTAGGAAGATATTTTATGATTTGTAAATATATGAGTGGAAAAAATTTATGTAAACCTCAATTATAAATAAAAATATAATAATTTTAAATATTATCTCAAATAAAATAGGAACATACAGTCAAAAAACTAATTTCACGGGACCACTTTTGCTACATATGCTCCTAAATTCACTCTACACTACCCCCTTAAAAAATTTAGGAGCCCCCTCCCATGAGACCACTTCCTAACTCTACCATACCACTACCATGTAATGGTCTTGATATGATAGAGTGGTACTATGGTATAAGCTATCAAAGCATTTAAATTATTAGTGGTAATAATTACACCTATAAACATGAACCATTTGATTTCCCAAGATCAAAGGCATGTATTCAAACTCAATATATATATATATATATATATATATATATATATATATATATATATATATATATATATTATGAAATATTTTGCATGAATTGCCATTAATAGTGAGGTGACCCAGATCAATAGAAAATATACTTTGGATTTGATGACATTTTTTCAATCATTCACATAGTTCAGTGTCTTAGAGGTAAGGGAGTTCAAGGAAGAAGACAATACAACTATTATTTCACTAGGTAAGTTCATAGAAACCCTCTATAGAAAGTGTATAAGAACTTAATTTTCTCAATTCTACAAGTAGACACTTAAAGAAATCAAGTAGGAGTAAATTATTCATCATGCCACCAAAAATAAGGGAACTTATGAGTAAGAATGAAGAAGCCACATCCTCTAAAATGAAAAAGAGAACTTTAAAACAGTCCATACTTGATGTGTTATCCAATTCAATAAACAAGGGATTCAAAAAAGTGTTTAGATATGTAGCTCATGGATGTAGAGACCCAATTATTCCTATCTCAAGGTGGGATTTATTTTGGTACTTCTATGATAAGAGGCATGGTAAGATTCCAATTTCAAATCTATGGGCCTTAGATGTGGCCAAACTAATAGTCCCAAATGTATTCATAGATGTTGATTTTATTAGAGTATTGGCACAACATTACCACCTAGCTACTAGGACTGTAAGAATGCCAGATGGCTCACCATTAGTGGTATTAACTAAATCAATAATTGTAGAGTGTTTCATGTTGAATAAGAAATCTATCACCAAGATTGACCTAGATAAAAGTGAGAAAGACTATATGATATTGATAAAAACCTATAAGAGTGATGAACTTCCTCTGCACATGAAAAGGGGTGAAAATAATAAAGGATACCTATTTCCCCTTCTGATAATGAGCCATTTGTCATGGAAGACTTTAAAGTATATTTTAAAATAAATTATTTTTATTTGTCCCAAGTGCTTAGGATTGATGCTTAGGAGAAGATGCCAATCAGTCTCATGATGATGGCAATGAGGATTCAAAACCCTGAAGTGAATGTTGAGTATGACTTTGTTGCTCTAATTGAGAAAGGGCTACATGAAGGATTCTTACAAGTGAGAGAAAACTTGACCCCTACCACTTTCAAAAATTATTCCTTGATATGTCATTTAATATTATATCATAATAGAGATAAATAGACTAAGAGGATGTGCTTGGGGATGACTAACTAACAAGGAAATAGGTTACCTATGTAGCATTGGTGTTACATCTAGGATAGTAGATGTAGGAATAATGATTATGTGACATTTCATGATGATTTGCAGTAAGGGTCATGGCCAATCTTGGTCACATTTCACCAATATTTCCCATTGAAATCAAATAATTATTAAGACCCTTAGTATTGAAGCTAGAATAGGGACATACCCATAATTTTCGTGACTAGTTCTTTCTAGCAGACCAAACAGTGATAAGAATTTATGGGTTTCCTCAAGCCCCACACATTATACCTAAGTTTTTTTCCCTTTGAATTGTTTTTTTGGAATTTATGTGGTAAAAGGCGACATTCTTGCCTAACTTAACTGTATGTGGGGAATTGTCCATTGGGTTTGATACTCTAGAAGAGATATAAAGTTATTTAAAGCTAAGGTATTCTTTGAATTCATGAAGGGAAAGGGTCTTTAAACTTGAAGGACATATAAACTTTGTAAGGTAAACATTACTCACTAGAGCTAGGATTACCCATGAGGTTGATTTTGAAGAAGATGTAATAAGAAATTGCCTTACCCCTCATGAAGTGTTTTAGAGGAAAAGGATATCAAAAATCATAAAAGATTTGAAGAAGAGAAGAAGAGAGACACTGAATTCCTAGGTTTTTATGTGGAAGAAGGGGATCCTCTTAAGAGAATAAATTTGATAATTGACAACTTTAAAATTTTGTATGTTCAATCAAAAAAGGAAGCTAAGGGGAAGTCTCCAAAATCCACCAAGTTTCCCATTAAGAGGCCAAGTGGTGTTGTTATTGTAGAAACCCTTCCATACACTATTATAGTAAAATCAAAATCACCTCTAGAGCAACCAGAGCCTAAGAAGCAAAAGACATAGAATTATCCCCCTTAGTTTCATATAAAGTAAGTGAAGAGGTGGGAGATATAGAGGAGGTAGACAATATGCTAATGAATTTGAAGGATGATGATGAAGTGGATTAGCCACTCCCTAAACTTACAACTAAGGATCATAGACTAGAAGAAAGGGTAGATTTGCATGCACATAATGATTAGGAGATGAATGTTGATGAAAGAGTGGTCACTACTCCTATGTTTATTAAAGATGATGAATTTATCCAGACCCCTGAGTTTAAATATTTTTGGATCAAGGTGAAAATGAGAGAATTTGATGAGAGACTCCAGGTTAATAAGATGGGTACTAAAGATTCCTAATATGAATAGATTATTTCTCAAACCTTTGAAGATCTCAAAATCAATGAAATCAATATCATCCTATAGAAGGCCAAAAAACTGGTATTAGAGAGCAACATACTGATCATTCCTTGGATGGAGCTAAAAAAGATATTATTAATAGATCAAGTATGAGGCCAAGAAGATCCCATGTTGATTTATGAATTTAATTTAGATGAGGGAATGAGTGGCATAGGTTATATTCCAAGAATTAAAACCCTAGCCTTTTAGACAAAGAAAAAAAGAATAGAAAAATCAAGATTGCTTGATGTTGTACAAGAAATGAGAGGGACTTACATAGTAAAGACACTTCAAAACACATCAGCATTGGAGGTAGCTACTATGACAATGCACTTAGCAATGTTTACTAGGGATGCAGTTAAAGGTATGGAGCTTAGATTGGTAGAATATGAAAAATCATAGACTAATCTCTAAATGATGAAGTGAATAGGTTATTCATATAAAATGTGAAATTGAAAGATTAGTTGAAGGGAGCAGGTCCTTCCCAAAACACACAATTAATAATATATCAACCCCCTACCATCTAGAATGATACATGTGCTATCATTGTTGAACAAGTAAATGTGTTAAAATAATAAATTGAGAATTTGGAAAAGACTAATGAAGAAACAAAGGATCAAAGAGACAAACCCTCAAGGTATTGTAAAATATATTGGAGCATGGGGTTAAACTAATTATGGACAAAGTGGAAAATGCGTATGAATATTATGTCTCCTTGTCATAAGCAATTGATTAGATGAAGGCCTATGTACCTATATAGGACCCCTTATTCAATAAATGGAAACCTATACATCACACCTTAATAACTTTGTAAGGAGTTTTGAGGCCCCACAACTTTAAAGCCTACTGATAAAATGGTATGAATAGTCATAGATATATTTCAATACATATCTAGAGAAAATCAAATGATCAAGGCAATAATGAATTCATTTCACACACTAATGTAGTGGTTTGTGCGTAGGATACTAAGGTATAATGATCAACTTAAAGGCTCCAAGGATTGGATAGATGAGTCTAACCAAATTATTCCCAACTACCTCACTCATTTATAAAAAGATGATGAGATAAATCTTCACAGCCTTAATTTAACCTTGGATAGAATAATTGCATTGGATGTTGAATACTCAAAATTCATCACAAATGCCATAGGTTTATTAGACAACAGATGGAAGAGTCACTTGGCCAATACACCAAATATCTAGGAGTATAAATGGCCTCATGATTACATAGTGTACCAATGGGAGCAGACATATCTAGCTCCCCTAGAAGAATAGGCCTTGTAGTGGTGTACCAAGCCTTGGAGATACTATCATAGAGAGAGAACCTTGTTAATTATGAATGATCATGGGTACCTTATGATTAATAATGGACTTTGGTATATTATGAGTGCTATGGAATTAAACATCTGATCATTTCTCTTCATTTTTCATCTTTCATTACTTTTATGTAATCCTATGTAAACAATGATAATTAAGAATTTGTTATTTATGTTAAAAGTGGGTAACTAAAAATAATTTTTTTGACATGTAACAGTCTGAAGCTCATCACTTCCCTTACTCACCTATAAAAGTGAAACCAAGACCGAATGATAATCATCAGTAGGGGAGTTAGTCAAGACAAAATTTTGAAATGTATTATAAAATATTTTTGAAGATAAAAAAATGAAGTTATAATTGGTGGTTGAATTTTGGTTTCAATTGTTTGTTGAAGTTAATTAATGAATGTTATCTTATTATCTCTAGTTTTATCTTTCCTTATTATTTAAATCAATATATTAAGGATATATCTGGTTTATCAAAACACATTTGTTGTCTTTATGTGGTTAATTTACTGGTTCCTTCAAGGAATGATTAAATTCTTTTAATTAAGTCACATTAACTTGGGGAGAATCATTGGGATCAATAATAAGATTCTAGTAACTACAATCTTGCACGTTTATACAAGGTATAAACATCCCAATTGCCAAATAATTCAAATTTCAGCCAGAAGGAGGACACATATCATTTTACATTCTTGACTCCATTTCCCAATAAGTAAAGGCACTAATAATATTTATAATAAAAATAATACTTCAAAAAAATTCTAATTTATACATTTTGAATTTATATAGTACGAGTAGGAATAAGAGTTATTTTTTATCTATTTCGAACCCTCATACCAGTGCAAAATAGATTATGAGTAGATGAATAAGTTGAAGAGATAGTAATTAAATAAACCCTCTAAATTTGTATGAGGATATAATATAATTAATTATCATCATTTAGTTTTGGAAGAGTTTATATTTATTGGAAATCAAGGTACACCCACCTAGGCCTAACAAAGCCTGAAGAGCATGGAATTCTAACCATCTTGGTTGATTCTATTTGTTGGCCAAAACATTACTAAACCTTATCATAGAACTTGGAATACTCTTAGGGTTTTTAATCTATAATTTTGGGAACCAACACCCTAGGACCAAGATATAAAATCATAACTCCCTTCTAAATACCAAAAAACTAAGAAATCCCAATATTGTTACCAAAGTTATCATGTCTTTTGATCATTCTAGGGTTTTATGTTTTATTTCCCTAGCAACCTTTTCTAAAAATTTTAATGTAGATGTTTCTAATCCCTCATAAATGGTCAATTTTAATGAGTTTTTTATAAAATCAAAATCCCATTCAATGTCCAAAATCTAAGATTCAAACTCATATTCCACTATTGTTCTACTGATTCAAGTTGCTAATTTATACATTATTGGTTATTTGGAATTTAGGAAATGATGAAAAAGACTTTAAGGCACAAATTAGATGATAGTGATCATAATGCTAAAAATTTAGTGATATATTATGAGCACTTTCGTAGAGAAAATGTGGCCAAGAATAATGAATTTTATTGCATCTTGGTTTGACAAATAGGTAAGTTATAAATCCACTAAGTAGTATATTATTTGTTTAATAGTGTTTAATGAAATTGTATAGGAAAGATATTTATGTATATAAGACATAATATGATATTTTTTTCGTTTTATATGCAAGAAAAAGAGTGTAAAAAAACACAGAGAAAAAAAGAAAGAAAGAAAGATACAATGTTGACAACTCATAAAAGCCAATGTATTTGTGATTCAACAAATACAATTGGTGAAAAGAATAGTTGTGATGATGTGAAAACTAATATGGTACATGGTTTTGTGAAATTTCATAATGATCTCTTAGCATAAAGTCTAAGAGAGATTATTGAAAAACATGAGAGCAAAGGAATAATAAGCCTGCAGATGATTTATTTAAGATTAAAGGATGTGTTTGAAGTGAAATATATGGAGATTAGTATTGATCGACCTACTCATGCCACACCTGATGTGGCCAAAGAGTATGAAGTTATATTTAATTAAATCATGAAGAGATATTGCTTACATCTAGTGTGCCTCAAAGTGTACCTATTGCATCTACAAATTTTGATGGAATTAGTGGATCGGCCAAAAATATTGGTAGTGGTTTAATAAAAGATGTGTCTACTTTTGTCAAAAGACAAATATTGAGTCAAGATTTGTATATATCTATAGAGAGGAATTCAAAATAAATAAAATTATAAATCAATAATCCATTCTTGGTTTAAGGTATCGAGAGATGGTGAGCCCATTGGACCAAATGCTGGAAGGTGGGCCTCTGAGTTGGGTGTAAGATGTACGGCCCATTTGCATATTTGTAAATCAAATTTTGTAGATAAATATAGAAAAAGTGTGGAAAATTTTATACAAAAAATGTAAAATGTTTTTGAGACTACTGGTGGACAAATATCTATAAAATATTACAAGTAAAAGTTGATACTTTTGATGAATAATTTTATATACAGTTGCAAGGGAAAATCATGAAGGGAAAAGAGAGATTAGAATCCAATCTATCTCCTAAATAGTGGGAGGCATTGAAATAAAGTATGCATTCCAAAGAATATTTGACAAAGAGTAATAAAGGAAAGAGAGAAAGAGATAATGTGAGGGCTGGATATACATTTGGTCGAGGTGAGTTGCAGGCCAAAATGGACAAAATTGGAGTAAGTGTATGGATTTTTGGTTCAATTTACATTATGTTATTTATTTCAATTTTAATTTAACTGACTATATGTTGAAATTGATATTTTATTTTAGGTGGAAAATAGTAATAGAGAAGTATGGGTAGAATATATTGTAATTATATAGCAACACTAGATCCTAGTAAATCTAAGAGTAGTATGAAGTGGAAATCTAGTTCATCAATAGAGATTTCATAGACATTTGTTAGACACCTAGTAATATCCTCTCCAAATCATGTCAACTCAAATTAAGGGTACCAACATGTAATGAGTTGTATATATAGTCTCACTAAGAAAGTTTTGTAGTTGGTTGCCTATATTAAGCCTATAGTTTCTACATAGAATGAGCATAATTCCATAGATTCAGATGAGGTAAGAGGCTCTATTGATCTCATTTCTTATTCTTTGGAAATTTTGTATACTATGCCTCTTAATATGTAGATTGAAATCTAAGTGTAGGAGAATCCAACCTAGTTTATTTATTGTTGGAGTGATCCAGAAAATGTTCTTTTGGACAAATTTATAGCTTGCATTCTTTACTTGACTATTGAATGCTTTGTATATTTTTTTGCATGATGGTTAAACCACATACAGAGCAATTTTATCGAATCAACATGAAAAAAAATGCCTTGATGTCAATAGAGCGACTAATATTGATAGTGATCATGATGAACTAGAAAAGAATGTGCAGCATAATCATAGTTGTGCTAAAGTTAAGGTAATATAATAGTTGTCAGTTATTTGTCCCAATGTTTTATCATTATTCATGCTTAAAATGTTATTTTGGACAAAAAATTATAGGTTTTGCATTCTTTAAGTTGTAAGTTAATCTATCCCAATGTTTTTTCATTCTTCTTTTGGATAATAAATTATAGATTTTAAATTTTGTAAGTTGTAAGTTAATCTATCCCAATGTTTTGTCATTCTTCATACTTAAAATTTTCTTTTGGACAAAAAATTATAGCTTTTACATTATTTACTTGACTTATATTAATTTTTTCATGATGATTTAGCCACATGCAGAGCAATTATATGAAATTAGAATGAAAAGAAAAAGGCCCTATCAATAAAGCTCTTTGTAAAGATGCATAACTTTATGTCAATGTTGATAGTGATTATGCTCAATTCAATGAGCATGTGCATGATATTCATAGTAGTGGTGGTGGTGAACTCAATGTGAGTACTATGAAACCACATGGAATTAAGTACTATTCAAGTAAGTAATGGTTGATTTATTATGTAAATAAGGGTAATCATTACTTATGTGATAGAAGCTAGAGAGAATAGTAGTGAAGTGTAATTATCCAGTATACATTAATTATGGAAATAAGGGATAACATATGGCTTACATATGGAAGATTAGATATTAGTTGTAATAGAGTACATACATAGATTTTGGCAATGCATTAGTGCATTATGTCTAGGGATGCCATGGTCCTCAATTGGGTGAACTTCATTTCCAATCCATGTCTCTTTCTAGAGTAATCATATATTCTAGCACTATTGTAATCTTTCCCTCCATTTATTTGTACCTTACAATTGGTTAGTTTTTTTTTAAATTAAAAATTTGATACTTTATTATTCAAAAAAATAAAAAAAAGCACATATAAAAACTAATTTGTTCTAAGACATAATATATTACATGAAACTATCAAAAACAAAAGATAACACTTTTCTATTGATGTCAAAAACTGATTTTTCTAGGAGATAGCACTTTGAGAGAAGGAAAAGACAACTAGATGACAATAACACTAACCTTGAGAATCATAAAAAGTCTAGACTAGAGTTAATTAAAATGTTTTTACTCTTTTCAAACATTTTGACTAGAAGTACAATTACTATCACATGCCCTAGCTTCATTTTTAGTTCATCAAAGGATTTTATCTCCAACCACTTTAGTTGTTCCTACACAAATTAAGAATGTATTATAAAACATATTTTTGAGTAAAGGACTCTAGTCAAAAGCAAATCATAGGTGGAAGTAATTACCATAACCAAAATATAAGACCTTGTGTATATAGATTTAAAATGATGGGACAAATATAGTTAATACAAATATCAAACAAGTAATAAGGCTACTTATCATGAGAAAACATCCCCTATTAGCTTAGATAAGTTAAGGTCTTTTATGTAGGAATTTTCTTGGCTTTGTTTGTGAAAAACAAATTCAATTTTTTCCATAAAGAAGTTGAATCCTTACCTATTGAGGCATAAACTCATATGTTGGTATTTATGGCATTTTTAGGAATGGAATTTCATTTCAATCTTATTATTATATTGATATAACTGACCAAGCATGATGTTTTCTGTAAGATAAATCAGTGAATAAAAATGACTAAATATACTACCAATCAATGACAATTAATTATTACAATAACTAAATAAATGACTACCATGACTAAATAAATGACTAGTTAACAACAATCAATGACTAAATATACTACCAAATTGATCAATCAAAACAACTAATAAATGACTAAAAATGGTTTAGTCATAAATGATTAGCAATAAACTAATACTGGTCATGTGACCAAGCTTAGTCATTTATTATCATTTTTCTACTAGTGTAGTAACCAAATTTGGAGATGATTGGCATAATCAAATAGTTTTTGCATTATGGGATTATCACATAAGTATTCATACACTCACAAGAGCCACTTCTTATTCACTTGTTTATGGAATAAAAGTAGTTTTACCATTGGAATTAGAAATTCAATCTCTTTGTGTATCCCTTAAAGGTATCGTCACTAATGACTAGTATTTTGAAAAGCATCTACACCAGTTCAATAAGTTAGACCATACACACATTCAAGTAGCTAAACATCTCATAATCTACCATCAATGTATACAATGATCCTATATAAAATAAGTTCACACTAGAGAATTCAAAGTTCATGATCTCCTTCTCCAAGAAAATCTTCATAATGCCAATGCCAAAGAAGAAACCAAATGAAAATTCAAATCAAATTAGCTTGGTTCATACCTCATTACTAAAAATCTTATCCCTAAAATGTATCATCTAGCCTCTCTTGAAAGAAATAAACTCAAAAATCTAATGAATATTATGCATCTACGTAGATTCCATGTATAGTATTTTATTTCACACATTGTTTTGTACACATTTTACTTTCAACTTACTTATACATAATTTTTCAAACATTACTTGTACATAGTTTCTCAGGATTTCTTGTACATAGTCTCCTCATTATTGAATGTACATAGCTTATGTCAAAAATCCAAAAACATTCAAATAACTCAAAATTAAAAATAATACAAAATCCAAAAACCTTCAAATATTTCAAAATACAAAAACATTCAAATAACTCAAAATCCAAAAACAATACAAAATTTCAAAATCCAAAAGCTTTCAAATAATTTAAAAACCCAAAAATATTTCAATTGTATGCATTATCCATGCTTTATATTTCTAATACCATGCTAGACTTAAATTTTGATGTTCTATTCTATTATTTGTTGATTTATATACATTACCATTCTTCACTTGATCTTATTTGAGTGCGTGCATTGACATCTATATCCTTGATTGCTTCACTCTACCCATTAAGGGGGCATCCTACTTCTACATTTGGGACATACATCGATATATTTACCTAATGGGAACATATTCTACATAAATACACCATCTAAGTTATGTCATTCCTACACCACACACTCTAGTTATCATGTTGATATAAATTACTTACTAGCTTAGATAGACTACTCTATTGACACTCACTAGTATATAACACTTGTGTATTTCTTAGTATATACCTAGTCTTCTACTCTATGTCTTGCATATTTTCACTTATTTATTTGACTAGTTAGATGCAATTTTATTTCTAGTATTTACATGTTTTCCTTTCCTACTTTGTGTATCCAGATGTGATTGCATTTCTCAGATCCTATTTTGTCTCTTGTGTGTGCCTTAGGACATTTGCCAATGTCCTCTACTTATACTCTTCAATGTGCATGTGGCCCTTATGCCAACCTTGCTTATTTTCAATTATATGTGTATGTGGTATTTGAGCATGCCTTGTATGTTTTCCTTCTAGTTAGAGTGGCATGTGCCCATGTCCCTTATTTTATTGGCCCCTTGACCACTCTTTTAGGTCTTTTGATTATTTCTTTATATGCTTGTTTCTTGATTTCTTGTCAATTATTTTCAATGCCATGATCCACATCATGAATTATCTTGTTTTCTTAGATTCCATGATGGACATCATGCTCCATCCCTCCTTGAAAACTAACAACTAAAAACTAATATTTTCAATTTCAATTTATTATACTTCACATGCTATTACATTGTTATATCTATCTAGGCATACCCCTATTGATCTAACAATTTCCAATACAAAGTATGTTATATCTTGAGACATTTTTTCATTTATCATTGCTATATCATGTATTTCATAGCATAACACACTTGAAGGGCTCTTTTTATGAGGAAATTCATTATAGGGTCTTCATTCCTACCCTTAGAAGAGGGGCAAATAAATAGGGGTTTTGTCACAGAGATTAGATCTCCTACTAGTTGAAAAAATTAGTTTTTAGAACACTTAGAATAGTAATCAAAGGTCAAACCAGGTAGAACAGACTAAAAAAATAGTGATGATTATATAAAATTCATAAAATTAAATAAATAACAACAATTCCAAACATGGAAAACAATGATAGATAGCAGGGTGTCCTATTTTTGGTGCTCCTATCTAAAGAATAGAAAAACTAGATTTTCTAGAAATAGGCAGAAAGGTAGGTTCAAGTACAATTTTGTTAGATAAAAATGAATTCAAATTCAACAATTTTAATAAGTTTTTCTCAAAGAATCTATATATAGGGGCATCATGCACAAAATAATGGCTCTCACTTCTAGTTTTAGATTAGGTAGTTGGTATAACTTCTAGATCAAAATCCATGTTACAACACCAATGATTGGGGGCAATGTAAATAGCACATTGATCTTCTTTTCTTTTCAAGTTCAGTATATTACCTAGGTATTCTCAATAGTTGCATGCCTTATTCCATTTTTAGGTGGTTATCATCATTTTAGAGTAACTTTCATACAAGCCTAACTTCCACATTCCTAAGTGGCTTCTACATAAACCTAGTTTATAGTTTCAGAGTGGATTTCATACAAGCCTAATTTCCTCCTTTTAGATTAGCCAAGATTGGCCTAGTTTCCAATACACATTCAACTATCCATGACACATTGTTATATTTCAAAGCTTTCATGGGCTTTAGGATCTATCTCATACAACACACATTCATACTAGTATTTATTTATAGTTTCACTTAGTGGGCAATGATGGATCTAAAGGATTATCTAGCCTTTGTATTATTGAGCCACCAACTCAGAGGGATTGGACACATAGTTTAAGAATTTATTAACACACACATGACCACCTAGATTCACTTAGAGGGTGATGATGGAGCTCAAGGGCCAGCCTTTACATTCTTGAGCCATTCTTAGGTAATTAAGCACTCAAATCCATTTGTGATATTACTCTTGGTATAGAACATACCCATCACACATCCAACATCACTCGGCATCATAATAAGTTTTGTATCAGTCCATGCATTTGGTGAGGTGTATTCATTTCTTTCTCTTTCTCTCTCTTTTACCTATCTTTGTATGTTATTATTTTAGATATAGAATATCTAGTAAGAACTAATCTACTCTTTTTTTCTCTTGTAGATTTACAATTCATGACATGCTCTCTCTATACATACCCAACATAACACATCTTCATGAGCTTCACCCTTGTAGGTATGTTCAGGTATGCTTTCTACTTTTTTTATCCTATTATTTAACTTTCTATATCACTAGAATAAAGTGGGGGAAATTTAGTCATATAAATGTAAAAATTGGTAACTTGAGTGTGGCTTGTCAAACCCAACTCATAGGTCCCTCTTGCATGATCTAATGACCCTTCTAGATACCTTTTTACTTATTCTTAGTCATTTGTATACTTCTAAAGACTGATTTCATCTTAGCCAGGCTAAATTTCCCATGATAACTATATCCCCCTAAGTCCCAAGTTTTTAGGATAAGTGCATTGGGGTTGGACTATAGTATTGGACCCTATGGTGTCTCATTTTTAGTGCTCCTATCCAATCACATTTTGATCCCAAATGATCATTTCCTTCTTATTCCTCTTTTTGATTATATCAGCCTAACATGAGTACATTTAACTTATGACCAATATATCTCTATAAAATCCCATTCAAATTTCATTTAGAAGGGATTGGAAAACATTCAAAAAGAAAACAAGAATACAAGAAAAGACACTAAGGCAAATTTCCCTATTTTCTACATACAACCATCCAATACAACTGCAAGCATATCTAAATCCTCACACCAAACCCTAACCACCTCAAGCATACCTAGTTTAGCTTTTTAATATCCACATAAAACTATTACATAAAATCACATCAAGTGGAAAAAAACATATTGCTTGATCCCTCTTCAAATTATTGGTATGTAGGCAACATACCCACACAAGGGCTATGGATACACGTTTAGTGCATCTTATACATACTAACCCCCCTATTTATCAAATTTTTATTCAATCATAATAAAGGTCTAAGGTTTAATATTAAATAAGATCTACAAGGATCTCTATCGATATACAAGATTCAAAATTTCATAGGCAAACTCACACGAGAATGTTAGACAAAACCCAAAAAACTTAGATCTTTGTGACCAATTTAGATAATAGCAACAAGACCTAAACTATAATGTTAGACCCTAAAGTGTCTTTTTTTTGGCACTCATATCCTTTCATCAAATGAAATCTAGATCTAGATTCATGACACTCTCCTAGTCCTGCACAACCAGTATCAGCCTAGTTTTAAGCTAAGTTACATTTTCCCTCTTCCATTACTATTTTTAGAAAGCTACAAAAGTCAAAAAAATTATACAAGTTAGTAGTTAAATTATTGTAATATTATTTACTAATTTAGTCAACTCAGACTTTTAACTAAATTAATAATAGGACTCAATATTTATAAAATTATTAAATCATATTCATTTACATATTGATGTTATGTTTGTAAATTGTATTAGAATATCATGCACATGCTCCAACTAACACATTTTGTAAAGTTGCTTATTTAGAGGGAAGTTATTACGTTGATTTCATAGCTACCTTAAAAGAGGGGGCATTCATAATAGTTTTTCATAGAGATTAGGATACTACATTATTATTCATAAATACATTTTAGCACACAGGCTTAGTTTCAAATAATCAGACACAGGGTAGACACAGGAAAAAATAGAGACTCAAAAGTCAATTTAGATCACTCAAAAATTAGACCAAGCATACATTAGTACCTATATTTGGACACTAGAATCATAGGGCTCTATTTTTCATTACAGGGTGATATTATCTAATATACCTAGTTTTAGGATAGTCTATATTGACCATACCAATACATTAGGTATAATATAGGTTTACAAGATACAATCATAGGTTTGATAGTTATGTTCAAAGTTTTTTTAGATTCATTAATTTTATCTTAGATTCATAATAATAGATCAAATTTGGGGGCATTATGTGTAGCATTATCACTCCCACATTCAATTCAATCACATAGATTCATTTATTACATACTCAATTTAGAATAAGTATATATATATATATATATATATATATATATATATATATATATATATATACCAAATTGGGGGCATGTGCATGGCACATAGTTTCCATATACTCAGCTATGCACAAGTTGATCATATGGAATGGCAAACTCCATATTATTCTATAGTCATATAAAATGCAAAATTGGTAACTTGAGAATAGAGAATGACACCCAACTCTCAAGTCCCTCTTACTTTCTCTCATGATCCTCATAGGCTTATTTTCACTAATTCCCAATCATCCATAGCCTTCCAGACTTGATCCCAGCTAATCCAAGACGCTTTTTTCATGACCAATCCATCCCCCTAGGTCCTTTAAGCCTATGATACCTACACTATATCACTAGTGCCACTCTTGTCCACTTTTGATGTTATTATCTAATCTCATTTTTAGCCCCAATGGTCAATTTATTTTGGTTCCCCATCCTCCTTATTTTGTGCCTAACACGAGCACATTCAACCCATGACCAATATATCCCTACAAAATCCCATTCAAATATCATTTGGAAAGGATTGGTAAATATCACAAAGTAAGAAATAATACAAGTAAGACTACCCAAGAATATTTCCCTATTCTCTACATACAACCATTCAATACTATTTCTAGCTTATTTGAATTCTTACACCAGTCCCTAATCATCTCAAGCACACATAATTTAGCATTTCCTTAAATTATCATATCATAATTTCACCAAGCACTTTCAAAGGGAGAACTACATATGGCTTGATCCCTCTTCAAAGTATTGGTATGTAGGCAACGTGTCCACACAAGGGGTGTGGATCCATGTCCAATGAATCTTACACACACTAAAATTCCATCTTGCCTAAAATTGTTCAAATCATAAGGGAAGATAGGGTTTTAATATAAAATTTTATCTATAGGGATTTCTATAGACTTCCAACTATCAAAACCTTAGAGACAAGGTCACACAAACATGCAGAACAAAACATAGAAAGCTCAAATCCTCAAGACAAAAGTGGTAGAGGTGGACTATAGAACTAGTACCACTCATATCTAGTTTTAGTGCTCATATCCAATCACAAAATGAATTTTATATCACATTTTGTGATAGTTCCCAGCCTTTCATAGTGAATTCCAACCATTATCTCAATTAGATCAACTAGTTTCCAGCTAAGTCTTATTTTCTTCTCTTTATTACTATTTTTGGAAAAGTTTGAATTGCAATATAATTTACACAAATAAGTAGATTAATTATTTCATAATTACTTATTGATTTAAATTACTCAAAATTTGAACTAAATTAGGAATAAAACCTTAATTATTCTCAAAAATTGTAAAATTAGTTGGTTAACCTGACTTACTTCATTTATGCACAAAAACCCTAGAAACTCTAGGGTAAAATTACTATAGATTTTTCCTATAAATTTTTGATTTTTTACTTGAATATTTAAATCAAAAATTCATTTAAAAATTTAAAATCTAATAGTAAATTTTAAAATAATTTTCTTTCAAAACCTTAGTTGCCAATACTAGGTCCTAGTATTTTTCCATTAATTTTACAATAATTTTTTAAATTTTCACTAGCATATTAAAATTAAAAAATCCATTCAAATTTCAAAATCTAATTGTAATTTCAAAAAAAAAAATCTCAAAACCCTAGTTACACATACTATGTCTTATTCAATCAAGCATTTTCCAATAATTTTCTAAATTTTTAGTTGCATATTTAAATAAAAAATCTAATTTTATTTTCAAAATTCTATAGTATTTTACAAAAAAATATTATTATCAAAACCCTAGGTGCATAAATTAGGTCTCATTAAATCACTAATTTTCCAATTAATTTCTGATTTTTTAACTTACATACTTAACTCAAAAATTCACTTACAAATTCAAAAATTCATAGTAAAATTGAAAAATATTATCTTTAAAACCCTAGTTGCATTTACTAGCTCTATTTGCTTCTTGAGGTATCCTTACATGTTTTTGAGCTTCATATCCTTTTTCCATAATTTTCAATTCACTATTTTTAGGACTTTGCATTTTCTATATTTAGTACTTTCCTTTTCTATCACTTTGCTTATTACAATTTTTTGTAAAAAATTCAAACATATTTCAAAAAAATTTCCTATGTTAATAATGGCCCAATACACTAGTGTTGATGAAACTGATAAAATGGAACTTCAAGAAATCTTAACTAAACATCATGATATGTAAGATGATATGCTTAAAATTCAAAAAGAGGAACAATAAAAAGTGAACAATGGTCAATCTTATCAAACCATAGATTAACCAGTTACAAATAACACTACAAAGGAAACTATGTGTCAACAACCCCTTATAGCATCCCAACCTTCTTCTATGCCACCAGTTATAGCTAGTACATCTTTGTCTCCTAATGTGGTATCCCTTGTGCAAGAGATAATATCTCTTCAATTCAAGGTGTTACATCTTGAGCAAGGTGCCTCTAGACCTAAACAGGCTTTGGATTTGTTTGCTTTATTACATGCACCATTAGCACATCATATTGCTTCTACACGCTTGCCACAAGGTTTTTTTCAACCCAAACTTACTTTTTATGATGGAAAGGGTAATCCAAAGACATATTTGAGAGCTTTTCATGCAGCATCCTTGTACTATATACCAAATGATTGGCTACTTACCAAGATCTTTCCATAGAGCCTAAAGGATTATGATTTACAATAGGTCTATAGTCTACCAAATTAGTTAGTCAGTGCATCCAATCCTTTAGTTGACATGTTCCTAGCTCATTTCAGCATTAAAATTGGTGACAAGGTTTCATACACCCAAGTTGCACAATAGAAACAAAGGTCAAATGAGCATCTCATAGATTATGTTCTTTGATATAAGACTATCTTGGCTAAGATGACTAGTCCCATGGCCGATCAAGAGTTACAATATCTCTTCAAGTAGAGTCTCTTACCATCTTTGCATGAATCAATTATTCTTAAAATATTCTCTTCCTTCACTAAAATATGTCACACACTAAAGGAAAGAGAATTAAAGTTAATTTCAATGGGTAAACTCAAGTACACAAGTATCTCAGAAACAACCAACAAGAGTAACAACAAAGTCTCATACAAGGTCAATATCAATGATAACAAGACTCAGAATCAATTGATAGTTAATATATAATTAGAGCCCCCTCATCATGTGGTTTCATTAGCACCTCCTTGATGTAAATTTACCAATCTACTAATTTCTCTAGCCAAAGTTTTATAGAAGTTATTGGAATGTAACATCATATCTCTCCCTCCTATTTGGTAAGTTAACCCAACAAAGCCTCTTTCATAGGGATATGATTAACATGTATTTTTCAAGTTACATAGGACACTAGGCTATATAATAAAAAGATGCATCAGTTGAGACACAAGATATAGGATTTAATAGATGGTAATCATATTGATCTTGGCACTTCAGTTGAGCCTTTTTGAGCAAAGCAAACATAAGATAAATCTTTGAAAATATTCTCAGATCTTTTTCTACAACATTCAAAATAGGAGACAAGGGAGACATCAGGTGTTCACCATGCATATCAACCTCCAGATACATATAGGGCACCTTCATTTGAGTCAAATCCTCTGAGCAACATGATAGCTATATATAATTCTAGAGTTTTAGCTAGACCTTCCATCTTATTAGAACTGGAGATCATTGAGGATGATTTATATTATCATCACTCTTTATCAGAGCTTACATTCATAATCATCTTATTCATAGTGTGCTTATCAATAATGGATCTAGTGTAAATATGTGCACTATGATATTATTATAGCATTTGGGATATTTAGAGTAAGATATTACTCTAACAGACATAGTTATCAATGGATTCAGTGGGCACATACAAAGTTCATTGGGTGAGATTATACTTCCTCTATAGGTGGGTCCAACACACATGGCCACACTATTCACAATTTTTACCAATGAAAGATTTTTTGATATGTTACTTGGTCGACTATGGATTCAAAAACTCTAAGAAAACCCTTCTATAATTCACATATGCATGAAATTCATTCATGATAATCAAGTTATTATAGTTGATGGAGTTCTATATGAGTTACCACTCCAAAATTTAGAACCATATACTATTCCATAGTCACCAATTTTAGCTTTTCCATCAATTTTAGTTTCTCTACCAGTTTCAACTTTGCCACCAGTTTCAGTTCTTCTTCTAGTACAAATTCAAACATAGTTAAGGCATCCATCACCAGCACAAAGGGTTCATATACCTCCATATCTTTAGGATTATAGATATATTATAGCTATAGTATTCATGCATCTACACATAGAGCACATGTTCAATTAACTTTTCTTACTACCAGATGGGTCCTTAAGAGCCCTATAGTTGCATCCACTTCTCAGAGTTACAAGGGGACCCCACAGTTGGTTTTTAATTCAAATATTATAGAATATTTACAACATATATAGCTTTTAGAGCCATATTCTAAATATTTTTATTGTGTTTCATGATCATGCATGATTCCTCTCCTTGATATAAGACACCATGATAAGGAGTCTCCCATGAGACTCATGAGTTAGTATCATCTCTTCTCAGCCTTACCTGTACATAGTTTTCTTTACTTGATTTCACATAATCTTCTTATGATTGATTGTACATAGCTCATAATCTAAAAATAAAAAATAAATATAACATATTAAACTTTAAATAACATTCAAATATGTCCAAACATGAAAAACATTGTGATTATATGCATCATTTATGCTTTACATTGCTACTATCATGTTAGACTTGCATTTGTTGTTTTATGCTATTATTTGTTGATTTATCTACATTACCATGCTTCACTTGATCTTTTTTGAGTGTGTGTAGTGACTTGTAGCTACTTTATTACTTCACTTTACTCATTGAGGGGATATCCTACTTCTACATTTGAGACACACATGAATATGCATACCCACTAGAGGCATATTCTACATGACTACACCATTCAGGTTATGTCATTCCTACACCACACACTCTAGTTATCATATTAATGTACATTATTTACTAGCTTACATAGACTAATCTATCAATATTTCACTAGTATTTGATACTTGTGTATTTCTTAGCATATACATAGTCTTGTACTAACATGTCTTGCATACTTTCACTCTTGCTTTGATTAGTTAGATATGATTGTATTTTTTTAGTCTTTACATGCTTTATCTTCTTACTTAGTGTAGCTTGATGTGATTGTACTTATATTTCTATCAATTCTTCTAAGTGTGTCTTAGGATTTTTTCTATTGTCCTTTGATTCTAATTATGTGTGTGCCTTAGGACATTTGATAATGTCCTTTTCCTGTAATCTTTTATTTTGATTATGGCTTTCACACTAACCTTATTTGTTTCAATTGTATATGTATGTGGCATTTGAACATGCCTTACATGCTTCTTTCTAATTTGAGTGACATGTGCCCATGTCCCTTGTTTTCTTGGACCCTTGGCCACCCTTGTATGTTTCTTTCTTCTTGCTTTATATGCTTATTACTTGATTTCTCTTCAATTATTTACAATGCCATGATCCAAATCATGCATTATCTTAATTCTTGGATGCCATGATGGATATCATGATCCATCCTTTCATGAAAGCTAACAAATAACCACTAACAACTAAAAACTAACACTTCCATTTCTAGTTTAGTAAATTACACATGCTATTATATTATTATATCTATCTAAGCATACCCCTGTTGATCTAACAATCTCTCAAAACAAACCATGTTATATCATTTAGTTATTTTGTCAATTATCATTGATATATCATGTATATTTTTATCATAACACACTTGCAAGGGTCTTTATTCTAAGGGTATTCATTATAGGGTCTCCCTTCTTACCCTCAGAAGAGGGGGAAACAAACAAGGGTTTTATCATAGAGATCAGATCTCCTACCAATCAAAAACTCTAGTTTCAAAAGACTCAAAATAGTAACCAAACATCAAACCAATTAGAATAGACCAAGCAAATAGTGAATAATTGAGAATAGTCATTAGATTTAGTGTGAGGTTATCGAGATAAAAGCTTCACCCAGATGCAAACATGGAGGTTGCTGAGTGTCACAGTCACTGACGTCGGTCAGTCGTGGATAGGTGGCAACCGACATTATTCAAGAGTCAGCCATTGTCAATCACCTCTAGTCAGATAGGGACCGATGTCGGTCGCTTGTGCGGTTCCAGAACTATTCATTTCATGAATAGTTAGTTTGTTGAACCAGTTGTTTACATGTAGAGACTAATTTTAGTCTTGGAGCTATGATTCTAATTATTGTAATTAGAAGTCTAATTATTGTTTGCATGGGATCTATATAATAGACTCATGGGGCTGTATTGTATAGTGTGCTAGATAGAGAGAGCAAGGTTAGTGTTAGGGTGTGGAGCTAAAAGCTTCACCTGTTTGCAGACAAAGGAAGGATGATGAAGAACCAGAGCCACCGACGTCGGCAGTATGACCGACGTCGGCTAGTTGCAGTGGAGAAGGAGACCGACGACGACAGGTAGTCAGCTGACATCGGCAGCACTAGACACATAGGGACCGACGTCAGTCGCCTGTGGCGGTCCAGAACTATTGTTTACAGACAGTTAGTTAAGTGAGCGCATTGTTTGCATGTCAAGGGACTAATTTAAGTCACGGGCTACGTGTCTAATTATTGTAGTTAGATTTCTATTTTTTGTAAGCATGGGATCCTATTTAAAGACCCATTGGCATGTATTGTAATAAGAAGAACAAGCAAGAAGGCAAGTAAGAGCTTTGAAGCAAGCAAGGTCAAGGAGATCTACAGGTGTAAGGTCAAGGAGATCAGCTGAAGCATTCAAGGAGGGATAGCAACTCAGAGTGTAGAGTTGGTTTGTGTTGAGCAAGAGAGAGAGGGAAGAAGGTCTTGAGGTGTGGCAAGCCTTTGAGGTGGAGGAAGAAGTGGCATCTTCCTTATTTGTATTTTCTTCTAGTAATATTGAATACAAGAGTGTGTATTGTCTCTCAAATTCTTTGTTGTCTCAAGTTTCTAGTTACTTTATTATTTTGGTATAATTCCGTGTTTAATTGCATATAAGAAGTAATCAATTGTGCTCTAATTGGTATAGCTAGATCCCCTGACAAGTGGTATCAGAGCCTTGGTTGTAGGTTCTTAAGCTTGATACCAACAAGTGGTATCAGAGCTTTTGGTTGGGATACTAACAGATTGGTTTAGATCTGGTTAGTGTGTTTTGATTACAGGTTACTCACAAGGTTTCTGTTTGAGTGGGAGTTGAGCAATGGTAGAAGATAGTAAGCTACGAATGGACAAGTTTAATGGCAAGAACAACCAATTATGGAGGATGCAGATTGAGGACTATCTGTATCAAAAAGATTTGTACTTATCGTTGGGTGGGGTTGGTTGCAAACCTCAGAACATGAAAGATGAAGAATGGGAGGTTCTTGATCGGAAGACTCTGGGATCTGTAAGATTGAGTCTTGCATCATCTGTGATTTCTAGCTTATCACAGTGTAAGACAACGGTGGAGTTGATGGAATCTTTGGCAAATTTGTATGAAAAACCCTCAGCTTCAAATAAGGTATTTCTTATGAAGCGTTTATTTAATTTGCAAATGTTGGAAGGTGGATCTGTTCATAGCCATCTTAGTGATTTCCATGGTTTAGTAAACCAGTTAAGTTCAGTCAATATTGCATTTGATGATGAAATTAAAGCTCTCTTAATCTTGTGTTCATTACCTGAAAGCTGGGAAGGTTTGGTAATGGCAGTTTCTAATAATGTGTTTGCTTCAAAAGTCTTAAAAGTGGATGATGTTGTGAGTGTGATCTTGAATGAGGAGATACGTAGGAAAAGCACAGGTGAATCATCTGGAGATGCTTTGAGTGTTGAAGGTAGAGGAAGGCAAAGAGATAAGATAGAGCGTGGGAGATCAAGGTCGAAGATAGGTAGTAGATCCAAGTCCAGGTATGGCAGAATAACCTGCTGGAAATGTGGAAAGAGAGGGCACGTAAAGAGAGATTGCAGATCGGGTGAAGATCATCATGAAGGACATGGAGAAGAAGCAGATGTTGTGGATTACATTGCACAGGATGCTCTGGTATGTTCTTTGGATAAAGTAGAATCTTGGGTTTTAGATTCTGGTGCCTCTTTTCATGCATCCCCACATAGGGAATTTTTTCATGAGTATGTCCAGGGAGACTTTGGAGAAATTTGTGTAGGGGATGGTAGGCCTTGTCAGATTGTTGGCAAAGGGAAAGTGGAGCTGAAATTGCAGACAGGTGACACATGGGTGTTAAAGGAGGTCATGTATGTCCCAGTTCTTGAGCGGAATCTAATTTCTATAAGAAGTTTGGGTGATGAGGGTTGCACAGTAACTCTCACAGCGGACTCTTGGAAGGTTACCAAGGGTATACTTGTTGTAGCTAGAGGTAAGAAAGTAGGTACGTTTTATCTATCTACTTGTATTACTGATTCTCTTTCTGGGTTATCTACTTCAGCTGTAGATTCGAAGTTGTGGCTTAATAGGCTTGGTCACATGAATAAAAAAGAGATGCATGTTCTTGAGTCAAAGGGTATGCTTCCGGATTTGGAAGGCATGGATCATGATTTCTGTATGCAGAAGAAGAAGGTGATGTTTCTTGAGGAATCTGATGTTAGTGACAAGAACAGGAAAGCCTTGTTTTTCAAGGAGAAGGTGACGGACAGAGTTTAGCACAAGGTGCAGAGGAATTTTGAGCAGAGCAAGGGTGATTTGGACAAGGTTTTGATCCAAAAGGTGCTCGCAGGAAAAATTTAGGTCTCACTAGAAAAACACAGAGACTGACGTCGGCAGGAAGACCGACGTCGATGTCCAGACAGGGACCAACGTTGGCTATGTGCAGCCCGACATCGGTGACTCAGGGCAAAAATCAACCGACGTCAGCCAGGGGAAACCGACGTCGGCAAGGGGGAAGTCACAGGAAATCGACATCGGTCGGCTGCAGACTGAGATGTGACTGTCATCGGTCACTGAGACGAATTTGGGTGGACAGCAAGCTGTCATAGAGTCTCAAGCACCCATATGGAGGACCGAAGGTGTAAGTAAGTTCTTAAATTTGTCATTTCCCTTCTTTACACTACTTGTTGCTCACTGATGGTATAGAACCAGGAAGTTGTTAAAGAAGCAGAACAGGTAGAATCCAGAAACATTGGGAGCTTGGCATGGATGAGGAGTGTGAGTCCTTGGAGAACCAAATAGGTATTTGTTGGTAGTGGTGTCAACTGGAAGAAAGCACTGGATATAGGGATGGATTCCCATTTTAGAGAAGAGAGTGGATGGACACATGAGATAGAAGGCTATGGTATATGGTCTTGAGTAAGCTACAGAGCAATGGAGGTTTGACCATTGTATTTTATCTTTACCAGGTTGGATAATATTAGCTACATTATCCTGTTACTATATTGTGTTACTTGTTGCAGGGTTTCATATACAAGGAGTTTTCTGAGCTAAGGGTAGAGTTGGTTCAGAAGTATGTTATAAAGAATTTAGGAGCAGCAGAATTCTTTTGGCATAAGTGACAGGTATAGCATCACAGGTTTGCATGGTGGTTGGTCTTCATGAATGACGTTGAAGAGGGATACAAAGCCTAAAGGAACAAAATAGATGGTGTACAGGTACAGGTACAGGTTGCAGCTATTTATCTCCAAGTGGGAGATTGTTAGGGTGTGGAGCTAAAAGCTTCACCTATTTGCAGACAAAGGAAGGATGCTGAAGAACCAGAGCCACCGACATCGGCAGTATGACCGATGTTGGCTAGTTGCAGTGGAGAAGGAGACTGACGACGGCAGGTAGTCGGCCGACGTCGGTAGCACTAGACACACAGGGACCAATGTCGGTCGCCTGTGGCGGTCCAGAACTGTTGTTTACGGATAGTTAGTTAAGTGAACGCGTTGTTTGCATGTCAAGGGACTAATTTAAGTCACGGGCTGTGTGTCTAATTATTGTAGTTAGATTTCTATTTTTTGTAAGCATGGGATCCTATTTAAAGACCCATTGGCATGTATTGTAATAAGAAGAACAAGCAAGAAGGCAAGTAAGTGCTTTGAAGCAAGCAAGGTCAAGGAGATCTACAGGTGTAAGGTCAAGGAGATCAGCTAAAGCATTCAAGGAGGGATAGCAACTCAGAGTGTAGAGTTGGTTTGTGTTGAGCAAGAGAGAGAGGGAAGAAGGTCTTGAGGTGTGGCAAGCCTTTGAGGTGGAGGAAGAAGTGGCATCTTCCTTATTTGTATTTTATTCTAGTAATATTGAATACAAGAGTGTGTATTGTCTCTCAAATTCTTTGTTGTCTCAAGTTTCTAGTTACTTTATTATCCTGGTATAATTTCGTGTTTAATTGCATATAAGAAGTAATCAATTGTGCTCTAATTGGTAGAGCTAGATCCCCTAACAGTTAGCTCCTTTAGAGGGAAGAGATCAAGGATAGCTCCTCATAGTGCCACAGTGCCAAGTGTGTATGATCAGGTAGATCTATGGGAGAGCAAGATCTGGTAGAAGATCCATAGGGGTAAGAGTTGGGATAATCATAAGGACTTGGTGAGGCAAGGACAAGGGTTCTTACAAGTGTGTATGATCTCAGTCGGTAGGTGTGCAAGGCCAGGTTGATCTATGGTATAGCAAGATCAGGGGAGATCTACATGGTAAGTAAGATCAGTTGATCTACAAGTGTGTGTGTGTGTGTGTGCGAGGTCTAGGTTTATAGGTGTGTAGAACCAGGTTGATCTGTAGGTGGCAGTAGGATCATGGTGATCAGCAACACAATAGGTAGCAAGATTAGGTGAGATCTACTTGGATCACGGTGTGTACTCAGACCTTGAGTATGTGGAGTACTCAGTTGGACTGGTAGTGATTGTCACTTACTGGTGGTATTGGCAGTAGTGATACTGACTGGTTGGAGGTGAACAACAACTCTGTGTTTGAGTTGTGTGTTGGGACCGTAATTGATGAGAGTGAACTCTTGAAGGTGAATTACTATACACTTGGTGTGGGAATCCTGAAAGGTGTGGAAGAGTGTGTCATCTCTTCATTATAGTTCTTTTTTAGAAGAGTATTAATACAATTGGGTATTGTCTCTCATATTCTGTGTCATTTCTTGTTTCTAGTTACTTGTGCATTCTAGTTAAATTTCGTGTTTAGTTGCTTATACAAAGTTAATCATGTGTGATCTTATGAGATTTGGTAGATCCTAACAAGTGGTATCAGAGCCAAGTTCATCTGAGCTTGGTTCACTAACACCTTGGTTTCAGAGTGTGTTAAGTGGTTTTTTTATTATAGGTCACTCACAGGGGGTTTTGTTGGAGTGGGAGTATAGCAATGGCAGAAGAAAGTAAGCTGAGAATGAAAGAGAATAGCAAGAATAATCAATTACAGAGTTATGGAAAGAAAGGGCAGGTAAAGAAAGATTGCTAGTTGGTAGGAGATCATCATGAAGGAATTAAAGATGCAGATGTTGCAGGTATTGATGCATAGGTTGCTCTTGCATGTTCCTTGGATAAAGTGGAATCTTGTTTTTTAGATTATGTTTCCATTGTCCATGCAACCCCAGATTGGGTTGGTGAGCCTTGTCAAATTATTGGCAAAGATGAAGTGTGGCTGAAATTGCAGACATGCAACATATGGGTGTTGAATGGTGTCATGCAGGTCCCAGTCCTGAAGAGGAGTCTAATTTCAAGAAAGTTGGGTGATGAGAGATGCATAGTAACTCTCACAGTGGATGCACTTAAATTAGTAGGTGGTAAGAAAGTAAGTACTCTTTATCTATCTACTTATATTATTGATTCTCCTTTTATTGCAAAGACGTGGATTTGTAGGCTTGGTCACATGAGTAAGAAGGAGATGCATGTTCTTAAGAGGAAGACTGATGTCTTTAACAAACATAAAAACTAGAAAGCCTTGGTTTTCTTGGAGGAGATGATGGACAGAGATCAACAAAAGGAGCTGGATGATTTTGAGCAGAGCAAGGTTAGTTTGGACAAGGTTTTTTTATCCAAAGGGTGTTCGTAGGGAAAAGTCATCACTCATAGGAAAACACAGAAACTGACGTTAGTTAGAAAACTGACATCAGTGTTCAAATAGGAACTAACATCAGTCAGGTGTAGACCAAGGTCAGTGATGTAAGACACAGGTAGATGTTGGCATTGGTCAGGGAACCGATGTTGGCAGTCAGGTCAGTCGCATGGAACTGACGTCGATCAGGTGCAGACTGAGGGGTGACCAAGGTCAGTCACTGGAACAGATTTTTGGCAGACAGTAAGCTATCAAGGAGTCTAAAATGCCCATGTGGAGGACTGAAAGGGTAAGTAAGCCTCAAATTCATTATTCCTCTTCTTTATACTACTTGTTGCTCACTGATGGTCAAGGACCAGGAAGTTTTTTTAAAGAAGTAGAGTAGGTAGAATCTAGGAAATAGTGGGAGCATGACATGACTCAAGAATTTGATTCCTTAGATAAGAACCAAATGGTAGATTTGGTAGGGTTGCCAGTTGGGATGAAAACACTGAAAGATGAATGGATTCCAAGGTTAAAGAATAGAGTGAATGGATAGGTGAGATGGAAGGCCAGGTCATATGGTCTTGAGAAAGCTCTAGGATAGTGGTACAGGTTTGATAGGTGTATGACAACGCATGGCTTTAGTCAATGTCATTGTAACCATTGTGTTTACTTTACTAGGTTGGATGATGGTCACAACATTATCCTGTTACTGTATGTGGTTGATGTGTTTGTTGCAGGTTCACACATACCGGGTTTTTCTGAGCTAAGGGTAAAGATAGCTCAGATGTGTGCCAAGAAGGATTTAGGAGGAGTGAAATTCTTTGGCATGAGTATGTCTAGAGACATGGAAGATCACAGGTTGATTTTGTCTCCAGATGATTGTGTGATTAAGGTAGTGGTGAGGTTCAGGATGCAGGATGTAGAATTGGTTAGCACATCTATGGATGGACAATTCACAAAATGATGCCCCCAATCACATGATGAGGTTAAGTACATGCATACTGGACCTGAGGTTGCCCATGTAGTGGGAGTTTTCAACAAGTTTAGAGCCAATTTGAGAAAGAAGCACTGAAGTGCAGTTCAGTGGATTCTCAGGTATCTGAGAGGGACCAACAACAGGTTAACATGCTATGCAGGGTCAAGTTCTTTTCTACATGGGTTTGTAGATGCGGATGCGGTAGGTTACTTAGTTGATAGGAGGTGCACCACATGATTTTTGGTGGTTGGTCTTCAAGATTGAGCTTGAAGAGGGATACAAGCTAGGAAACAAAATTAGATGATGTATATGTATAGGTACAGGTGCAGTTGTTTATCTCCAAGTGGGAGATTGTTAGGTTGTGGAGCTAAAAGCTTCACCTGGATGCAAACATGGAGGTTGTTGAGTGTCATAGTCACTGACATTAGTTAGGCTAATTGACATCAGTCAGTGGTGGATAGGTAGCAACCAACATCAGTTAGGATTCAGCTGACATCGATCACCTCCAGACAGACAGGGACCGACGTCGGTCGCTTGTGTGGTTCTAGAATTATTTGTTTCATGAATAGTTAGTTTGTTGAACTGGTTGTTTGCATGTAGAGACTAATTTTAGTCTTGGAGCTTCGATTCTAATTATTTTAATTAGAAGTCTAATTATTGTTTACATGGGATCTATATAATAGACTCATGGGGTTTTATTGTATAGTGTGATAGATAGAGAGAGAAAGGTTAGATCCTTCAGAGGGAAGAGAGAAAGGATAGCTCCTCATAGTGCCATAGTTCCAAGTGTGCATGATCAGGTAAATTTGTGGGAGAGCAAGATTTGGTAGAAGATCCACAGGGGTGCTGGTTGGGAGAATCATAAAGACTTGGTGAGCCAAGGACAAGGGTTCTTCTAGGTGTGTATGATCTCATTCGGTAGGTGTGCAAGGCTAGGTTGATCTGTGATATAGCAAGATCAAGGGAGATCTACATGGTAAGTAAGATCAGTTGATCTACAGGTGTGTGTGTGTGTGTGTGTGTGTGTGAGGTCTAGGTTTGTAGGTGTGCAGAACTAGGTTGATCTGCAAGTGGCAACAAGATCATGGTGATCAGCAACACAACAGGTAGCAAGATCAAGTGAGATCTACTTGGAGTATGGTGTGTATTCAGACCTTGAGTACGTGGAGTACTCAGTTGGACTGGTAGTGATTGTCACTTACTGGTGGTATTGGCAGTAGTGATACTGACTGGTTGGAGGTGAACAAAAACTATGTGTTTGAGTTGTGTGTTGGGACCGTAATTGATGAGAGTGAACTCTTGAAGGTGAATTACTGTACACTTGGTGTGGGAAGCCTGAAAGGTGTGGAAGAGTGTGGCATCTCTTCATTGTAATTCTTTTCTAGAAGAGTATTGATATAATTGGGTATTGTCTCTCATATTTTGTGTTATTTCTTATTTCTAGTTACTTGTGCATTCTGGTTAAATTATGTGTTTAGTTTCTTATACAAAGGTAATCATGTGTGCCCTTATGAGAGCTGGTAGATCCTGACATTTAGCCTAGGATAATAGCATTGAGACCAGACTATAGTGCTAGTGCTACTACTATCCATTTTTGGTGCTTTTATCCAAATAGTATAAAAACTTGATTTTCTAGTAGTAGGTAGAAAAGTATGTTCATCTATAGTTTTGCACTATCATACTAGTTTATCAATAGTAATTTTTAGCACAAGTTTTCTTAGAAAATCTGTATATAGGGGGAATCATGCATGGCATGATTATCTCTCACTTCTAGTTTTAGATATGGTAGTTAGTATAACTTTTAGATCAGAATCCATGTGACTGACACTAGTAATTGGGGGTAATGTCTGAGACACATTTATTTTCTTTTCTTTCTAAGTTTAGCATTACCTAGGCATTCTCAACAATTTTGTGCCTTATACCATCTATAGGTGGTTGGCATCATTTTAGAGTGGCTTTCATACAAGCCTAACCTCCACTTTCTTAAGTTATAGATTTCTCGAGTGGCTTTCATATAAGCCTAATTCTCAATTTTGGAGTGGCTTTCATACAATCCTAATCTCCATCTTTCAGAGTGGCCAAGAGTGACCTAGTTTTCAACATGAATTTGGATATCCATGATAACATTTTTATATTAAATATAATTCATTGGAATCTCATATGACATACACTTTATACTAGTATTAGTTTATAGCTTCACTTCATGAGGCAATGATGGAGCCGAAGGACTAGCTAGCCTTTGATTCTTAAGCCACCTATTCAGAGGGATTATACACATAGTCCAAATATCAATAAACACATGCATGACCACCTAACTTCACTTATTGGGTGACAATGGAACCAAAATTCTAGTCTTTGCATTCTTGAGCCAGTTTCTAGGGAATTGATCACTCAGCTCCATTCATGATATTATTTTTTATACAACATCATCCAGCATTACTCAAAATCACAAGTTTTGTATTAGTCTATGTACTTGGTGAGGTGTATTCATTCATTTATCTTCCTTTCTCTCTTACCCATCTTTGGTATGTTATTATTTTAGATATAGAATATCTAGTAAGAACTGATCTACTTTTTTTTCTCTTATAGATTCACACTTCATAGTGTGCCCTTTCTATGTCCACCTAGCATCACACAACTTCATGAGCTTCACCCTTGTAGGTAAGTTTAGGTACATTTTATATTTTTCCTTTATCCTAGTATTTTACTTTGTTGCATCACTAGAATAAAGAGGGGAAAATTTAGTCATATAAAATGAAAAATTGGTAACTTGAGCATGGTGAATGACACCTAACCCTTAGGTCCCTCTTACTTTCTCTCATGACCCTCATAGGCTTATTTTCACTCATTCCTAGTTGTCCATAACCTTTTGGACTTTAACCTAGTTGAGACAAGACCCTCTTTTCATGACCAATCTATCCCCCTAAGTCATATAAGCCTAGGATAATAACACCATACCTAGACTATAACATTGGTACCACTCATATCGACTTTTAGTGTTGTTGTCCAAACTCATTTCTAGCCCTAATGGTCAATTTATTTAGGTTACCCATCCTTCTTATTGTCATTCTAACACAAGCACATTAAACCCATGACAAATATATCCTTATAAAATCCCATTTAAAAATCATTTGGAAAGGGTTATCAAATATCACAAAGAAAATAAGAATACAAGCAAGACTACTCAAGCATATCTCTCTATTCTCTACATATAACCATCCAATACTATTTCTAGCTTTTTTGAATCCTTACACCAGTCCTTAGTCATCTCAAGCACACCAAATTTAGCATTTATTTTAATTCTCATATCATAATTACACCAAGAAATTTCAAAAGGAGAACTATATATGGATTGATTCCTCTTAAAAGTACTGGTATGTAGGTAGCATGCCTATACAAGGGGTATGGATCCACATCTAGTAAATCTTACACACATTAACCCCCCCTCCCTCTCTTGCTTAAAATTGGTTAAAACATAATGGAAAATAGGGTTTGGAGAAAAAATATACTCTATCAGGAGTTCTATAGATTTCCAATTGCTAAAACTTTAGAGATAGGGTCACATAGACCTATTAAAAAAAACCCAAAAAGTTTAGATCCTCAGGAAAATAGTGATAGAGGTAGACTATAGCACTAGTGCCACTCCTATCTAGTTTAATTACTCCTATCTAATCACAAAATAAAGTTTAGATCTTAGTTTACAATAGTGTCCTAGCCTTGCATAGTGAATTCCAACCTCCATCTCAATTAGATCAACCAATTTCTAGTTAAGTCTTGTTTTCTTCCCTTTATTACTATTTTTGCAAAAGTTTGAATTAAAATCTAATTTTAAAAATTATTATATTAATTATTTCATAATTATTGACTAATTCACATGACTTACACTTTTAACTAAATTAGGAATGAAACACTAATTATTCCAAAAAATTGTTAAATCACATTCTCTATGTTGTATACAATTTATATCACATTTCATGTTGTCACCAGATTCATGCCTTACTCTATTTTTAGTGTTTGGAAATATTAAGTGGCCTAGAGTTTCCTAATATACCCAAGTGGCCATAAAGCTGACATACATAATTATATTTATTCAATTAAATACTTTAAGCACTTTGTGTAGTTTAGTTATGGATTCATGGCCTACTTGAGTTCTTGAGATAGTTACATGAGAGGGTTAGACACACTTATGATCTTATCCAAGTTATTCATAGATTAGGATCCATTAACCAAGGATGGGTAGTGATGGATTCAAAACTAGATTGAGTTCTTGAGCCACTCATATGAGGATTGAGCAAGCCATTAGCTTAGTCCAAGTTATTCAATTATATGATCACTATGTACACTCACACACACAATTTGTCACCAAGTTCATGTATTGATTTTTATACCCAATGAGGTTTATTCAATCCTTTCCTCTCTCTTTACAACTTTTACTTAGTTACATTATTTTAGCATAGTCTTTTGATTTTGATTATATCTTAAATAAGGAATAATTTTTACATGTTTCATTTCAGGAGATTATTTTGGATCATGTTCCACATACATAGACACAAATTCACATACTCAAACTTATCTACATGGGTTTCACTTCCAAGGTAAGTCTAGATACACTTCTTTTCCTTTATACTAGTCATTTTTCTTTGTTGCATAACTAGCATAAAGTGGGGTCAAATGTAATCACCTAAAAGTGGTAATTAGATGCTAAGAGTATCACTTGAGTTTCCCTATTCCTATCATATCTCTAGACATATCTTAGAGCCTTAGACACACTTTTATAGTCATTAAGTAGACCACAGTTAACTCCAATCAGTCAAAACATAGTCATAGAACTATCTTCCTATATCCTAACCTAACTTACTCAGTAGTCTTCCAAGTGGGTATTAACAACACATTTAGGACACTAAAACCACATGGAACTAGTGTCCCCAACTAGGTGCTATTGTCCTTAGCCCTATCTCTTCCCATAATATACTTTTTCAAATTTTTTCCCTCCTAAGGTCAGCCTAAGTGCATTTTATTATCCTCACAAGCTATAAAACTTTATAAATACAATTCTAATTAACTTTTATTCACTATATAGAAAATAGATGTAAAAATCACATTCAAACCAAAGATAAGTTGAGAAAAATTAAGGTATTTGATCCCTATTCTACCCTACTTATGTATAATACCATTTATAGTAGCCCTAAGCCCATTTTTTAAAGATTTCAAATCTCAATAACATTCAAGGCATCCAAGTCCAATCTCATTCTACCATTCACTTGCACTTACATCAAGCTTTAATACATCTTCAAAGTATTAGTATATATTCAGCTCTCTTCATGATGGGGTTTTGAGGATGTATAACTTATCCTAACAAATAACAAGAAATATTGATCATTCCATACTTGCAAGGAGGATTAGGGTTTTCACACTAAATCAAGTTTTCTAGGCACAACACAAAGCTCTAGGTTTTGTATGTGCATGAATAGGACCTAAAAATACAAGTGAAGGTGCTCCTAGAAAATAGGAATACTCTCATAAAGGGGACATTAGTGCCACATTAAGGAAAATACAAAATCATGGTGTCACTATCCATATAGATTTTTACTATCAAGTGAGTAAACAGACACCAAAATCTTATTAATGGCACTCATAAATATATAGAACTCAGTTTTCAAAACCCAGATCATCTGCAATAGTCACTTTCCAAAAAATTATTTATTTATGTTTTTTTTTTTTTTTTTGAGAGTTAAATAAGGTAAAATTCCATGTCAAATTAGTGTTTAATTATTGTAATTTATTTAACTAATTTAGACATCTTATCCCTTTAATTTAAACACAGATTTTACATAAGTAAACCATAAAAGGTTAAATCACTCAGCATGTAAATAGGGTATGGAAAAATAAAACCTATAAAATGGCTCTTATATAATTATTAAATTTCCCTAAATAAAAAATGTTGTTGGGTAAGAGGCTTGCTTAACATTGAAACCCTATGAAATTATGTCTTAAGCATGAAAAGTGATTGATATTTGAATATGTTTTTTTTTTCTATGATAAAAAAATGTGTAAGAGGTCCATATGACTATTTTTCATTTAGAAATAGAGATGTAAAATGCACTAGGATATATTTTCAATAGAGGACAACACATTACATCTTTTTCCAAATGGTGTGCCTTTATCCTGATTGACTATATACAAGAATTTTTTATCAAGACAACGTCTTTTGTGTATGATTACTTTCTCATGTTGTATAAATATGTAATTTTTCACAATAAAATACCTTGTGAGAAAAATTGTGTATTGTAAAGGTAATGAAATATGCTATGTATTGAACATAAATATAGATGGCATATGAAAAGGTGTAACTCATCGACATACAAATATGCTTACAGGTCTTTATTTTTAAATATTGGTAAATATTTTTATTTTTTTATACTTTTTAGAATGTATTAATTTTTTTTGTTTTTTTTCCATATTTTGAAGGGAAATTTTTCATAAGTGAAACTTGAAAAATATTTGAAAATGGAAGGAGGGGGAGATTTGAGTAACCCTCAATAAGATGCTAAAGCAAATCATATCAAGGAAGAAGGCCAAAATAAATTCCCCCATTGTAGTTGTGTATATATCATAGATGTAAATCATGGCCATGTGACCTAACATAAAATTATATAGATGTGAGCATAAAAGTAAAAATGAGAGCTAAATCATGTATATATACGTAATAGTGAGAAAATAATTTCTATGAATGATTTGTATTGATATATTAGTAAGATAATTATCTTAGGTTGTTTAAATTGGATTAAAAAGAGACAAATTACCAAGTACCCCTAAATTTAAAAATAGAGTTAAAGGCTAGAATAAAAAATTGGTTGAGGTATAGAATAATAATAAAAAGTAAAGATCAAATAAGCTATGTAAAATTAGGTACTATGCAAGGAAGTTAATAAAGGTCATTGGAAAAAATAGGTTGTGGGGAATAGATGATAGAATGTATCCAACCAGTGATCTCATCAATACAATGCCCATAATTACATTCAATTCTTGGATAAGGAGAAACAAACTCTTGTGCAAGAGGATAAGTTCCAAGTGTAGAATCTTCTAAATCTAAAGAAGAACTATATGTTTTAAAGTAACTCTCTAAATCAATTCTCATATACCTATCAAAACTTGAATCCCCATGCATTAGAGGAGATGATGAAATAACTTGTACCTATGCATGAGCCTTATAGATAAAATGCAATGTTATATTGGATAAATACCTTATGTTATGTGCCACTTTATGCTTAGGATTATATATCTTTATTTTTTTGACAAAGGGATAATACTCATGTGTAATAATATTATACTCAATAATATATGAAGAAAACTACAATATATTCATGCTCATAACTAGGTGCAACAACTAATTTTAGAATATGTTTTTTTTTTAATTAAATCATCATCTTAAATAATTTTGTAAACTAATTCATTATTAATTTACTTAATAATTATGATAAACAACTATGTTGGAGTATGATTAAGTACCATTGGTTCTATAATATATTCATATTGAAATCCTAAAATTTTAAACACTTGATTATAATGGATAAACTTTATACATTTATGAGTTATTGAAGGAACTGCTCTGTTTTTTTATAACCAATGTCTCCTTAATAAAATATCAAAGACACGTGCTTGGTAACACTAATATAGGAGTGGGAAATTTAAGAGGTCCCATTTGTAAAGGTAGTATGATATGCCCAAGATTATCTTGTATATGACCATCAAATTCCTTTTTAAATGTATGTTGTATATCTTTCTCTTTATAACCAAAATAATGTAGAAGTGTTATGGTGCATAAATTTTCAGTTATTCCATTGTATATCATAACATTGTGGATTAGTTGTATGCCAAAATATTCTCTAATAAATAATTCATGTATGTCATAATCATCATCAACAATTTCATAATCATTGAATGTAATAATTTGGTGTGATGCTAGCTTGCTTGTAATTATACCAATTATTATATCAAGTGTATGTGCTTATGAATATGAAGGAGGATGAGCATTATATGCATAATTTAATCTATTAAAAAAAAATATCTTGCACTTCATGATTTGAAAAATTCTCTTTATACATTTTCAACTCCGAATTATAATTTGCATGTGGCTTAGCCTCTTCATTAGGTGTACCAATGTCACTAATACCCGTATCAATGAGTTCTTAAATTTTATGCTTTAGATTCATACATCTATTAGTGGAATTCCAAACATGTATATGATAATCACAAAATGCATATACATCAAGGATTCTATATTGAGGTATAGATATATCTATTAATAATGTTGGAGGAAGTGTAAAATATAACATTCAAGAAGCTTTTGTAATTACACATGAGGAGGTAAAGTTAGCCTTGATAAATAATTCCTTAGTGGAGCTTGTAGTTTAATCTTTTGTGGTGGTTATGATATAGATTTAACTATAATTTTATCCTCATTTTCACTCTCATTATTTTTTATATTATAATTAATCTTGCCTTGAAACTTTATACCTGAATTAGATGGATCATTAGAGATGTATTTGAGTTTATTCAATATACAAAGTGTTATCTCATGTTCCTTAACTTTATGGCATAGTCCATCAAAATATTTTTTCTTATAAAATATGATATACTCTTGAATAAGAGTAAGGAATCTTTGAGTAAAAATATATGGAAGCTCATTATAATCCATTTGATTTGTCATTTTGGCAAGCATAGTCTTGTATCTTAGAACATACTCACTGAGTACCTAATTTAGACCTTGTTTGAGCTTTGAAATTTGAACATATGACATATTTTCACCATTATTGATATAAAATTTTCCAAAAACTGATTGTCAATGGATTTAAATTTATAATTTATTTAATAGGAAGATAATGTATGCAAAGGGAAATGCAATTGATCTATAAATCAAACCTAGCTCAAATAAGACAAATCCTACTTACACTTTCAATTGTTGATACATTATATATTCAAGGTCATGACCAATATGTGTTGAGTATTGTCATTGATGTCAAAATTTCATCTTGTGAAGTTGATGTCGAAGGTGACTAGGCCTAGTTGGTAGTGTGTGATGTGACAAGTTACATTGAGAGATTGATGTGATGATATAAAGAGAAAGAGATAATTTTAATTCAAATAGTGTCTTACATTTTCATGAATATACAAGTTATTGATGTCAAATTACATAGTGTACACATCTAATTCCTAACACCATCTGTGTTGAAATTATCAATCTTACTCAAATTGCAATCAAATACACATTTTAGGCTAAAATCCATAAAACACCCTAAATGGTTAAGAATTTTCATTTACAAGTGCCAATTTAGGTCAAAGTATCCCTAAATAGGGAAATTCATCTTATGGTCCAATTAACTTTGATCAACTCATTTCGAGTCAAAATGTCAATTTTGCACCTAGGTGCTCTAGATTGCTCTTTTTTATCAAAATTCTTGTACATAACATGTACCTTTTTTATTTTGTTTTTAAAATATCCTAAATGGGAATACGGTTCTAATTCATCTAACATTGACTTCTAATTCTAATCTAGTCAAATTTTGAGCCAATAACAAGACATTTTAACCAATTTGATTAATTTGTGCACCAAGGGCCAAAATTTGCACCAAAGCTGACTAATCATGTTTTAGACTAATTAAACTAAATTAGGACCTTAAGTTAATATTACATGGAGCTTGTGGAATAAAACTTTATTATAAATTGATTTATGTTAACTATATCATCAAGTGACATCATCATATGGGGTGGCATTCATAAGCCATAAATGCATAAAATATCAAGATTATGGATCTCCAATGCCTCATTAATGACCATACATGCCTATTCAATTCCCCTTCTTCCAAAATAATTATGATATATATATATATATATATATATATATATATATATATATATTAGATAATTCAATTAATCCATGACCACACATCTCAATCTTGAGATGGATGGTCATGGTTAATCTTGACCAATCTCAAAAATCTATAAATAGAGAAACCATGAACATCATTTTTAAGCTTGATTTATGCAAAGTTATTATGATTAATTATATCCATAATCCTTTACATCTAATCATTTATTTTATATGTAAGCTTCATTAATAGGCTAGTTTAGTAATTCAAAATCATGAGTCTAAGTTTTACAAGGAGTTCTTGAGACATTAGAGGAGTTGGCCACCATTGTTGTTGAAGACAAGAACTCTTGATCAATGGAGAACATGGTTTTGAGATACATTGGTATGGTGAATCCATTTGGGAAGGTAATATGATGTTTCTTTCTTTTAATATTTTCATGATATCCTTAGTAATTCTCACATGAATAGATAGACTTAATTTAGTTTGTTCTTATGCACTTTTCCTTTGATTTATTAGACTAATACCTGACTAATCATGTTATGTAATCCTCTCTACATTTTGGCATGCCTAGTGCGACCATAACCCATAAATTTATTCATGAATCCTCTATAATTAACCTACTAACCATTGGCATGTAGGATCTTGGAGTATGAAAGAAAAGAAGGTAAAAATTTGAGTAAAAAAATTCCATTTTTATAAACCATAGTTTTGTTATCAAGACTATCAACTTAGCCTAACTCAACTCTAGCTCAACCTAACTCAGCTCTAGCTCATCCTAACTCAACTCTGGACCACCCCTATTCAGCTCTAGATTACCCTGAATTGGCTCTAGATCACTCTAACTTGACTCTATCTCATCCTAACTCAGCTTTAGCTTGGCCCAATTCAGCTCTAGCTCAGCCCAACTTGATTCTAGATCACCCTGACTAGGCTCTGGATTAGCCCAACTCAGCTCTGGCTCAACCCAACTCAAATATAGATCACCTTGACTCAACTATGGCTTGGCCCAACTCAGCTCTAACTCAGGCCAACTCAGCTCTAGATCACCCTGACTTGGCTCTAGCTCGACCCAACTTGACTCTGGCTCACCCTAAGTCAGCTCTAAATTACCCTAATTCAACTCTAGATCACCCTGACTCACCTCTAGCTCACCCCAACTCACCTCTGGCTCACACCAACTCACCTCTAGATTGCCCTGACTCACCTCTATATCACCTTGAATTGCCCCTATCTTACCTTGACTCACCTATCAACTCGATTATCAACTTGAGAGCTCAATTTTCAAAAGTCCTCTCATCCTCTAAAGTGATTCAAAATAGGTAGTCATAATCTTGTTTTTATAGGTTGAAAGGATGGTTTGGAAGTTAATTTGTTTGTTTTAACTAATCATACACTTAAATTTAGAGTTTTAAAAGGAACTTGGTTAAAATCATGTACACTTCAAATTTTGTGCCTAAAATGAATCTTTAGCATGTTAAGTCTTGAACACTTCAAACTTTACGTTTAAAATGAATGTAGGTGCTTATTGTTTCATTTAGTCTTTTTTTTAAATAATTTTCACATGTTTTTACAAATTAATACCAAGGGGTCAAAATAACACCACTCAATCTTTCAAATTGGTGCTTAAAAATGAACTCATCTTTCCAAGTTTTTGTGTTTAATAGTTATTTGAACTAGTTTTTGTTTGGAAAAGAGAGATGTTGCATGTAAGCTCTTCCACTTATCCCCTTTAGGGAACCCTTGGAATCAAAATTTCTCATCCTTATTAAAAAAAATCCTAGTCTAAGGCTTTGAAATAATGTCATCTAAAGCACTCCCCAAAAACTTGTAATAGTTTGGGTGATCTTGAAAATGACCCTAAAGTCTTTTTATTTTATGTTTTTTATTTTCATGCAAACTTGGCTTGTGAGGGGGACTTCATTACCTCCCACAAGTTCTTTAGGGAAGAAATGACCTAGGATTTCACCTCCCACCACTAACTTCATCCACTCCCACTAGAATCAGAGGTTTGATTGGTTAAACCACCTTCTAGTGATGGAGTTTCACATGGGATGTATCTGTACTTTGGACATCACACTACACTAAGCAAATAGTAGACTGTAGTGGTTGTAAAAAGGACTAGACCTTTTTTCAATAATCCAAGTGCCATATACACCCAATTACATGCTTTTATTTTGTGCTATGGTGTGAAATTCATTTTATAATTGATTCCCCTAGAAACATTCAAAAACTTGGTAGTTTAGTTGACCCCACTTTACCATACCTTGTCAATTAGACTTAAGATGATTGTTTTTTATCATTAGCTTACTTGGTCTTGATTTGTGTCTAAAACTACTTGTTAACTCAATGAACTTAACCAAAGCACTTTATCCTCAATTTTCTTGAGCAAGGGAGGCATTATGTTGTCCAATTGGAAAATTTGTGTTTTCTTTGTTTAAATTATTATCAAAAGATTTTATGTCATGTCATTCACTTTGGCGCAGTCATGCTACCCAATTGAGTCTATGCCTTTTACCCAATTTGTTTAAATTCCTTCATTTATAATTCATATTCAAAATTAAACCTTTCTAAGTTTTAAGGTTGGTGTGTTAAAATGGGTTCACCATTTTCACACCAAACTTGTTATAACTTGGGTTCAATTTTCCATTTGGATTGAGGGGCGTTTATTAGACTCCAAATCACATTATCATCTTGGTGGACTCAAATAATCTTGTGTATCACTCACACTTTGAGTCTTAGAACATATTTTATCCTACTAGAACCATGTGGAAACATTGTACCTCCCATTTGGCCCTAGTTTTGTACTTAGTGATTCATGCATATTTTTACATCTTGAGTTATTTAGTTTATTTTGTATTATTCATAATCTAGAGAGATTTCATCTAATTTTCTAGTGTTAACTCATCAACATTGAAACTAGATTTTATAGTATAGGTGTATCACAAAGATCTAGGCTTTGGTGTACTAGTTTTCACCTTGTATCTTTGAGTTACCTTGCCCTCTTCCAATCTATATGATTTCACCTTTTCCAAAAGTTGAGTAAATTTATGAACAAAATATTTTAATTGTGTGTGGTTCTAGGCCACCCTCCTTTATATTCTCTTTGGTACCTTAGTCATTTTTTTGAAGAAAACTATGCATACCTTATTTAAACATTTGTAAAACATTGATCTGAATCTAGTCAAACATAGAGAACAACTCTTTTTTAGACATGACTCAAAGGTTCACTCATAATGGGGCCTCTTATGGCCTTAGCTATGAGGATGATAAATTTTATGATGGTTAAGACAACCCCATTGCTTTTTATGAGATCCCCATAATATTAGGATCTAAAAATTATTATAATGAATATCAACCCCAAGAATATCAAGATGAAGCACTTCTTAGTTTAAAATAATTAGGTGCTAGACTACCTTCAGACTTTCCTACAAAAAAATTGCATACCTTAGTTATAGAAGGAGAACAATGATGTCAAGAGCAAACTTTCATAAATAGGCATACCTTCTTCTAACAAAGGAAAATAAATACAAACAAAGTCAAAACCCAAAAATCTAGATCTTATAGCTAAGATCAAGATAATAAGTCAATGATATGCAGATCAAATTGTCACACACTTAATTGACTCATTAGTTACCACTTCAATTCACAATGATGTTTTGAAAGAATATGGAAATGTGACCAAAAGTATGAAACAAACATTTTATTAAAAAATAACCATAGTGTATCAAGGTAACCTAAACAAACAATAAAAGTCACAAGAGATATTACAAAATGTTCCATTTACACAGAGCATACATTCTTCAATCATCAAGAACCTATTGTTACTTTTCAAAATCAAAGACCTAAACATTCAGTTCAAATTGAGGAAATCCCTCAAGATAATTTAGCTAGTTTGTTCTAACCAACACAAAAATTTGTAAACAAACACAAAAATTCCCAAAATCAATAAAGTACTAAACAATCCAATTTAGGGAATGTTTTACAATCCAAAAATCAACAGCCTATTTTATCGGCTCAAGGAGTGAATCAAAACCAAGGAACATATCAAAAGGTTTACATTTCCTATAAATCCACACAAAACTAGGGGCATATTCCACCCCAACAACAACAAAACCAAGGGAACATTCCACCCCAAAAACAAAAAAACTAAGAGAACATTATACCCCAAAAACAACAAAACTAGGGGCACATTCCACCCCAACAACAACAAAACTAGGGGCACATTCTACCCCAATAGCAATAAAACCAGGGGCATATTCCACCCCAATAGCATCTTATCCAATCCAAAAATACACCATACATGTAAGAGTGGAGTTATATGAAGGAAATCATTTAGAGATTGGAGATGAATAATAGATTTAAAAAGTACAAATCCGTTGAGATATGTCCATATCCATTTTATTTATCTATTTTTCAAAACCCCTTTCCACCTCATTTTGAGGCACCCAAATTTGACAAGTACAAAGAAAAGGGAGATCCACATGAGTACATATAGGCATTTTTTATCTTATGTCAAGAGGTTGCTTATAGTAGTGAGTACTTACTTTGACTATTTTTGTGGAGTTTAACAAGACAAGCTTTGGATTGGCTACTTAAACTACCCAAGGGATCGGTTATAGATTAGAATGACTTATTAGAAAATTTTATTAACCATTTCTCATATAACATAGAACATTAATTGACCATTGTTGACTTGTACAAAGCCAAATAGTGTGATGGTGAAAGTTTTGTTGCATATCTACAAAGGTGGAGAGTATTGGCAAGTTGTTTTCAACATAACTTGCCAGATAAATAGTTGGTTGATATATTTGCACAAACTTGCATTCTAAAGTCATGAATAATCTATGGTTAGCTTTTGCTAATTAATTTGAATAAATTATTGATAAAGGAGTAAATATTGTGACATCTCATATTGCTAAAGGACTTCTCAAGATTTTTGCATAGGGTCAGACATTTAAATAGACTCAATCACTGATTCAAATAATTACATAGGATAAGCCTAAGGGATTTAAAAAAAATAAGAACATGGTTGGAAATGGGATAACTAAAACAAGGCACATATAAATGGTGTAGGCTATGCATCCCCTAAATGTACAATTAACTCCCCCAAATCCACCACCTAATTTTCAAAGATAACCTCCATGAATGAAATTTCATAACAATTTTAGGGTCTTTAGCAAGTTACGAGAATCAGTTGAAATAGTGCTACAAAATCTTGTCATGGATAATTTGATTTTATGGCCAGTATCAAGGTATTTTCCTCAAGATCAACTGAAACTATATTGGTATAAGGAGAATGAATGGTGCAACTTCCATCATGTTGTTGGTCACGGTGTGTATCATTGTGTCCAATTATGACACATTATTGAAGACTTTATTGAAAGTGGTGAATTGAAAATTAATTTGGCCCCTAATCAAGACATAAATCAAGATATGGGAATCTAAAAAGACATCTTTCTTCATAATAAATAATCAAAATCAAGGTTAGAATCAAGGATAAAGGTAGAATTAATACCAACATCAGGGTCAGAATCATAATGAGCAGAATAGGGATCATAATGCCCATGTTAATAATGCGGCTTATAAAAACATACCCTAAAACTATAACACTACTATGGGGAACATTTTTGCTTCCCAGATTGCCACTATTACTATAAAACCATGTGGACAATCTCGTGTTCCTCATAGTATGGGACCCATCGTTATAGGGTCAACACCATCTCCTCTAGTAATACCACATCGATCCTACATAATCATGTTGTGACTCTATTTGCACAGGTTACTAATATTGAAAAATAGTACCCTTCATCTAATTATAAATGCTCCAAATCAACTCAAAATTATAGTAATATAGCTAGACACCCATGAGTCACCATCTAAGGCCCTTCACCTTCCTCTTCTAATTCTAATGACTCCTTACCACCTCTAGGTTGTGCAATTACAACTAGATGCTCACGAGTCACCATCTAGGGCCCTTTGCCCACTTCTTCCATGAAATCCAATGAAAACATTGTGCTAATAGTTCCAAAGTTGAATACTATGCCAACAAAGACTAAACTAGCTCAATCCACAATCAAAAGGCCTTATAGTTTAGTGGACCAATTGAACAAAACCCATACATAGATTTCCATATTAAAACTCTTGCAAAAATCTAATGTCCATATAGCTATCATGAAATATATTTTGAAATAATATATTATGCTTAATGATATTAACCTTGATTAGTTCTAAAACCTAGTTGGACATTTGTATTCATTTCAACAAATCACATTTGATCAAAAAGACATGTCCACTCTTGGCCCAAACCATAATAACCCACTATACATTGAAATAATGATTATAAATCATAAGATCAAGTAGGTTCTTATAGATAATGGTTCAGGGCTAAACATCACATATTTCAAGTTGGTATGATGATAGGGCTACATGGATAAGGACATTCAACCAAAAACTATTACAATCAAGGCTTGTGACAATGCTGAGAGGGAGTCTTTAGGTATAATTTAGTTGTCAGTCATGGTTGGGTCTATTTATTATCACACATTATTAAATATTTTGGATATTGAACTTCATTATAACATACTTCTTGGTCATCCTTGGATCCATGAAGTACATGTAGTCCCATCTATTCTTCACTAGTGCCTTAAGTTTCCCCATGATGTAATCGAGGTTACTATTCCTGATGATCAGTAGCCATATCAATATTACAAACATCTTAAAGTTAAGTTTCATAACTATAACTATTTCCCAAGTTTTGAGTTCATTATAAAGAATAATAAAGCCATCATTTCCCATCCATCTCCATCTAATTATTTTGACCCTAATGATCTAGCTTCCACTTCGGCCGATCCATTTCTCATAGCTCTTGCAAAATAGGTTGTTATTAAAGATATGGGTATTTACACTACCTTTTAAAGGATGTTCTCTATATTGTAAAATTTCCTAAATCCCCTAAATCATTTAGAAATCCTAAACCATCCAAGACCCCTAATGGACCCAACTAGATTTGGTAGCCAAAGAAGAAACAACAAAAACCACCTATGGTTTTTATACCTAAAATTGTGCTAAAGAAAGATCGAGAGGATTTTATTAAGGGAGATTGGTTATATTCTAAAGGCCTTGATAATTGATTTTATAATCTAAATTATCCTATCCCTAACTAGATAATGGATCATTTTGACTATACAATGAAAGGCCTTGGTCCACAAGCACAAGGAATCTTAGATCCCTTATCAGCTAGAGTTATCAATTAGAATCATGATCTTAGATTTATGCCACTAGAGCATGACCTCATGACTTTTGATAATGACTCTTCTAAAGTGACTAGTGATGAGATCCCTAGCAGAGACATAGCATCTCATTATATACTTTTTGATGACCTTGTTGACTTAGATTTATTTGATTCTAATTCCATATTAAACATAATGCCTATTGGATCTTCCCATCCTGAAGCAAGAACTCATCCTAGTAGTGTTTCCTTTCCTAAAGTAGGACATTATATATTTACCATTGGAGCTTCCCATGTTGAAGTAAATGTTCATTGTTCCCTATTCCTTTTCCATCCTAAACTCATAAATTGGGACCAATAAAATTTAGTCATATGCCTTGATGAGATTCAAAATGAAGAATCAATTGCAAAATACATGGGCCTACGAGATGGATTGACTATTAGTGATCACAAATAGGGATTTGATTTTTAATTAGATCCTTTTGCCTAATTTGGAGAGTAGGCAAAATTTATTGGTCATAATAAATAATAAACATCAAGATCTTTAGGTGAAAACCTCTTTGAGGCACTCATTGATCAATGAAAAAGTAAAGAAAAAGATAAACCTTTGAGTAAAAACTTATTTTAAGTGATCCTAGGTAGGAAAGTTTCCTCATCCCTTCAAGACATAAAATTTCCATCTAGCCCAAGTTCCATAGCTAGTATAAGCATTTCTTCATAATAACATCAAATGTTTGAGTGTCTTGATCTTGAGTTTCTAGAGGTTTTTACTACTTAGCCTTTACCTGAGATGGTAGATTTTGATTCTTCATACTATCTAGATCTTTGGGAGGAAAAACAAGAAGATATGGTAGAAGAAGATGATAATGACCATACCTTGCCTACAATTCTAGAAGATAGATACACACTTCTTGTGGAAAACATGACAAAATTGAACTTGGGAACCTATGAGGATCCCAAAAAAATTTATTCTTGGAACTTCACTTACTGAAGCAGAATGTGAGCATATTATATCCATTCTTAAGGATTATATAAACATATTTTCATGGGCATACTCTGACATGCCATGCTTGGACCTTGATTTGGTTGTGCATCACCTTTTTATCCATCTTGATGCCAAACTAGTCAAGTAGAAATTGAGAAAGATGCATCCACACATCACCCTATTGGTTAAGGCTGAACTAGAAAAGTTGTTAGGATCCAATTTTATTAGACCATTGGATTACTTTGAATGGGTTTCCAACATAGTTCTAGTAATTAAAAATACCTCAGGTATATATATGTGTACTAGTTTTCAAGATATCAATAAAACATGCCCTAAATATGATTTTCCTCTACCCAACATCAACATGATCATCGGATCAACTATCAAGTATGAGATGCTGTCCTTAACAGATGGATTTTCTAGTTACAATCAAATTAAGATAGCCCCTAAAGACTAGCACAAGATTGCATTCACCACTCCATGGGTGCCATTTTGTTACCAAGTCATGACATTTGGCTTAAATAATGATAGAGTAGTATACTAATGTGTAATGACTATCATCTACCATGACATGATGCATAACATTATAGATGACTATGTTGATGATATATTAGCAAAATCACAAAAATGATCTACACATCATGATGTTCTATGAAGAATATTTAGAGTCACCTCAAGGAAATTTCTAGGATTCATTGTGTCACAATGAGGGATTGAAGTTAACCCTACAAAACTTAATACTATTGTGGAAATGTGTCCACCAAATAATCTTAAATAATTACAAAGCTTGCAAGGAAATATCTAGTCTATACGCAAGTTCATTTCTCAATTGGTAGATAAGTGCCACCCATTTACTCTGTGATGTCCCTTACTTAGGGGCTCCTTTCTTCCGTCAAAAGATCTGATACCACTGTGATGTCCCTTACTTAGGGGATCCTTCTACCAAGCAAAAGCTCTGATACCACTGTGATGTCCCTTACTTAGGGGCTCCTTTTTCTAAGCAAAAGCTCTGATACCATTGTAATATCCCCTTCAAACAGGGAATATAGAAACACAAAATCTCTGTGCAAAGATACAATTTTGCAAACTAAATAGGAATAAACAATAAACCACAGTAAATCTATTAACTGCCCATCAAAGATATTATTAATTGTTTAGATGATTATAATAGATGTCTTTAGTCATGCATAAAAAGTAATATTCAAATACGATCTTAAAACCCTGATTAACTTCCAACAATCTGAAAAATACCCTGAATCTGTGGGTCTCAGCCTGCTGTGTCAAACACACAGTCGTCGGCATCGATCGATATACTACCGACATCGGTCTCTATCTGTCCTTCTCTACCGATGTCGGTCTTCAATCGGCCGATGTCGGTCACTGGGGATCTCTGTCTGCCGAGGTCGGTATCTACATGGACCTGTACGGACCTGTACGGACTTTGTACGGCCGCCAATAAAGCACAACCTGTCTGTTTTCAACCCCTGATCTGAAGATATATGGCCCTAATATAGAAGATCTCTATCTGTACAATTTATTGAATCAAAAACTAAATAAATAAATACCTGAAATATTGTGATAACTTCTGTGTGAATTTATCTCTCAAATCTGTAAACCTCTGTGATAACTTCTGTATGAAGCTATCTCTCAATTTGGCAATAGATCAGCCGATATTTCATAGCCTCTGAATTGCACACACTAAAGAGTTGACGTTATCCAATGTAGATGGAATCCTGGAACCCTTGGCTCAGTCTTCATAGAAGAATTCTTTCAATATTAAAATCCATAATCAATGCATAATCCCAACTCTCTCCCATGAGAAACCCTTATACCCTCCAAAGGTGTGCTTGCTAAAATTAGATCTCCTCAAATTAGAACTTGGGTTCCTTAAATTAGAATTCCTTAAATTAGAACTTGGGCTTCTTAAATTATAATTAGGGTCTTAAAATTAGACCAATTAATTAATATTTAATTAAAATAATAAAATATTAATAGGGTTCTAAAATTAGACCAAATAATTAATATTTGATTAAATCAATCAAATATTAATATCTCCCTCAATACATGTCAGATCCTTGAACCATCTAAAGCTGGTGAATCATGGAGTGATTCTGCACATGACCATACCAAAATAAAGGTGCTCCACTGCATGTCAAATATCCCTAAATAATAGGAGCTTAGGCTAAATGTGTTTGAAAGAGCCTGAATGAAAGCCAACTATAGGAATTCTGCTAATCGAAGCCAAGCCAATCTCCATCATGACCCTCTATCCATCCTATCAGCCTATGAAGGTCACATAATAGGCTAATCATCAAGTCTGTCAATGTCCATGAAAAAGGGGACATGACAATCCGCCCCTCCAGAAATTGCTTGTCCCCAAGCAATCTCGAAACAATGAACCACTCGATCCACCTGGATCCCATATGTAGTTATGCTCTGCACTATATTTAATCAATGTAAGTCCCTGCAATATCCTCTATAGTATAACCAATAGGAATCCACAATCAAACTGGTGAATGCAACTCAACCAATCTCTAAAAACACAACTGCCCTGGATGTGTCGATACCGCAGTCTGTGTAACTTGCTACTACCAATTCCATCTATAGAAGATGGTGCCAATCCATCCCATAATGGATGGTAAGAAACTAAATCTGATCCACACCTGCACAAAATCAAATCATCTAACTCTAGATCAAAATAAGAATAATGAGCATACCTCACCGTATAATGCCGGTAGGAACCCCCAAACTCCACTACTGGCTCACCATCACTAAACTGGGAATTAACAGATAGCTCCAATCTCTGACTCCGAGTGGCTGTAGGCTGGATAGGATCCTGTGTAATCCGCTCAACAAACCCCACATCAACATACCTGTAAGGTAGCATAGTATAAAGGGTCACTAAAATCTCCCCACCCAATCCGCTAATAGCACTAGTACCTCAGATGAGAACTCCTGTCACCTTATGTGAGTCCAGATGAACACCTGCACTATCTATAAAATACTCCATGAATGATTTAGTGCAGTAAAAATTATATGAGGTAGCATCAACATACTCCCCCACACACCATAAATGATCCCTCTGTAAAGGTGGCATAACCAACTATACCACACTGTCATCTGTGTGAGAAGAATCAATCTAGAGACTCGACTCCACTGGTATCTCAAACTCATCAGGACCAGGTACTCCCAAATCCTAAACATGTGTATCAGCCTCAACCACATGTTCCTTAGTAACAACTGCAGGAATGTACTCACCACCAACACTCAGTGTACTAACCTCTGAGTATACCTCCACACTCCAAATGCAAGCATCAAACTCATCCTCATCTAACTCTGAAGAAGTTGCTGCTGAAACTATCTCATCATCACAATCTCCATCTCCCACGTCCTCTGCAACTAACTGAGAGTCCAATTCCCCATGACTAAGCTCATCCACATGTCTCTTAGAATCTAAGTGAGCCACCTCCATTGCCTCCATGCCCTCCTTGATCTGTTGTAAGTCGTCACAAGAAGAACCTGCTATAACTCCTTTCTGTCTCCTTATGTTTTGAAGATGTTGTCTCGCATTAGCAGCCACTAATCTAGCCTCCTTGGCTTTTTGTGACCACATATCACATAAATTTTGGGTCCTTTCCATATCTGTCCAAGTTTGATGTACTTGATGTGAAGATGAAGGAGCAATATGATCATGCAAAGAATCCATACTCTTATTACCCATATCATTAGTATGCTCTATGCGGGTCTCCAATGTAGAAGTCTCAAGTGACACTTTTTGCAAAGATGATATAGACAACTCATTCCCCATGGCTGCCCTCATATCCTCTTGAGTCAAATCAACATGTCTAACAATTGGTGTAGGGCTACCCTCAACCCTTGTAGAGACCTCTTGTTTCTCATTTTTTATATTTTGTGATGTGGACCTTTTACGAATGGATGCCATATACCGTACTAATTTGTCTTCAAATGTAGGATCTGAAAGAATTTCATTCATCCTCCTCTGGGTTTTAACCAACTGGTTCAAACTTTGTTTCAGCTTCTCCATATCCTTGTCCCACTGTTTCTAAGTACTTGAAGACATCATGGATACTTCACTGATTCAACCCACCCAAACTACCCAATAGGATGGCAAGACATTAGCTCTGATACCACTGTGATGTCCCTTACTTAGGGGCTCCTTTCTTTTGTCAAAAGCTCTGATACCACTGTGATGTCCCTTACTTAGGGGCTCCTTCTACCAAGCAAAAGCTCTGATACCACTGTGATGTCCCTTACTTAGGGGCTCCTTTTTCTAAGCAAATGCTTTGATACCACTGTAATATCCCCTTCAAATAGGGAATATAGAAACACAAAAGCTCTATGCAAAGATACAATTTTGTAGAATAAATAGGAATAAACAATAAACCACAGTAAATCTATTAACTGCCCATCAAAGATCTTATTAATTGTTCAGATGATTACAATAGATGTCTTCAGTCATGCATAAAAAGGAATATTCAGATACAGTCTTAAAACCCTAATTAACTTCCAATAATCTGAAAAATACCCTGAATCTGTGCGTCTCGGCCTGCTGTGTCAAACACACAGTCACCGACGTCGGTCGATATACTGTCGACCACGGTCTCTGTCCGTCCTTCTCTGCCGATGTTGGTCTTCAGTCAGCCGATGTCAGTCACTGGGGATCTCTATCTACCGAGGTCGGTATCTGCATGGACCTGTACGGACCTATACGGACTTTGTACAGCCACCAATAAAGCACAACCTGTCTATTTTCAACCCCTGATCTGAAGATATATGGCCCTAATACAGAAGATCTCTATTTGTATAATTTATTGAATCAAAAAATAAATAAAGAAATACCTAAAATACTGTGATAACTTCTGTGTGAAGTTATCTCTCAAATCTATAAACCTCTGTGATAACTTCTGTATGAAGCTATCTCTCAATTTGGCAATAGATCAGCTGATATTTCACAGCCTCTGAATCACACACACTGAAGAGTTGACGTTCTCCAATGCAGATGGAATCCTGGAACCCTTGGCTCAATCTTCACAGAATAATTATTTCAATATCAAAATCCATAATCAATGCATAATCCCAACTCTCTCCCATGAGAAACCCTTATACCCTCCAAAGGTGTGCTTGCTAAAATTAGATCTCCTCAAATTAGAACTTGGGTTCCTTAAATTAGAATTCCTTAAATTAGAACTTGGGCTTCTTAAATTAGAATTAGGGTCTTAAAATTAGACCAATTAATTAATATTTAATTAAATTAATCAAATATTAATAGGGTTCTAAAATTAGACCAAATAATTAATATTTGATTAAATCAATCAAATATTAATATCTCCCTCAATACATGTCGGATCCTCGAACCATCTGAAGCTGGTGAATCAGGGAGTGATTCTTCACATGACCATACCAAAATAAAGGTGCTCTGCTGCATGTCAAATATCCCTAAATAATAGGAGCTCAGGCTAAATGTGTCTAAAAGAGCCTGAATGAAAGCCAACTATAGGAATTCTGCTAATCGAAGCCAAGCCAATCTCCATCATGACCCTCTATCCATCCTATCAGCCTACGAAGGTCGCATAATAGGCTAATCATCAAGTCTATCAATGTCCATGAAAAAGGGGACATGACATACTCATATTTTGAAGAAAGGGGTAACATTTCAATGGGATAAACATTATCAAATAGCATTTTCAAATCTTAAGACATATTTGACCAATCCACCAATCTATGACCACCAACATAGGGAAAGCCACTGCTTATTTATATATCAGCCACAAAACATGCACTAGGGGCACTTTTGGCCCAACATGATGATCATGGTAAGGAAAACACTATTTATTATTTAAGCCACACATTGGTGGCTTATGAACATAATTATATGCCTATTGAGAAGGTATTTTAGCTATTGTATTCACCACTCAAAAATTGTGACATTATATGCTAAATAATAGAACTATTGTCATCACCAAGGTGGATCCTCTCAAGTTCCTCTTATCTAAATTAACTCTTCAAAGATGCATGGCTAAATTATTTATGTTCTTAAGTGAGTTTTATATTGAGTACTAGAATCAAACATAGTTCCAATTATATCCATCTAACCTACAAGGCAACAGATAAGCTAAGGCATCAAAAAAACCATTGTAGCCATGTTAAAGAAGATTGTCAATCATGTTGGCCATAATTAGCACTTTCAACTCTTTCCTACCCTTTGGGCTTATAAAACCAATCATCAAACCCCAATTAGAGCCACTCCATACTCCCTTATTTTTGGCACTAAATCTATTATCCTGGTCAAGATTGAGATACCATCATTACAAATATCACTAAAACAAATTGAAGATGATGAAGACTATAGAGCCTCACATCTACAAGAACTAAAACTTCTTGATGGTAATTATTTGGCTACCTTAAAAAACTTGTAGCCTATCAGAAAAGATTTTGGAGAATCTATAAAAAATGCATTCTCCCTCAAGAGTTTGAGATTGGTCACTTGATTTTAAAATAGAACCAAAAGAACATGAATGTTAAACTCAAAATGAAAGCTAAGTTTTAGCCTAATTAGTTGGGACCCTATATTGTCATGGAAAACTATGGATCAGGGGCATATTGATTGGCTAAACCTCATGGTAAATAAATTTTAGAGCCCATGAACATCATACACCTTAAGAGGTTCCACACATGAATAGCTTTGAACCATTGTCTACAAGACCCCATACTTGGGGGCAACTTATGCTAAAATAATTTTATCCCATCATTTTATCCTACCCTAAACACATTTTATACTACCCTCACCTACTCTTAAAGTATGAAATTACTTGAATATTTACACAAAATGATTTTATATTGAATAGAATAAGAAAACATGAGATAGTACATAGTGATAATTGATAGAAGAATAGAATACTGGATAATATAGCAAAGCTACTTTGAGGGGCAACCTTCACAACCATGCAGTAATAGAATAATACTTCATGTGATGATTAAAGACTAACCACTACCTTCTATATATAGTCTACTTATCCAAGGTTATTCCATAGGCTTACCTACCTAAGAACATAGAGAAATGTAACAAGTAAATAAAAGAGGTGTGTAAGCCACAAGTCAGCCACACATATCCCTAGACACACAAATGGTTAAGGACATAAAAATACCTTTCCCTTCAAAACAACATTTTCCTCAACATTGTGGCAACTTTAGATGTTGCTGTACAAATGCTTCATCCTCCCAAGTGGCATCTTCACATGGTAGATTCCTCCATTTGATTAGGTATTCCATAATTTCTCTAAAATGCAGTTGTTTGGTGCACCATTGAAGGAGCACCTCAAGATCAAGAATAACTTTACCTTCCTCTTCTAATTATAATAATTCTATTTGAATGGTAACTTTGTGTCTAATGAATTTCTTCAAGTATGATATATGTAATATTGGATGTATCCGAGTGGATGAAGGAAAATCTAACTTATAAGCCACACTGCTAATTTTTTACAAGATCTAATAAGGCCCATAACACTTAGGGGACAACTTGTTATCCCTTTTTTTTTGCTTTAATGACATATATTTGTATGGTTTTAAGTGAACAAAGACCCAATCACCAATGTCAAAATTCCTCTTACTTTTATGTTTATCTGCTTGTTGCTTCATGTGATTCTGGGCCATATCTAAATTTTCACACAAACTTGAAAGGACCTCCTGTTGATGGTGAAAATTTTATTCAACTACATGAACCTTAGGATGGACCTTCAAGGTTGAAGTTATAGACAGAGGGTAGTATCCATATAGTGCCATAAAAGGAGACATTTTTTAAGAACTATGAATATAAGTATTATACCACCATTCAATAAGTGCCAACTAATGAACCCATTTATCCTATTTATCAAAAATAAAGCAATAGAGATATCCTTCTAGATATTTGTTGACTACCTTAGTTTGTCCATTAGATTGAGGATGATACGATGCACTATGAGCCAATTGAGTGCCTAAACATGTAAATAACTTAGTCTAAAAATTACTAGTAAAAATGGGATCTCTATCACTGATAATGATCTTAAGGGTCCCATATAGATTCTGAACTATATTGAAAAAAGCAAAAGCTACTGTACTAGCAACAAATGGTTGGGATAATGAACAAATATGAACATACTTATTGAGATGATCTAAAACAACCATGATAACATTTTGACCATTATATCTTGGTAACCCTATAATGAAATCGATAGAGACCTCATCCCAATGCTAGCTAGGGATAGATAAAGGTTGTAAAAGACCTAGAGTTTTGATAGTTTTGCTTTTATTTTTTTCACAAATCATACATTCATCCACATATTTCTGGGCATCCCCCTTGAGACCTTCCCAAAAAAACTATTACTTGATCCTGTGATAGGTTTTCAAAAACCCTGAATGACCCCCAATTGGAGTTGCATGAAGTTCTTGAAGGATGTTTTGTTTAAGAAGATAATTCTTACATAGGTATAATCTATTTTTGTACCATAATGCATTATCTTTCCATGTGAATTTTTCAAATCCATCTAAACCTTACTAAAGATTTTGAATCAAATCATGAACAATACTATCATGTTCCCATTCTGAGCATGCTTCCTCTAGCCAATCTACCTACAAAATGGTTATGGCATATAGCAATGCCTCAACTAATTCATCTTTTCTAGATAGTGCATCTACCACCACATTGTCCTTGCCTTTTTTGTAGACTATTTAAAAATCATATCCTAGCATCTTAGTTACCAATTTTTGTTGTTATTTAAATGACAACCTTTGTTATAAAAAATATTTAAGACTATCATGATCAATTTTTACCTGAAAGTGATGACCCATCAAATAAGGTCTCCATTGTTTGACTATATGCAAAATGCCCATCATTTCCTTCTCATAAATAGGCTTGTGATAATTTTTACAATTGAGTTGACGACTTTCAAATTCCAATGGTTTGCCTTTTTGCATGAGTACAACACCCATACCATACCTAGATACATCACATTCAACCATAAAAGTCTTATAAAAATAAGGAGTGGCCAATACTGAAGTAGTGCACATAGCCAATTTCAATTGTTCAAATGCTCAGGTAGCCACATTAGTCCACTGAAAGGAGTATTTATTTAACAAAGAGGTAAGTGGGGCTACAATACTACCATAATTTTTGACAAATCTATGATAATAACCAATCATTCCCAAAAATCCTTGAAGTTGCTTGAGTGTCTTAGGAATTGGCAGTCTGCCATTACTTGGATTTTTTTAGGATCCACTTTCACTCCTTCATAATACACCAAATGACCCAAATATTCAATCTCACCAGCCCCAAAAGTACATTTGAAAGGTTTGGCATACAATTGATTTTGCTCAAAATTAGAGAGTACCTGTTTCACATGTTACAAATGGTCTACCCAATTTTTACTATAAATGAGGATATCATCAAAGAATACCAAAACAAATATCCTCAAAAATAGATTAAAAATAGTAGTCATCAAACTTTGAAATGTAGATGGTGCATTTGTTAGGCCAAAAGGCATAACTAAAATCTCATAATGGCCCTCATGAGTCCTAAAAGTGGTTTTGGGTATGTCTTCATCATAGATCCTGATTTGATGATAACCAAAAGATATATCTAACTTGGTAAAATAAAAAGCACCATTCAATTCATCTAGAAAATCATCAATGACAAGAATTGGTAACTTATCTTTGATAGTGTACTTGTTGAGTTCTCTATAGTTAGGGCACATCCTCCAAGTGTCATATTCCTTTCTCACCATGACAAATGGTGATGAGTATTCACTTTGGCTATGGCAAATGATTCCTGCATCCAACATATCTTATATCATCTTTTCAATTTCACTTTTTTGGGTATAGAGATACCTATATGGCCCGATGTTGGGTGGTGTACTACCAAGAATAAGTGTCATAGCATGATCATGAATGCAGCTAGGTAGAAGTCATTTTGACATGTCTCCAAACACAATGGAATGAACATCAATTATTTGTTGTAGATCAAGAGGTGGAGATCATTGGGTTGGTTGTACTTCCATAGAAAACAAGTGAGCTATAAATCCCTCAGCACCCTTATGGAGAATATTTATTATTTGATGGGAGATAACAAGTTGGGGAGATTTAGCCTTTAATCCTCTTAGCTCAAATTTATTTTCTTCAAAATGAAAATGCATGAATAATTCTTGAAAAATCATCTTAATAGTGCCCAAAGTGGTGAGCCACTAGACTCCTAGAACAATATCAGCGCCACCCATCAGAATAGTAAACATAGGAGAATCCAATAAGTAGTCTCCCATGGCCAACTTAATACTTTGACATTTTCCTAAATAGCTGATAGTACCACCATCTACAATCATAACCTAAAATTTTAGAGCTAGATAAATGAAATAGTTTAAATGAGCTGCCAACTTATTGTGGATGAAGTTGTGTGTACTCCCAAAATCAATCAAGATAGTGACCTTCTACTTCTTAAGGAAACCCATCACCTTAAGATTTTGGGGAGTGCTAATAACTGATAGGGCATGGCATGAAATAATAGGTTGAGAGTCTTCAAATCCCTCCTCAAGAACTTTTGCATTTGCATCATGTAATCCTACATCATCTCCATCATCATTAGCACCTTCAATGTAAAATAGCTTCTTTTCAGCACAATGATGGTCTTTTCTCCATTTTCTATCATAACCATAACACAACCCTTTGGCTCACTTCTCAATTTTTCATTATGTTAATATGGTGGGATATGGAAATGATGGTGCTGAAAAGTTGTGATCATGACCAGTAGTGAAAGTTTTCTTTTTCACCATCTCTTTTTCTTCTATCATGCATGCCTTAAGGATAACTTTTAATATAGATGTTGGGCTAAACATTCAAACCTCGTATTGGATGCTATATTTGAGGCCACACAAAAATAGATATATCAAAAAAAATTTAGTGATACTTTCCACCCATAAAGAGAGATTTTGAAATTGATGAATATAATCCTTCACAAGTCCTATTTTCCATGGCTTGGCTAATTGTTTGAAATAGTTCTCAAAGATAGTATTTTAATAATGAGATGTCAACTCCTTATTAAAAATAGTCTATGTAATAGGAGCACTATTATTTTTCTTTTGAGTACATAACCAACAATACCAAATGAATTGCTTAGGTTCCATATAAAGGGATGCCACCATCACCCTCTAAGAACTAGGGGTTTGATGCAGCTTAAATAAACTCTCAATTTGGTTAATCCAAGTCAGAGGATCCTTACCATCAAACTTACGCATGTCTATTTTTGGCAACAATGGTTTCATACCAACATGGGCATTTTTGAGAGGAGGATTTAAACACTAAAGTGGAGGGTTGTTAGGCTAAAAGTAATATGTGAGGGTAGCTAATTACGTAGTGATATGCTATAGTTCATTGTGAACTCCATTAATCTCTTTATGCATCCTTGAAACATTAGCTTAGACTACAACAAAGTCATCATGCCTCATGATCTAAAACTCAAAATTTCTGGTTGATAAATATTTCAAGAACACAAAAATAACATAATAATAATGAATTCTCTAAGAAGAGATGTATTATTACTCATGATCACAATACAACTATATGCTTATCTCTGGAAAGAGATGTCTAATTTTCTATTTCAGGTTACATCTTCATTTATACCCATTCTTAAAGTATGGGGAGGATGTGGAATGTCACAAATCTCAAGGGATATTAAGTGGTTTGACTTTCATGCTTTAAAACAATACAAAATTTGAGGAATTACTATTTTTAGAAACTTACTATTTTTAGACCGAACTACTAAAATTGAAATTTGGGGAATTTTCATTGAGTTTTTGTGGGTTAAAATTCATCAATAGGATATCTATACCATCTCACAACATTCTCCTCATTCTTATCTTTCCAATGGTTCAAACAACGAGTCAATTGGAGCTAAGGTGCAAAAGTTATGGCTCCTAGAAGTTCCATCATCAATTGGGGTGGAAATGTCACCCATATTGTCACCTAAATTGCTACTTGGATCATTCATCCCTCCTTGAAAAGAAATGGTCTGAATTTCATCAATGTTCATCATTAGGCGTGGCATTTATTTCTTAATTTGATTCTCTATCAGCCACTCACCTTGGTGGCTAAGCTAGCCCCTTTTGACCACACGATAAAGAGAAATAGAGCATCCTCTTGTTATCTTCATTTAGGTGTCCACAATCTGATCCTCCTCCACTAGATCAAAACTCTATGGATCAAGATCATCAATATCTAGTTGTTCTGATATGATTGAAGTGTCCAATAGAGGTGGATGATATGGTTTGAGGAGCTTCACACTGAATATTGGATGCAAACCAAGGTAGGCTGGTAGGTTCAACTCAAAAGCATTTTCTCCAACTTTTTTGGTTATGGTGTAGGGACCATATCATAGAGGCCAAATTTTTCTATGTGGGCCTACAAGTCATTCCTTCTAAAGCTACAACCAAACCTTGTCACCCATATCATAATGGTGTGAAATCCTATGTTTGTCATGGTGTTACTAATACTTATTATTCATCTTTTCCAAGATGTCATGAACTTGTTGCTGGATGTGTTGCATTTGTTCAATGAACTTTGTTGCTTTTGCTACCTCAGATCTTCCATGAGGTGTGTATTCCATGGTGGAGAATGGAATGGCTAAATCAATTGGTGCCATGGGTTGGATCCCAAAGCATATTTGGAATGGACTATGCTTGGTCAAGTTGTGCAGGGCTTGATTGTATCCATGTTCTATAAAACGAAGCCCCTCATCCTATATGCATGGATTTTTGGAGTGATACATCCAAATCATGTGAACAATCAAGTGGTTCACCACCTATGTTTGACCATCATTCTATGGATGGAAGGCTATGGACTTCATCAACTTGGTATCCATCATCTTCCATAGAGTGGACCATAAGATGCTCAAGAACCTCCTATCTTGATCTGAGATAATGGACTTGGGGAGACCAAAATGAAGCCATACATGACTAAAATATAATTGACCAGTTTATTCAATAGATATATTTTTCTTACAAGTAATCATGATAGCCATTTTTGAAAAATTATCAACTAAATAAAAATATAGTCCATACCATGTTTTGAAGTAGGCAAACTTGAGAGAAAATCCATTGAGATAGATTCCCAAGGCCTAGTTGGTTCTGGAAATGGTGTGTACAATCCTTACTTCTTATTTTTTGGCTTGGATATCACACATGGGGTGAAATATTTGAGATATATTTCCACATACTTTCACATATGGGGCTAGTAGAAGTGTTTTTGAATAACTACCAATGTCTTTTCTATACCAAAGTGTTCATCTGTCCTACTGAAATGTGCTTCCCATATCATCTTTTGTTCCTCTACAGCTAGAACATAGATGTGCCCCATACGACAGAGGACATTATCTTGTAAATATAAATTAGAAGCGTGTTTACCTTTTTGAAGAACTTAATATGTATCAACAAAGGTAGGATATGCTTCATACATAGCACCCCAAGTGGCAGTCTCATGTCTACACAGGTCAAAAACTATTGTGAGTGTAGTAATTGGTGGGTAGCTTAGACAATCTGCAACTTTATTTGAGTTCCCCTTTTTGTGTTTGATTATTAGATGGAATTGCTAAAGATATATGGCCCACTTTTAGTGCCTCTCATTTCATAGTTTGTTGTGTCTAGATGAATTCCAATAGTCTATGGTTAGTGTGGATGACTGTCTCTTTCCCTAAGATGTAGTGTTTCCATTGTTTACAGGCTTGCATAATGGTATAGAGCTCTTATCATATGTCAGATATTTCTTAACTGTATCAGTGAAACTTTCACTATGATATGCAATAGGATGGCCATGTTTCATGATGATAGCTCCCATGGCATATTTAGATTCATATGTCATCAACTCAAAAGGTAGATGCAAATTTGGCAAGGTAAGAACAGGGGCTGAGCAAAGTCTATTCTTCAAATTCTCAAATGTTCTTTGTTGTATTTCACCCCACTAAAATGTAGCTTTAGCTCCTCCTTTAGTCACTTGGGTTATTAACCAAGCAACATGTGAAAATCCAAGAACAAACTTGTGATAGAAATTTTCAAAACCCAAGAAGCTATGAAGTTCTATGAGGGTCCTTAGTGTGGGTCATTCTTGAATAACCCAAATATTTTTTGGATCAACATGCACCCCTTCCTCATTAACAACGTACCTGAGGTACTAAATAATTTTCATCTCAAATGTGCATTTTTCAAGATTTGCATATAACTTGTGCTCTCGAAGAGTTTGAAGAACCTTATGAACATGTTGCAAATGTTCCTCCCATGTTATATTGTATATGAGTATGTCATCCAAGTAGACAACCATGAATGAGTTGGTGAAGGGTCATAGGATGTCATCCATCATCCTCATGAAGGTTGTAGGTGAGTTAGTTAAGCCAAAAGGCATAATCAACCATTCAAAGAGCCCCTCCTTAGATTTGAATGTAGTCTTCTAGACATTGGTGGGATCAATGGGAATTTGGTGATAGCTAGATTTGAGATCAATTTTGGTGAAGAAATTTGCACCACAGAGTTGGTCCAGTAGGTCATCAATCCTGGGGAGAGGGCAGTGATTCTTCATAGTGATTTTATTCAGGGCTTGAAAGTCAATGTAAAGCCTCCATGTTCCATCTTTCTTTGGTTCCAAGATAATTGGGATACCACAAGGTGAAGAGCTTGTCCTGATGTGACCCTTTTCAATCAATTCTTGAATATGTCTTTTTGTCTCATCATTCTCCAAAATTGATCTGTGATACATAGGACTGTTAGGCAAAGGTGATCCTAGGATCAAATTGATAGAATGTTTTACCTAGCAATGCAATGGAACTCATTTGGGTGACTTGAATAAGTCATCATATTCTCCTATGATTTTTCCTCTCTACTTTTGTTTTTGTTTTGATTGTGCAGTCAAGACTGCAACATCAGCCTTCTTGGATTTATGTTGTTTTACCACCATGAGAACAAATTGCATTATCTTCTCCACCAATCTCTTACATTACTTAGCACTGATCAAGGAGACAGATGTGGGAGGTGGTACCTTTGGTACCCTGTAGCATTGTGTTCCAAGAGTGAGGGTGATTCTTTAGGTTTGTGATTCATAGATGCCATGTCACTCATACATGAATGGCTGACCAAGGAGTACATCAAAAACATCTAGATTGATCACATCACATAAGACTTTATCTTGGAAAGGTTTTATTGCATATGAAATAAGATACTGATGGGTGACACGGAGGTCTCTCCCTAGGCTCAACCATCCAATACTATATGGCTTTGGATGAGGTTTCATGGATAGATTTAGACTTTTCACAACTTTAGTAGAGATTAAATTCTTTTGACTCCCACTATCAAGAATGAAATGCAGAGGCTTACCTATTACCCATAATTTAGAGTGAAATAATCTTTTCTTGTCATCTGGCCTTTCTTCATGGGTTTATGATGAAGAAATGATGGTGTCAAGCTCAACATCTATAATTTATTCTTCATCCTCTTCGACTATGGGTTGTGTATGAGATATAGTAGTAGATGTCAAGTATTGGGACTCAAAAAGTAGTGACTTGATGGCTCAACATTCTTATTTGGAGTGAGTTCTAGTTTTATGGTAATCACACCATTTTCTAGCCTTCCCCTTCTAGGGTTTCTTATCTTGAAACTCCTTTTGCTTCCAATTTTGGCCTCATGTTTGACCTTCCTTGTCACTTTTCCATTTTAAGGGCTAACTTTTCATATTCTTTTTGCCATGCTTCTGCTCAATCTTCACTACAAATTTGTATGACTCACCGAGGGTTTCCAAATTGAAGAGTTCCATTTCCCCCCACATGTACCATTGTAGTCCACCACGATATTTGAGAGTCTTATGTTTTTCACTTTCTTGGATGCCCAATCTTGTAGACAAAGAATGAAAAATGTTTATGTAATCTTAAACAGATTGGTCCCTACCTTATTAAAGTTGTTGTCACTGTATGTGCAGATCATCATATGCTCCAATAGGATAGTATTCTTCTTTCACCACTTCCATGAAATCATCCTAGGTAGGTCCCACCTCAAGTCAAATGTCATCTATATTGAACCTCTTTTTTACACTTCCCACCAATTTTTCATGGGCAATGATGCTTTCAAAAGAGTAAAAGTGATCTTTTCTCCATCAATGAATTTATTTATAGAAAAGTAGGAAGATAATTAATCTAACCAATTTTTGACTACATCATCATTGATTTTTCATTCAAATGTAGGAATATCAAAATTCACCTAAACCTTGAAGGGTGTTGGGGAACTAAAATGATGTTCCATGGATGAGAAGCCAAGAAGTGCAACTGAGGAGCCAGAATTTCCCATTGGGAGTTATTGAAGAATTTGGGAAAATTGTTGTAGCATCCATGCTTGTTGTCATTGGAGGGCTTCATTCACCATTTCCTTGAAAGTATCAGATGTCTCAGTGTCATCCACCATTTGAATTCATTTGGAGTGAATAGGTGGATAGTTTAGAAGCTCTATTTTTTTTCCACCCAAGCTTCTTATAGCTTGACCTCATCCTCAGGATCATACACTCTTAAGACAAACCACTTTGATACCATTGATAAAAACATAGAATTTCTAGTTGATAAATATTTCAAGAACACAGAAATAACATAGTAACAATGAATTCTCTGAGAAAAGATGTATTATTACTCGAGATCATAATACAACTATATGCTTATCTCTAGGAAGAGATGTCTGATTTTCCATTTCAGGTTGCATATTCATTTATACCCATTTTGAAGCAAGGGGAGGATGTGGAAGGTCACAAATATCAAGGGAGATTAAGTGGTTTGACTTGCACGCTTTAAAATAATATAGAATTCAAGGAATTATTATTTTTAGAAACTTACTATTTTTAGACTACACTACTAAAATTGAAATTTGGGGTACTTCCATTGGGTTTTCGAGGGTCAAGCTTCATTAAGAAAATATCCATGTAATCTCACAGTGTTATCCTCATTCTTAGCTTTCTAACAGTTCAAACAGTGAGTCAATTAGAGCTATAGTACAAAAGTTATGGCTCTCAGAAGTTTTGTCATCAATTGGGGTGGAACAGTCACCTAAATTGCTACCTAGATCACCTCAACAAGTTTTTTATGTCCTCTTGAAGCTGAGAAATCATTAGATCTGAATTTATAGATTTAATTTCATCATCAAAAGGAGTCTTAGGAGTTTTTGGTTCCCTTTTTCTTCCTTGATTTGAAGGACCTACCATAAATAAACCCTAAGAGGGTTTTGACCCCGCAAAAAAATGTACCAAGAAATGGTACCATTGTGATCACCTTGTCAAGATGAATCCAATGATTACCTTTCCGCATTAGACTAAAATTTTTGGTATCAAAAAAAGTGTACCAACAGAACACACCATTGTGATCGTCTCGTTGAGATGAATCCAATGACTACAAGTGTGCAAGGGGAAAAAAAGTTTTTTTTTAATATTTTTTTTCAAAAAACCATTTTGAGCAATATTGCACTAATAGAAAAAATTAATTATTCTTAGATTGCAAGTTATGTTTTTTTGCTTTCACTACTCCCAGAAGCCACACCTTTCCAGAAGCCACACCTTGCCATAGGAAACTTGCCCAAATCAAAGCTTTGATACCACTTGTAATTAAATTACTTAGATATTCACATAGAATGATTTTATATTACATAGAATAAGAAATATGAGAGATTACACAGTGATAATAGATAGTAGAATAGAATACTAGAAAATATAGAAAAGTCACTTTGAGGGGGAAACCTCCACAACAAAGCACTAATAGCAGAATACTTCACATGATTATTAAAGACTAACCACTACCTCCTATATATAGTCTACTTAGCCAAGGTTATTCCATAGGCCAACCTATCTAAGAACACAGAGAAATGTAACAAGTAAATAAAAGAGGTATGTAAGCCACAAGTTAGCCACACATATCCCTAGATGCACCAATGGTTAAGAGAATAACACTTCATGACTCCAAATAGTGATAGCTTTAAATCATTGGCACTTTGAACATATTTTTATCTTATCCTTGATAGTTATCTTTGAGGACCCTATTCTTTGGACCATTATCCTTGAGAATCATTTTATTTGTTATGTCGTGGGTATGTTTTAAGCTTGAACACTTTTTATCCCTTGACCAATTATGATCCTAATTATGTCTCATGAACATTATGATCATATTCATCACCAGTTCTACAAAGTAGTTTAGCCAAGATAGTATTTTTTAGCTTCTTCAACAAACAAGTGAGCAAGAGCATCTTTTCAGTTCTAGACCTTTGCTACACTGTTATAGATAGGTAAACATAGATACTTCTTTAGAGTTAATTCATGTTGCACACCATTTTATATTACATTTTCTACTCTTTGTTGTCTTACTAGGATCCTCAATCTCATCGATTTATGAGCATGGGTTGTTGTAGTTGACTTAGCTATTTTATTGGAACCTATACTCTTAGATGTGTATTTTCTTGACTAGATTGTCCCCTTTGTGAATATTTTATCCCAAAAACACCAAAAACATTATAAATAATTTGGAATTTCCAAAAACATCATAACATGATACACAAAATAACAAAAACATTGTCTCATGCTTTTGTATATTTTTACATTCCCATCCCACCATGTTATGCTCTTACCAATTTACAAGTAAAAAAACACTAGTTCATCTTGTCCCACACACTTACCATTTTTCAAGATCATTCTTTCTTATCCCATCAGCTTGTTGTTTGCAAAACCATTCTCATTTGTTTGTCATATCTTCCATTTCTTCTATAATATTAATCATGCTAGTATGATCATCATTTTTCTTCTATCTCATTTCCTGGGAGAACTACATTTGGCCTAAAGTTCATGTCAAAACATGTATCCATGGAACTATGTAGGCAACATCCACTTGTCTTATACATCTGGAGTCAGATCGACCAACCCCTTCCTTTTCTTCTCTTCCCCCATTTCTTCTATCATTGTTCCTCTTTAATTAGTGAAAAATTGTTGTGTCATTGTTTTTTGTTATATTATGGTGAAAATTAATGCCTCTACCACACGTGCATGAACATTTGTCTTTAAATCACACTAATTTGTATTTTGTTTGTGTGTTTATTTACATTTTATTGGCATTTTGTTGTGTTTTTCACCTCTCCTTTTATTTATTCTCCTTTTCTCTTTTTAGTAATTCTTGTCTCATCTTGGTCTTATGTTTCCCTGTATGTTTTTGCTTATCTCTTTTGTGTTTTAGAACATCTTGATGATTCACATGGATCTGGATTATTTATATCTTGATCCTATGCTATTAAGTTGTTCTTGGACCATTTTATTTATTTGATTGTTGTTATTTTCTTGTTATTCTATTTGTTTTTATTGATTTTTTTTTGTTTCAGAACATCTTGATGATTCACATGGATCTTGATTATTTATATCTTGATCCTATGTTGTTAAGTTGTTCTTGGACCATTTTATTTATTTTATTGTTGCTAGTGTCTTGTTATTCTATTCATTTTTTATTTTATCTTTTATGTTTTAGAACATCTTGATGATTCACATGGATCTTGATTATTTATATCTTGATCTTATGTTGTTAAGTTGTTCTTGGACTATTTTATTTATTTGATTATTGTTGGTGTCTTTTTGTTCTATTTCGTTTTGCTTCTCTTTTGTGTTAAATAATGTCTTAATGGATGACATGAATCTTGATTATTTATATCTTGGTCTCATGTTGTTAAGATGTTCTTGATTTTTGTTTTTAAACATTTTTGTTCCTATTTAATTCTTGATTGATCATATCTTGATTTCAAGTTGGGATCATTTATGTTTATCTTTTTTTGTGTCTTTTCTTTTTTGTTTAAATGTAAATAGTTGTAACTCTAGTTTTGGTCATTGTTTTAACATTATCCTTAGTTATAAGTATTCACATTTGAACTAGCTTAGTTCCATTAGAATGTTATGTCATTATAAGTCATTAATACTTATGATACCTAATTTATTTTTCTATAGCAATCACTTTGTGCTCAAGTTTCAATGTCTTAAATGTTAACACAGCTTTGATGAATGATTCTCAAGAACACTTTGCATAATCTAGGCTCATGATATAGAATTAGGCATCTAGGTAACATGCATTTTAGCACTCAAATCTATTCTTATATGTACATCTCTTTGTATACATTATGAGTCTAATTAATTATTGGTTATTTTTCATCATTCCTCATTCCATTCTCTCCCAAACTTGGGTGAACCACATTGACCTGAAGTTCATGTTGGAACATGAGTCCATAGAAATATGTAGGTAGTGTCCACCTATCTTATACATCTAGAGTTAGCTCAACCATCTCCATTCTTATTTTCATCTCTCTCATCACTTTGTGCATTCTCATATGTTGGGTTTTATATGGACTTCTAAGACATTACACCATCACATGTACATTTGTACTTTCTATCTTTAACCTATCTTTTGGGTTATATACTTGAGCTATTTTGTTTGTCAATTACCCATGTTAGGGAACACCATCTAAATAATGGCATAATCAGATCAGCTTTATAGGGGAAAACCATTATTTATTCTTTATCAATTATCATAATTCACCTTAATAGGGCAAAACTATTTTATCATGATCAAATTTGCTCTACTAGAGTACTTCTTATTATCTTCTCTTTGGAGACCCCATTCTAGTGGTGCTTCCCTTGTTAAATTATAATTTTATCTCTTTTCCTCTAATTCTAGGCTCTCCACACTAATGCCAATAATGGTAATATTCTAGTGTGTAACCTATCTAGAGATTGATTAATACCATAAGCATGAAGCATATACTCTCAAATTGGGTACATTTAAAGTGTGTCCCTTACATTTATGGATTGTATCTTTCCACTTCCCCCCATTTACTAGGGCCTATTGTACTTCTAATTATATTTTGATCATTGATGGTAATCATGTGTGAAAGAATTAGCTCATTTTGATGTGATCTATTCCATGGGTTAATCTCTCACTTTCTCTCTCTTTTTGAGATTCCATCATTCTCTTTCACCCTAGTATGTCCTCTCAAGGGGGCATCAAGGATCTATTTCAATTTCTTCTTGACAACTCTTTTCTTTGAAAATATGTTGCCTCATCTAAATGTCTCACTACACCTTCTCAAATAGGGGAAAAATATAGACATCCAATTCCTAACACCATCTATGTTGAAATTATAAATCTTACTTGAATTATACTCAAATGCACATTTTAGGATAAAATCCATAAAACACCATAAATGGTTTGAAATTATCATTTACATGTGCTGAGTTAGGTCAAATTATCTAAATGGGGCAATGCATTTTATGGGCCACCTAACTTTGATTAATTCATTTTGAGTCAAAATGCCAATTTTGCACTTGGGTGCTCTAGATTGCTCTTTTCTATCAAAATTCTTATATGGAATATGTACCTTTGTTATTTTGTGTTGACAACATCTTAAATGGGAATATAATTATAACCCATCTAATAGTGACTTCTAATTCAAATCTAGTCAAATTTTGAGCCATTAATAAGACATTTTGACCAATTTGATTAGTTTATGCACCAAGGGCCAAAATTTTCACCAAAGTTGACTAATCATGTTTTGGGCTAATTAAACTAAATTAGGGCCTTAAGTTAATTTTCCATGGAACTTGTAGAATAAATATTTATTGTAAATTGATTTCTATTAATTGCATCATTATGTGACATCATCATATGGGTTGGCATCCATAAACCATAAATGCATAAAATATCAAGATTATGGGTCTCTCATGCCTCATTAATGACCTTCCATGCCTATTCAATTCCCCTTATTCCAAAATAATTATGAGATATATTTATAGATTTTTATTATATAATTTAATTAGTCCATGACTAAACATCTCAATCTTGAGATGGATGGTCATGGTTAATCTTGAGCAATCTTAAAAATCTATAAATAGAGAGGCCATGAACATCATTTTTAAGCTTGATTTATGCAAAGTTATTATGTTGAATTGTCTCCACAATCTTTTAAATTTTATCATTGATTTTGTATGCAAGCTTCATTGATAGGCTAGTTTAGTGATTCCAAATCATGAGCCTAGGTTTTACAAGGATTTATTGAGACATTGGAGGATAAGGCCACCATTTTTGTTGAAGATATTAGCTCTTGATCAAGGGAGAACATGCTTTTGAGCTTTATTGGTATGGTTAATCCATTTGAGAAGGTAATATGATGTTGATTTCTTTCAATTATTTCATTTTATCCTTTATAATTCTCACATGAATATATAGGCTTAATTTGGTTTGTTCTTATGCATTATTTATTTGATTTATTGGACTAATTATTGACTAATCATGTTATGTAATCCTCTCTACACATAGGAAGCCTAGTCATAAGCCTAGTCATGCACAAAGAGGTATGTTCATGAAAATGAATGAACATATGAATGTTAAGGTTTTATGGAACTTTTTTAACATGTGTGTAAGGAATTGAAGCATTCATGAGAGTTTTAGAGTGAGCCTATAAGGGTAGGACCTTTAGTTTAAGTCTGCACCTAGACCAATTCTAGACCCTAACTAGCCTAATGTTGTATGAAGATAATATTTCAAGGAAATTATGCAAATGTGAGTATGTAAAAATTTAATATAAGTTGTTTTAGGCATATTCACAAAGTTTGAGGTTAAGACTTGAAATAAAAGTGCATGAATCACTATTTAAAGCCTTCTTAAGATCACAAAATGAGGTCTCAAACTTGAAAATAGCTTTCAAATGTTTGTTTGCATGTATAACCTTTACATGGGAATATTATATATTAATGATATATGGGGGAGGGTCATATCTAATAACTCTATGAATTATTTTTGGATTCAAGTGGTAGTTCTTTATGAACAATTGTTAACACCAAAACCTGTGTTAAACCTCTCTAAAACCCTAATAAGGACCTAATGTTAAAGATATTGTTCAAATAAGATAATAATGGATTTAAATTCCTAGAGAATATATTTAATCATGTATTAATCTCTCATAGATACCTCCAGGTGGTGGTGGTTAGTCAGATGAAAGAGAAAATACATAGATACAGGCTTATCTATCAAGAAGTTCTTATATCTCTAAAAAGTTATATTAGTCAAGAATATAAAATTGCTAGTATAAGGATTTATATAATCATTTTTAATGTCCATAATGATTTATGGATATGTTACATCATTTAATTTTTCTAATTTTATCATCCAAGTTAGCTAGTGATAGACAGACCTAATGGTGTGAATAGTGTAAAACCCAGGTAGAGATGAAGAGATAGATTTGAGGGTATAATCATTATATATTGGTGAAAAAAAATTAATTAAAAAGTTATTAATTAATTTTAATTGTTTTTATAATCTTTTGAGGTCAATATATGTAGTGAAAATGTTGCTCACAAAATGGCCTATCTGGATCATATTAAACTATGACATGTAAGGTCAAGAAATTGGTCTACAAGACAAATATTTGACATTAGACCATATGAAATTTATATTTTATAATTATATAAATATCTCATGAGATAATTTTTATTCATCATGAGTCATGAAAAGTGTCTTCATAGGTGTTGAAAGTCTAATTCATCATGACTAGTTTTTGAGGTGAATAGGCAGTTCTGAGTGAGCGAGTTATAAAGATGTTATTGAGCCTTTATCTCCTAATTTAAAGTGTTTCTATAAAAAAAATTGAACCTAAGTTCATGTATAATATGTATAAATATATAATTTTTCATATTTTATTATCTTAATGGTGTTTAAGCTTCTCTTTTACAAGATAAACTTTTGAGGTACATAGGCCTAATAGGGCAGTTTGTCCTAAAATAGATTTCATGGTATGAACTATGGATATAGGTATAATAATAATGTATGAGGTCATAATAATTAATTTAATAATTTATTTAATGGTTTTTAATTTTTTTTATAAAGCCATCTGGGGCTAAGAATATCAAGTCTTGGCATTAAGAGGACAAACCTAATGCAATTAGGTCTCTATAAGACCTAAAGGAGGAATAAGGCCTAATTGAGTTATGGAAGACAATTATGTTAAAATTATGATTAAAAAATGTTCATAGTATGTCCTAATACATATTTTATGACTAACCTTAGAGGTTGAATGTGTGTTCCAACAAAGTGGTGTGTGATCATTAAACTAGTATATATATAAAGTAGTTTTAGGCCTATTTTAAACGATGTAATATAAGTGAATAAAACCTTTCATGGTTGAGAAAAAATATGTCTTGAAATGATACCATAAAATAATATTATATTTTTGGTAAAAAAATTCATGACGTTTATGAGTTGGTGTTGAGTCACTTAGGGAGTTGGTGTTTCCTTGCAAGTAGGTGCTTGCTAAAGCCTAGTCAAGTGGATGCTTGACTTTATTCAGGTTAGTGATCCAATTTGATTTGGTGCTCAATATAATTTGATATATTTTTTTTATATTAATATATTCCATTTCATATATCATAGTGTTTTTTCTTCTTGTTGAGGTTTTCCCACTCTTATATGTTTTTTTTTGTGTTATGCTCATGTGCATGGTTCTTTATGAATTGCCATACATTGTATTGAATTCATGGTTCAAGAAATGTTGAATTATAATTGAAATAAAGTTTTTAAACACTAATTAACCCACCCCTCTCTTATTTAGTGTGCTTATAATAATTGGTATCAGATCTTGGTCCTTTGAATTAGGTTTAACAGTTTAAAGGATATCCTAGAAGCACAAGCATATATAGTCATCAAATACAAGGAGGTTTCTCAACCAATAAGGTTCCTCTCTTAAGTGGGACTAAATCTTAATTTTATATCATTACAATGAATACCTATCTAATTTCATTGGGCTATGACATATGGCAATTTTTTGTTGATGGATGCACTCCACCTTCTACACCACCAACTGATGCAGTAGGAAAAAAGGTAAGTGAGAACAACTCTAAGGTAATAAATGTCATTCTATGTGGTCTTTTAGAGGAAAAATTTGTAAAGCTCATTCATTTTGATATAACTAAAGGGATTTTGGAAAATTTCCAAACAATCTATGAAGGAGACACCAAAGTTAGTCCAATCCATTTGGATGGATAGTGGTTGATCAATCCATGTGATAGGGGATAATAGCAAGATAACATTAAATAATAATGGTATATGGATATTTAGATTTGGAGATAAAACTACTTCCAATATTTTTTGCAAGGGTATCTTGATTTTTGACAATGGGAAGACCAAGACATAGAATGTGTTATATGTGGAAGGATTGAAACATAACTTTCTTAGTATAAGACAAATTTGCAATCAAGGACACATACTAACCTTTCATGATAGAGGGTGTGATATAAGGAGAACTAAATTAGGAAGGCTAATTGCCAATGCTAAGAGGACTGAGAATAATTTATGTCTTAAATGAGATCAAGAAGGAGAGCTGATTTATGAACAAGATGGATGAATGTTGGCTATGGAAAATAACATTAAGTCACCTAAAATTTTATAATATAAGTTCAATATAATATATAAATATGTCTATGAAGAATATGCCTAAAATTACCAAACTTACAAACACACTTTGCAAGGCATGTCAACATGGTAAGTGGACTAGAAGGAGGTTCAAGTCTAAAGAGTATTCTACTACAAGACATTTAGAGTTACACACTGACCTTTGTGGACATAAAATAATTAAAATCATTTAAGGGGATAGGTATTTCATGTTACTCATATAGGACTACGCAAGAATTACTTGGGTAGCATTTTTGAAAGAAAATTTAGAAGCTCTTGATAAGTTCAAGGCAATAAAGAATCTTGTTAGAATGAAAAAAATGGGAAGATCAAGTGCCTAAGATCTAATAGAGGATTATATTTTTGGTCCAATGAGTTTGATGACTTCTATGAGGTCCATGGAATAAGTATATAGTTATTAGTAGCTAAAACACCTTAGCATAATGGGGTAGTGGAAAGAAAGAATATGATAGTTTAAGAGATGGAAAGACTAATGCTAAATGAGACAAGGTTATCTGATGGATACTAGAGAGAGTTATTGATCACTAGAGTCTATATTTTAAATACATGACAAATAAGGACTAATGAAAATAATACTCTGTATGAACTATGGAAAGGTAGACCTGCTAATGTGGAATACTTTAGAGTTTTTGGAAGCAAATGCTTCATAAAAAGAGATGAGGAAGACTTAGGTAAGTTTGATTCAAGTTATGATGAATGAATATTCTTGGGATACTCATCAGTGACCTCATCCTATAGATGTTATAACAAGTGGTTGTAGAAGATAGTGGAAAGCACCAATGTAAAGATTGATGAGACAAGTTATAAGAAGTCACACTCACAATCAAAGGATACATCAGAGAATATAGAATTAAAGAATGAATAAAAAACAATAGAGATTGATGAGTAAGAATAAGAAGTTGAGGAAAGACAAGACTCAAAATGCCCCTCAAGATAGATTCAAAGAGATCATCCTAAATCACAAATCATTGGCAACAAGGATACATGTACACAAATAAAGAAAAGACTGATAAGTAACCTAAATCAAGAGAATGTTGATCTATTATATAATATTGAACCTAAGAACCTTGTAGAATTAAAAAAAGACAAATTTTGGATAGGTGATATGAATGAGGAGTTAGACCAAATAGAAAAGAATGATACTTGGGAACTAGTTCCTAGGCTGAAAGACAAGAATGTCAATGAAATAAAATGGGTGTTTAGGATAAAGTTGAATGAAAATGGAGAAGTCACTAGAAATAAGTTTTGATTGGTATGTAATGGGTATGCCCAAGTTGAAGGGTTATATTTTGAGGAGACCTTTTCTCTAGTAGAAATATTGGAAGATATCATATTGTTTCTAGCATATGTAGGATTCAAAAGGTTCAAGGTGTATCAAATGGATCAAGTCAACTTTTTTGAATGAGAAATTGGAAGAGGTGTACGTAGATAAACCTAAGGGTTTCTCATTATCAAGTAATAAGGAATATGTTTTTAGATTGAAAAATGCCCTTTATAGTCAATCAAGATCCTAGATATTGGTATGCTAGATTGGATAGGTATCTATTAGACCAAGGATTAAACAGATGAATTATAGATAGTAATTTTTACATAAATATAGAAGATGGCCATTAAGTTATAGTTTTTATCTATGTGTATGACATCATATTTGGTGTAAACTATGATAATATGACTAAGGAATTTGTATAAGTGATGAAGAAGGAGATTGAGATGTCCATGCTGGGAGAACTATCATTCTTCCTTGGGTTACAAATAATTCAATCTAAAAAAGGTATATTCATTTCACAAGATAAGTACATAAGAGATATGTTGAATAATTTTGAGATGGAATATTACAAGGTATTTAGTACACATATGATCATAAGATGTAAGTTAAGCAAATAAAATGAGTCTTCAAAGGTTAGTCAAACATCATAGAGGTTAATGATTGGAAGTTTTCTATACACTACTACCTCTAGACCTAACACCATGCAAGAAATAGACCTTGTGCGAAGATTTCAAGAAAAATCAAAGTAAAATCATTTGGAAGTAGTTAAAAGGATACTTAGGTATCTCAAGGGAACCATTGAATTTGGGTTATGGTATTCAAGGAGTAAAGAGTTTAACTTGACAACCTATATATATGTAAACTGGGCAGGGAGTTTAGATGATAGGAAGAACACTAGTGAAGGAATGTTCTTCTTAGGAAAATGCCTAGTATCATGGATAATCAAGATGTAGCTATATGTGGCATTATCTACTTGTGAGGATAAATAAATTTCAATAGTTTCATGTTGTACTTAAGTCCTATGGATGAGGTAGACCTTAGAAGACTACAAGGTGGAGTATAATAGTCCAAGCCCTATCTATTATGACAATATAAGTTCCATAAGCATCTCAAATAATCCTATTATTCACTCAAGAAATAATAAAATTCCCATCAAGCATAATTTCTTAAGGGAGTATTTAAGTGAATAAAGTGGTAAACTTAAATATGTTTCTACAAAGGATCAGATTGTAAACATTTTAACCGAACCACTTCTAAAGGCAACATTTGAGCACCTAAGAGATGAATTGGGAATAATTATTGTCCCTAATATCCATTGAGAAATTCAAGGGTAATGGGATCTAACCATGTGGTTCATTAGCTCCAATATCAGGTCAGTAGTGACAAGATGGTATGCATAAATATAGGGGAGCATATTTGTAAGATGCTTCATTGACTCATAAACTTGTGGGTTGCATTTTTTGGTTACAAGCGGCATGATCCAAGAAGTTTAAAGTATCTATTTGTAACTATTGTCAAAGGGGTAGAAATTTCATAGTAAAGGAGTAATAACCTATTTAGAGAAGTTTATGAGAGTGGTTACCATCAATGACAAAGGGGGAGATTGTTGAGTATTGTCATTGATGTCAAAAGTGCATCTTGTGAAGGTTGATGTCAAAGGTGACTAATCATAGATGGTAATTTGTGATGTGACAAGTTGAATTAATAGAGAGATGTCATGATATAAATATAAATAGAGAATTTGAAGGCAACTAATGTCTTATGTTTTCATGAAGATATAGGACATTGATGTCAAAGTGCATAAGAAGCCTAGTCATGACATGAAGAGGTATGTGCATGAACATGAATTAACACAGGCATGTGAAGGTTTTATAGTATTTTTTGAGCATGTATGAAAGGCATTGAATAATTTATGAGAGTTTTAGAGTGAGCCTATAAGGGTAAGACCTTCAGGCTAAGTCTACACCGAGACCACTTCTAGACCCTTCCTATCCTAATGAGGTATGAAGATCATATTTCAAGGCAAGTATGCACATGTGAGTATGTATAGAGGTGAGATAAAAAAATTTAGGCATGTTCAAAAATTTTGAGGTCAAGACTTTGATAAATCCATAATCAAATAGGTTAAACCTTGTCCCCGCTTAGTGCGAGTGTACAAGTATTTTATTAATAATTCAAAAAATCAAATACATAAGGGTGCCTTTACTCCGTTAACCCTTTCACAATGCAAACATGGATTTATATAGTTTTTACCAATGACTGGTAAAAAAAACTAATCCTATAACCAACTAAATATGGGAAAACAACCTGTAAAGTAAATCTAATTAATAAATATAAAATATAAAAACTACCTAATAATTTAACTAAGTTTATTTTATGGGGGTGTCTTTATAAAATATGCATGCCCCATTTACAGTAGTAATTTATTTTCTACCAAAAATCTAACCTAACATTAAGACTTTGGAACAAGTCCTAACAAACCCCCCTATGATCCAAAGTCAGGTCTTTGGACACATACCAAGAATTTTTCTAAATTTTTCAAATTTGATTCTGTCAAGGGGTTTTGTGAAGATATCAGCTGTCTAATCAGCAGTTGGGCAATATATTGGATCAAGAGTTTTCTTTGCCACCAGCATTCACAGATAATGATATTTGACATCCATATGTTTTGTTTTGGCATGAAACACTAGATTCTTGGACATCTTGATTTCACTCTGATTATCAATGTATAACTGTGTAGGAGCAAACTGAGAAACCTAAAGATCTTCAAGAATACGACGAAGGTAAACAATTTCTCTAGAAGCATCCCATGCTGCAATATACTCTAATTTTGCTGATGAATTTGCCACTGTATCTTACTTCTTACAACACCAAGCAATGGCAACTGAACCCATATGCATAGTGTATCTTGTGGTTGACACTCTGTCATTCACACATCTGCCAAAATCTGCATCACAATATCCAACAAGTTTGAAGTTCTTATTGCGGTGGTATTCAAGGCCATATGTTTTCATTCCCTGAAGGTAGCGAAGTACTCATTTTGCTGCATGCCAATGAATTTCTCTAGGCTCATGCATAAACCTAGATAAAATTCCAACTAAAAATGAAATATTGGGCCTAGTAGTCATCAAGTATATCAAACCTCCCACCAATTGTCTATATGTGGTGCCATCAAAAAAGGCACTGCTATCATCCTTAGACAATTTCATGTTACTTTCCATGGGAGTGAGGGCAGGTTTGCAATCACTCATGCCAAACCTCTCTAATAACTCAAAAATATACCTAGTTTGTGAAATGAAAATACAGTGCTCTTTTTGAGTTACCTCTATGCTTAGATAGTAGTGAATAAGTCCAAGATCTATCATCTCAAACCCATTTTTTAATTCCTTCTTCACAGACTTGTTATGATTTTCATCATTACCTATAATAAACAAGTCATCAACATAGAGAACTAGTATCACCATTTTCTTACCCTGCACTTGAAAATAGAGAGTATCATCTGATTCACTATGATGAAAACCAATGGATTTCAAGTATGAATCCATTTTCTCATACCAAGCCCTGGGTGCCTGTTTGAGCCCATACAAAGCTTTTGTCAATTTACACACTTTGTGTTCAGCACCCACCTGTTCAAAACCCTGTGGTTGTTTCATATAGACTTCTTCCTGTAAATCACCATTTAAAAAAGCACTTTTAACATCTAGCTAATGTACTTTCTAGCCATTGTGTGCTGCTAAGGCAAGTACCATATGAATAGTGTGCCATTTGGCAGTTGGTGCAAATGTTTCCTCATAATCAATACCTTCTTGTTGCGCATATCCTTTGGCAACAAGTCGTGCCTTATGTTTATCAATGGAGCCATGTAATTTATACTTAGTCCTATAAACCCATTTACATTCGATGGGTTTAACATGTGGAGGAGGATCAACTAAAACCCATGTATTATTGTTAAGTATGGAATCATACTCACATTTCATTGCCTGTTGCCAAACATGTTCAGTAGATGCCTCCTCAAAAGTGGATGGCTCAGTGTAACAACCATAGCATAGTTCACCTATTTTCAAGAATTCCTGGGCCTTATTAAACCAACTTCATCTGCTGTCAAGTTAGAAAAAGTACTTTGAGCCCATTTTGGATACTTAGACAAATTATTCAAATCAGGGACTCCAAAATTCTCATTAGGTGCATCATTCGAAGGGGGACTTAGAGAATTTTCACCAATTTCTAAGTCATCAACCTGTGAACTTGTAGATGAAGAAGAGGAAAGTGAAGGAATTTGAGTTTCATACCATAACTTCGAAGAGTTATCCCCATTATTCAAACCCTTATCTCTTTTGGCATTTTTCCTCTCTAATATATCAAGTTGAGAATCAATCTCTACAGTGTTCATAGTCCCAAACTCATCAAATATTACATCTCGACTTACTATGAATTTGCCTAAATCCTATGCAAGAAAACGAAACCCCTTTTTATCTTCAGAATAACCAAGAAAGATGCATTTTTGACTTTGTGGTTCCAACTTAGTTCTATGTTTAGGAGGAACCAAAGCAAAACAAAGACATCCAAACATTTTCAAGTGTTTAACTTTGGGTTTAAATCCATACCATGCCTCATATGGAGTTTGTCCCAAAAGTGCAATTGTGGGGGACCTGTTTCTCAAATACACTGCAGTACCAACGGCTTCGGCCCAAAATTTATCATCAAGCTATTTATAGTGCAACATGGCACATGTTGTTCCCTCTAAAGTTCTATTCATTCATTCAGATACTCCATTTTGTTGTGGAGTATAAGCATTACTATATTGTCGATGAATTCCATGTTCTTGACAATAGTCTAAAAATTCATTTTAGGTATACTCACCTCCATTATCTGAACGAAGAGTGGCCAAATGTGAACCTGTTTCTTTTTCGACTAAGTGTAACCAATCAACAAACTTAGCGAAAACTTTAGATTTATTTTTCATAAAGAATACCAAAGTCATCCTATAAAAGTCATCAATAAACAAGACAAAGTATCTACACCCACCAATGGATGACTTTTTCATGTCACATACATCACTATGAACTAACTGTAAACATCTGTTAGCTCTCCAAGATGACTGTTTAGGAAATTTTCCTCGATTTTTTTTACCCAAAACACATGACTCACAAAGAATACTATATTTGTGAAAAGTGGGCAACCCATTCACCATACCATATCTCTGCAAATCCACTAAAGAGTGGAAATTCAAATGTCCATAGCGGAGATGCCATAACCACTGTGTAGACATAGTACCTGTACCTGTATCAACAACTGCTACAAGTTCTATATTGGGAGGAAGCACCTTATAATGCAATCTAACTGAGTTTCCATCTTCATATCCTGTATACATGGTTTTATAATTATCCTTCACTGAATTGATGTAAATGAGCCCATTTTCAAGCACAATTTGATAACCTTTCTTTCGAATAGTTACCAAAGAAAGTAAGTGTTTCTTCAATGTGGGAACATACCAAACATCCTCCAAGTATTTTACAGACCCATTAGGAAGAAGAATTTGAATATAACCAAGTCCTAGTGGTGTATGCATAGACTTATCTGCTAAGGCAACTGGGGAGAGAGAAGCTTCCTTATAAGACCAAAAGAAATCTCTCCTAAATGTCATGTGTTTGGTTGCTCCTGTGTCTAAAACCCATACATCTGTGAGATCATCTCTAGCCTCATATTCAACATAATCAATGTACCCCAAAGAAGTAAATGCAAATTCATGGGCAACATTACTAGATTCATCATAGTCATGATTGGCATACTGAGAAGAGTTAGTTTTAGTCACTTTTTGTGGCCTCTGAATTTTATCAAAAGGAATCCTACATTGTGAGGCAATATGACCAAATTTTCCACATCTATGACACTGAATGTCAAATCTACCTCGACCTTTGCCCCTATATGAATTGTGACCATGTCCTCGATCACTTGTTTCATGTGAATGACCCCTACCTCTATTTTGATATCTACCTCCTCTGTAACCTTGATCCCCTCTATAACTATTTCCTCTATTGTTTTGATGCCCAAATGAAGATGAACTAGGCTTTGACTCTAAAACATGGGCTTCTTCAGTTTTCTTGGATTTCTTGGGTAGAGAGAGGTCATGTTGGATGAGCAACTCAGCCAACTTATCAAAGGTGATCCATGTGATCTTGTCAGAGACATGCAACATTTCAACAAAATTCCTATAGGACCCTGGTAGTCCTTTCAAAGCAGCAGTAACTATGAGGTCATCATCTAGTTTTCCAAAACCAGCCTTAGTGTACTCAGTAGTGATATTTTTCAACTTAGACATATATTCTCCCATATCCCCATCCTCATCCAATGACAAAGTAAACAACTGCATATGAATATCTATCTTCTTATGCTTAGGTTTATTATCATACAAATTTGATAATGTTTTCCACACAGTGTAACTATGAGGAGAATTTTTAATATGAACATACGTATCACAAGTACAACAACATTTAATGAGAGATAAGGCCTTAGAATCATGTAAATTGAAAATATCTAATTTAGCCTGCTCTGTTGGCAATGTGGGATTTTCATTCTTAACAATATCCCATAACTCATTAAACACTAGTGAAGCCTCCATCAATCATTTCCAATCTGAATAATTGGAAATTGTTAATCTATCACCATCTAAAAGCAAATTTTGAATTTTTGGCATTTTTGAAATGAAAGCAAGTGCAGTAGAGAAACGTGTGACAAAATGTGAAAGAAATGAAACAAATATCACACTCACTGCACAAGACACTGCTTCTACAGGGTTTTGCACTTAACCTCCACGTAGAGCGTAAAATAAAAAAATAACTATTTTTTATGGGTTTTGCACTTAACCACACCAAAAATCAATGATTACACCCTTATTTCACTAAATTACAACCTTATTCCACCAATTACACCCTTATCTCACCACAACAGTGCAAAAAAAAATGATTGAATTTCACCCCTTTTTTGAAAATTTAAATAACACAATACAATAAGTATGTGTTTTACAATATTCTGAATTTAAAAAAGAGAATATTCCTTTTTCAAAAAAAGCATATTCCAAAGCAAAAACAACTTTCTCCAAAAATAAGGGATTTGAACCCTTGACCTCCTTCTTTGCAAGCTTCTAACAAAATAAGCTTAACCAATTGCTCTAAGAGCATTTACAAAACATTATACTCAGAAATTTATATTTATACTAGATTTCTGTGTATGAGGGAAAATTAAAAAAAAAATTACATGAGAGTAAATAAATTTAAATTTTTCCCTTTCTTTTTAGCCTTTCTTTCCAGCTTCTCCCGTGGGACCCAGCAGCAAATATTTGAAACAAAAAAACTTTAGAAACATAAAAAAATAAACTTCTAAAATTTTACTGTGCCATGCTTGCCTTGGGATGCCATGGCTGATTTGGAGAATTATTTTCACCTGTCTCTCTTTGCTATAGGCCGTACAAATCCATACAGGCTGGGTTAAAATAGATTTTGACTGTGTTTTTGCAAAAATTTTGAAGTGTTATTTGTAGGGAATGCATTCCAAATGAACCTAGGCATTGGAAAGGCCGTAAAACAGGCTATACAAGTCTGATTTTTCTAGATTTTTCAATTAAAATGCAAAAATAGAGGTTTCAATGCCATTTGATCAAGATTTTTAGAGGTTTTGGATTTAAAAAGAGCTGAAATGAATGCAAATCATAATGGCAGCCATGAATGAAAAGTTTCAGATATTTTTCAACAGAAAATAGGCCATACAAATCTGGTTTTGGTCAAAAAATAATGAATTTAATAACATTAAAATGCTAAAAATTCATTTTTATGCCAGATGAGGAGGTTGAGCACAGAAAAATGGAGTATCAAATGATCAAAAAGACCAGACAGTGGTATATGGAAAATACAGGTTTAAATGCGAATAATATTTGAAAAATTAAAATAATTTAATAATTTTTCAAACATTTAAACCAATAAAAAAAATTCATTTTATATGGCATACCTTATTTCATGCCAAAAAATATCACGTGAAATGATTTTTCACCTTCCTCCTTCGAATTCACCGTGCTCCCAAAATAACCATGCTCTGATACCACTGATAACTCCATAATCAAATAGGTTGAACCTTGTCCCCGCTTAGTGCGAGTGCACAAGTATTTTATTAATAATTCAAAAAATCAAATACATAAGGGTGCCTTTACTCTGTTAACCCTTTCACAATGCAAACATGGATTTATATAGTTTTTACCAATGACCGGTAAAAACAACTAATCCTATAACCAACTAAATATGGGAAAACAACTCGTAAAGTAAATCTAATTAATAAATATAAAATATAAAAACTACCTAATAATTAAACTAAGTTTATTTTATGGGGGTGTATTTATAAAATATGCATGCCCCATTTACAATAGTAATTTATTTTCTACCAAAAATCTAACCTAACGTTAAGACTTTGGAACAAGTCCTAACAAACTTGAAGGAAAAGTGCATGAATCATTATTTTAGGCCTTCCTAAGCTCATATAATGAGGTCTCAAACCCATGAAGAACTTCTAGATGCTTGTTGGCACATGTAAACTCTACATGGGAATATAAGTTATTAAGGAGATATGGGTAAGGTTCATAGATAATAAATCTAGTCATTAGTTTTAGATTCAAGTGGATGTCATCTATGAATAATCGTTAAACCTAAAACCTATGTTAAACCTCCCTAAAACCCTAATAAGGACCCAATGTGAAATATATTGTTCAAATCAGCTTAGAATGGATTCAAATACTAGATAATTTATTGGTTCATGTATTCAACTCTTCTGGGTACCTCCAGGTGGTGTTGGTTAGTTAGATGAGAGACAAAATACAAAGATACAAACTTATCTATCAATAAGTTATTATAGATCTCAAAAAAAAAAAAATAGGAGAGAAAATAAAATGGATGGTATAAGGAGATATAGACTCATTTTTCATGTCCATGATGATTTATGGATAGTTTATAGCCTTCAAGTGTTCTAATTTGGTCATGTAAGTTACCTAGTCATAGATAGACCTAATGGTGTGAATAGTGTAAAACCAAGGCAGAGATGAAGAGATAGATTTGAGGGTCTGAAAAAGATAGATTCATGAAAAAAAGTGCATGAATATTTTATTCATGAATTTTAAGTAATTTTCATGATTTTTATAATATTTTTATCTCAATATATGTAGTGAAAATGTTGCTCACAAAATGGCCTATCTGGTTCAAATAAGACTATGAGAATTAAGGTCAAGGAATTGGTCTGCAAGAATAATATTTTCCATTAGACCATATGAAATTAATATTTTAATATGGTATGGATATTTCATAATACCATTTTTATGCATCAACAGTCATGATAAGTGTCTATATAGGTGTTGAAATTCTAATTCATCATGACTAGTTTTTGAGGTGAATTGGCAATTTTAAGTGAGCGAGTTGTAGAGATGTTCTTGAGATTTTATCTCCTGAGTGAAAGAGTTAAAAGTATTTTTTTATTAACCTAATGTCATGTATAATATATCTACATTTTTTATTTGTCAAACTTTAGTGTCTTAATGGTGTTTAAGCTTCACTTTTGCAAGATAGACTTTTGAGGTACACATGCCTAATAGGGCAGGTTGTCCTAAAAGAGATTTCATGGTATGACTGATGGATTTAGGTATAATAAATCATAGAGGAGGTCATAATATTTCATTGGATAAGTTATTTAATGGTTTTTATTTGTTTGATAAATCCATCTAGGCCCAAGAAGATTGATTATTGGCATTAAGGGGATAGACCTAATGCAATTAGGTCTTCATAAGACCTAAAGGAGGAATAAGGCCTAAATGAGTTATGGCAGACCAAAATGGGTTAAAATTTTGATATAAACATGTTCATAATATGTCCTAAGACCTATTTTATGTCTAATATAATAGGTTGAATGTGTGTCGCTAACCAAGTGGTGTGTGATCATGAGACTAGTATATATACAAGGTAATTGTAGGCCCATTCTTAAGGATGTAGTATAAGAAAATTAAATATTGCATGGTTGAGTAAAAGGAGGTATTGAAATGAGAACATAATATAATATTAGAGGTGTGGTGACAAAATTCATGATATGGCTATGTTTTTGTTTCCTTATAAGTAGGTGCTTGTTAAAACCTAATCAAGTTGGTGCTTGACTTTATTAGGGTTAGTGCTCCAAGTTGAGTTGGTGCTCAATAGAATTTGATCTTTTGTTTTATAATACTATAGTCCATTTTTAGATATCACAGTGGGTTTTATTACCCTTGACTATTTCCCACTAAATTATGTGTTTTCTTATGTTATGCTCGTGTCAATGGTTCCTTATGCATTTCTATATCATTATATTGTTTTCCTTGTTCAAATAATCTTAAAGTATAACTAAAAGAAATTTTTTAAACATTTATTCACCCCCCCCCCAATTATTTTTATTCCAATAATATGGATTCATTAACCCTAGCCAAGGGATCTCTTACCATAATAAAATCACTAGGGAGGGCTCCAAAGTCTCCAGATAATAAAAAATATATAATAACCCTAACTAAGCCCTATGTTTTAAATATTCACTAATGTGATTAAATTATAAATGAAAAGTAAAATCTAATCTAGGACTCACCAAAGCTTATGGCACAAATGGGGATTAGTACACGTAAAATTAAATGTGCATAAGAGAATACTATTTAAGATAAATATAGCTAAAACCTTAATGATGTTGGAAACACAATCACTAAGAGGGGGTGAGGTGAATCAGTGTTTAAAAACATTCTTTCAATTATACTTTAACATTCCTTGAACCATGAAATCAATATAGTGATATATCAATGCATAAAGAAACATTCATATGAGCATACCACAAGAAAACATATATATGAGTGAGAAACCCTTAAGGGGAAGAAAGCCCACTATGATCTCTAAAAATGGACTATAGTCCTATATTTAAAAATACCAAATTATATTGAGTTATAACTCAACTTGGAGCACCAACCCCAATAAATTCAAGCACCCACTTGACTAAGCTTTAGCAAGCACCTACTTGTAAGGAAGCATGAACTCCCTAAATGACTCAACACCAACTCATCCACCTCATGAATTTGTATCACCACACATATTATCTTCTTTTATAGTCTGATTTCAAGGCCTCTTTCTACTCAACCATGCAATATTTTATTTTCTTATGTTACATGCTTACAAATAGGCCTAAACTACCCTATATATATACTAGTCACATGCTCATACACGACTTGGTCAGCCACACACCTTTAACCTCTTAGTTAATCCACACTATAGGTCTTAGGACATCTTATTAAAATGGTTCAATCATAATTTAATCCCATTTTGGTATGCCATAACTTAGTTTAGGCCTTATTCCTCCTTTAGGTCTTATGGAGACCTAATTGCATTAGGTCTATCTTCTTAATGCTATGACTTGATCTTATTGGGACCAGATGGATTTAACCAATAACTAAAAACCATTAAAAAAATTATCCAATTAAATATTCTAACCTAATCCATTTTTTATTAGACTTGTATCCTTCATTCATACCATGAAAGCTCCTTTAGCATAAATTTCCCTATTAGGCCTGTATAAATCAAAAGTATATCTTGAAAAAATGAAGCTTAAACACCTTTAAACTACTGAAATATGAAAAATTAAAAATTTATATAGATTCTCCATGGACTCAGGGTCATCACCAAATTATTTTAACACTTTCACTCAGGAGATAAAGACTCAAGAACATCTTTGTAACTCACTCACTCAGAACTACCAATTTACCTCAAAACCTAGTCATGATGAGTTAGACATCTAATACCTATGTAAACACATGCCATGCTTCATGATGAATAAAAATTGTTATATTATATCTCCATACCATCCTCATATATAAAATTCGTCTAATGTCAAATTTTGGTCTTATAGACCAATTTCTTAACCCTATGTTTTACAGTCTTATTTAAACCAAACAAGCCATTTTGTGAGCAAATTTTTTCACTACATACGCTAAAATCCAAAGATTATCAAAGCATGATAATTACTTATAAGTCATAAATAACTCCATGCACTTTTTTGCATCAATCTATCATATACAAATCAATAAATATATCTCTTCATCATTGCCTAGGTTTTACACTATTCACACCATTAGGTCTATCTATGACTCACTTACTTAGATGACTAAATTAGAACACTTGAAGGATATAAGGTATCTATAAATCATAATGGACATGTATAATTAGTCTCTAGCTCCTTCTACCATCCATTTTGTTTTCTTAACCAATATAACTTTTGATAACTACAACAACTTCTTGATAAATAAGCTTGTATATGTGAATTTTATCTCTCATTGATCCAAAACATAGAAGTTATAGTTGATAAATATTTTAAGAACATAGAAATAACACAGTAACAATGAATTCTCTAAGAAGATATGTATTATTACTCAAGATCACAATACAACTATATGCTTATCTCTGGGAAGAGATGTCTAATTTTCCATTTTGGGTTAGATATTCATCTATACCCATTTTTAAAGCATGGGGAGGATGTGGAAGGTCACTAATCTCAAGGTATATTAAGTGTTTTGACTTCTACACTTTAAAATAAAACATAATGTAAGGAATTACTATTTTTAGAAACTTACTATTTTTAGACTGCACTACTAAAATTTAAATTTGGGGCACTTTCATTGGTTTTTGGGGGTCAAAATTCATTAATCAAATATTTATACCATCTAAAAATGTTCTCTTCATTCTTATCTTACAAATGGTTCATATGGTTAGTCAATTGGAGCTATGGTGCAAAAGTTATGGCTCCCAGAAGTTCCATCATCAATTGGGGTGGAACTGTCACTTGAATTGCTACGTAGATCATTCCTCCCTTCTTGAAAATCAATGGTCCCCATTGCATTAGTGTTTCTTATCAGGTGTGGTAGTTGTGTCTTTATTTGATTATTTTTGATCCATCAACCTTAGTGTCTATGTTGGCCCCTTTTGACCACTCGATAAAGTGGAATAGAGTGTCCTCTTGTTGTCTTCATCCAGGTGTCCACAATATGATCCTCCTCCACTGGAGAAAAAATTTATGGATCAAGCTCATCAATGTTGAGTTGTTTTTCTATGACTAAATTTTGAAATAGAGGTGGATGATATGGCTTGAGGAGTTCCACATTGAATATTGGATGCAAACCAAGGTAGGCTGGTAGGTTCAACTCAAAAGCATTTTCTCCAACTTTTATGGTGATGGTGTAGGGACCATATCATAGAGGCCAATTTTTTCTATGTGGGCCTGCAAGTCATTCCTTCTGAAGCCACAACCAAACCTTATCACCCATAGCAAAATGGTGTGTAATCTTATGTATGTCATGGCATTACTTATACTTTTGATTCATCTTCTCTAGGATGTCGTGAATTTGCTAATGGATGTGTTGCATTTATTCAAAGAACTTTATTGCTTTTGCTACCTCAGATCTTCTATGAGGTGTGTATTCCATGGTGGAGAATGGAAAGACTATAACAATTGGTGCCATGGGTTGGAACTCAAAGCATACATGGAATGGATTGTGCTTGGTTGAGCTGTGCATGGCCCAATTGTATCCATTTTGTATGAAAAGAAGCCCCTCATCCCATGTGTGTGTATGTTTGGAGTGATACATCTAAATCATGTGAACAATCAAGTAGTTCACCACCTCTATCTGACCATCAGTCTATGGATGGAAGGCTATGGACTTCATCATCTTGGTATCCATCATCTTCCATAGAGTGGACTAGAAGATGCTCAGGAACCTGTTATCTCGATCTAAGACAATGGACTTGGGGAGACCAAAATTGAGCCATACATGACTAAAATATAGTTGAGTAGTTTCTTCAGTAGATATATTTTTATTAAAAGTAATCATGATAGCCATTTTTTAAAAATGATCAACTACCACAAAAATATAGTCCTTACCATGTTTTGAAGTGGGCAAACCTAAGATAAAATCCATTGAGATAGATTCCCAAGGCTTGGTTGGTTTTGTAAATGGCATGTACAATCCTTGCTTCTTATTTTTTGGCTTGGCTATCGCACATGGGGTGAAACATTTAAGATATCTTTCCACATCTTTTCACATATGGGGCCAATAGAAGTGTTTTTGAAGAACTACCAATGTCTTTTCTATACCAAAGTGTCCAGTTGTCCCATAGAAATGTGCTTCCCATATCATCTTCTATTGCTCTACAATTGGAACACAGATGTGACCCATATGGCAGAGGACATTATCTTGTAAATATAAATTATAAACATGTTTACCTTTTTGAAGCACCTGATATGTATCAACAAAGGTAGGATTTGATTCATACAAAGTACCCCAAGTGGTAGTCTCATGTCCACACAAGTCAAGAACTATTGTGAATGCAGTAATTGGTGGGCAGATCAGACAATTTGTAGTTGTATTTTAGCTCCCCTTTTTGTGTTTAATTATTAGATGTAATTTTTGAATATAGTGGCCCACTTTTGGTGCCTCTCATTTCATATTTTTCTCTATCTCTAGATGAATTCCAATAGTCTATGGTCAGTGTGGATGACCATCTCTTTTCCCAAGATGTAGTGTTTCCATTGTTTGTAGGCTTTCACAATGGCATAGAGCTCCTTATCATATGTCAGATATTTTCTAACTATATTAGTGAAAGTTTCACTATGATATGCAATAATATGGCCATGTTTCATGATGATAGCTCCCATGGCATATTCAAATGCATCTATCATTAACTCAAAAGGTTGATGCAAATCTGGAAAGACAAGAATAGGGGCTGAGTAAACTTTGTTCTTCAAATTGTCAAATACCCTTTATTGTATTTCACCCCACTAAAATGTAGCTTTTTCTCCTCCTTTAGTCACTTGGGTTAGTGACCAAGCAGCATGTGAAAATCCAAGAACAAACTTGTGATAGAAATTTGGAAGACCCAAGAAGCTACAAAGTTCTGTGAGGGTCCTTGGTGTGGGCCATTCTCAAATAACCTAAATCTATTTTAGATCAACATGGACCCCTTCCTCATTCAAAATGTACTTGAGGTACTAAATTATTGTCATCCTAAATATGCATTTGTCAATATTTACATACAACTTTTGCTCCCAAAGAGTTTGAAGCACCTTACAAACATGTTGCAAATTTTCTTCACATGTTTTATTGTAGATGAGTATGTCATCTAGGTAGATAACCACAAATGAGTTGTTTAATGGTCATAGGATGTCATCCATCATCCTCATGAAGGTTGTAAGTGAATTAGTTAAGCCAAAAGGCATAACCAACCATTCAAAGAGCCCCTCCTTAGATTTGAATGTAGTCTTCTAGACATCAGTGAGATCAATGGGAATTTGGTGATAGCCAAATTTGAGATCAATTTTGGTGAAGAAATTTTCACCATGAAGTTGGTCCAATAGGTCATCAATCTTGGGGAGAGGGTAGTGATTCTTCACAGTGATTTTATTCAAGGCTCAATAGTCAATGCAAAGCCTCCATGTTCCATCTTTCTTTGGTGCCAAGATAATTGGGCTACCACATGGTGAAGATCTTGGCCTGATGTGACCCTTTTGGATCAATTCTTGAATCTATGTTTTTATCTCATCATTCTCCAAAACTGATCTGTGATACATAGGATTGTTAGGTAAAGGTGATCCCGGGATCAAATCGATAGAATGTTGTACCTAGTAATGCAGTGAAACTCTTGTGGGTGATTTGAATAAGTCATCATATTCTCTTATGATTCATCCTATCTACTTTTATTATTGTGTTGATTGTGTAGTTAGGACTACAACATCAGCCTTCTCAGATTTTTGTGGTTTGACCACCATGAGAACAAATTGCTTTGTCTTCTCCACTAATCTCTTACATTGCTTAGCACTGATCAGGGAGATAGATGTGGGAGGTGGTACCTTGTAGCATCATGTTCCAAGAGTGAGGGTGATTCTTTAGTTTCGTGATTCATAGATGCCATGTTGTTCATTCATGAATGGATGACCAAGGAATACATCATAAACATCTAGATTAACCACATCACACAAGACTTCATCTTAGAAAGGTTTTATTTCATATTAAAGGAGACATTGATGGGTGACATAGAGGTCTCTCCCTAAGCTCAACCATCTAATACTGTATGGCTTTGGATGAGGATTCATGGATAGATTTATACTTTTCACAACTTTAGCAGAGATTAAATTCTTTTGACTCCCACTATCAAGAATAAAATGCAGAGGCTTACCTTTTACCCATAATTTAGAGTGAAACAATATTTCCTTGTCATCTAGCCTTTCCTCATGGGTCTATGATGAAGTGATGACAGTGTTAGGCTCAGCATCTACAATTTATTCTTCATCCTCTTTGACTATGGTCTGTGTATGAGACAAAGTAGTATATGTTGAGTATTATGACTCAAAAATTAGTTACTTGATTACTCGACATTCTTATTTAGAGTGAGTTCTAGTTTTCTGGTAATCACACCATTTTCCAGCCTTCCCCTTCTGGGGTTTCTTATCTTGAAACTCCTTTTGCTTCTAATTTTGGCCTCATGTTTGACCTTCCTTATCACATTTCCATTTTGAGGGTTGACTCTTTATATTCTTTTTTCCATACTTCTGCTCAATCTTTACTACGAATTTGTATGTCTCACTAAGGGTTTCCAAATTGAAGAGTTCCATTTCCCCTCGTATGTACCATTGTAGTCCACCATGATATTTGAGAGTCTTATGTTTCTCACTTTCTTGGATGCCCAATATTGTAGATAAAGAATGAAAAATATCTATGTAATCTTGAATAGATTGGTCTTTACCTTGCCAAAGTTGTTGCCACTATATGTACAGATCATCATATGCTCCAATGGGATAGTATTCTTCTTTCACCACTTCCATGAAATCATCCCAGGTAGGTTCCACCTTAATTCCAATGTCATCTATACTAAACCTCTTTTTGTACACTTCCCACCAATTTTTCATTTGCAATGATGCTTTTAAAAGAGCAAAAGTGATCTTTTCTCCATCGGTGAATTTATTTATAGAGAAGTAGGAAGATAATTGATCTAACCAATTTTCTACTACATCAGTATTAATTTTGCCTTCAAATGTAGGAATATCAAAATTCACCTAAACCTTAAAGGGTGTTGGGGCACTGAAAGGATGTTCCATGGATGAGGAGCCAGGAAGTGCAGCTAAGGAGCCAAAATTTCCCATCAGGAGTTGTTGAAGAATTTAAGCAAATTATTGTAGCATCTGTGCTTGTTGATATTAGAGGGATTCATTCACCATTTATTTTAAAGGATCAAATTTCTCAGTGTCATCTGCCATTTGAAGTCATTTGGAGTGAATAGGTGGATATTTTGTAAGCTATGTTGTTTTCCCCCCAAGCTTCTTATAGCCTGACCTCATCCTCAGGATCATACACTCTCAAGATAAACCGCTCTAATACCACTTATCCAAAAATTATAAGTTTTGGTTGGTAAATATTTTAAGAACATAGAAATAATATAGTTATAATGAATTCTCTAAGAAGAGATGTATTATTACTCAAGATCACAATACAACTATATGCTTATCTCTGGGAAGAGATGTCTAATTTTCCATTTTGGGTTATATATTCATTTCTACCCATTTTTAAATCATGGGGAGGATGTGGAAGGTCACAAATCTCAAGGGAGATTAAGTGGTTTGACGTCCACACTTTAAAACAATACAAAATTCAAGGAATGACTATTTTTAGAAACTTATTATTTTTAGACTGCACTACTAAAATTGAAATTTGGGACACTTCCATTGGGTTTTTAGGGGTCAAAATTCATATAGAAAATCTCCATGCCATATCACAATGTTCTCCTCATTTTTATCTTTCCAATAGTTTAAATGATGAGTCAATTGGAGCTAGGGTACAAAAGTTATGGCTCCCGAAAGTTCTATCATCAATTGGGGTGGAATTGTCACCCAAATTATCACCTAAATTGCTATCTAGATCACTCATATAACTAACCGCCACCACCTAGAGGTACTTGGAAGATTTGAATACATTATAAAATATATTATCTAGGCATTTTAATCCATTTTGAGCTGATTTGAATAATATCTTTCACATTGGGTCCTTATTAGGGTTTCAAGGAGGTTTAACATAGGTTTTAGTGTTAACAAATTGTTCATAAAGGACTACCGCTCGAATCCAAAAATAATTCATAGAGATATTAGATAGGAAAATTACCCATATCTTCTTAACATATAATATTCCCATTCAAAGGTTACCCTTGCCAATGAATGTCTAAAAATTCTTCTTGGGTTTGAGACCTCATTTTATGAGCTTGAAAAGGCCTAAAATAGTGATTCATGCACTTACCTTTCAAATATTTACATAGAAATTTATGATCATACCTAAAAAAACATATCTTATCTATGTTAATTATCACATGTTCATAATTTCCTTGAAATATTATATTCATACCTCATTAGGCCAAGCAAGCTCTAAGAGTGGTCTAGGTGTAGACCTAAACTGAAGGTCCTACCCCCATAGACTCACCATAAAACTATCATGAATGATTATACACCTTACTTACATGATAAAAAAATGCCATACAAACTTTACATGCCTATTTTCATTCATTTTTCAATGTACATGCCTCTTTATGTCATGACTAGGCTTCCTATGCACTTTAACATTAATGGCATGTACCTTTTTGTAAACATAAGAAATTAGTTTCCTTAAAATAATCTCTTTATATTTATCTCATGACAACCCTCTCTCATGACAAAATTATTTTATGAATTTTTTCATATCACACACTACCAATCTATCCTTAATCACTTTTGACATCAACCTTCACAAGATGCACCTTTGACATCAATGACAATACTCAAAAATCTCCCCTTTTATCATTGATGGTAACAAATCTTAGAAAACTTATCTTAGTAGGCTATTTCTCCCTCATTCATAACTTTCTCCCCCTTTGACATAAATTAAAAAGAGATGCCTGCAACTTCTTGGATCACACCTCTTGTAACCAAAAATTCAACACATAAAATTTTAAGTCTATGAGGCACCATACAAACATGTTCCCCTTATCTCCATGCATACCTTCTTGGCACTACTCACATTATATTGGAGCTAATGAACCACCTAATTATCTCCCCCTAAGCACTTAATTTCCTTAATGATTGTTAGGGGTAGAAACTATACCTAATTCCTATCTTAGATGTTCAAATATTTCCTTTAGAAGTGGCTTGGTCAAAATATATGCAATCTAATCCTTTATGGAAACATATTCAAGTATAAAAATGTATTCACTTGATATCTTAGTAAATGATACTTGATGGGAATGTGCTTAGTTCTTGAGTGCATGACAATATTCTTTGAGATGTTTATGGCACCTTTTTTTATAATAATAGATAGGGCTAGGACTATCATACTCCACCTTATATTCTTTTAAGGTTAGTCTCATCCATAGGACTTGAGTGAAACATGAAGATGCTACAATGTATTCAACCTCACAAGTATATAATGTCATATATGAATGTTTCTTGCTTATCCATGATATTAGGCATTCTCCTAAGAAAAAATCTCTTCCACTAGTGTTGTTCCTATCATCTAGACTCCCTACCCAGTCTACATCTATATAGTATATCAATTTAAACTCCTTACTCCTTGGATACCACAAACCAAACTCCATAGTCCCTTTGAGATACCTAAGTATCCTTTTAAATTCTTTTAAATTATTTTCTTTTGGGTCTACTTGAAATCTTCCCATAAGGCCTATTGCTTACATGATGTTGGGTCTAGAGGTAGTAGTGTATAATAAACTTCTAATAATTGACCTATATTATGTATGATTAACCTTTGAAGATTCATCTTCCTTGCTTAATTTACACCTTATGATCATAAGTATGCTAACTTTCTTATAATTTTCCATGTTAAATTTCTTCAACATCTCACTTATGTACTTGGATTGTGGAATGAATATACCTTTTTCTAATTGAATGATTTATAATCCAAGACATAATGATAGTTCTCCTAGCATGGACATCTCAAAATCCTTATTCATCACATCTACAAAGGACTTAGTCATATTATAACTATTTCCACCAAATATGATGTCATCCACATAGAAAACTACTATCAATTGATGCTCATCTTTTTTATTTATATATAGATTACTATCTTTAACTCTTCTTTTGAATCCTTGGTCTAATAGATACTTGTACAATCTAGCATACCAAGATCTAGGATCTTGATTTAGACCATAAAGATACTTTTTTAATATACAAACATAGTCCTTGTTACTTGATAATAATAAACCCTCAGGTTGCTCTATGTACACTTCCTATTCCAAGTTCCCATTCATAAATATAGATTTGACATCCATCTGATACACCTTGAATCCTTTAAACCCTACATATGCTAGAAATAATCTAATAGCCTCCAATATTGTTAATGGAGTAAAGGTCTCATCACAATCTACCTCTTCAACTTGTGCATACCCCTTGAGTACCAATCTATCCTTGTTCTTAGTGACTTCTCCATATTCATTTAGTTTGTTTCTAAATACCCACTTTGTGCCAATGATATTCTTATCTTTAGGCCTAGGAACTAGTTCCCAAGTCTCATTCTTTTCTATTTGGTCTAACTCCTCATTCATATCACCTATACAAAACTTGTGTTTGTTTGCTTCTACAAGGTATTTAGGTTAAATTTTATAAAATAAAACAACATTACCTTGATTTAGGTTACTTACCATCCTTCTCCTTGTTTGCATACCTGCATCCTTATTGCCAATGATTTATGATTTAGGATGGTCTCTATAAATTTTTATTGAGGACCTTTTGAGTCTTATCTTTCCTCAACTTCTTCTTCCTCATCTATCTCTATTGTTTCTTCTTCATTATTGAAGTCCAAATTCTCTAATGCATCCTTTGATTTCTTATAACTAGTCTCATCAATCTTCACTTTGGTGCTTTTCATTATCTTCTACAACCTCTTATTATAGAATCTATAGGCTTAGATTACTAATGAGTACCCCAAAAATATCCCTTCATCATACCTTGAATCAAACTTACCCAAGTCTTCATCGTGTCTTTTTATGAAGCACTTGTAGTGTTGGATTACAAAGAGGATTAGTTCAAACATTAGTCATGAAAATCACAAAAGAATGCATAAAAACTAATAATCTAATCTAGCCTATTCAAATAAGTCTACAAATGATAATAAAAAGTAATTGAAAGAAAACACACATTAATATTACCTTCCCAAATGGTTCCATCATCCAAAATTAGTTCTGAACATGTTTTTCCCATTGATTTGGTGTTCTTGTCTTTGTCAAAAATGGATGCCAAGATCCTCCATCATCTCAAGATCACCATGCATAATGTAGGCTCAATAAAAGAAATATAATTGATGCCTATCAAATTAATCTTGTAAATAAAACACAATGATCAACATAAAGAAATATTATGGAGATAATCATACATTATAATTTTATAATATTTTTTATTTTTTAAAATCAAATTCTATGCCCTTCTATTTATATATTTTTCAAATGGTTTAAGATCAACCATGATATTCCATCCAACATTGAGATGTGTGGTCATGAATTAATCTAATATTGCATGATAAATCTATAAATATCCTTATAAATATTTGAGAAGAAGAGGCATTAATTAGGCATGGGTTCCCATAAACCTGATATTTGTTGCATTTATGGCTTATGGATGCCACCCCATTGATCATGTCATTAGGTGATGCAGATATTTAAAATAAATTTCCAATTAAAAAAATATTCAATTGGCTTCATGGAATTTTTACTTAATCTCTTAATTTGGTTTAATTTGCCTAAGTAAGATTAATCAATTTTAGTGCAATTCTTTGGAAATTGGTGCACAATTAATCAAAATGGTCAAAAAGTCATATTAATGGGTTATAATTTGACTCAAGAGGAATTATAAGGTGATGTTAGTTGTATACAGAGCATTATCCCATTTAGGATGTTATCAACATAAAATAACAAAGGTATGTGACATGTACTAATGAATTAATAGAAAAGAGTGATCTAGGGAACCAAAATGCAAAATCATTATTTTGACTCGAAATGTTTTAAAAAAAGTTAAGAATCACATAAAATACATTTACCCATTTTGGGATACATTGACATGAACTAGCACTTATAGATGATAATCTTGAACTATTTAGTCAATTTAAGTGTTTTTGGCCTAAATTATGCATTTGAGTACAAATCAAGTAAGACTGATAATTTCAAAACAAATGGTGTCAGGAATTAGATGTCTACATTTTTAACCTATTTTAGAAGGTAGAGAAAGACATTTAGGTAAAGTAACATCTTTTCAAAGAAAATATTTATCCAAAAGAAAATAAAAATAACCCATGATGCCCCCTTGAGTGACATACTAGCATGAAAGAGAAGGATGGAATCTTAAAAAGAGAGAGAAAGTGAGATATTGACACATGGAATAGATCATATCCAGATGAACTAATGATTTGATGTGTTGATCCCATCAATGATGAAAATATAATTAGAATATAATGGGCCCCATAGATGTGGGAAAGGGAATGATACATGCCAAAAATATAAATGACACATTTTGAATGCACCTAATTTGAGAGTGCATTCTACGCACTTATGGAAAGTTTAATATCGAGACAAGTTGCACACTAAAATATTTCCATTGTGGGAAAAAGTGTGGAGAGCTTATAATTAGAATAAAAAGGAGAACATGGTCTCCAAAGAGATTATAATAGGGATGTGCCCCAATAAAGCATATATGATTGTGATAAGTAATTATGCCCCAGTATGGCTAATTTTGATCATTCATAAAGAATAAATAATGGTTTTGCCCCTGTAGGGCTGATTTATATTTATGACTTGGTTCAAATGTTGTGCCCTAGCATGGGTAAATTGGAAAGCAATTAGATCAAGGATATAACCTAATGCATATTTTAAATATGAGGGGGTGTAAACATATATGCAATGGTGTAATGATTGTAGAATATATAAGGAACCATGCATATGAGAATTCTTAAAGAGATGAAAGAAATGAAAAGAAAGTGAAGGTGCCTGAGCTGACTTAGGATATGTCAAGTATCTAAACACTACCTACATAGTCCAAATGGACCTCAAGCCAATGTAGTTTACCCAAAAGTGGGAGAGAATGGAACAATGGATGATGAAAACTAACCAAAAATTGATTAGACTCATGATGTATGCTAAGAGATGCATTTCTAAGCATAAAGTCTGAGTATTAAACCTATTTGACCCTAGTTTATGCATGGTGATCTTGAGAATTATTCATTGAAGTTGTGTTGACATTTATACTTGAATCCTAAGCACAAAGTGCTTTCTATAGTAAAATAAATTAGGCCACATAAGTATGAAGAACTTATGAGTACATGGTATTTCAATTTCATGAATCTAGTTCAAATATTAATACCTATAACTAAAGATAATGGTAAAATAATGACCAAAACTAGAGTTTGGGTATTTACATTTAAACAAAAAAGCAAAGAAAAAGATAAAGATAAATATAAATGAACCTAATGTAAAATTAAGATATGAACAATCAAGACTTAAGTAGGAACAAAAATACTTAAAAAAAAAAATAACAACTTAATAACATGAGATCAAGATATATATAATCAAGATCCATTTGGACCATCAAGATGTTCCTGAAAATAAAATAAGAGAGTAAATCAAATAGGGAAACACAAGACCAAGGTGAGACAAGAAGTAATAAAAAAGAAAAAATAAGAAGAAATAAATGAAGAGATAATAAATCACAACAAAACACTAATAAAAAATAATAAAACTCAAATAAACACACATAAACAAAAACCAAGTTAGTGTGGTTTAAAAACAATTGTTCATGCACATGTAGTAGAGGTGTTACTTTCTACCAAAATGTAACAAAGAACAAGGACACAAAATTTGTTCCCAAATTAAACAGGAACAACAATAGAAGAAATGGGGAAAGAGAAGAAAAGGAAGGGGTTGGTCAATATGACTCTAGATTTACAATATAAGTGGATGTTACCTATATATTTCTATGGATGCAAGTTCTAACATGAAATTTAGGCCAAATGTAGTTTTACTAGGAAGTGGGATAGAATAAAAAGGTGATGACCAAAAAATATATGATTAATGTTCTAGAAGAAAAGGGAAGAAAATAAAATCAATGAGACAAAAGAGAATGGTCTTGTAAATGGCATTCTGGTAGGATAAAGGAGAATTCTCTTGAAAAATGGAAAGCACATGGGATAAACTACTTACAAAATGGCAAGAGCATGAGGATCAAAATGTAAAAAATGATAAGATAATGTTTTTTTCTTTTTTGGATCATTTTATAATGGTTTTGGCATTTTTGGGATAAAATATGTACAAGGGGTAACAACTAGTCAAGGAGATGTTCATCCAAGAGTAGAAGGTCCAATAAATAGCTAAGCTAGATGTAATGATAGTCATGGATATAAACAATGGCCTAGGGAGATAACTAGGATCTTTAATAATAGATAAATTTGATTGTAATGGCACATGATTAAAAATTGGTGAGGGCAAGGATCTTGATAAGGCAACAATGCTTGTCAAGCAATAAAAGAATAATAGAATAATGTATTGATCTGAAAATGAGGTTGTGTTCACTTGTTTATAGAAGAAGATACAAAAGTCTATCCATGTTGATATTATTTTTAGAACTAGAATCTAATGTTTTCATAATGTTGATGATTTATAACCAAGATCATAATTGGTCAAGGGAGAATAGTGTTTAGGGTTACAACAATCCCAAGACATAACAAAGAATGTGGTTCTCAGAGAGAATGATCCAAAAATAATGGGTTCCAAAGGATGATACATAATGAATAGGTTCTCAAAGGGAATGGTCTAGGATGGGATAACATGTGTTAAAAGTACCAGTAGTCCAAAATACTTCACTATATAGAGTCATGAAAGTAATAGGGAATGTTAGCAAGAATATGGAACATGAGAGGATGGTCCAGGATATAGTGGGATAAAAACTTCAGCACAAGTTGCCCCCATGTAAGGGGTCTTGTAGACAATGGTTCAATTTTTTTCAAGCATAAAACCTCTTAAGGTGCATGATGTTCATGGGCTATGGAATTTATTCACCATTTTTAGTATCCAGTCGATATGCCCCTAATCTATAGTTCACCATGATAACATATGGTCCCAACCAATTAGGTTAAAACTTACCTTTTTTTCTTGCATTCAACATTTGTGTTATTTGGTTCTATTTCAAGACCAAATCACCAATCTTAAAATCCCAATGGAGAATTCACTTGTTATAGCTTCTCTACAATCTATTCTGATAAGCTTGAAAGTTTTCTAGGGAAGCTAAATGCTTGCCATCAAAAAGTTATATCTCTTGCAACCTTGAGACTATATATTCTTCATCATCTTCAATATGCTCCAAAGATACTCTCAATGATGGTAAATTGATCTCAATTAGGATAATAGCTTGTGTTCCATAAACAAGGTAATATGGAGTGGTTCCTATGGGTGTTCGATGATTAGTTCTATAAGCTCAAATGGTAATAAAGATTTGTAAGTGCCAATTATGGCTAGCATTATTGACAATCTTCTTTAAAATGGATACAATGTTTTTGTTTGATGCCTCATATTATTCAATTCCTTATGGGTTATATGGTGTGGATTTATTGTGCTTGATTTTGAATTTTACAAAAAGGTCTTTTATGTCTCTATTTACAAAGGATCCACCATTATCAGATATAATATGTGATGGAATGCCATATCGACAGATGATATGATAATGAATGAATTTGGTTATCTACTTCTTGATAACATAAGTGATAGAAATGGATGTAATCCACTTAGTAAAGTACTTGATAGTATTCAAAATGTGTGTATGGCCATCTGAAGATGTTGGGTTTATTTTCTCAATGAGATCGAGGCCCCAAGTAGAGAATAACCATGGTATTGTGATTAGTTGTAAATGTAAATAGGGTGTGTGTATTAAATTTTTGTGTTACTAACAAAGAACACACTTCCTTACATAATTACAAGAATCGGTCTTCATTTTTGGCCTATAATATCCTATTTTGAAGAGATTCTTGGCTAATAATACACTGATGGTGTAGGCCCCATACATTCCTTCATGAAATTCCTTTAGTGCTAGTTTGGATTCTCCCAAAGATAAACAACAAAGTATCACTCCATCATAGACTTTATGATAAAGCATGTTTCATAGTAGGGTATAATGGGCTAGGCAGTTATGGAATAGTTTTAGTTGGTTTTTGGATAAGTCAGGTAGAAACACATGATCATGGAAGTAGTTATAATAGGCTTGATACCAAGGTAGTTTAGGTGGGGGTTTAGACCAGTAATGGCACATACCCTTTCTAAATATGGTATAATATGTGCAAGCTATAGAAGATTCTCAATCATAAATTTATATTATTTATCCCTACCATCAATCTATATCATTGACCTAATTATTGTTATTACATTAGCAGATATTTTTTTAGCCTTGAGCACTTGTTCAAATTATAGAGATTTAAAATGAACCTTGAGATTATCCATGATTTAATTGTAAGGAACAAGTTTATCATCTCTAGTTTTATATTGATTAGTGGTTTGATTGATGATCAATTGGGAATCACCATAGACTAATTAGTGTTGAATATCCCACTAAATGGCAAGATGAAGTACTTGAATCAGTGCCTCATATATACACATAATATTTCTAAAATTTTATTGATTACTGACACTTTGTATCTTGTAGGAACCTATCGAGTCTCAATCTCTCTTAGTGCATGCCTTAAGGGGTGTACTGAGAAAGGGGTGGGTAGACCATAGGTGTTTCATAAGATTATTATTCCTTTTTCCACTTACCATCTACACACTTATCTCCTAAAACCATTTAACCTAACCTTGTTCTTCTCTATTCTACCCATTTCAATCTCTTCTTCCTTCCATTCCTCCTTTTCTTACTTTAACACCCTTTTGGATAATTAGTTGTACTAGGTCAATTGAGTCAACCCAGTATAGTTTATGGGTATTTTTCACTCTCTTAGCTTGTTATCCTTTCATCTGACCTAGCTTAGGCCTAGTGAATTATCCCCAAAAACAGACTGGGTTGACTGGGTTAACCCTATATAGCCAATGTTCCATAGAGGATTTAGGGCAATATCTGCGTATATATACAATTTCATTTCCTACCATTTCAAAAGAGAATAATTATTAACAAAGAAGTGAGAATTAACATATGCGTATAGACCATTCTACTTGAGGAATAAATCTTAGGGTTCCATACTTTCTTTGGAGATACGTATCTTATTTTGTGGATAAGTCTTTTGGATGCTTAGATAGGTTGTATAGCCTAGATTTTATTTATCTTGGTTATCCTTAAATACCAAAACAATCTCTTGTAAATCCCCTTGGCCAAGGGAGAGATTGAGGCTCAGTGGGTTAATCTTCAAAGCTAAGTATTACTAACTTTATTTCTCCTTTGTAAGAGTAGATAGATAATGCATTTGTATTCTTCTCCTATGTATTAGGATTTCATATACATTGATTTGAGTATATGTCTTCTAATACATGTTTAGTTTAGTTATTTTATTGTTTTTAACCCCCAATTTGTGACACAAGCTTTGGTGTATAATAGACTAGATTTTGTTTTCTTTTTATTAGAATAAGTGAATGTTTTAAACCTTAGGACTCCATTAGGGTTTTTGTATGATTGTGTTAGACTATAGGCTTTGGAACTCTTCCTATCATGATATGTTGTGACAATTGATCCCCTAATCAGGTCTAGCAGATCCCTATATTGGTTGTGATCTCACTTAACAATTGTATCCCCAATTGAAAGTGTAGGTATGCTATATCTTCTTTAAGCTAGGATTTATTTATAGACATGATTTATTTCCAATTACATACACCTCATAATTGGCCATATTATTGATACAATTAAAATGGATATGAAATTTTTTGGGAATCAAATCCCCTTGTGGTGTAATCAATAATATACTATCTCTAGATCTATGAGAAATTAAGGAACCATCAAAATAAATCTTCCACTATTCAAGATCATGCTACACTTCTACCACCATCATGATTGAATCATCTAGAAAGTTGAATCTGAGTGGTTGGGTGTCTATAATAAGGACCTATACAAGTTGATCAATAATAATATATCACTTGATAGCTTTCTAATTTTTATACTCAACATTAAATTAACCAAGGAGCATGAGCCATTTATCCATACATATTATTAGATCTACTTTGGATAACAAAAATTTGAGAAGATCCACCTTGGTAATGATAATGGTTTTATTATTCAGTATGTATTGTCACAGGTTTTAGGAAGCTAACACCACAGCTAAACACTCATTTTCAATAGGTATATAATTGTGTTCATAAGCCACTAGTGTGTGACTTAAATAATAGACTTCATTTCCTTTACCTCAATCATCACGTTGGGCTAAAACTGCCCCCAGTTCATGCTCAGTTATTGATATCTAAAGAAGCAGTGGTCTTTCCAATGTTGGAGGTCTTAAGACTAGAAGATTATCCAAATATGTTTTGAGCTTTGTAAATGATATCTGATAATCTTTATCCCATTGAAATGTGATCCCTTTATTCAGTATATGGGTGAATGGGTGGCACTTATCTACCAATTGAGAAATAAACTTGCATATAGATTGGATCTTTCCTTATAGGCTTCATAGTTGTTTAAGATTATTTGATGGAGGCATTTACACAATAGCCTTGACTTTCATAGGATTGAATTCTATCCATCTTTCTGATATAATAAATCCTAGTAATTTCCTTGAATTAAATCCAAAGAAACACTTCTTAGGATTTATGTGGACTTTATATTCATGAAGCCTCTTAAATATTATTTATAGAACATCAAGATGTTTATCTCTTATTCTTGATTTTGCTAGTATGTCATCAACATAGTCCTCAACAATATCATGCATCATGTCATGGAAGATGACAATCATGGCACATTGATATGTGGCTCCATTTTTCTTTAATATAAATGGTATGACTTCATATCAAATTTTTCCCCATAGAGTGGTGAATGTAGTCTTGTGTTGATATTCTTGGGCTATCTTGATCTGATTATATCCAAAAAATCCATCCATTAAGGATAGTATCTCATACCCAGTAATAGAATCGATGATCATGTTGATGTTAGCTAAAGTAAAATCATTTTTGGGGCATGATTTGTTGATATCTATGAAACCAATATAAATATGTATACCCAAGGTTTTTTTACTCACTAGGAATATGTTTGAAATCCATTTAGAATAATCCAATGGTCTAATGAAACCTGCTCCTCATAACTTTTCTAGTTTTATTTTAACCAATAGGCTGATGTGTGGATTAATCTTCCTCAATTTTTTCTTGACTATCTTGCCATTGGGATGGACAATAAGGTGATGCAAAACCAAGTCTAGGTTTAAGCCTGATATGTCAGAGTATGCCCATGCAAAAATATCTCTAAAATCCATCAAAATGGATATAATATGTTCATATTCTACTTATGTAAGGGAAGTTCCAAGATAAATAATTTTGGGGATCATCATATGTTCCCAAATTCACTTAAATTATGTTCTCTACAAGAAGAGTGGATCCATATTAGAGAATATTAGGAAAGGTGTGATCATGATCAACTTTTTCTACTACATCTTCTTGTTATTCCTCCTTAAGATCTAGCTAATGTGACAAATCAAAATACACCATCTCAAGTAGTGGCCAAATAGCAAAAACCTCTAGAAACTCAAGAGTGAGATGATCAGACATTTACCATTGTTCTAAATAGATGCTTATACTAGATATAGATTTAGGAATTGATGGAACTTTTGTATCCTAAGGGGATGGGCAAAATTTCTCACCTAAGAGCACCTAAAATAGGTTTTAACTCAAGGCCTTGTCTTTTCTTTACTTTTTCCCTAATAATTGAGCATTTCAAAGAGGTTTTCACCCAAAGATCTTGATGTTTTATCTTTATTATGACCAAGAAAGTTCACCTACTCTCCTAAGTAGGTATATAGATCCAATGAAAAATCAAAGCCTTGTTTGTGATCACCAATGGATAATCCATCTCTTAAGCCCATGTATTCTATAATTGATTCTTCATTTTGAAATTAATCAAGGCATGTGACCATATTTTTATAGTCCTAATCAATGAGTTCAAGATGTTAAAGGCATAGGGAACAATGAGGTTTTACTTTAGTAAGGGAAGATCTAATAAAATAGGTTTTTGCTTCAAGATGGGAAGGTCCAATGGTGGAATGGGATCTTACTTCAGGATGAGAATCTCCAATAGCATAAATAGGCATTATGGTCATAATGGTTTTTTCATCAAATAAATCCAAGTTAGGAAGCTCATCAAAAATGATATAATGAGATGTTATGTTGTTGTTAGGAGCTTTATTTCTAGTTTATTAAGAAGAATTACTCTCAAAATTCATGAGGTCACCCTAGGTTATATAAATCTGAGACCATGATTTAAATTAGGTATACCAGCTGATAAAGGTTCTTGGATTTATTGCACTTATAAGATAAGGACTCTTCCTATATAATTATTATGATCCATGATATAATTAAGGATTAGATAATTTGGATTCTAAAAGCAAAAACCAATGCCATTATAATATAACTAGTCTCCTATAAAAGTCTCATAATCCTTCTTTGATGAAATAGCAAATACAAATACCATAGGTGCTTTTCACTAATGTTTCTTCTATTGATAGATCAATGTGGGTCTATTTGGGTTCTTGGAAGGTTTTTTCTTCCTAAATTTTTTAGGAGATTCTAAAAACTTTGTAACATGGAAGGCATCCTTAAGAAGATATGTGGAAATTCCCACATCTTCAATCATAACCTACTTTGCACGACTTGTGTAAAATAGATCAACTAAAGTGAATGCAAGATCACAAAGGTTGATATAATTGGATGGAGGTGGATGTGAAACTATTGCCTTATTATTCTTCACAATGAATTTAAAACCCAAAAAATAGTTATAATTATAGAGCTTAGCCTCAAGGTCTTTGTAATATTGATATGGATATTGATTTGTAGGGATAGTGACATTTATCCCATCATGGAGAAACTTGAGACATTGGTATAAGGTGGATTAAATGACCTATACTTCATGCATCCAAGAATTACCAAGAAGTATGATATAAAGTACCTCAATGTCTATAATATGAAGGAATGTGTTATGGGAAATAAACCCAATAATGATCTATAAAAGAATTATACCAAAAGACACCCTCTCAATGGTCTTATAAGCCTTTATGGTGATTGTATCTAGTTGGATGTCCTTCTCAGTGTATCCCTATCTTTGCACCAACTTGAGGGATATTATGTTCAACCCTGAACCATTGTCTATAAGAACCTGCTTGATATTATGTCTTTCAATAATTACCTTAATATATAGTGGGTTATTATGGTTTAGACCTAGGGTGGACATGTCTTTTTGATCAAATATTAGTTGTCAAAATGAAGACAAATGTCCAACTAGTGTTTAGAACTGTTCAAGATTGATAGCTTTGGGAATAGTTGATTATTTTAAAAGGATATTCAAAATAGTTTTATCGACTTCAGATGTATGCAAGAAATATAAAATAAAAATCTATGTAGGGTTTTGCTTAGTTATTCTGATAGACTATAAGGTTTATCAACATTAGGATGAGTCAGATTTACTTTAGCTAGCACAATATTAGGCTCTAGATCAAAATGCATAATATTCACATTGAGATATATGGAAGAAGAGGTCAAAGGGCCTTGGAGATTAAATTTTAAGCATCTATTTGTAATTGTACAACCTAGAGGTGGCAAGGAGCTAGTATAATTAGAATATGAAGGCAAAGGACCTTGGAGGGTGATTCATGGGAGTATAGTTACATTACTATAATTTTGAGTTGGCAAGGATCCATTATAAATAGAATAAATGTTTTTTATATAAATATTAACCCATGTAATTAGAGTCTCAATAGAATTATGTGAACTTGATGCATTATTACTAGAAGGAGAGGGTGTTGGCCCTATAATATTGGGCCTCGTACCATGAAGATCATGAGATGGTTTATAGGTTTTGATAGTAATAGTGGTAATGTGGTGTATAAAAATTCATCCCATAGTGTTTTTATAATTATAAGGCATGTTTTTGTAACCCAAATTATTAATATGGGTATTATAATCCTGATTATGATCATGTTTATTATGATTTTGACCCTGATTCTAGTTTTGATTTTGCCTCTAGTTTTATCCTTGGTTTTGTTAATTATTTATTGGTGGTGGTTGATCATGTTAAGGGAATGGATCTTGGTAAATTCTCACATCCTAATTAATGTCTTGTGGGGCTAATTTGATCTCAACTTCACCACTCTCGATCAGATCTTCAATTAGGTATCATAATTGGATGCACCAATATGCATCGTATTTAACAACACAATAGAAGTTGTACCATTCATTATACTTATACCAATCAAGTTTTGGTTGGTCTTGAGGAAATGCCCTTGGTATTAGACATATAATTAAGTTAGCTTTTATGAGTTTTTAGAATACTATCTCAATTGGTTCTCCCGATTCGCTAAAGACTTTGTATTGATTGTGGATTGTCCTTTGTGGAGGGTGTCTTTACAAACTAGGTGGTGGATTAGGTGGATTTAATTGTATATTTAGTTCCGATAGGGCCTAAACAGTTTATACATGTCTTATTTTAGTCACACCATTTCCTACCACATTCTTGTTATTGTTAAAACCCTTAGGTTTCTCTTGCACCACTATTGGACTAGAATATTGGGTCAGATTTCATGTTTGACTTTATGCAAAAGTCTTGACAATGCCCTTGGTAATAAGAGCCTTCTCAATATATACCTTGGGTTTCTATTGTGCCACTATTGAACTAGAATATTGGGTCAAATTTTAAGTTTGACTCTATGAAAAAGTCTTGACAAGGCCCTTGGCAATAAGATCCTTCTCAATATATACCCCTTTATTGATAATTTCCTCAAATGAGTTATCATAATCTAATTTTATATTATGCATGACCTCAGGATGTAAGTTCTATAAAAATATTTCCACCAACTATTTGTCAAGGAAATTATGTTGAAAGTGACATGCTAATGCTTTCTATCTATGTAAATATGTGATGAAGCTTTCACCATCATGTTGTTTGGCTTTGCATAAGTTTTTGGGTTGATTTTGGCTAATCTTATCTCTAGTGTTAAATTCTAACCCAATGTATCGGTGCACTAGCCCTTTTATGCAATACCTAGGTCTTGCGTGCTCAACTAAAATAGGTGGTAGAAGACTAGTTCTCATAGGTTTTGTAGCACAGTTGGGATAACTTGGTCATATTTATCAATTAGGAAACAATTATGTAAATTCATAAACTTACTTAATTCCAATGGGTTCTATATTTGATCAACATTATCATGTATATTATAGTCATCTTACCTAGCATTAAGTGCTTAGAAATGAAAATGTAATGTTCCTTTCACATAAAGAGTTTCTAACATGATTCATATCATCATTGATAATAACACACATATTGATAAAAGATGTTTACCATATATTAAGCTTAATATTTTCCACCAAAATACTACTAAATTCCCTTAACTATCATCCCCACAATGCTTTATAATAGGGCTATTTATACTTGTTTTGCCATGACCAGGTGTTTATAATAATTAATGGCCTATACAGGTGTCTAATGAACTCTCAACAGACTGAGATCCATGACATTTAACAAACATTTCTTCCTCAAGATCTATGCCTCTGTACCCCTAGATTCTTATTATATGTTATATTTTGGTAGCCATGTGTTCATTTCCTTGTAGGCTCATGCAAGACCTCCTAATCATAAGGTTAGATTATTCAATTTGAATGGTTCTTCCTACTTCCTATTTTCCACATGCTCTACTAGTCTTGTGCTTTCATTATGAGTCCTATGTTTTTGAGTTCCTTATGACTTGTTCTCATCTAACTGGGTCCTCTCACACTAGTTTTCCTAAGCCATTGTCCTCTTGTGCCAAGGAAGTTTTGCACCATGATACTGCAGTGCTTATTATTTATGTTCCATGGTTCCCTTGTGTATGTTCAATTTTTCAATTTTTCAATTTAGATGTATGTTCCATGATACTGTATTTAGGTACATACATCTAAATTGAAAAATTGAAAAATGTGTTTAAATTTCCTATTTATAGGCTCCAAGAGGGGTTCACCTTCATTAAATCCCCTCTATCATCCATCACTTAGTGGTATTTAATAGAAGTCTTATAATGGCCACCATGTTTAGATTCTTGATTTTTGTAATGAATGCCTTAATGGTATTGTCCCATAACACCATTATCATGCTTCTTTCCATAACTACCCCACCACATTTATGGCATGTCCCATCTTGTGCCTTTCTTAAAAGTGGGTGATAGATGTATCTTTCCCTATTTGTGTGATAGAAGATAGCTATTGCATTTTAAATTTCTAACTTATGGCAGGAACCTTATCCCTTCATGCCTTAAATAACTCACACATTTTTAGTACCTTACATGCCCACATAAATTCTATTCCCATATATTTCATGCACCCAATTAACTATCCCCCTTTTCATTTGTTACCTTTTTATGCATGACTTCTTACCCCATACTAAAATGTTTCATGGTCTACCATGAAAACAAAAAGAATTTTACAACAAAAATTACAATAAAGAAAGATTACATGCAAAAGAGGAAACACTTTTATTAAATGTAGTAAATCCTAATATAATGGCATAAGCCTTATTGATTACAAAATTTTAAATATTATGACATGAAATATGGTTGGAGCTAACTTTCATTATAGTGCCCTATGAGGAATTGACCATCCATTCTTTTTAACTAGCATGTCCTAGTAAGTCTAATGCTATGTATTATAAATAAACCATCCCAATGGATGTGGAGCTTTCTAGGATGGCACATGAACTTAGAGTAATACAAAAAGACCTTCATTCCTAGAGAAAAGACTTTATTCTTGATATGGTGATCATGCCATGCCTTCTATTTGTAATTCTCTACATCTTAACTCTAATGAGTGAAGAACAAGGTTTCATCTAATTGCATTAAAATACACAAGCATTCTTTCAACAATGCATCATCATCTAGTTATCCTACATGTGCAATACAAATGGATGTCACCATGAACTCTATTAACATCACTACTTCATTACCATACACCAAGTTAAATAGTGTTCTTTTGTTTAGGCACTTATATATAGTTTAGTATGACCAAAGTACTGTAGACACCCTATCATCCAAATCAGTATGGCCAATGGTACCTAAGATCTTATTGAAAGCTTCATTAGTTCCACTGGCTTGTGGGTGGTACAGTGGTGTCTTGTGGTACATGATTATGAACTTAGCCAATAAGATAAAAATCATTTTATTCAAAACTTGGGTACCATGATCACTAGTGAAACTTAGGGGACATCTAAACCAAGTTTTTATGTATTCCTAGATGAATCGTGCAATAGTAATAGTAGTGCAATCCTTCATTTGATTAGCTTCATCCTAGCACTTAAGGTAGTCGATTGTTATAATAATGTACCGAGAACCTATCTATTGTCTTATTAGAGTGATGGGACCAACAAAATAATAGCCCACTTTACAAAGGGTTCCTAAGAAGGGATGGGTCATAAGGTCATATCATCTCTTCAACTAGGTTTTTTGACATGCTAGAAAACATCACATTACCTAACATATGCTATATCATCTTGGAATAGAGTTGACCACCGTAGTCCATCTAGTATAACCTTTTACATGGTATCTTCTCCATCATAGTACCCTCCATCAATACCCTCATGGAATTCATAAACTACCTTAATTACATAATGTTGAAGGACTTAGTCATGGTCTATTTTGTAAAGATATCATGTTATGAGTTGGAAGGGTGTAGCATGAATTTCAAGTTGATTTTTTTCCTATGAGATAAGAGATTCAAGCACAGAACTTGTGGTCAAGAATGTTTCAATGTCTTCCAACCCTTTAGGTACCTATGCAATGTGAAAGAGCTATACATCAGGAAGATCATCTTCTATGGCATATGGTATTTCTTCATTCTCAATTTGAGATAGGTGGTCAGGTCCACAGTTTGCCTTTCCAAGTTTCACCATAACTAAGAATTGGAACTCTTAGAATAATACAATCTAGTGATAGATCCATCCATGTATTATAGGTTTATTTAAAAGGTACTTCAAATCATCATGATCTATATAAAAATTAAAAGGAGTGGCTATAACGTATTGCCTGAACTTATACAAAGCATAGACCATAGATAGAACTTCATGGTTTACAATGGTATAGTTTTTTTTAGCTAGTGTTAGCTTCCTGCTAGAAAACTAAACTAGTAATCTAAGTGACCTTAACCTAGTTGTGAAATAATCATGCCAACTACCATGCCAGACACATCAACATGGATATGAAATGGTTTTATCTAATCAAGAAATTATAGAATAGGAGCAGTGACAAAATTTTATTTGAGTGCTTTAAAGCCTTCCTTAAAGAACTAGTCCATATGAACTACTCATTATGCTTTAAAATTTCTTTTAGGGGTACAAAAATCTTGGCACAACTATGAATGAACTTTATTTAATAAATTATATACCCTAGGAAGGCATGCACCTTATGTTGAGTCTTAGGCCTTGGTAGGGGAAGAATCATATATAACTTCATGAGGACCACCAGGAGTCCTTCCTTATAAATAATATGCCCTAAGAGCACACCAAAAGGTGTCACAAATAGGCACTTTTTCAAGTTTAAGGAAATTTTCAATACCTGATAACACGCAAGCATGAGTCTAAGATTAGCACAATGGTATTTGACTAGACCATATACTATATAATCATCTAAATAGACTTGAAGTAATTCATGGATGAAGTCCTTGAAGGCTTCAATTGCTATCCATGAAAACATTGGTGGGGTATTTTTTAACCCAAAGGGCATAATAGTATTGGCAAATAATCCCCATTTTATGGCAAACGTTATCTTATGCTAGTCTTCCTCAGCTATTTAGACCTAATGGTACCTCAAGAATCCATTTGTAAAGGAGTATAATTCACAACTAGAAGCACCTTCAAGAATTTCATCTATGAATCATGTTGGAAAGGGATCTATCACATAGGATGCATTAATCACTCAGTAGTCCACATAGATACAAATGTATCCATCATTTTTTATACTAATCACCATGGGACTAACCCATTTGGATTTAGCAATGGGAGTGATTACTCCAGCATAGATCATACTATCAATCTCCTCTTTAATGCACACTTAGAGATTAGGGTTCATCCTATATGGTCATTTTTTCACTAGTCAAGCACCGTCAACTAGCTTGATGTGCATCTTCCCTAAGGATGGATGGACTCCATTTATTTTTAATTCCTTGGAAAAACATCTTGATATTCTTTTAGCAACTCAAAGATTTTTTTATTATCTATATCAGTCCAAATAGTTTCCTATTGTGGCCATCTTTGGTTCTTTTTCTATGTCAATGTTACATTGAATAGTTTAAATATGCCCATGATAAGGGTTGTCCATTTGAACACTTGTGTCCTAAATAGTTTGTGTACCAATGCTTATATAAACATCTAAATGGTTGGTTAGGGGATTGAGTGAAGTAGATCCTTCACCTTTGTCTACTTGAAAGACAAGCTTTTGCTTTCTTAAGAAAATCTCTTCACATCAGTATTCATCAGGAATTGATATAGGCACAAGAATTAGATGTGTTAAATGATCAATGAATAATTAAAGGTTCCTTAGGGTCTTGATGGATATGCCTCAAGTAGTCATCCATGGGACTTGGGTCTCTGATAAATGCTTCATGTATGGCCTAAAGAGTGAGGCACAAATCCATCCTCAATGATGAATAGGAGAGTGATGAGGTCATGTTCTCCTTTAGTAACTACTAGAACCTAGTTCTCATATGTCACTCTTCATGAATACTAGGCCCATTCCCATGTGTATAAATTCCCATAGAATGCATGAACCCATAGGTAGTTTGGTAAGTATGTTTCCTTGTTTCTCTATATTGTCTCACAAGCTTCAATGTGAGGTTTAAGTGCTTACACACCATTGTAACTAATTGATCCCCTGAACTTATTATCATAATGGAATCTATAATGTAGAGTAGAATGTTCTTGATCCCAATACAAAAGGCTCTCTTTATGGGTATGCCACCATCTTGAAATGGTTCAATCAAAAATTTGATCCAATAACCTCATCCGATCATTTTCAATTTCATAAAATTCTTTGAGGTTCTAAACAAAATCACATACCTTAATTTGTCCTTGGAATTGTGGGGCTTCATCAAGATTTTTTAGTGGTGGTCCTACTAGTGGCCCTCTCATTTATAATCTAGTAAGGAAAACAAACTTATGAAATTTAGGAAGTTGACATGATAATTTATCTTGACTATTGATAGTGTTACACATTCTCTCAATAAAAATCATAGTCATCATGGGTCCAACAGTTACAAGCATTTCTTGTAGTATCAAAAATAGACTAGTTATTGGTCCTTCAAAGAACACCATCTGGGGTGGGATCATGTTGTTCACCACTTTGGGTAGTGACATTGTATATGTGCTTTATTTCTTCATCAACATTGATGGGCTCTATATAAGGGGGTCCTTATTATTTATCTAGTGGGATTATGACATGTTGATCAGTATTTTCAAAACTAATATAACACTTTTTAAAGCTCATTTCTACATTTTTATTATAACACTAAGGTCATCTTAGTAGATTCAGCTAACTCTATAACCTCAAAATCCACTTTGAATGGTACTCCAAGTATGTCAACCATAGCATTCTTGAGGACCCCAATAAGGTGCACACAAGTCTTATTTACCATGAATAAGACATGAGGTGAAGCCTTTAGTGTTGTACTAGAAATTTTTCACCAAGAATCCTTTATGAGTACATTGATTTTTATACATTTATCTACTAATATGTCTCAAATTACCCATCCATTGATTACAACATTAACCAATATTTCTCTATCTTTAGAGAGAGTAGATAAACTAGGAGTGTCTTATCACTGAGCATGGTTTAAGTAGTGGTATTAACTTTACCTAATTATGTGAGGATAAGATTCATTTGGTAGTCATTCTTGATTCTTAAACCAAGCACTAAGCTATGGGACAATATCCTTATCCCGCATCCACTTACATAGTTCCTAGAAGACATCCCATACTACAGGTCAAATTTCAGCTTCCCTTTGCACAATAGCACAATGTATTACATCCTTGTCTTTGAAGAACTGAATCTCACCCTAAAGTTCTCATATGAGTCCCATAATATCTTAGATGACATCCTTTTTTTTTAACATTGGGGTACTTTCTAGCTCATAGTTATTATTGTACCTTATCGATTAGATCAATTATTAATTAGGTATGTCCCTGACTATGAGTGGTAATGTTTACTTATTTAGCTATAGGGATAGTTAGGAATGCATGTAATTATGGTTTATTAATTTGAATCATATTAGTTCCCTTTAATTTTTCTCCTTAGTGATAGCCTCATATAAATTAGGACACTCTTCTAGTTGGTGGTCCTTTTCACAAAAAGCACACATCAGGTAATCTAGGCAATCCCATTGATAGTGGTCAAGTGACCCACATTTATAATAAGTCTTGGGTGGGAAATTTCCACCTCCTCATCCTCTCCCTCTTCCTCATCCATGATATCCACCATTGTCTTGAGTATTATTGACTAATGTTTGGCATGTGCCATGTGTTTGAGCTTCATAGATGTCACTGATCAAATAATAGTCATTAGTGTCATGAGTGTAGGCATCAAAAAATTTAAAATACTTGGACACCTTAGTGTGTATATATCACTAAAAAGAAGATAAGAGTATACATCATGTTCCTCATGAAAAATTTCACATGTGTGTTTTAGTATCACATGGATGTTCTTGCATAGGAAATTGCTCTTTATATGTCCTTTAGTTTCACAGTCAATGCACCAAACACCACTACATGTCTCATGCACATGGTTTGCTATCAACTTCTCAAGTTTTGATGCCATTAAGGCCATTTTGGCCTCCATAAATGGAATAATCTTGATATGAAAGCTTCTAACCACTTTATCATAAAGAATAGCTTTTAAAGCCTTGCATGGGCTAGTGAAGGTCCATTAAGAAAAGGTTTACTGAAAAGGTAGTAATAGTCCACCCACAAACCATTTTACATGTTAGGTGGTATTAATTTCAAAATATAGTTTATAAATCAAGGTTTTAAACCTTGATTTATACTCATGTATGCTATTTTTAAGTCCTTACTTTATGTCCTTTAGTGTTGTTATACTCTACAACTCAAATTCAAGAATCTTGAACTCTTAAAGGAAGGTTGTTTTGAGTTGATCAAAATTGACCACCACTTGTTGAGGGTCTAAATTTTGGTACCATTTATGTGTGCACTCTAAGATCATAGTTACAAACTATGTGGACTTATATTCAAAATATGTGATACCTTATGCCCTCTAAATTAGTTCACATTTGTGGACATGCTCAGATGCATTCTTAACCCCTCAATATTTAGGTTAGTGTAATTTCATCTCATAGTACACTATGGTTAGTTTAGGTGTCTGAGTGGGTGGTTTCTAGGAACCTCTATCTATGGTCCCTTGAGGAGGGATTCCACTTCCTCCCACACCTCCTCTAGTACCTCTAGTAGTAGTGTTCATGGTATAAGGCACATTAGCTAGTTAGTTAACTAGGTTTGGGCCTATATTTTGTCTTTGAAGACCAAGTCCACTAGGTATCCCAAGTTATGCCATAGAATTACCTTAAATGGGTGAAGATAGTGTTAAATCTAAATGGTCATCAAATATCTCAATTTCAGTATTTTTTATTGGTTCATCTTCTAAATCCAAACTATCTATATCCTAATTTCAAATCTCTACTCCATCCAACTTAAAGGCATGAGTGTGCATGATATTGGGGAAGTTGGGTTAGTTTAGAATTGGTTCCTCGATTCTTGCCATCTAGCTTATTTCACCTTTGTAAGATAAAAGTGTCATAAAATGTGGTTTGAAAGTGATGGAGTTCTCATTTGTTTCTACTTCCCTATGGCTCTAATATCACTCCTTGAGTTCTCTCAGACTCTTCTTATACCACTAACTCCCATGATTATTTATTGATCTTCATCATACTTCCATTTTCATAGTACACACTGGTTGGCTACCATTTTGAACCCACAATATTTTATCAACCCATATTCTCCCCTTCCAAATGTACGACTCATGCATAAGATGATTTATCCCTCCATTGGTATAGTTTCCAATCCAAGATCAACAAATGACTTATTTATTTCAAAATCAAAGAGCCTAAGATAGTGATCCTATAGTTCTTGAAGGAAATGGAACTTAGATTATTAAAGACATGAGTAAGTAGTGATAACATAATCTAGGATATAGATATTCAAAACTCCTTTCCACCAAAATTTGACTGCTTGCATCCATGATACTTTGAGTCATGCTAAAACCCTTTACCATTATACCATCTAAGACTTCCTCCTTCAAAGATTCCTTGATCTTCCTTGAGCATATGTTATTATCCAAGCATATAAAAAAATCAAGACCTCCAAAAATAAGGTTTCATACAAGGGAATATAGATATTTTACTCCACCCACTATTTTGTGGAGATTCCTGGGTCAAGATATGGAACTAAAAAATTATCTTCCACACCGGTCACCCATTCTTCTATATTTTCTAGCATTATACACTTAAAAAATTTCCCATGACTATGCTTCAAGCACTTTAGGTCCCAATAATGAAACAAAAATGTTGGGTTGATTCTAGATAAGTCTAGCTTTGGTGTTAAAGTCTAACCCAATGTATCATTGTGTTGGCCCTTTCACATAAGACCTAGGTCTTGCGTGCTCACCTGAAGCACATGGTAGAATACCAATTACCATAGGTTTTAATATCATAATAGGGATAACTTGGTCATATTTATCAATTAGGTAATTATTATGTAAATTCATAAGCTTAATTCATTCATATGGGTTCTAGATTTATTAGCATTATCATGTAAATTATAGTCATCTTACCTAGCATTAAGTGTTTAGAAAATAAAATGTAATGTTCCTTTCACATAAAGAGTTTCTAACATGATTCATATCATCATTGATAATAACACACAAATTGATACAAGATGTTTAACATATATTAAGCTTAAGATTTTCCATCATAATAATATTGAATTACCCTAACTAGTATCCCCATAATGCTTTACATCAGGGGTATTTATACTTGTTTTTCCTTAACCAAGTTTTTACAATCATTAATGGCCTATATAGGTGGCCAATGAAATATCAATAGCTTGAGAGGCATGTCACTTAAAAAATAGTTCTTTCTCAATATTTGGGCCTCTTCACCCCTTATATTATTTCTCTATGCTATATTTTAGTAGCCATGTGTTCATTGTCCTTGCGGGCTAGTGAAAAACCTCCTAACCATAAGGTTTGAGTGTTTTATTTGAATAATTCTTCCAACTACTTCCCACTTTCCATACACTCCCCTAGTCTTCTACTTATATTACAAGTCCTATGTTATTAGGTTACTCACCACATGTTCTCCTTTGAGTGGGTCATCTTGCACTGGTTCTCCCATGCCATTGTCCTCTTGTGCCTAATAGATTTCATGTCATGATGCTTCTACACCTATTAGTTATGCACCATGGTTCTCCCATGCCATGGTCCTTCTGCACCATGATGGTCCTATGCCAAAATAGGGTAATGGTCCTTCTACATCATGTTAGCCCCATACTAAAATGGGATAAAATTTAATAAAAAATCCAAAGGCCAACACAAGTCAACAACGGTCAATTCATGCTCAATGTTGTACGAGAAATGGTTGACAAAATTTTCAAATAATTCATTCCAATCCACAATTGATACTTTAGTTAACCTTAGTATCCAATATAAATCTTGTCCTATTAAACTTCATGAGAATAATCAAAGGAAGTACACACTATTATAAGCAACCTCTTGGCATAGTATGAAAAATTCTTAAATGTGTTCACAAGGGTCTCCTTTTCATTTATATTTATCAAACTTAGGTGCTTCAAAATTAGATAGAAATGGGAATTGGAGAATAGATAGATCAAATGAATATGGGAATATCTAATTAAAATTATATTTCTTAACTTTTTTATTCATCTCCAATCATGTCACATCTCTTTCATAGAGTTCCACTCTTGCATGTTTGGTGTGTTCATGGGTGGAACATAATTTTGTTGGGGTGAAATGTGCCCCTAGTGTTGTTTTTGGGGTGTTATTTACCCATGGTACTATTTTTGGGGTGGTATGTGCCCCTATTGTTGTTATTATGGTAGTATGTGCCCATGTTGTTATTGTTGGGGTGGTATGTTCCCCTATTGTTGTTGTTGGAGTGGTATGTGCCCTTATTGTTGCATGGATTTGGTATGGATGTATACCCTATGATCCTCGACTTGGTTTTGATTTACTCATTGAGCCAAGTAGGTAAGTGGTTGATTATTAGGAATCCATTTCCTTGAATTAACCATATTTTTTTTATTTTGGAGAGTTCTTTGTCTATTTACCAATATACATGTTGGTTTAGATGAACTAGCCAAATTATTTTGTACAATTTCTTCAATGCATACTAAATGTTTTGGTCTTTGATTTTTAAAAGGGAGAAGAGGTTTTTAATGATTGAAAAATGTGTGCTTTATGTTTATTAGAGCATGTTTTGGAACCTCTTGTGTCTTATTATATCCATTCGAGACACCTTTATCAATCATTGTTATGTTCTCAGCCAATGTTTGTTGTTTAGTTTCAATCACATTTCCTTGTTCCTTGGAAGTGTTGTTATGGATTTAAGTATCAACTAGAGAGTTTTTTAGGTCTAATATAAGTTTTTATTCATATCATTGACTTATTTTCTTAATCTTGTTGACAAGATTTTGATCCTTTGGCTTTGACTCTATAAGTATTTCCTTGCCCTTGTTAGAATAAGAAGGTATGTTAGTTTGTGAAATGTTTGAAAATAATTGTTCTTGTTGTTTTTTTCCTTCTATAACTAAGGTATGTAACTATTCCATATGAAAATGTGAGGGTAGTATAGCACCAGATTTGATCAAACTTAAGAGGGATTAATCCTTGTCTTTTAGGGGTTGATATTCTTCATAATCTTCCTTAGATCCTACAGTTGTAGGAATGTCCTCAAAGATAATGAAATTATATTAAATATCATAATAATGTTCTTCCTCATATCTATGGCCATAAGGGACCTAACTATGACTTTACCTTTGATTCATGTCTAAAAAATTTTGCTTTGCATGTTTGACAAGATTTGGACAATGTCTTTCTAACATTTAAACAAGGTATGTGTTTTGATCTTTTTCAAACAAAGTAACTAGGTGCCAAAGAGACTATAATATGGAGGGTTTCATAATACCACACATAATTATAATAATGATGTTGAAAAATTTACTCAACCTTGGGTAAAGTTGAAATTGTATGAATTAGAAGAGGGTATGATAACTCAAAAAGCCTAGAGTGTAACTAGTACACTAAAATTTAGAATTTTGAGATACATCAATGCCATAAAATCTAGTTAAATTTTGATGAATTTATACTATAAAACTAGAATAAAGACCTTCATATTAGGAAGGAGACAATATGAACCAAGAAAATCATAATGTGGAAACATGCAAGAATTCTTAAGTATAAAACTAGAACCAAATGGGCAAAATAACACCACTACATGGTAATAGGAATGGTAGTATAAAATTTTGCTCTATAACATAGAGTGAAATTAATGCACAAGATGACCTAAGTTCACCAAATGATGATAATTATAATGAGTCTATAAACAACCTTCAATCCAAATGGGATATTGAACCTAGGTTCCCTCAAGTCAGTGCAAATGGTGAACCCAATTTAATATGTCAACCTTATAAACTTAAAAAAAGTGAAATTTTGAATTTGAATTATCAATAAAGGACTTAAAGATAATTTGGAAAATGTTTTAGACTCAAATGGGTAGCATAACTACACCAATTAGATGATATGACACAATATTTAGGATGATAAATTTAAAGAAGGAAAAGATTGATTTTTACTTGGACAACATAATGCCTACTTATTTAAGAAATTGTGGACAATGTGTTTGGTTATGAAGTTTGTTTACAAGAATTTTTTGACTCAAATCAAGGACCAATTAAGTTAAAAAGATTAAAAATACTAATACAACTAAGTAATCATCTTAAAAACCAAAAAATGATAAGGTTGCATGATATTATTGAATTCCATCTTTATACATTCACTTGAGAGGAAATTAAGTGTTCATCTAAAATAAAATCACATTATATAGTAGGGTATTTTACACCCCCCTTTTCTCAAGTGACACTATGATAACATGGACCTTGGGGTGCACCTTGCATCAACATTTTCCTGTGGCAAGTGGGGTTTATCTAAAACTTACAAAGTTTATGATCATCTAGATGGTTCCAAGTGTGGTTAAAATAAGGAATTCAACACATGAAAATGATCCATGTCAAATAATTTGTTGTGAAAAGGTCTAGTTATTTTTAAAACCACTACATCTATCACTTATTCAGTGTCTTGTGATGTCCTGAATGATCATATTGTATGGGCTAACTTGTCACTAATGTATATGGCTTAATCGCTCAAATAACCATCCCAATGGGGAGATCCTAATTTGTATACCCCTCCATGTAGAGAGGTTTTGAAGGTAATGTTGGGAGACGAAACCATAGGTCAAATCTTCCTTATAGAAGTTGTGGGAGGTAATGACATCCCCTTCACAAGATAAATTACATGAAATAAAATCTGAGTAAAAAGGCTTTATCAATTATTTTTAGATCACCCAAACCTTACAGGTTTTGGGGAGATCTTATTAAACTTCCTTTTTATGCCTTAGACAAAGGCAAAATTTTAATTAAAATATTATTTTGATCACCTAAGTTCCCTATAGGGGATGGGGGGGAATCATACACATGCAATTCATTTTTCTCAAATAATTTAACAAAGCAAGTGATAAATAACTTATACAAAAAAATATCTTTTGAAAAGATTATAACTTTGAAGTGACTTTGGTTTTAAGCATTGAATTGAAGTGTTTTCTGATGTTTTTTGGCCCCTTCACCTTAGCTTTTAAATACTTTTGAAAAAAATCATGAAACATTCAATATAAACATGCAAATTTTCCTTTTAAACACCAAAGGGAAGGTTTCTAATTCTTTTTTAACAACAAATGGAAGTTTTAAAAGACTTAGTTGTGCTAAAAAAACACTTTTCCATGTAGGTTTTTTATATAAAGTTAGATATTCATGTTTAGCTTTGAATAACGTTTGACTTTGAGGTAAGCAACTTTGGAAACATGCTCTTGGGTCTATGTTTTTTTAGAGACACAGTGACTGATATCGGTCACTATTGACTAGTGTCGATTCTTGCAAGACCATCACCAAATGAAACCCAACCATCACTAGTCAAAACTAACTGATAATGATCACCTATGAACTTGAAGGTAAAAACATTATGCTTTAAAAATAGTTGTTAGGATACAATCTCCAAAATGTAAGCTTCTGGATCAATATTATATTCAAACCAAAAACTTATAAAACTCAATTTGTTAGAAACAAACTTTAATAAAGATCTAAAAATTTAAATTTTTAGCCATGTTTCCCTTACAACCCAACCCACCATGGTTAGCCCTAACCAATGGCGGTCACCTAGAACCATCATCGATCATTTTGTGACCTATATGTGCACAAAAAATGTTAGAAACATGGGGAAATGAGAATAAAATTGATGTTTAAGGAATTTTTAATGACTTAGATAGAAATTTGAGATTACCAAAAATGTCTTCCTTGCTTGAATGGATGTTATGGTCCCATTTGGCATGCCAAAATGTAGCATTGGATTACAAAGATAATTAGTTCAAACATTAGTCATGAAAATCACAAAGATAATTCATAATAACTAACAATCTAAGCCAACCTATTAAACAAGGTTTGTAAATGACAATAAAAAGCAATTTAAATAAATCACACATTCATGTTACCTTCCCAAATGGTTCCATCATCCAAAAGTGCCTTCAAGCAAGTTTCTTCCCTTTGATTTGGTGTTTTTGTCTTTGTCAACAATGGATGACAAGCTCCTCCATCATCTCAAGATCAACATGTATAATTTAGGCTCAAGATAATAAATCTAATCTATGCCTATCAAATGAATCTTGCAAATAAAACATAGTGATCAACACAAAGAAAGATTGTGGAGATAATCATGCATTATAAGTTTACAATATTTTAGATTTTTTAAAATGAGGTTTTATGCCCTTCTATTTATATATTTTTCAAATGGGTTAGGATCAAACATGATCAACCATCTCAAGATTGAGATGTATTCCCATGAACTAATATAATATTTCATAATAGATTTATAAATATCCTCATAAATATTTGGGAGGAAGAGGCATTAATTAGATAAAGGTACCCATAAACTTGATATTTGTTACATTTATGGCTTATGGATGCCACCCCATTGATCATATCATTAGGTGATTTATATATTCAAAATAAATTTTCAATAAATAAATATTCAATTTGATCCATGCAATTCTTACTTAAGCTCTTAATTTGGTTTAATTTGCCTAAGTAAGATTAATCAATTTTAGTGTAACTCTTTGGAAATTGGTGCACAATTAATCAAAATGGTCAGAAAGTCATATTAATGGGTCATAATTTTACTTGAGGGGAATTGGAAGGTGATGTTAGATGTGTATGGACCTTTATCCTATTTAAGATGTTGTCAACACAAAATAACAAAGGTTCGTGATGTGTACTATTGAATTAGAAGAAAAGAGTGATCTAAGGTACCAAAATGCAAAATCACCTTTTTGACTCAAAATATTTTAAAAAAAAGTTAGGAATCACATAAAATTCATTGCCCCATTTAGGGATACATTATCCTAAATCAGCACTTGTATACAAAAATATCAAACCATTTAGCATGTTTAAGTGATTTTGGCCTAAATTATGCATTTGAGTGAAAATCAAGTAAGATTGACAATTTTAACACAAATGGTGTTAGGAATTAGATGTCTATAACACTTTCTTCCAAGCTCTCTAAAGTGTTCCAAATTAGCAAGTATATCTTTCCATAGTTCATAAGGGGTCTTATTACCATTAATCCTTATATGTCATCTATTCAAAATGTAAACTACAGTGTTTATTGCCTCTCCAGTATCCATCAAATAACCTTGATTCATTTCGCATAGTCCTTACCATTTATTTAATTGTCCTATTCTTTATTTCCACTAACCTATTATGCTAAGATGTCCTAGCTATTATAAATTTTCTCCTTATCTCGTGGACCTCACAGATGTTGGAAATATTGTCATTGATGTCAAAGGTCTAGCATTGGTGATAAAGGCCCCATTGCATTTAATGGTGTTTTTAATGTTCATATCTTGGCTAATGTATGTTAATATTTATTTAATATTAAAAAATATATTTTTAGTTGCATAAAATTCAAAAGAGGGCCCATGGAGAGTTAAAGAGTCATGGGGTAAAGACAAAAGAGGAATGGGATGCATTTTCCCATGAAGAGTCATCTTAAGGAATTTGAAGGGTCACCATGTGACTTTTCAAAAGAAAGGATACGAAGGGTCATGCAATTTGGGTGCCATTTTCCATAAGGATTTAAGGGTCACAAAGGGTAAATGCCAAATTTCATTTAGAAAGCTATAAATAAAATCTTGAGAAGCCATTTGTAATATGTGAAAAAAACATGGTTTGTAATTATTATATCTAGATTAGAAGAGCAGAGGAGAGAAAAGAAAGAGATATAGTAATGTGTTATCTTTTGTTGAGAAAGAAACATTGAGAGATAGTTGTGTGGTATACACAATAGGGGTTGGTGCTCCTATGGGTTGGTGCTCACAAATTGGTTGCTATGTTGGTGCTCAGCAAAGGGGTTGGTGCTCATATAAGTTGGTGATTGCGAATATTGTATTTTGAGTTGGTGTTCATTCATATAATTAAGATTATTCTCTGTGGTTTTTCCACATTGAGTTTCCATGTTAAAATTTGGTGTTTCTTTCTCTCTTGTGTGGTGTTTATTATGTCAATTTTATTTCATATCTTGAATGTATGGTTAAGTGGAATTTGATTAAGTGAAAGTTTATAAGATATATGATATACTAATTCACCCCCTCCTCAGTATACCCCATGCTTAATAATTGTTATTATAGTAGGTTCCTTTTTTAAAAGTTTTATAGCTTGAAGGAAGATCAAGAAAATCACGATGACTAGATCACATGAAGGTTTCTCTAAAAATAAGGCACCTTTATTTGATGGGACAAATTATGATTTTTGGAGCATAAGGATGAGGACTTATTTTATGGCTCTTGGATTTGATATTTGGCAAGCAATGGTAGAGGAATATGAAGAGCCATAGACACTTATAACTACTCTGGTAGAAAAGAAGGTAAGTAAAAATAATGCTAAAGCTTTAAATGTTATTTTATGTAGTTTATGCGAATCATAATTTGTTAAAGTTATGCAATGTAAATCTTCTCATAAAACTTGGGTAAAACTTGAGAATAATTACAAAGGTGATGGAAAGGTTCAACAAGTTAAGATTCATATTTTTAGAAGACAGTTTGAGAGTTTAAAGATAGAAGAGGAAGAAAATATAGAAAGTTACCTTTTGCAGGTTGATCAAATAGTTAATCAGATTCAAGGCCTTAGAGAAACGTTATAAGAATCAATCATGGTAAAAAAAGGTTTGAGATCTCTACCATTGAGATATGATGCAAAAGTTTTAGCAATTAAAGAGATGAATAATTTATCCAAGCTTAAGATGGATGAGCTACATGGTATCCTTATAGCATATGAGATGCAGAACGAACAAGAGAAACCCTAAAAAAGAGAAGTTGCTTTCAAGACATCAAAGAAAGAGAAGGCTAAGATTCAAGAATTAAGTGACAATTCTAGTGATGATGAAAATGACAATGGAGCCTTATTCATTTGCAAGCCAAAAAAGGGCATAGATAAATATCAAGGAAAATTACCTTTTAAATGTTTTAATTGTGGAAAGATTGGACATTTTGTAGCTAATTTCCCAGATAAGCGTAATGGTGAAATGAAGAAGGAAAGTCTACATACAAGAAGAATTTTAAAGGAAAATTCAAGAAGAGTTTGTATTCTAAAGATCCTATCTCAATCGAAGATAGTGGAGTCAATGATTCAGAAGAACAAGAAATTTTATTTATGGCCATACATGAAGATGTAAAAGTATAGATGATCAAGAAGAAGTAAAAGATGAAGCTAAAGTGAATCTGGAAGGAGAACTCATTTGTGCCTTAGAAGAGTTAAAAGCTCTTGAGAAGAAGAATCAAAGATTGAAGCTCCATATCGATAAAAATGAAAAAGAGTCAAAGGAAATAATTGAATATATAAAAACACACTTTGAAGAATTTAAGAAGAATAAAAAAAATCTAACGACACAGTTGCAAAAATTAAGTGAAGAATGTGAAAGGTATGTTATTGAAATTACTTCTTTAAAAGCAGATCTTCAGAAAATAAATAAAGTAATCGATATAGAGTAGTCAATGATTCAAAATTTGAGAATAAAACTAATATGTTGAATAATATATTAGAAATTCAAAGATCAATGTCAGATAAGATAGGTATCAGATTTGAAAAAGAGAAAGGGGAGGCCACTACTTTCATAGACAAGATTAACATAGAAAAAGGAAAGAGTTATGTTGAAGCTCTTAAAAAAGAGGAAATAAAAAGAGAAGAAGTTAAAAATACAAAGGACATCTCAAATAAAAAGGGATGGAAGGAACAAAGCTACAAAAGACAATCAGGTCAGAGATACATAAATAGGTCCTATTTTTATGGTTATTATTTTTATTGTAAAGGATATGGTCATAAGAGAATAAAATGTCAAAAAAGGGCTAACAATTTCAAAAATGAGAAGGAAACTCATGCAGAGTCAAGTAAAAGCCATAAAAAAATTTCTCCTTTATGAGGCTTTAATGAAGAGACCATAATATGTTATAAGTTCAATAACTTTGAACACATAGCCCAGTATTGTAGAAATATGTTCGATTCAGTCAAGAAGGACTAGAGTTTCAAGGCTCCATTCATCAAGAAGAAAGTTTAGATAGGTCCATGGTAGAAAAAACAACTTAAAAAGTCTATGTTGGTCCAAATAGCTTTGTATGCAAGAAATGAATAAAATCCATGGTTCATTGATAGTGGATGTTTGAAGCACATGACAAGAGACAAGAGCAAGTTCATAACCTTGAAGAAGATCAATGGTGGCACAATGAAATTTGGAGATAATACTACTGCCAAAATTGCTAGAAAAGGTACACTAAGATTAGATAATGATAGAACTAAAACTAAAATGTTTTATATGTAGGTCTTAAGCATAATATTTTTAGTATAATTCAAATGTGTAATTAGGGGCACCACACTAAAGTTTTATGTAGAAGGTTATGAAATTAGGAGAATAGATTTAGATGTGTTGGTTGTAGATGCTCAGAGAATAGGTAATAATTTGTATATGTTATCAAACATCAAAGATCAAAGATATTATTTGATTCAAATTGAAGAAAGTTGGCTATGGCACAAGAGAATGTAGCACATAAATTTTTACAATATTGTCAACATCAGCAAGAAGAAATTAGTCAAAAATCTTTTAAATATTACAAAGCCATCCAACATGCTTTGTGAACCTTATCAGCATGGGAAATAGGCCAGAAGGTAATTCAAAACAAAATAATACTCAATCATTCAGATGTTAGAGCTTGTTCAAATTGATTTGTGTGGACCTATGAGAACTCAAAGTACTCAAGGTGAGAAATATTTCATGTTTTTTATTGATAATTTTCACGTATAACTTGGGTAATTTTTTTAAAGAAAAAATCAAAAGCTTTCAGACATTTAAAATCATTCAAATCATTAGTTGAGAATGAAACTAGTTTGAAGATTATGTGTCTAAGATCAGATCAAGGAGAATTCATGTTAGATCAGTTTATTGAGTTTTGTGAAGACCATAGAATAAACAGACATTATTTAGCAGCCAAAACTCCATAGTAAAATGGAATAGTCAAATGGAGAAACATAATAGTTTAGGAGATGGTGAGGACAATGCTAAATAAATCCAATATACTAGATAAATATTAGAGAGAGGTAGTTGGTATATCAATGCATATCTAGAATAGAGCATTAGTGAGAGTCAACAGTGGCAAGACTCTTTATGAGCTATGGAAAGACAAACTAGCTACAATTGATTATTTTAGAGTTTTTGATAGTAGATAATTTATAAAAAGAACCAATGAACAACATGGTAAGTTTGAATCCAAAGTAGATGAAGGTATATCTCTTAGTTATTTTTTCAAAATTAAAGCTTATAAATGTTATAAGAAAAGAACTAAAAAGATAGTTGAAAGTGCAAGTGTCAAGATAGAAGAAGATGGAACATAAAGAATCAGTGATCCAATAGACATTCCTAAAATCATTAAAGAGGAAGATTTTTAAGAATTAGATGAAGATGAAAAGAAAGAGAAAAAGGACACCAAAACCCCATCCAAATATGTCTATATAAATCATAATGAAAGTGACATCACTGGAGACATAAATGAAGGAATTTGCACTAGAAGAATGATGGTAAGTGAATTTGAGCAAGTTAATTTCTCTTTGTTATCTAAAATTTAGCGTAGAACTTTTTCAAAAGCTAGACATGATAAGAATTGGGTTAAGGCAATGGATGAAGAATTAAATCAGATAGAAAAAAATGATACTTGGGAATTAGTGCCTAGACCAAAAGATCACAATTTGATAGGAACAAAATGGGTTTACAAAAATAAGTTGAATGAAAATGGAGAAGTGACCAAGAATAAAGAAAGATTAGTATGTAAAGGATTTGCTCAAATTGAGGGAATAGATTTTGAAGAAACTTTTGCACCAGTGGCAAGGCTAGAGGCTATTAGAATGTTTCTTGCATATGCAGTGTTTAAAAATTTCAAAGTGTTTTAGATGGATATCAAATCTACCTTCCTAAATGGGAATCTAGAAGAAGAGGTCTACATTGAGCATCTTGAGGGATTTATTCTCTTAAATATTATTAGTCATGTATGAAAGTTAAAGAAAGCACTATATGGATTGAAACAAGCTCCCAGAGCTTGGTATGTAAGACTTGACAAGTACTTAGAGGATCAAGGTTTCAAGAGAGGATTTGTTGACAGTAATCTCTACATCAAAATAGAAGGTGAACATCAATTGATTATTATGGTATATGTTGATGAAATCATTTTTGGAGGAAACATTAGAAAGATGATAAATTTTTTTTTTGATAATATGCAAAAATAATTTAAGATGTCTATGCTTGGAGAATTGTCATTTTTCTTAGGATTGAAAATATTTCAATCAGATAAAGGAATTTTCATATCTCAAAGTAAATATACCAAGGAAATGTTGAATAAATTTGGTTTTGAGGATTGTGCACCAGTTGGCACACCAATGAATATAGGAAATAAGGTAAACAAGGATGAAGATTCACCTATTGTAGATCAATCTTTGTATAGATCTATGATTAGTATTATTTTATATTTGATAGCATCAAAGACAAACATCATGCATGCAGTAAGTATGGTTGCAAGATATCAATCATCTCCAAAAGATAGTCATGTTTAGTTGGTGAAGATCATATTTAGATATATCAAGGGGACATTAGATTATGGATTGTGGTATCTCATAAGCAAAAAATTTACTTTGGTTGCTTATACAGATTCATATTGGGTAGGTTGCTTGGATGATAGAAAGATTACAAGTAGATAATATTTCTCCCTTGATGATAGCTTAGTATCATGTCTAAGTAAAAATTAGAACTCAGTATCATTTTCTATAGCTGAAGAAAAATATATTACAGTGGTATTGTGTTGTACTCAAGTGCTTTGGATGAATCAAACATTGAAATATATTAAGGTAAAATATGATGAACCTATTTATAATTTTTGTAATAACACAAGTGTTATTAATATTTCTAAGAATCCAATGATGCATTCAAGAACAAAACATATTCCTATCAGATATCACTTCTTCAGAGAGTAGGTTGTAGATGAACAGGTTAAGATAGAATATATCAGCACTATAGAGTAGATTGCAGATATTTTCACAAAATCACTACTAATAGACACATTTGAGTATCTACAGGAGAAGTTAGGAGTAATTTATTTTACTTCCTATTATTGAGGATCAACATCAGTTGAGAAGGAGCTAAGTGTTAGCTCTAGGATAGGCCCTTTACCATTGATTTCAAAAGAGGAGAAGAATAGAAATAAGTACAAGTATAGGTATAAGTACAAGTGTAAAATAGGTACAAAGACCAGGTACAAGTTACTATAGTAAGGGGGAGTTATTATATGTTTTTTAGATGGTAGTATGTGCAGGTTGACATGTGTAGTATAGGTTTTAGGATGTGGAAATTTCAATTTGAGGTTACCATCAATGACAAAAGGGGAGATTATTGGAAATATTGTCATTGATGTCAAAGGTCTAGCATTGGTGATAAAGACCCCATTGAATTTAATGGTTTTTTTAATGTTCATGTCTTGGCTATTGCGTGTTAATATTTATTTTATATTAATGAATATATTTTTTGTTGCATAAAATTCAAAAGATGGCCCATGGAGAAGTTAAAGAGTCATGGGGTAAAGACAAAAGAGGAATGGGATGCATTTTCCCATAAATAGTCATCTTAAGTAATTTCAAGTGTCACCATGTGACTTTTAAAATGAAAGGATACAAAGGGTCATTCAAGTTTGGTGTCATTTTCCATAAGAATTGAAGGGTCATAAAGGGTGAATGTCAAAGGTTATTTTAGAAGCTATAAATAAAGTCTTGAGAAGCTATTTATAATATGTGAAAAATATCATGGTTTGTAATTGTTATATCTATCTTAAAAGAGCAGATGAGAGAAAAGAAAGATATATAATAATGTATTATCATTTATTAAGAAAGCAATAGTGAGATATAGTTGTGTGGTACACATAATCGGGGTTGCTGCTCCTATGGGTTGGTGCTCACAAATTGGTTGCTATGTTGGTGCTCAGCAAAGGGGTTGGTGTTCTTGCAAGTTAGTGCTTGTGAATATTGTATTTTGAGTTGGTGTTCATTCCTATACTTAAGATTGTTCTCTATAGTTTTTTCCACATTGGGTTTCCACATTAAAATATGGTATCTCTTTCTCTCTTGTGTGGTGTTTATTATTTCAATTTTATTGCATATCTTAGATGTATGGTTAAGTGGAATTTGATTAAGTGAAAGTTTATAAGATATATGATATACTGATTCACCCCCCCCCTCAATATATCCCATGCTTAATATTAAAATTCATAAAACTCATTGGACCAAAAATTTCCTCCTCTATTATATCCTAGGTACTTGGTATTCCCATTTTTTTAATTCTCAACAAGAGCCTTGAATGCTTTGAACTTATCAAGAGCTTTTGAATTTTGTTTGAATAATTCTACCCAAGTAATTATTGTGTATTCATCTCTGAGTAATATGAAACAACTATCTCCTTGAATGCTTTGGATTATTTTAGGCCCACATAGATCAGTGTGTATTAAATCTAAAGGTCTTGTAGTACATACTCCTTAGACTTGAACCTCCTTATAGTTTTTTTACCATGTTGACATGCCTTGAAAAGTGTGTTTGTAGGTTTGGTGATTCTAGGCATATTCTTCATAGACTTTTTAGAGCTTATCATTACAACATTATCAAAGTTTTGATGGACTAACCCTATGTGCCATAGTGAAAATTCATCCATATTACTCATAAATCATGTCTCCTTCTTGATCTCATTTAAGACATAAAAATTGTTCTCAATCCTCTTGGCACTGGCAATTTAGCCTTTCTAATTTGGCTCTCCTTATATTACACCGTCTAACATGAAATGTTAGTGTGTGTCCATGATTTCACAATTGAATTGCATTAAGTAATTCATGTTTCAATCCTTCCACATATAGCACATTATCTATATTGGTCTTCCATTATCCAAACTCAAGATACCCTCACCAACAATATTGGTAGTAGTTTTATCTCCAAATATTACTATTTCTACAACATTATTCTTTAATAAAATGAACTTGCTCTTGTCCCCTGTCATTTGGCTTGAGAAACCACTATCTATATACCATTTCATGCCTTCATCTTAGATTTGAAAGGCAGTCTGAGCTAGCATAGATTCTTCTCCTTTAGTCTTCTTCCCCTCCTTCACCTTGTCCATAGGGTCTAACTTCTTGATCCACTTATTAGTGGTATGACTATATAACCTTTTATCTTGATTGATCTTCCTCATATGAATCATCTTAGAATTCTTTACAATATGTCATCATTGATCACATTTATATCATAGAATTCTTCTTCTACTAAGAGATGACTATTCATCCTATTCCTTCATGAGAAATTGATTCTAGCATTATGTGTACAATCCATAGACCTATGTCCATATTTATTGCATGAAAAATAGTAATCATTGAAATAAATCACATACCTTATTTTTCTGATGTGGAGTAATGCACCTTTATCTTTTTTTTCTCTTGAAGAAGTCACATTCTTCTTGGCTTGTTGATCATAAATTTGATTCTCATATTTGAGAGTTTATAAATAGGTATTTACTCTATCAGTACCATCACTTCTTGATAGTTTATTGTCCTTTGAGGTTTGACTCTCCTTGTTTCCTTTTGGTCTTATTTGAACCTAAGACATGTCTCGTCATGTGGAGACCTTTGACTATTCAAAATATCACCAAATACTTTAGTACTCTTTTCAAATTGTTTATGTGTCTTCATTTGATTTGTTTTATCAAATTCTACCTTCAAGGGCTCAATTTATATTCTAAACTTGATGTGTTCTTCTTCCTTATTCTTAATACTTATATTGACAATATCAATCTAAGTTTCCAACTGTTTTATGATCTCCTCATGTTCATTAATGTTGTTTCTTAGTCTCTCTTCAAAGAGATTGATTTGTTCTTCATAAATCTTAACCAATAATCTTAGTTTCCAGTTCTTCCTTCTTTAGAACTTCATCTCTTCTAGAGAACTCATAAATTCTACCTCAAGGTTCACTTTTTCCTCTTCTTAATTTGATTCTTCATCTTTAATAAGACTTTTCCCTTTTGTATAATTTTCATTATCTATTTCTATAATCATGAATAAGGTGTCATTGATATCATGATCATTATTGTCATCATCACTATTAGATGTACTTTGTTACTTATATCAAAGGAACTATTATCTTCTTTGCTATAAAAACTTCTCTTGTTCTTGAATGCCCCTTTCTTGCCTTCATACTTCTTGAAACATTTTTTCTTCTTATCAGGATTATATAACTTCTTGTCATCACCATGATGTTCATCATGTTCTCCATCATGCTCGTTCTTATCCTTTTTAGGACATTTATATGCAAAGTGACCAATTTAAAACACTTTAATGGCAAATTTCCCTTATACTTACCTGATCCTTTCCTTAGTTTTCTAAAAATCATGGCTTTTATCTTGTCATCATCAATGTTTGTATCAACTTCATGCTTGACCCTTTTACCTTATATTTTTTTATAAACTTTTAATGTAACTTATTTCTTAGAAGGTCTTCCATAACTTGTTCTCATTTAATATGAAATCAAGATGCCATGAATTTCATCCATCTATAGTATGTTAAGGATTTTGATCTCCTCCATAGTAGACACTTTTGAATCAAACTTAGATGTCAGGGATCTTAATATATATATTTTTTACTACTGATTCTTGTAACTTCTCTCCTAGACCTCTAATTATATTTACCAATTAATCTAATCTTAATAGATAAGATGCAATGTTTTCATCCTCCTTCATTCTCAAAATTTTAAACTGCCTTTGATGAGTCTGTAATTTTTCCAAGTTGACTTTGGTGTCTCCTTCATAGATGGTTTGAAAATTTTTAAAAATCAATTTGGATATATCAAAATGCATTTCCTTTACAAATTATACCTCTAAAAGACCACACAATATATTATTCATTGCCTTAGATTTGTTTTCACTTGCTTTCTTACTGGTTGCATCAGTTGGTGGTGTAAAAGATGGAGTGAATCCATCAATAATAGATTGTCATTTGTCATAGCCCAAGGACATTAGATAGGTATTCATTATGATGATCCAAAATTCATATTTAGTCCCATTAAATATTGGAGCCTTATTGGTTGAGAAACCTCATTATACTTGATGACTAGACATGGTTGTGCTTCTAGGATCTCCTTTAAGTTTTTAGACATAATTAAAAGGACTAGGATCTAATACCAATTATTGGAATCATAATAAATGGGGTATGAATAAATGTTTAAAAACTTTATTTCAATTATACTTTAACATTCCTTGAACCTTGAAATAAATACAATGATATATAAATGCATAAAGAATCATTCATATGAGCATTACACAAGAAACCATATATATGAGTGGGAAACCCTCAAGGGAAAGAAAACCCATTGTAATATTTGAAAATATAATAAATTCATATAAAATAAAATACCAAATTATATTGAGCACCAACTCAACTTGGATCACCAACCCCAATAAAATCAAAGACCCACTTGACTTGGCTTTAGCAAGCACCTACTTGAAAGGAAGCACCAACTCCCTTAGTGACTCAGCACCATCTCAACCACCTCATGAATTTTTATCACCACACCTATGATATTATATTATTTTCTCATTTAAATACCTCCTTATATTCAACCATGCAATATTTTATTCGCTTATGTTACATGCTTACAAATAGGCCTAAACTACCTTGTATATATACTAGTCACCTGGTCACACACCACTTAATCATCCACACACCTTTAACCTCTTAGTTAAGACACAAAATATGTATTATGACATCTTATTAACATTGTTTAATCATTATTTTAACCCCTTTTAGTCTGACATAACTCAATTTAGGCCTTATTCCTCCTTTAGGTCTATCTTCTTAACACCAAGACTAGATATTTTTGGGCCTAGATGGATTTATCCAAAAAATAAAAACCATTAAATAAATTAGATGATAAAATATTATACCCTAATCCATGATATGTTATACATATATCCTTTGTTCATACCATGAAATCTCCTTTAGGAAAAACTACCATGTTAGGCTTGTGTACCTCAAAAATATATCTTGTAAAAATGAATATTAAACACCCTTAAGCTACTAAAATATGAAAAATATAACATGTAGATAGACTCTACATAATGTATAGTTCATCACCCTATTATTGGAACACTTTCACCCAGGAGATAAAGTCTCAAGAACATCTCTGCAACTCACTCACTCAAAACTACTAATTTGCCTCAAAACCTAGTCATGATGAGTTAGACATCCAATGCCTGTGTAGACACATGTCATGAATCTTGGTGCATAAATTTTTTTATATTATATCTCCATACCATAATAAGATAAAAAAATCATATGGTCTAATTCTAAATATTGTTCTTACACACCAATTTATTAACCCTATGTTTCACAATTATATCTGAACTAGATAGGCCATTTTGTAAGAAAATGTTTCACCACATACACTAACCTCCAAATATTATCAAAGCATTATCATGACTTAAAATTAATAAATATCTCCTTTATTCACTTTGTTTCATTAATCCATCATATATAGACTCTCAAATCTATCTCTTCATCATTGCCTAGGTTTTACACTATTCGCACCATTAGATCTATCTGTAACTAGCTTACTTGGATGACCAAATTCTAAAACTTGAAGGATAAAACCTATCCATAAATCATCATGCACATGTAAAATTAATTTATATCTCCTTGTACTATCCATTTTCATTTCTTAAACAATACAACTTTTGAGAGTTACATTAACTTCTTATTAAATAAGCATGTATCTATGCATTTTCTCTCTCATCTGACTAACCACCAATTGAAGGTACTTGGGAGAGTTGAATACATGATATAGTATATTATCTAGGCATTTTAATTCATTTAGATCTGATTTGAAAAATATTTTTCACATCAGGTCCTTATTAGGGTTTTAAGGAGGTTTAACACAGGTTTTGGTGTTAATGATTATTCATAAAGGAATGTCAATTGAATTCAAAACTAATGCATATATATATATATATATATATATATATATATATATATATAGGATCCTTCCCCATCTCTCCTCAACATATTAGATTTCCATGCAGATGTTACATGTGCCAACAAATGTCTAAAAGTGTTTTTCAAGTTTAAGACCTCATTTTGTAAGCTTGAGAAGGCCTAAAATAGTGATTCATGCACTTTAATTTCAAACTTTGACCTCAAGAGTTGTGATAATGCCTAAAAATCACATGTGCATACTTGCCTTAAAATTTGATCTTCATACCTCATTAGGCCAAATAGGGTCTCATCATGGTCTAGTTGTAGACCTAGACTGAAGGTCCTACCTTATAAGCTCAGACTGAAACTCTCATGAATGATTCTACACCATAATTACATGTTTGATAAATGTGATACAACCTTTACATGTCTATGTTTATTCATTTTTCAATGCACAGACCTCTTCATGTCATGACTAGGCTTCTTATACACTTTAACATTAATGACATATACCTTCTTATAAACATAATACATTAGTTACCTTAAAATTCTCTATTTATCTTTTTCTCATCACAACACTCTCTTATGACAATGTTATTCTATGCATCTTATCATATCACACACTTCCATTCTATCCTTAGTCATTTTTGACATCAACCTTCACAAGATACACCTTTGATATCAATGAAAATACTCAACAAATGTATGGAGAGAAATATATTCAAAAACCATTACTTATTTTACTTTTATCTACTAAAACAGAGGAGCAAAGTTAGATATACTTATTGTTGATGCTTAAAATTGCACTTGATTCTAATCAACAATAATGGGAAGTTTCAAGCTATGGGACATTACAGCTTGAAACAACCTCTAGATTTTAGAGAAGTTGGTCTCTTCTTTTGTATCAAGTGTGAGGGAAAAAGGATAGAAAATTAAATAGAAATGCAAATGCAGGAAATAAAACCTAACTATGGTGATGCACCTGAGTGTAATTTAATCCTAATCTTGAGCATAGTGAGACTATATGTAGGATTCATTTACATTTAAGAGCAAACAAGTACATGATCAATGTAAAAGATTGAAATAATAGAAATAGAGGCTCACAACAGAGACTTCTTTTGCTGAGATACGTAAAATGTCAACAAAGGCATAGGGTTCCATCTTCTTATAAGAATCTTCTAATCACATAAGAGGCACAAAAACACGTACAGTTATGTAAACCTTCTGACTCAAGAAAATGAGAGAAAATCAAATGACATCCCTAATCACAACTCTAGAAAATCTATAGTATAGACTACTTTTACAAATGACATAGATAATATCAATAAAGGCATAGAATTCAATCTTCTTAATTCATTTAGCCACATAAAAGGCACAGAAACATGCACAGTTACATCAACCTTACAACTCAAGAAAATGAGACAAAAGCAAATGATATTACTTAGTCATGAGCTCTATAAAATCTAAACTTTTACAATCCTTCCTTTTATCTTGTCTTGATAATTCCCCTCTCCCCCTTTTTCTTGTCTTGATAATTTCCCTCCTTTTTTTCACCCTTTCCCCTTTTATAGCCTCAGATTTTATAGATAAAAAAGTGTAGCATTTGGTGCATTCAATGCCTAGGATGTATCCTGGTCTTATCAAGAAAGGCCATGCTAGAGCGGGGCGGCTGCCCTGACTACGGCATGTCGATTCATGTCTAGTACCTCCTTCTACACTTGAATTTCTTCTTTCCATCACCTGCTTATCCACTCAACTATCTATTCTACCTCTACTTATAGGGGACAAATAGATGGCCCTTTTAATGTTTGTAGGCCCCAAAAATCTACCCAGTGAACTACTCCATCTACTATAAATAACCCCCACCGAGTTTCCCTCCATCTTGCTTTACGGCAACAGATACACAGAACACTCTGTTATGTTGAAACAAATGAGGACACTTAGTCAATTTCCTAAAATTCTCCTTATTACTCAAAAGGCACCGGAGAATGACACTTGGTGCTTTCCACTTGATTTATCAAAGACAAATGGCATTTTCCACTCTCCCTATATCCTGCTTAGGAACGCTCCACCTTCGACACTTGTCGCAATCTACTTCTTCGATACTTATTAGTTTTAACAAAATAAAACTCATTGCATTCCTTACCTAAGAAACTTTTAAAAGGGGATGGAGGCACGTGGTAGTCTCTGCATGTTTTTGGGAAGATACATGGTGTCTTTTACTTCACCTGCTAGGGGTATGTAGCGTCTTCCACTTCTTTCAAGAATGGAGTAGAAAGGGGGATCAAAAAGTGACACCTGGTGGCCTCCACTACTCTTCAGCACTTAAACAAAAATGAAACAATGCCTCACTACCTTCCAAAAGGGTACTTTACCCCTTTGGTTTTTGGGACACTCCCTTGAAATGCCTGATGAACCAAAATGGTTCAATGGTTTAACAGTTCAACACTGCACACCATTTACACATTAACCAAGGTATTGAACCAAAAATGTTGAACCAAGGCATTGAACCCAGGTGTTGAACTAACTATCTCTTGGATGATGACACGTGGTGACTTCCACTTTCCTCTAAAAAATTAGTCCAAGGCCTTCTGTGACTGCCACCTGGCACTTTTCGCTTCCTGCTGCTACTTAGCTTGTTAAAAACCTTTGTCAAAAAATAGAATGAAACATGGGTGCCGATATGAAATGTGGATGCTGACACATGGTGCATTCCACTTAGCTACTATTGGATACATGGCACATTTTGTGTCCCTCTTGAAAGTTATAAAAGTGTCTCAAAAAATGCCAGTTGGTCGGCTCAGTGTTTCAAAAAGTGACACTTGGCATCTTCCGCTCGAACTCAACACTTAGGCAAAAATGAAATGAAATATTCAAAAAGGGGTGAAGAGAACCCATGGTTAGACTATGCCACTTGGTAGCCTCCATTGCACTTTGATACTTAGATGGAAGAGAATCAAAAGAAACAAACCCATGCTCTACTCCAAAACTCTACCGCTTCGACCAAGGTATGCGGGAACCAAAACTGCAATGCGCAACAAAAAATTTGAATGCAACGTAGAGTAAAAATTTACTCTATAGTTACTGGGGACCCTCAATACTTTTGAGCCTACTAAAAAAGAAACACAACTCCTGCTTTGTCAAAATTTCAAAATTTTATAGCTTCAAAAGTGTTGTCTTGTAGATGGACCATTCATGGTCAGATAACCCTTGCTTGTTCTGTAATTCAACAAAAGCTAAATCAAGGTTGATGATATCCTTGTGTGAAAAATTTAGCAGAATCTAAATTGTAGCTTTTAGTTTGAATTCTAGTTGGGAAACAGGAATCAAAATAGATTTGACTTCTAATATTGAGGAATCATCCCGCAGGTCCTAGAAAATTGTTTGATCCTTTTGTTTGGCTAGCATCAATGGTTCAATTTGATCAACCATCAACACCGTGTTAGCATCCAAAAATGGATAAGGAAGTCCTAGTTACACTAGATCTTCAAGGTGATACCTCATCTCGCTGATGCCTTCCTTCATGACTTCGAGAAGCTCCTTGCAACTGTTGGTCACAGCATTACGACTGAGCACCTCATTGGCTCATTTTGTAGTGACCATTCTATCAGTGATTCTTGTGGCTGCCAATGTCGCATTCATTGCATCATAGAGCTTCTACAACAAGGTTTGGGAGTCTATGAATCTGTCGGAGACTGTATCCAGAGTGTTCTTCACTGAATCTTCCACCTTCTCACATAATTGTTGTGCATTGAGCAAGAAGGTGAGAGATGGCTTGAGCTAAATAATCTTTGAGAAAATTCTTTTCCACATTGATTCATAGATCTCCTTCACCAATTTTATCACTCTGACACCTTTTGGCCTATTAGCTAGCTCTAACATCAGTTGCACCACTTTCTATTGCTCTGCTTGGAACTGGGCTTGAAAAGCTGCAACCTTGTTTTGTTCATCCAACAGCTTCTACTACAATTGAGTAACTTGCAGCTAATGTCCTTTGAATCTTCCTTGCAATGTTGCTTTATCCCACCTAAGGGTCATTGTTGCATCCTTTGCATGTGTTAGCTCTACTTTTAATGAATCAGTCTAGACCTAGACTACCTAGTGAATCTGAAGGGAAACAATATCTTGCAACTATTTATTCAGACTTGTTATTTCATTATCTTTCTTATTTATTTCTTTGACCAAACTGCTATAGTTTGCCTTTTCTTTGGCCAAATCAGCCTCTATCTTCTGTAGTCTTATTGATGTTTTTAAATAATCTTTCATGACTACAGAAGTGGATTCTGTCAATAGCTCAACTCTATCCTAAGGCCTGAATAGGGACATATCAATGGCCATTGCATTCATTGTATAATCTTCCAGTTACATCTGCTCACTCGACTTGATGACATTGGGTGACAAATGGGTCACCATCAGTTGCTACTGAATAGGGTCAAATTGTGACTATAGGTGTGGGGTAGCCAATGTTTTATTCTCCTTAGTTTTCTTTTTCTCCATCTAGGCTTCTCTTGCCTTCCTAGTAGCATCAGCCTGCGTTTAGAAGGTGGAAGGGGATGCAATGTGTCCTCCTGTAAAAGGATATCCCTGTGGTAAGCCATATTGAATAGCCAGTGGTTGGTTATGGGCAAGTTGAAGGGGCATCTTTTTGGGAATAGAGGGGGAGAAATGGGGTAATGTTAGGGCTTGAGGCATCAAGGATGGGGTGAAGAGTGAAATGGGGATGGTAGCGGTGGTAGGAGGTGTTATTTGGCTAGGTGGAGGCATTACATCAACAGGGGAAGGAACAGATTGAGAGGGAAGAGGAGTAATACTTACTTGAGGGGGAATTATAGTGCTCTATAATTGGCACTATGAAGGTTCCTCTTTCTCCTCTAAATCAAAATGGAACTGCACCCTCTTTCTCTTCTTAGGTGTCTCTAACTTTGGCTGCATCTGCTTCCCTTCCACATCTGCTATTGCCAGTGGTGTTTGTGGAGAACCAGGGACTTCAATAACTTTTGATGATGGGGAAGCTTTTGGTGGTGAAAACACCATACTCCTTTGTTGTTCCATGGTGCTAAGAGGCTAAATCCAGGTTGATGTAGTGACTACAATTACAGCTTGCTCTGAGGCCCATGGTTTCTAGCTTGGTCTCGCTCTAGCTTCCTACCCTATACCTAGTGTCGGTGATTTTCTTGGTTCTAGGATAGATGCAGGGGAGGGATGGCACTCATCTTAGAGTTCTTCCCATCTTTCATCTAAATCTATGCTTCTAAAAGTGTGGGTGGTTTGAGAAATTTATTGCCTATATTTCTAATAGGTTTCAATCTTCTCCACATCCCAATCTTTGTTCTTCAATGTCCTTTTCAAACCAAAAGTCATCCTGACTATGGGATCATAATCCCTCTACTTATCATAGAAGGTTTCCCATGGCCTATTTTGTGGCAAGGACAAATCTATCAATTCAACATAAAGACTAGGAGCATCTTCTACAGGGTTTTTTTTAGTCTCCCAAAAAGGGTGGCCTTCATGTGTAATCCTGGCCCCAATCCTATTTGTCCTTACCTAAGAAGCTATGAAACCACTTGGGTCGTAAACCCATTTGTCTTCAACTAAGAGCAACCCTAGGAAGGCCAACTTTCTCAGCAACACAGGCTCAACATCTCTGGCTTCCAAATTCATGTTGTCTACCATCCACAAGAGATTGTACATTTTTCTCTTCTTCTTCCTGGAGCCATACTTGTTGTCAACTATTGACACCTACCTGGTGACTTCCAGGAATGCCAACCTAAGAGTTAAAGTCTTTGGTAGCAACACTGGTTCCCCACAAAAACCATGAACCCTTATGATCATGTGGTGGGACCCAAAATAGAAGTCACACAGGATTGGATAACTGACCAAGAGGTTTAAAACACTTGGAAATAACCTATTCATGACAGGTTCAAGGCTAAGGAAACAAAAAGTGGGGGTAACAAATAGTTTCCAAAAATCATACAGGTCGTTATTTCTTGATAAAATGTGTGTCCATGTAGACATAAGAATGGTCCTTTAGGGGTCAAAACCTGGGTCATACAGATTCAAATTCATATGTTGGGTGAAAAGGTTGGGGTTCTGATATAGTATGAGATGGAACAAATAAGAGGAATACCTAAACACCCCTTTTGATTTGAACTGGGTCAATTGTTCCACTATTAAAAAGGCAATGTGATCCAATAAGTCAAGTCAATACTCCTACATCTTGTTGACTATCTTTAGCCTGAAAAGGATGGCCATTTGTTCTACATACATTGCCATGTCATCTTTCATGCCAAAGATGAGAGCCATCATTGACAGCACGTCTTGGCTAGCTGGTGTGAATTGATCTCTTGGTGCATGGATCATGGGTACCATAGTATCACCATCGGCCATTTGTAACTCAGACCTCAAAACCCTTATCTGAGTGTTGACGTTCACCCACGTCCTTTGCATCTTATCAATAGTGGGGAATGTAGTGGTATTGTCATAATGCAAGGCTAGCATGTCCCTGATAGCTTGTGGGGTGATTTTCACCATGAAGGGACCCTATTGAATGGTACAAGATGGTGCATGGAGCAAGTCTATGCATAATTCAATCAAGTTAGGGCATGGATGCACATCTAGGACAAGGAATTGTGTCAGTTGTGAGGTCCACATCCTCATGCCAAATGTCTCATATTGCCCCACTCATTCTCTCTAAAGACACCTTTGATGTGCCCCTTTTTTGAGGTTTTTACTGCTAGTCTTTTACAAGATTGGGTCCATGATTCCATCTATGTAATCATTTTCTTTTAATGGGTCACTAGCTTGTCAAACTCCCAGGATCTTGGTTCTTGGATAGGTTCTCGATGGTTGTGCAGGAGCTAAAGCATATGATTTACTAGCAAGCAACCTATCAATAGATCTAGACATCCCAACTCCTTGTTGTGAAGATGATGTTCCTACCATCTCTATATCTTTTATGTAATACTTGGTATGAACCTTGTGCAAGACAAAAACACTCTTGCTAAAGCAAATTTTACTAGGCGCTAACAAATCGCAAGGAATAAGATATTTTCACAGGTTTAGGAATGCTTGAGAATTTGTAAACTTTAAACTTGCTAAGAGATATTTATGGACCTATCAAGTCTCAAATAGCATTAAATTCATATGACCGTTAGCAGATCCTACTCAATCAATGGGGACAGCAAGGTGGACACACTATGTAAGTTGTGGTGCAAGGTACCTTAGATATTTTGAAAGATTTGGGAAGCATTCAATGTGGTAAAATTTTGAAGAATTTAAAAAAAACTTCTAAGCCACCAACTCTGTGTTTAAAACACTTATTTAAGGAAAGTGGGAAAACAACAATAGAAAATAAAAATAATGCGGGAATGGGAAACTACCTAACTACAATAATTAAACATCTTTATCTCCCTTCAAGATCAAAAACAAAATTTCTAACGTCTTCTTCATGACAAGCCAGCTTATGTTGCCATATAAGTGATTGAAACGGGTATATCTTTGGTGAAATGTCCTCTATGTAGGCCACATGGATTTGCCTACATTTGAGTGATTCTGAGTCAAACATGCTTTTGACATTCATAAGCTCTTCTTGTTCTTAGAAGCCCATCAAATATCAGCTCCTGATGTTCGTATGTCTTACCAAGAAATCAATGATGGTTTGTTCATCAATAGAAGCCTTTTGACCTATATCATTTATTGACTTAACTTCTTCTACTTCAAACTCCATCTCTATTGCATTATGCTCCTCCTTCATGACTTTAACCTCTTGAAAGGATAATCTTGAAAGAGTGCAATAATTTTGCATATGTAATTGTGGCTTAATGTTGTTCTATTCATCTATAACCATTTCACATCTATCTTACAAAATGGTATAGCCTGACCCAATAATTTCAAACAAATCATTTGAAACATGATCCAGGGATTGTCCTTGTTCTTCTTCATTATCTTGAAAAGTGAGAAGAAATTCTAAAATTATTTCCTCTTCATCAGGAGGATAAGTAGCTAATGGTACTGGGAGGATCAGAGGACTACCAGCATTCCATCTTGCATAATTTCTTGGGGAAACAAGAGCTCCCATATTTACTCTCTATACTAGTTGAAACTAATTGACTCTTCTTCTTGGACTAGTTACCAAAGGTGGCAAAAGAATACCTAGATTTGTAGTAGAATGTGATCTGGTGACTGGTCCACAGCTCCAACTCCTCATAGCTTTCTGGTTCATATGGTCTTGAAATAAACTTCAAGACTATTCCCACCGAGCGTGCCAAAAACTATTGATGCTTAAAATTGTGCTTGATTCTAATCAACAACAATGGGAAGTTTCAAGCTGTGGGACATTGTGGCTTGAAACAACCTCAAAATTTTAGAGAAGTTGGTCTCTTCTTTTGTATCAAGTGTGGGGGGAAAAGGATAGAAAATTAAATATAAATTCAAATGCAGGAAATGAAACCTAACTATGGCGATGTGCCTGAGTGTAATTTAATCCTAATCTTGAGCACAGTGAGACTATATGTAGGATTCATTTACATTTAAGAGCAAACAAGTGCATGATCAATGTAAAATATTGAAATAATAGAAATAAAGGCTCACGATAGAGACTTATTTTGTTGAGATACGAAAAATGTCAACAAAGGCATAGGGTTCAATATTCTTATAAGAATCTTCCAATCACATAAGAGGCACAAAAACATGTACAGTTATGTAAACCTTCTGACTGAAGAAAATGAGACAAAAGCAAACGACATCCCTAATCACAACTATAGAAAATCTATAATATAGACTACTTTTGCAAATGACACAGATAATATCAATAAAGGCATAGAATTCAATCTTCTTAATTCATTTAGCCACATAAAAGGCACAGAAACATGCACAATTACATCAACCTTACAACTCAAGAAAATGAGACAAAAGAAAATGATATTACTTAGTCACGAGCTTTAGAAAATCTAAACTTTTACAATCCTTCCTTTTATCTTGTCTTGATAATTCCCCTCTCTCCCTTTTTCTTGTCTTGATAATTTCCCTCCTTTTTTTCACCCTTTCCTCTTTTATAGCCTCAAATTTTATAGATAAAAAAGTGTAGCATTCAATGCCTAGGATGTATCCTGGTCTTATCAAGAAAGGCCATGCTGGAGTGGGGTGGCTACCCTGACCATGTCATGTTGATTCATGTCTAGTACCTCCTTCTGCACCTAAATTTCTTTATTCCATCACCTGCTTAGCTGCTCAACTATCTATTCTACCTCTGCTTATAGGGGACAAATAGACAGCCCTTTTAATGTTTGTAGGCCCCAAAAATCTACCCAGTGAAGTGCTCCATCTACCAAAAATAACTCCCACCGAGTTTCCCTCCATTTCACTTTGCAGCAACAGATATATAGAACACTCTATTCTATTGAAATAGAGAAGGACACTTAGTCAATTTCTTGAAATTATCCTTATTACTCAAAAGGCACTGGAGAATGACACTTGGTGCTTTTCACTTGATTTATCGAAGACACGTGGTATTTTCCACTTTCCCTATATCCTGCTCAGGAACGCTCCACCTTTGACACCTATCGCAATCCACTTCTTTGATACTTAGTAGTTTTAACAAAATAAAACTCACCACATTCCTTGCTTGAGAAAATTTTAAAAGGGGATGGAGGTGTGTGGCAGTCTTCACATGTTTTTGGGAAGATACGTGGTGTCTTCTACTTCACCTACTAGGGGTATGTGGCAACTTTCACTTCTTTCAAGAATGGAGTATAAAGGGGCTCAAAAAGTGACACCTAAAGGCCTCCACTACTCTTCACCACTTAAACAAAAATGAAACAATGCCTCACTGCCTTTTGAAAGGGTACTTGACCCCTTTGGTTTTTGGGACACTCCCTTGAACTACCCAATGAACCAAAATGGTTCAATGGTTCAACGGTTCAACACTGCATGCCATTTACATGTTAACTAAGGTATTAAACCAAGGCATTGAACCCAAGTGTTGAACCAACTGTCTCTCAGATGTCGACACATGGTGACTTTCACTTTCCTCTGAAAAGGTAGTCCAGGGCCTTCTGTAACTGCCACTTGGCACTTTTCACTTCCTGCTGCTACTTAGCTTGTTAAAAACCTTTGTCAAAAAATAGAATGAAACATGGGTGCCAATATGAGACACAGATTTTGACATGTGGTGCATTATGCTTAGCTACTATTGGATACATGGTACATTATGTGGCCCTCCTAAAAGTTATGAAAAGTGTCTTAGACGATGCCAGTTGGCTAGCTTAGTGTTTCAAAAAGTGACACTTGGTGGCTTCCGCTCGAACTCAACACTTAGGTAAAAATGAAGTGAAAGATTCAAAAAGGGGTAAAGAGAACCCATGGTGAGACTAAACCACTTAGTAGCCTCCATTGCACTTCAATACTTAGACGAAAGAGAATCGAAAGAAATAAACCCATGCTCTGCTCCAAAACTCTGCCACTTCGACCAAGGTATGTGAGAACCAAAACTGTAGTGCGCAACTTAAAATTTGAATGCAACATAGAGTAAAAATTTACTCTACACTTATCTTGAATATGACCCTATCAAGACTCAATCTCTCCCTTGGCCAAAGGTACTTTGTAAGAGGTTGTTTTGGTTTGTAAGGATCACTAATAAAGGCCAAAGCATCCAAGACATTTCCACAAGACAAGATTATTATCCAAGTAGAAACACTAAGATAAGACTCCTCAAGTAGAATGGTAGAAGATCAGATTGTAAAGAAGAAAAAATGAATAATTAACTCTTTTTTCTCTTTAAAATGATTAAATGAATGTGTTTATATAGTTGAATCTAACCCTAGTCCTTTATAAAAGTTTAGTTGATAGGGTCATCCCAATGCAAACTATATCATTATTAACAAAATCAAATTAGATCTTGGTCTAGGTAGGCCAAGGTCTGACCTAGACCCTAAATGAGGTTTGTCAATTAGAATATAGGGTTGATAGGGATGACATTGTGTCATAAATCATCAAAAAGGATTTTAGGCTAGGGAATAGCTAATGAAGGAAGAAAATGACTAGAGGAGGGTGAAAAAGAGGAGGCAAAGTTTAAGGGAATGTTTTTAGGAGAGTATTAGATTGATAACAAGTGGTAGTAAAGGGAAAACAATCTTACAAAGCACCAATGGTCTACCTACCCCTTTCCTTGTACACCACTTAAGGCATACATGCAAAAAACTTAAGACTTGATGGGTTCTTGTAAGAGAGAAATCATAAATAATTGATAAAGTTTGAAAATATTATGTGTATACATATACCCTACTCTATTCTCATCATGTGTCACTCAGGTGAAATAAGGGATGGTGCTTCAAGAAAATAACATAACACACAATGTTGAAGCTAAAAAATTACAATATTTTTAAATCAAAAATGACTAAAATGAAATTATTGAAATGAAATGACTAAAAGGAAATAAATAAAAATAAAATTAATGTATGCATACCTTAACTTACCATTATCATTGAATGGTTATTTATTGTATTTTTAATTTTGATAGTGGAGGGCATAGATACTACTTTCGACAAACCCAAAGATAAAAAACTAAAGAGAACAAAAAAATAAATATAGGAAAGCCAAAATAATTGATTGTATATGGATAGGATGTACTTAAAAATTTGGTAAGTTGGGATGACAAATGCTAAGTTAAATCAAATGACCAAGTCAAATTTTAGATTAAATCAAGTAACCAAAATCCAAGGCTACTAAATATAAAAAGACTCAAACAAGTAAACCTTAAATAAGAAATGAAAACTCATCAAATCAAACCAATAATACATGTCAACAATGGTAATCAAACATCAATGTAAAATTAGTAATAATCCTTACTTAAACAAATATGGACAATTAAAATGATAAAACAACATTAATGATTGAGTAGTAACAATCCTTACTCGATCATCAATGGAAAATTGCATAAAAGGGTAAATAACATTGGTGAGTCAGAAGTAGCAAGCCAACCTCACTCAATAATGAAAAAAGTACATGAAATTAGAAATAAATTTAGGTGTCCATAAAAAGGGTAGTTGAACAGTGGAAAATGATTTTAAAAAAAAGCAAGGCACATCTAGAAATGTAGAACCATGTTGTAAATAAATTAATCCCTAGTCACTCAAGCATATTATTTTGTTCCCAAGATAGATAAAACTAAAACAAAGTGATGCTAACATGTTTTTAATATCTGAAGAAGATGTACTATATCAATATAACAATAAATTTAGAATCACACTTGCCTATCAAGGGGGGAAATGAAATGGGTAGAGGGGAGAATGAAAGAAAAACCAAGGTAGAGAAACTCTTTATCAAAGTCAAGACACTCAAATTAGGTTTGTCAACACAAGAGGACTTTTAAGATTAATGACTCTGAATAAATTCTTCGAGTCACACAAATCTTGGGTCAACAAATTATGTAGATCATCCCATGGAGGCTATATGCATGAAAAGTAAAATGAACCTACCTTCCCACAACATGTTCTTGGTTCCTTAGGATCCCTTATAGAGCCACTTATTTACTATGAAGATTGGGTAATTTCATGAGAAATTAATTATAACCATAGAATTTGTTGAATTCTCCTATATTAATCTACTCGCTTATTATACCGCAGTGGGCCTTGGCTCTATCATGAGGCCAACTATGGGGTTTAATATTTAATTAAAAATAGTAGATGTGCTTGTAATCACATATTTTGGTGTGATTTTGAATTTTAAAATTTGTATTTTACCTTTTGTATCATTCCCTTTTGTTTTAAATAGTTTGGTTATTAAATTTCTTGATGTATTTTTCCATTCCTCCATATAGATTCAAAAAACCAAACATGGGTGCTAAAGGTGACTATCATTTGAAGACTTTAGATTTGGTTGATAAGAAAAAGAATTTAGAGAGCATGGTGTCTAAGAGTCTCATTAATCCATGTGAAATAAAATATTTATCTTGAATTCAACATGATTTTAGTAAATGTGGAATGAAAGTAAAGGAAATCAAAAGAAAGAAACATGAAACAATTTGAATTGCTTCAAATCGTAAAAATTGTGACAAAGGGATAAAAAGGATGTAATGATAGTAAAGTGTGGTTCCTTATCATAAGAATGAGAGAAGTGTATAAAAACATGATAACACCTTATTATTTTGAAATTTTTATCTATAAAAGAAGTTAAAGTTAAAGTTAAGGAAAAGGGATCATAAACTTGTAACTATTGCGAACACATTCTAGAAAAGGAACATTGAATTAATTAAAGAGGATGATTTTATGAGGAAGGTCTATTCCTATCCATGGTCTTACACTACAACTCATAAAATATAAAACCAAGAGGGTACACAAAGCATGTGAAAAATAAATAAGATAAAGATGGTATTCATGAGTAAGGCCAGATTATATCTATGGTCTTATACTACAACTCACAAAAACAAACACAAGGGGTGAAAGAATTACTAGAAAAGAAAGAAACATTGAGAACAAAAGGAAAATCATGATGAAAATTGGGTCATATCTATATTTTTACAATGTAACTCATGAGAAAAGAGAAACCAAATAACTAAAAGGAGGGACTAAGGTTTGTAAAAAGAGAGACTGGTGTAGAGGGTGAGACCCATGTAGATATCTTGCAAAAAACTTTAGAGAGATAGCATATAGAAATCATGATAAAAATGGAAAGATTTAGGCAAAATACTTTTTTAATAATTGTATATTGGTGGGTTGTTTGAAAACATTTGCTTCAATGGTTTGAAGGTAATAAGTACTAGGACCAAGATTGTCTTTGACTAAGTAAGTGATGAGTCCATAAAATGGCTCATTGTATCCATAAAATAACATCATTTTCTTGCATTAGAAGTGGACATAAATGCTATTTCAAAACTTATAATTTATTTAGAGTGAAATAGTAATCATATATCATGATTATATCTTTAGAATTCTTTGTTATCCATTTGTTAGCTATTACTAATGATTATTGGGAAAAATGATGTCAATAAGTGCATATAAAGTTCATACTAAGCTAAGAAATATTAGTATGAAGAGTAACCATTCAAGCATAATTTTGAAACAAGATCTAGTATTATGTAAAGTTATGGACTCCTACAAGTTTTCTATAGACTCCCACAATAGTTAGAGATTACAATAGGTTTGTTACAGTAGTTACAGATTACATCATAAACTCCTACAAGCTTGCTATAGTAGTTATGGATTACAATAGGCTTGATACAATAGCTCCAAATTACAATCGGATTGATACAACAATTTTATATTACAATAGGTTTGTTAAGGACAAGCTATGAAGTACATCAGACCACCTACAAACCATCTATTGATTACATCAAACTAGTTACAAATTACATCATACCAGCTACAAATTACATCATCCAACTATGGATTTCACTAGGATTTATATGAAATTTAATATGCTTGCTATAGATTTTGCTAGACTACTACAAATTTTAATAGAATTTCTTCATACTTCAAGAAAATTGTGATGAACTTGTTTGGGAAGTATTTCTTAGAGTATTTCAATATTTTAGCTATCATGAAGAATGCTTTCCATTTAGATTATTTCTATATATAGATTTATATATATAGATTTTCCATAATAGATTGCATTTGAATATATGTTTATGTAATTTTATTCCAATAAATATCTCTCTTCATATTTGGTGGGGATCGAGATGATGTTTTAATATATTTTATTATTGGAATAAATATCTCTCTCCATATTTTTTGGAGATTGAGATAGGATAGAGTATCTAGGTTGTTACACTTAAATAAGGTGTTGGTTGGAAAAATAAAATTATAAATTCAACCTTTCACATCTAAATCAATCAATGAATACACTTTTTCCTTCCATTATTCTGAATAATCCATTCTAAAATTATTTTATGAATAAATCATCTTTCAAGAAATGAGCTAGCCACTCATTCCAAGGAAGATGGATCAATGTATTTAATGTATTTATGTTTATTTCTTTACTCTATAATTCTTATTTTTGTTGTAAAATATTATTTTATTTATTTTCTACTGTAAGCATTTCTTTTGTATAGATTATTGTAAACCTGTAGGTGTTTTGTGTTTATCATTTATTTTTAATTCAGCAATTTACTTTTTTGCAAGTGTGATTTACTTTTCTACAAGTGTATTTTAATTTCATGAAAGTATGATTTACTTTTTTTAAGTGTGATTTTCAATTATGAAGTGTGCTAGAATGAACCATTTTCCAAAGGTCTCTTTCTCCTGTTGCATACAACCTCTAAACACCAACCCTAGATTGACAATATTAAATGAAGGTATTAATGACACCCATCATTTATGGCATCATTACCAAGTAACCATAGTGTTATTACGATATTCAAATCTACTAAGGAGATTCCTAGTGAGAGGGAATGTTTCTTTGCAAATTATTTAACATGAGATACTTAGTTAATGATTTCTTTAAGATTTATTTTCTACAACATAGATTAGAATCTATTTTTCTACAATTAGGAATTTTAGATTTAGAAATCTCAAAAACAAAATCCCTAATACTAACATTGATGTGTATAAAATAAAAATTTCTAACATCATGAAGGGAGATCTAATTGTTGATGTAGGTGGGAAATGAAAAATCTAAGATAACCAATAAGATGGAGGAAATAGCCTATTACATGAGTTTATATAGTTATTCACAATGTAGAATCTGAAGTAGATACTTCTATATCTAGCATGCATATTTAAGGAATGATTTGTGTTTTGAATTAGTTAGATTGACTATATATGGTGGTGTGAAAACCTATATAGCTACACCTTATCTAGAATCACCTAGAATGGATCACACATATTTTTGAATGATTCTAAAAAAATTTACATGCTAAGAAATAGGTAAAGAATCATTATCAAATTGGTCTCTGACTATTTTAAAATGACTCATACCTATATTCCTACAATAAAAAAAATTGTTGTTTTTTGTTTGGTTGAAAAACACAAACTATTTCCAGTAAGGTAGGATTGCATGTCAAATTTTTGTGAACAAAATTCAAAAATAACTAAAATTTACAAAAAGATAGCTGAAGTATACAAGGAGATGGAATTGTAGGTAGAGAGAATCATGCTAATGATCTCTCCTAAAATAAAATGGTCTGTAATCTAGTCTATTTAATCACTAAAGGTAGACTCTTAAGCTAAAAATATGTGGGGTATTAAATTTCCCAGGTAAGCACAGTTATTTCTAGTAATGATTGATAAAAAAAAATTAAAATGTTGTATGACATGCTAAAATGGAACTATCACTTCTACTAAAGACTTAGTGATTTTATTTAGTAAAATGTTGCATAAAATATGATTTCATATGACTGACTAATATATATGCATGATAATGGTTTCAATTATTTTATTGCTAAAAACATGTTATGACTTGGAGAGCTTTGTATGGATAATCATCAAATTAAATCAAGTCAATGGATAGAGAGATTCATGTGTAGATTTAAGGACAAATATAGCCTCCCAAAAATCTTGAATGTAATATCACCATGTATAAAATTGGTTATTTTTAACAGATTCCACATGGGTCAAATAGTTTTGATAGGTTAAAAAATAATAAAAATCTCATGCAAATGCATATCACAATAGAAGTGGATTCCATTAAATGTTGAGATTTTTGCTAGATTTGGAGCATACAATAAATATGATGCCATGTAATAGATTTAAATATCATGCATCAAGATATTTCTCCAAATTTTTCATGAGTCAAACAACTAAATCCCAACATAGATGGTTAGTTTTACATAAATCACTGATTTTTATAAATTTTTAGCATGTATAGTTTGTTGCTCTTAAACTGGGTAATCTAACCATTTCAATTTCTATTTTGTTTTGGAATTGTTAAGTTTATATTGAATTTTTGTTTTTTAGATTATTTTTAAACTATAGCAATCATGTCTGATAGAAAATATCAATTGAAATACTTGAGAGATTTAATTAATTTGATCTCAGCATTAGATGTTTATTTTAGTTTATGTGTTTCATTTTAAATCTACACAGATGAGGAAGATTTCATTAAAAAAATGATGACAATCTAAATAATAAAAAAATTAGGCTTTTATCCCAGGTCAGACTAGCATGCAAAATAGAACCTCAGATTTACATATAGTCACATGAGACCAAAGCTTTAATAAATTTTTAGTATTGTAGATGCTATAAATTAGTAAGAATTATATGTTATGAGCAAGTTGTCTCAAATAGCATGAAATATTTCAAAAATCTTTAACGCTAAGCAAATCTATGGTTATAAAAGTGGTAAATTTGTCTTGGCTTTGAGAGTATCTACCCCATGACCCCACCCTATATTGTGATAGGGAGCACACAAGGGGAATTTCCCTTTTACCCCACTAGGGGTTGCTGACCCTAAACTCCCACTTTCGATTTTTCAATGAAGAAGCTTACTCAGCATAATGAAAATCTAAACCAGGTTGTAGATGAAAAACACAAAAAATTTAGCTACAAATAAAGCATATAAAATCTATCTGCAACAAGGAAGCTAAGGACCTACAAGATTCAATTATCTAGGTGTGTTTTTTTAATTTTTATTTCTATCAAATAATTTAGTAATGTAACTTTATCTTCCCTATATAAAATAATAGTTAGTATTTTTTGCACAATTCATAATAAAAATAATTGATGACATTTCATTTCACTCATTTCCATCCATATTCAAGAATTGGCTAAACCCATATCCACTTGTATAATAATATAACATGTTTAAGGAAGTTCTTATTCTCCACAATAAAATTCTATCATCAATAATATTAATTTTTGAACCATCAATCATTCTTACACATATTTCAATGCATTATTCCATATCCTTTTTTTAAACATTCTATTGTTGCCATTTATATTTCCTTGACATTGTTGATATTATGATTATCTGAAAAGGATTTGTTTGTTTTTGGTTTTTATAAGATACTTTAATTACAAGGATTCATTTTGAAAATGAAATTTTTTGCCCATGACTTCAGCAAGCAATTAGTAGATTATCTTGAGTTACCTTTGACAATAGAATGCAGTAGAATTAGTAAGTGCCTATCACCAGTTATTGGTCATCACTATAGAGACCAATGCTGAAGAATGTCAACATACAAAAAATTCTAAGCCATATTAGCAAGCAGTATGAAGATGCATAGAGTCTATGTCTAACATTTTTCATATTATCAATTTTTAGAAATTATAAAAATTATAAAAAAAACAATGAAAACCTTCAGGCGTTGTTGGCAGCCTTGGTTTGAAAACTAGCTTGTTGATGGATTAAGTGCTAGAATAAAGAGTCTTGACTAGAAAACCAGTTCACTAGCTAGTCAAGGGCAAAAACATATATATATATATATATATATATATATATATATATATATATATATATATATATATATATATATATATATATATATATATATATATATATATATAAGTTGTCAAAGGGAATAGTGATGTAGTTTTTCTCAACATGATTACTTATGTGTTCTTATTTTTAGCATAGTAGGACTATACTTTTCTCAACATTTTCTTCCAAACGTATTTCACTTTGGCTACCATGGAAGCAACACTAAATATTGAAGGTATGCCATAGTATTTTAATTTACTATTTTATGATTAAATTTACTTGTAAGTTTTGTTATTACATAAATATCCACTTTTGAAAATAACTTTGTTTTGGGAAAATGGATAACCTTCCATTTTATCTATGTAATCTCATCCACTTCATTCATTTGGCATGCATGAGGACACACATGAGATTAAGTGTGGGGGAGGATAATAGATTTGAATATTCAAGAATTGAGCTTATCCAAACATACAAAAATAGTTTGATCTTGATTATGGTACATAGTTTTGAAAAGAATAAGAATTTCATGGTACATAGTTTTGTAAGGCACAAGAAATTTTTTAATGTCAAAAGATAATTTATGGAAAAAATATATATGTATAATCACAAAAATAAATTCTCAACACAATAACCTGATCTCACTTCATTAAAAAAAATTAAGAGGGAGAGAGAGAGAAGAAGAAGAAGAAGAAGAAGAAGAAGAAGAAGAAGAAGAAGAAGAAGAAGAAGAAGAAGAAGAAGGAAAAAAAAAGAAAGAAAGAAAAAATGATGAAGAGAGAAGAATGATAATTCCATACAAGAACCTATGATAAAAGGTTCAAAAATAATCAATGATATTAGGAAAAACTTCCACACAAGAACCTATTCTTAAATGTTTATTTTCATTGGCCACTTTTGTCTGAGATTTTAAAAGATAAATTTCACTATACTTGTACCAATGAAATCAATTTAGGAAGTCCATTTGAATTATGATCTAAGTCTAACCCATGAATAAGTACCATGATGTTTTAAATAGTGGCATGCATGAGGACACGCATGAGATTAGGTGTGGGGGAGATGATGATTCCATAAAATGGCTCATTATATCCATAAAATAGCATTCTTTTTCTTATATTGAAAGTAGATCTAAATGTAGTTTTTGAATTTATAGTTTATTTATAATTAAATAATAAGTATATATCATGATTATATCTTTAGAATTCTTTGTTATCCATTAATTAGCTATTACTAATGATTATTGGGAAAATGATGTCAATAAGTGTATATACAATTCATACTAAGCTAAGAATGATTTAAAGTACAAAGAGTAACCATTTAAGTATAATGTTGAAAAAAGATCCAATATTCTATTCAAATTTTGGACTCCTAAAGTTTTGTTACAGACTCCCATAGTAGCTATGAGTTATATTAGGTTTGTTATAGTAGTTATGCATTACATCATAAACTCCTACAGGCTTGCTACAGTAGCTTTGGATTACAATAGGCTTGCTATAGTAACTACAGGTTATAATAGGTTTGCTACAAACAAGATATGAAGTATATCAGACCACCTACAAACTATCTATAGATTACATCAGACCAACTATGGATTATATCAGACTAGCTACGGATTACATCATCCAACTATGGATTTCAATAGGCTTGCTACAGATTTCACCAAATTGCTATGAATGTCAATATAATTTCTCCAAACTTCAAGAAAAATGCTATAGACTTATTTGATAAGTATTTCTAAGAGTATTTCAATATTCTAGATATCATAAAGAAAGCTTTCCATTTAGATTCCTTCTATATATAGATTTCTATGTATAGATTTTTCATAATAAATTATATTCAAATATATGTTTATGTAATTTTATTTCAATAAATATCTCTCTCCATATTTGGTTGGAATTGAGATGATGTTGTAATATATTTTATTATTGGAATAAATATTTCTCTCCATATTTTATGGAGATTGAGATAAGATAAAGTATCTAGATTGTTACGTTTAAATAAGGTGTTGGTTGGAAGCATAAAATTATAAATGCAACCTTACACACCCAAATCAATCAATGAATACACTTATTCCTTCCATTATTTTAAACAATTAATTTTTAAATTATGTTATGAATAAATCCTCTTTTGAGGAATGAGCTGGCCACTCATTTCAAGGAAGATGGATCAATGTATTTAATGTATTTGTGTTTATTTCTTTATTCTGTAATTCTTCTCTTTGCTATAAATTATTATTTTATTTATTTTCTATTGTAAACATTTTTTTGTATAGATTGGTTTAAACCTGTAGGTGTTTTGTGTTTATCATTTATTTTCAATTCAATAATTTACTTTTTTGTAAGTACGGTTTACTTTTCTACAAGTGTTCTTTAATTTCATGCAAGTGTGATTTGCTTTCTGCAAGTGTGATTTTTAATTCTAACAAGTGTGATTTTAAATTCCAACAAGTGTGATTTTTAATTCTTTAAAGTGTGACATGTGATAAAAGGAACCATTTATCAAAGGTATATTTCTCCTTTTGCATACAGCCTTTGGACACCAGCCCTTGATTGACAATATTAAATGAAGGGTATTGATGACACCCATTAGTAAGAGCCCCACTATTTTTGGATGTATTTACCTTCTTTGTCATGAGTATAGTCTATCTTAAGGATAAAATCACCAACATTAAAAGTGTGTACTTTAACCTTTTTGTAATGTTATTTGTAAATGTCGGCCTTGTATTGGTGATTATGTTATAGGGTAAAAGATTGTGTTCATCAAAAAGATTAATAATATGAAGGTGAGTTTCACATAACTATTCATTGGGTATGATACCATGAAGAGAGATATGGAGACATGGAAGCTCAACTTATAATTTAAGAATAGATTTAGAATGGAAGCTAGTAGTAATGAGTATGCTAGTGTGATATCCCAAAGAAAAGGATATAGATGAAGATGTCAATCTATTTGGGTTTCATGGATTGTCTTTTGAATAATTATATTAAGTATTTTGTTGGTGTCCTCAACTTCCCCATTGCATTTGGGATGGTAGGGCATGGAAAATTTGTGATTGATTATATATTTAGAACATAGTTATTTAACTTCTTTATTTTTAAAATTACCACCATTATCTAAAATGATAGTATGAGGAATGATAAAGCTAAAAATGATTTGGTTGAGGATAAATTTGTAAATTTGGTGTTGATGAAATTGATAAGTGGCATGGTCTCAACCCATTTGGTAAAATACTCGATGGTTGTGATAATGAATACATGCCCATCCTAGGATCTAGGTAGCTTGCCTATGAGATCTAATCCCCACATTTAGAATGGTCATTGAGACTCCATGGTTTAAAGCTTAGATAGGGTTGAATGGATTAAATCATCATGAAGTTGGTAAGTATTACACTTTTTAGTGAATTCAATGGCAGCCTTTTTAAGAATGGGAAAAAATTATCCCATATGTAAGCATTTGTGTGTTATAGTATGTCTGTTATAGTGGCCACCAAAAATGCCTCCATGTGCTTGTTCAAGAAAAAGATAAAATTTTTATTTCATAATATATTGGATCAAGGTACCTTAAGCATTGTGATAATAAAATATGTTATATTGAAAGACATATTTGAAAGCTTGTTTATGAATGTGAGTCTTTTCATGGGAATTAATGTTTGGAGGATAGGTTTGGTTTTTAATAAATTGAATGATTTATTTGTACCATAGGCTCTATTGAATGGTAGAAACCTAAATTTGGTAGATAAGTGTATTTGGTGGTTGAATGGAAGATGGGGACTTTCTTATTTGGATAAGAAAGGTGAAATCAGGAAGAACTTGGTGCAAATGAAAAAGAGATGTTGAAGAATAAAGTGAATCACCAATAGAATTTTTATCTCAAGGAATAGGCTCAATGGTAAATGAGGTGAATTATGAGAGGATCCTCTTACAATAAATTTAAAAAAATGCACAAAATAACAAAATTATAAAATTATTATAAGCAATGAAAAGATTATATTGATCACATGCCACTTCGAGGGGGAAACCTTCTTTGAGCAAGCTCAATACAATAAATTCATGGATGCCTTAATTGTCCTCAATATTTACTTATATACTAAGTCTAATCTAAGAAACTACTACTTACCATGAATGTGGGATAAAACATAATGGTCACGGGATGTCTTGCAAAGCATGTGAATCTATAGCAACTAATATACTAACAAAGTAAAGAGAAGGGGTCACATAGATTTCTAACAAATTCTTTGGCTAGGGTAGTGGCTATTTGATGATAAAAAATGAGATTTTCACTTTTATATTGATAGTCACCATTAACCTGGTAGTAGATGAGTTGGGAGTCACCCAAAGCATGTAGATATGTAATGTCTAAGTCAAGTGCCACTATCCTACCTAGGATTAATGTTTCATAGTCTATCATCTTATTATTAACATCAAATATAAGGAAAAGTACCAAAGGGATGATTTTACCAAGAGGACTAGTGAGGATACAACCTACCCCAACTCCTTAAAGGCATTTGACACCATCAAAATAAAGGGTCCAAGTATCTTCATGTAAATTGACATTTATTTTGGGAAGTTATTTAATGACTACTTTTGGTTTAATAGTATCAAAAAAGATAGAGGAATCTTCAATATTACTTCCTTCAAGATCAGAATTAAAATAATGGAAGTAATATTTAAAAGATATGGATTGATTAAGACCTTTAATATAGAGAATATTTTCATTAGGAAGACTATCTTGAAGGTGGTCGATAGCTAGGATAGGAGCTATTATGAGTTGATCAGTAATGATTTATCCTTTGATAAATTTTTGTGTAATAATTTGGAGATCAAATTCCATGAGAAGGATCATACACTTGCTGATTCTATCTCTTGGAAGAAAGGATTTGGAGAAGAAGTGATGGAGTGGAGTATAATGAACTATAACATAATTTGTTTGATAAAGCATATAATGTTGTAGCTTTTTAGTGATAAAATAAAGGGTGAGACAATAGTTGATGAGGCTTTGGCTAATATAATAGATGGCATATTTCATTTTAGTATCATATTATTGGAAAAGCATTTCCCTAACTAATATGGGTGTGGAATAAGTATATAAGATTAAAGGATGATCATTAGAAGGTGGACAAAGAGTGGGTGGGTGAAGCAAAGATTCTTTCATAGTATCAAATTCTTTTTGATAAGTATCTATCCATTCAAAGGCATTACCTTTTTTTATAAGAGAATTAATAAATTAGATACGGTAAGCCATTTTGGGGATAAATCATCTTATTGCCCCAAGTTCACCAAGGTAAGTGTGAATATCTAGAATAGAAAAAGGGATGGGCATGTTGATAATAGCATTGATCTTAGTAGGATTGACATAAATTCCATGAAGAGAGATTATGAAACCTAAAAATTTTCTAGATGTGACAATGAAAACACATTTGTAGGAATTTAGTATAACTTGCTATTTAATGAGGTGAGAAAAGATGATAGCAAGATCATAAAGATGAGTCTTGTGGATTTTAGATTTGGTAATGAGGTCATCCACTTAGGTTTCCACAATCTTATGAATAATATCATGGAAAATGTGGATCATTGCCCATTGATAGAAGGCTCCAGCATTTTTGACGTCAAAGGGAATTTTAACATAATAATAGGTGCCCTATTCTATGGTGAAAGTTGTCTTATGTTGGTCTTCAAGGGCAATGTGAATTTGATTATAACCCAATAAACCATCCATAAGGGACAACATTTCATAACTAGTTGTGTAATCAATGATGGAATCTATAGATAGTAAAAGGAAGTTATCTTTGGGACAAGAGAGATTGAGATTATGGAAATCAATACAAATGCAAATAACCATGGCAACTTTATTCCAAATAAGGACAATGTTTGAAACCCATTATGAATAGTCCACATGCTTGATAAATTTAGCATCAAGAAGTTTAATGATTTATTTATGGCATAAAATGGAAAATTCATGTGTAAATTTCCATTTATTTTATCCCACAAGTTTAGCATCGAGATAGGTGATGATATTGTGCATCATGATGCTAGGGTCAATACTGTGCATAACCTCATAGGACCAAGCAAAAGTCTCATGATATTTATTAAATAATAAGCTGAAATTGTCACGTTCAATTGGTGTAAGTTCTTGAGAGACTATAATTGGTTAAGGGTATGATGGGGTACCATATTCAATTATATTAGTTTCCTTGACAAGCATATCATTTCCATCTTGGAAATGGTATGGTGAGTTATGATGGAGGTACACATCACTGAGAGGGGGGAAAATCAGTGGTTTAATAATATTTCAATCCAATTCCCAACTCTTCAAGATACTTAACCAATCATATCAATATGCAAGATAGATGAATCAAAGAACAAGTATGAATGAAATCATTACATAAATATTTATGTGGGAAACCCTCATGGGAGAGAAAACCCACTCTCTAGTCTAAAAAATAATGGACTATAGTCCTATATGATGATTTCAAACATAAGGATTTAGTGAAGCACCCACTTCACAAGGAGTACCAACCCCTAAAGTTGACAAGCACCAACTTGGCTAAGAAGATGAGCACCAACAAAACACCTATCCAATGAACAATTATTGAACTGTGATTGCTTCTCAATCTGATTGAGAAATCTTTCATGAACACTCTTCTTCAAGTCTACAACTTCACACAAGTCTCCAACACTAAGTTATCTCCTCAACACAAGCAATAAACCCCTTCACAAATATTTTGCTCATATGCAAATATGCACTCATAAATCTTATATAAATAATCAATATAATCAAAAAATTATGTTGACTCTAATGACATATTCCTCTTCTCAATCTCACACAATCATTGGTCACCAAGACCCCCCAACAACCTTTGCATAAGGTCTTCAAATACTAACACACACACTTGTTTGTCTAGCTTGGTACACACCCCCAAAAGGCATAAATCACCTTATATATATACCAATCTTAATTATGGTTATCCATATCTCTTTATAAAATTTTAGGAATAATTATTTGTCTCCTAAGGTTGGCCATGATCATCCACACAAGCTTTCTATACCGTACCATGAGCTCATATCATATACACCTCATAAATGAAGCATAACACCACTTGTATGACTATATTTGACTAAATAAATATTAGTGAAATATTCAAAATATCTATAAAACTACTTCAAGGAGTCCTCAAAACTCTCTAACCATCATAAACACATGATCTAACCATTTGCCCTAGAAACAAACATAGTCATCTAAAATAGGTTCCTTTTGCTAGAAAAACCATCATGGTCAACTATGAGTCAATCATTAAATAATCTCCAAGTGACTAGGAATAATAATATAACCATGGAAATAGGTCATACATCACCTCTAAGAGCTTAGACCCATCCCTACTCACTGATTAGGCCTTCTAATTCATCTTTTCACTCTGATCACTCTTTGTCACTTATGGCACCATTTCCTTCATAGCAACTAGTCAACTTTAAAATTATATAGATTTGACATATAAATATTAATATTATTAAAACCTTCCATGAATATTTGAGACAAGTCTTGAGATTCAACAATCATCTATTAGATTACCTAGTCATTCATAAAAATCTTCCTTAAAAATAAGAATACTGTCAACAACCCATTTTCTATGAGACCTACACACTATCAAGAGAAAAAATATACTTTATGAGAAACATAAAGGAGTCATATAAAACCTCCAAACATCATCATATCCATCCACCATATTTTTGAGCACTTGTAATCAATATCTTTCCAATCGGGTCTAAGACTAGGGTTTTTAAACATAAAAACCCGCTTACCTTCTTAGAAATAATTCATAAATATATGCCCCTTAACCCATAAAATAATTCTTTTAAAACCTTCTTATTAATCCCCTCCACCTTCTCCAAAATTCTTAGGTCCCCATGCAAACCTTGCATGTGCCAACAAGCATAAGAAACTTCCTCTCGGGCTCACTAGACACCTTTTTAGCACCCCCTGAAGCCTTAGAAGTGCTTTTCTAAATTTTTCCTTCAATTATTAAATTTAAAATTGTAAAAAACCTTTTAGAAAACCTATTACACCTTTTAAAATAATATCAATATCATAACCACTCTGAAAATATCACAACACCCCTCAACAGATACCATTAGACCACCTTGCAAGCTAGTCCAAGAATACATAGACCAACTTTATACCTTTCCTCTTCATCTCTAGATATAAGACATGGTAAAAATCATTGAATACACTTAATAAATCATATTTTATGCTCATAGAATAACTTATACCTTAGAATCTCATTATGACTATTCATAGTGACTTCATTAGTCCATTTATGCCAACTAAGCTAATGACCAAACTATCTTACAAACGTCTTTCAACCACTTATAATTCATTTACCTAGCCTCTTAGAATCTTATACATGTCCAACATGCATATTCCAATCATACTGAGATCCATATCATGTTACACAAGCCATAGTGCTCAAAACCCCATATGCAACCATATATGATCAAGCCTACAAGGCATAACCTGACCTACATACCTCATGAAGACCACATGTAGTCAACCCTTGAGCATAGAACACATAAAAAAAATTCAAACATCATCATATCAATCTCCATTCATCCATAAAATATCCACCTAGGACACTCCTGCACACCCCTGTAAGTATCACATTACTCCAAGTACATTAGACCACCATGTTCCATCACTTTAACTTATTAGACCACTTTCTCATCACCAATGACACTTATCATCAATGAAAACACATATACCATCAATATCCAAATAATATCCCCCTTTGTCATTGATGACAACACTCCTTTTCTCTCTCCCCCTTTATCAAAATGATAAAGTGGATACCCTTCAACCCTAAGCACCTCAGAAATCACGAAAGTAATCTATAAGAAACTAATGGAATCAAGATAACCTACAAGAATACATCTGAAAGATTACCATTCTTACCTCAAAAAAACACAACTCCCCCTTTGAATATGCTCTCATTCAAAAACTGCTCCTAAGCTATCAAGATCCTTGGACCTATCACCAATTTGCATGGTAACATAGCTCCCCCTAGGACCTTGCTCTATTTTGAAAGCTCCCCCTCATTATATAAAACTCATGCATACCTGTAGGACCTTTAATAATAGATTTTATCAACTTAATCAGCAACATGAGCATTAAAACACCATGTAAGCTTACATACCAATATTCTCAAAGCACCCTATAGACCAACAAAGGTACTCCAAGCATACCACCATACCTTTAAGACACTTATAATAGGCTAACATGCTCATATAAAACCAAAAAATCCATCCTCCTTTGGAAAATTTCTTCAACAATCTTCATTTTCTTCACTAGGCCTATTTAGACCCCTTATAGCCCTATCTGTCCATTGTAGACCTCATAACTCTCTACTATAATAAATTCAAGCCCTAAAACTCCATAGATAAGATACACTAATATTCCCCTTTATACATGTCAAAAATGAGCCTCTAAATATGCTTCTTTTCTATACTTCATTCACAAGCCTATTAGTCAATTAGGCTTCCTACAGCACCAAAACTTGAATAGTTTGAAATTTACTCACCTCCAAAATATTGTAAAGTATTATTTGGCCACCCATTTTTCCCTTTTAACCAATAAAAATATTTAATCCTCCAACTCCAAATCTTGACCACTTTTCCAACATAGACCAAAACACAAGAATCTCAAGAATAAATGGGTCAACTTACCTATCTCCAGTCAAATCCATGACTTGAAACTACTCCCACACATGTAGGTCACCTATCCGTACTTTTGAACCAAATTTTAAGCTCCCACTCCATGGGAAACATACACTTTCTTCATCTTAATTTTGACTTTCTCTTCCTTAGGTCAAAATAGGGTCAATAGTGAGCATATAAAATTAAAATTTTTTTCTTTCAAAACACCTTTGATGCATGAATCCACATATAACACACCCCATTTAATTTTTCATATCTTCTTTAGTATCTAAATATTTTTGACACTCACCCAAACTCATGTACTTACCTGAGAACCACCAATCTAGACCTGCAAAGCCATCACACCCAGCTAGCACCATGACCAAAAGATCAAAATCATATCTGATTACCTATTATTCATCATAAATACTTCTCTCCTACTTATTCATTCCAAAACCAAATTAAATCAACTTTATTTAACCTTCTAGCCCCAAGAAAACATCAAAAGAGCACATTGGGCACATTTTAGGTAATCATCACTACCAAAAATGCTCAACTCAAACTTTTGATCATAAAACACACATCTAAGCTCATCAAGACCTAAAACCACTTGGGAATGTTTTTTTTCAATCTCCCTCAAGTCATTAAAAAACCAATTCTTCCTTATCTTTCAAATCACCACTTAAACAAGGCATCAAAGATTGATCAAAAAGACATTTTAGGACCAAAAGTCCTAAACATACCTCAACCAAACAACCTTGCTTCTTCATATATAGGAGTCTCTTGTGAATAATAGATACCTTCACTCTTTCAAGATTAAAACAAATCAAAAAATGTCCATTGGTCACCTTTACTCAAGCTCCAAACACCCAAAAACACCTCTATAATAGGCTTATGCAGTTTTGTAAGAAAACTCAAAAACATAGTCAAACATCTTTAACCACCAACACCATCTTGTGAACTTTAAATGAATCTTATTTAATTAATATTAACCTTAGGGACCTTACCAAAATCTTAAAATTATTTTGATACTTCAACTTAAGATAGATGACCTCCAACTCATCATTTCCAGATGAATATCCAAACTACCTGTAGCCTCTAAAAATACAGTCACGTAGAAGTTATTTTCTAATACCTATAAGAGTATTTTATAATACATTTAATTCACATAGATAGGTCCTTTTTTATTTATAGGTCAACATCCAATATTTATTATCTTGTTACAACATCATTTAATGGTCTTACAAACCAATCTCCAATTTCTGCAATAAGTAAACTCAGAACCCTGATAAGAAACTTAGAATAAATATCAACCTGAGATTACTCAAACTTTCTTCATGACATCAATATCATGTCATAACACTCTTCTATGACCTTATGACGTCATTTTTACAACAAGGAAATAGGAGAATCACCATAAAACTTGTGAACAACCATTTTATCCTTGAATAACACTAGTCTTGTAGACCATACTTTAACTCTCATGAACCCTTAAACTAATCTTGTACCTTAGATACCTTCTTGAGATCAAACATGCATTACAATTATGGACACTACTAAATGAATCCTTTCACTTAATTCATCCAATACTCATAGAGCTCTAAATAACATTAATGATTTCATTTACCTTGCAAACACATACCTAGGATTTGAAGAGCCAAAGAAGATTGAAACCCTCAATCATCTGCCTTTCACCTCTTGAGCTATCTCTTCCTTTTAGGGATCAAAACTACCCATACATATATCACTATTAACATCTATAGAACCTTGAGATAATAACTAATAAATTTGAAAAATCATTCTCAAAAACTCTACATAACTTTTCAAGTCACTCATGTCTATAAGAACACAAGCCTTTATATACGGATTTTTTTATGATTGAATTTCATGCACAAAATCACACTCCCTAATCTTCTTCAATGAAAATAACAAGACAAAAATGAGTTATCAACATGATATAATCCATAGAACATCAAACCAAGTGTTTTAGACAAGTTCTAATCCACTTTTTCTTCTCTTAGGCTCACTGGTACAACACAGTCAATAAAATTTGATTTTGAGCCATATACTACAACTGTACATATTGTTAGAACTCCTAATTACTTTGACTATGATCCTCACATAGTTCATTCCAATTTTCTTTTATATACCAATCTAATCTTATCACTTTCATGACTTTTATAGGCCAAAATTTTCTCTTGGTTCTCAATAACTCACCAAAAACTTGTTTAGAGTCTCATAGCAAATTTAGGTCTAATCTTCTCCACTAGTCCTTATGAGAACCTCAAACCCATACTCTAAGTCATTTGTCTCCACTTTAAGAGCCCTATTAGGATTCAATTGCATAATCAACCACATAGACATACCATGTATACTCTTATCCTTTAAAATTTAGAGCACACCAACTATCAGCATCAAATTATAAAGAAACCATAGTGCTCTCCCTTAAACCCATATCACTTCAAGAACCAACTCATGTCATATATCCATAATACCTATAAGCTCATTGGACCTAAACACTAAGAAAGCAATAAAAACTCCCTCTCAGACTACTATCATTTGAGAATCATTAAACTAAGCTCCTCCTTTTGCTATCAACATAGGTTTGGTCTTGGACCTAGCTTCAACATAATCCTTCTTCATTTCTATATGCCTTCTTTGACAAACCCTCATGCTTGAAGAACCACTTGTAACAGAAAACAACTCACCTTGGCTTGATCAAAGAACAATCCCTAATTTGACATCCTTATCCATCTTAAAACAACCTTAAAAATTCATCAATCTTGAAATCACAATGAAGAACCATGAAATCAATCAAGATACCATACTAATCATCGCCAATTTTAATAATAAGCTGACTAGGCTCACACCAATCACCAAACTACTCAAAAAAAAACACCTCCAAGATTCTTAGGATCACCTGTAGGTTGTTAAGTCTCCTTCAAATTTCCTTCTCTAATACCAATTGATGGAGGCACACACCACTAAGAGGGGGGTGAATCAGTGGTTTAACAATATTGCAATCTAATTCCTAACTCTTCAAGCTAATTAACCAATCATATCAATATTCAAGATAGATGAATCAAAGAACAAGCATGAATGAAACCATTACATAAATATTTATGTGGGAAACCCTCATGGGAGAGAAAAATTACTCTATAGTCTACAAAATAATGGACTACAATCCTATATGATGATCACAAACATGAGGCTTTAGTGAAGCACCCACTTCATAAGGAACACCAACCCCTAAAGTTGGCAAGCACCAACTTGCCTAAGATGTTGAACACCAACATAACACCTATCCAATGAACAGTTCTTGAAATTTGATTTCTTATCAATCTAATTTAAAAACCCTAAATTAACACTCTGATTTAAGTTTTCAACTTCACACAAGTCACTAACACTAAGCTATATCCTCAACACAAGCAATATCCCCCTTCATAAATCTTTCACTCACATACAAATATGCACTCATAAATATCAAAAAAATAATCAATAGAATAAAAACATTATATTGAGTCTAATGAAATATTCCTCTGATCAATCTCACACAAACATTGGTCACCAAGACCCCCAACAACCTTTATATAAGGTCTTCAAATACCAACACACACACTTGCTTGTCTAGCTTGGTACACACCCCCAAAAGGCATAAATCACCTTGTATATATACCAATACTAATTATGGTCAACCATATATCTTTATAAAATTTTAAGAAGAATCATTCATGTCTCCTAAGATTAGTCATGATCATCTATACACGTTTTCTATACCATACCATGAGCTCATATCACAAACACCTCATAAATGAAGCATAACACCACTTATATGACTATATTTGACTAAATAAAGACTAGTAAAATCTTAAAAATATCTATATAATTACTTAAATGAGTCCTCAACACTCTCTAACCATCATAAACACTTGATTTAACCATCTACCCTACAAACAAACATAATCATCCAAAATAGGTTTATTTTGCTCATAAAACCATCATGGTCAACTATGAATCGATAATTAAATCATCTCCAAGTGACTAATAATAATAATATAACCATGGATATAGGTAATACATCTCTTACATCACCTCAAATATCTCATACCCATCCCTACTCATTGATTAGGCCTTCCAATTCCTCTTTTCACTCTAATCACTCTTTCTCACTTATGGCACCATTTCCTTCATATCAACTAGTCAAATTTAACCTTATATATATTTGACAAAAAAAGATGAATCTTCTTAAAATTTTCCATTAATTTTTAATACAAGTCTTGAGCTTCAACAATCATCCATTATATTACCTAGTCATTCACAAAAATCTTCCTCAAAAAAAACAATATTCTTAACAACCCATTTTATATGGGACCCACATACTATCAAGAGACCAAATATAATTTATTATAAACCTAAAGGATGCCTATAACACCTAAAATCATCATCCTATACATCCACCATATTTTTTATCACCTACAATCAAGATCTTTCTAATCGGGTCTAAGACTAGGGTTTTTGCACATAAAAACCTGCTTACCTTCTTAGGAATCATTCATAAATTTGTGTCCATTAACCCATAAAAAATGATTTTAAAACCTTATTAGGAACCATATATACCTTTTCCAAAATTATCAAGTCCCCATGAAAGCCTTACACATTCCAACAAGCATGAGAAACTTCCTCTCGAGCTCACTAGCCACCTTTCTAGCACCCCCTAAATCCTTGGAAGCACTTTTATAACATTTTAATTCACTTCTTAACTTAAAAATTTTAAAACACCTTTAATAAACCCTATTAAACCTTTTAAAACAATATAAATATCATAACCACTCTAAAAATATCATAACACCCCTCAACAGATGCCACTAGACCACCTTGCAAGCTAGTCTAAGAACACATAGACCAACTTTATGCCTTTACTCTTCATATATGGATCTGATACATGTTTAAAACAATTTATTATACTTAATAAATCATATATTATTATCATACAAGAACTTCCACCTCATAATCTCATCATGACTGCTCATAAAGACTTCACTAGTCCATTTAGGCCAACTAGGCCAATGGCCAAACTATCTTGTAGACATCTTAAAACCAATTATAAGTAATTTACCTAGCCTATAAACATCATATACATGTCCAAAATGTATATTAAAACCATACTAAGCTCCATATCATGTTACACAAGCCATAGTGCTCAAAACCCCATAGGCAACCATGCATGATCAAGCCTACAAGGCATAACCTGACCTACATACCTCATGAAGGCCACATGAATTCAAACCTTGAGCATATAAAAAATTAATAAAAATTCAAACATCATCATATCAATCTCCATTCAACCATACAACATCCACCTAAGACACCCATGCACACCCTTGTAAGTATCACATTGTTCCAAGTACATTAGACCACCATGTTCCATCATTTTGACTTATTAGACCACTTTGTCATCACCAATGCCACTTGAAATCAATAACAACACATCTACCATCAATATCCCAACATGTTAGGTAGAGAGGAAATTGGATTTTCTTTAAGATCAATTCTAGCAATGAAATTGTTGAAATGAGGGACCTTTTTCTTGAAATTCCCAAGTTTGTGATGTTTCCAAGGGAGTTGAGGTTCTCAGGCATGAAGCAATTCAAGACTAGATTTGTTGATAGGTAAGGTGGGAAGAGGGCCATAATACTCAACATCTACTTTGAGATAAATAATTTTGTTACCATGGTGATCATATTCAAAGTGTATTTGATGATGGCCCAGGGAGAAGGAGAAATAATAGTGAAATTACATCATGAACAAAGTTTTTTCACACAAAATTTTATCATATATTATTTTTGAGAGATTTTAAAAAGATGGTGAAAACATATAAAAATTTCATGAGAAGTTACAAATAAATTATGGGTCTTAGATAACCCAAATAACTAAAAACAATAAATTAAGTAAATAAACTAACACATAACAAAACCTTGGATTAAATATCCAACAAACCCTCCTTGATCTAAAGAGGTATAAATGATGAATATATAGAGCAATGAATTTGAAGTCATTAATAAGTATCTTTACTATATCTACGAGCTATCACACTGTACAGTGTGGTCTTGATCAACTATGGTTGATGAACATGATCATGGTCTGCTCATCCCCTTTGACCATCATACTGAACTATAGTAAAACACAGTCAAAGCCTATCCAAATACATTGACCCACATAAGGTCCCACATATAAACCCATCCAAGTGATCCTCTAGTACTCTATATGACACATTTCTTAGATGCCCAACAATCACCAACATTGCATGCATGCCTTTGCTCAACACTCAAAATATTATCAAATCTAATGTTGACTCATACATCTATTAATAATGGATCAAAGTCCACTATGTAATATCTTCCCCCTATCAGGTGAGAGGTGAGAAGCTGTGTAACATAAAAAAAATTCAAACTACTCTATTTATTCCTTAATAATCATATCAATGCACTAAAATAAAATAAAAATTGAAAGCAAAGTACATAAACCACAAATTTCTATCCCATTAGTGAACCCATACTCTTAGTGAATAAAAAATTAGAGAAGGGAAATTATCCTCCAACCTCCATGGATCCTCCAACCTCCAGTTGGCTCTATTTAGCTTGTTAAATCCTTAGAGCCCTGTAAACACTAAAATGTAACACCATCATCACTGATAACATAAGTGGTGGTACATGTCATTACAATATTAGTTTGGTGTATACAATACATTTGTAGAAATTTTACAAAGATAGGGTGTCAGAGTCCACTGATAATACACTTGTACAACATTACGTTTAATATATTTGGCATAAAAATCACATAATGAGTCTCCAAAATAGAAATTTAACCATTCTAATATGTCCAAAATATCAAAATACATGAATATCACCAAGTCAAATGACCACCTTTGCATGAAAATAATGATGGCAAAAAATCATCTCAAAAAATAAAAAATACACCCTTATATCATCGATTTAAGCCTTATTACTCCATTACAAAAAGATGTAAAAATAATAATTTTAACCAATCAATTTTGAACCTTGATCTCTTTATCAAAAAGAGATTAGTAAAATTTATGCTATCCAACTCTCCCTTAATTAATTTAGATATATAAATGGATAATATCTTATTTATCTCTAAATTTTAGGATGTGAAAGCAAAACCAAAGATAAAATCTCCAGCATAGAAATATTTACCTAATATTTTATAAAAGAATAATAGTTTACTTTGGTGGATTCCACAAATTATAAAAAGATTAAAAAAACCTTTGTTTTATTTTACTGGAAATGCTACACCATAATTTTTGATGTGACACCTTGTGGAGGTCATACAGCTTTAGACCTATAACAATTAAAGTATTAAAATTCTTTTTATGTGATCTTCTTTGTCTATGGATGCTAGACAGATTAGAAAAAATTAAAACCTTTCTCTTTATATAATATATTTCTTCTTTTATGTGCCATCAGATTTCAAACTTAACATTGGATGCTTGTTAAGATAACATCTTTGGATGACGTTCTCTCATGCTTGGTCTTCAAGATGGAAGGCTTTGTTATGAGTTTAAATTATAGTGCTAAGAAGACCACAATATGGCATCATATATTCCCAAAATATAGGTTGATATTGTGTGTGTGTGTGTGTGTGTGTGTGTGTGTGTGTGTGTGTGTGTGTGTGTGTGTGTGTGTGTGTGTGTGTGTGTGTGTGTGTGTGTGTGTGTGTGTGTGTGTGTGTGTGTGTGTGTGTGTGTGTGTGTCTAATTCACCAAATTTCATTGAATTGTTTTTGGAAAGATCAAAATTGATGAACAATAAATATACAATCCATAAGATTACCACCATATAGGTCTATGAAATTAGACTAATATGGTGCATTTGAATTCCTCCTTTTTAGTTTTTCCAGGTTATGAAATCAAATAAAAAGCATTCAAGCACTAAAAGCACTATACTACCATACAAGATCTTTATGTTTCCTTTCTAAATTGATTTTCCTTCTTGTATCAATGCTCTAATACCACTGATGGCCAAGGGAGCAGGAGAAATAATAGTGAAATTACATCATGAACAAAGTTTTTCCACATAAAATTTTATCATATATTATTTTTGAAAGATTTTACAAAGATGGTGAAAACATATAAAACTTTCATGAGAAGTTACAACTAACTTACATGTTTCAACTAACCTGAATAACTAAATATATATATATAAGATAATAAACTAAGTAAATAAACTAACACATAACAAAACCTTGGATCAAATATCTAACATTTGATGTACATTTTTGGCCTTGGCATCTAATGTAATCTTAGGAGTAGGTAAAGTAGAGGAATAAGATTGATCAAATTTGATTGGTTTATTATTAGTGTTATTGATGCGAGAGAATCAAATGGGAAGGTTGGTTTGATAGGAGGTATGGGAGATAAGATTTTCTCTACCACCCAAGGAGTATCAATGAGTGGATAATTAGCAAGAGGTACATAACCTTTAGGTGATAACTCAAGATCAGTGGACATGTTATGAACATCATGATTAAAAGCATGTATTTGAGATAGAGTTTTCTAATAATGTCAAATATCTAAGTCTCATTATTGAGCTTGAGACATGATGTAATTATCATCATAAGTTGGATAAATTATACATCATTGTGATTTAGGAAGAATTTCAGAAGGGGAGATGCTTATATCACTAAATTTATATGGTGACACGAATAAAGGATCTTGGAATAATTTGGCCACTCCATAATCATTTCATTTGAAGTATTCCTCTATATAAGAGGCTTCTTGAGCATTGCATGGATGGGGGAAATCAATGATCTCATATATAAGAGTAACGGTGTGATCATGAGGCAATAAAGAAGGAGGTATCTTGGTAGTGATGTAGATATTTTGCACATCATTAGGCTCATTGCCATCAGAATCAGTAAGAGTAAATGTAAATCTATATTTGTGTTCATGAATTTAGGCAAGGGAGTACTATTTGATCACTGGGATGGTGGGAATGTGATATTGATATTTGGGATTTAGAAGTTGAATACTACAAGGGTTAGGATCAGCCTCATGTTTATATTATTTGTCATTATGAAGGAACTTAATACATTGTCTATTAGAAGAGGTGATATCCCTCATTTTATGAGTCTATGGGTGTCTTAGGAGTATGTTTTGAGATAAGTGTAAATCAAAAACCATAATCTTAGTTTGAATAGTCACAAGTCCAATTATAAGAGGGATCTAGATAAAACCAGGTGGATTTTGATTAGTCTTGTCAAATCCATGGAATGTTAGGTAGGTTTCCTTGAGATGATCTTTATTATATCCAAGTTGTTGGATGATCCACAAAGATGTCGCATTAATACCATACCCTTCATTGACTAATACTTTATGAATGAGGGTAGTATTAATGGTGATTTTAATAAATAGGGGTGGAAAATTAGCTTTTAAGAGGATCTCATCATTAATCATGCCTTCTTTGAGGAACTCTATGGAGGGTTTTGAAGAAGGAAAAATGGATTTAATGGTATGCACTTCAGTTGGTTTAGGCTCATGAGAAGGTGATTCTTCTTCTATAGAAGATGAATATTAAATTTCTTATAGTTATTTCATGAGGAACTTGTAATGATAAGGGGAGGTATGAATTAACTCCATAATAAGAATCTTAAAAGGTATGGATTTGAAATCTTCTAATAAGTACCAATGGGTTTTGGAAGAAGAACTAATGTGAGGTTTAAAGGTAAACTAGAGTTTGGAGGAATAGAAGTGGTTGGGGGTTTGGAAGGAGGAGATGATTCTTCATTATTTTTTGAAGCTAGGTGAGTGGTTTTAGTATCTTTAAGGATTTTTTCTTCCAAATAGGATTTCTTAAGTTTAGTGACAAGATCTTTGTGAGCCAATTTATGGTGATAATTAACCTTATCTGCATTAAGATATTGATAATTATTGTAATATTGGTCATAGTGATTGTTAATGGCACAAACATCCTTGTTAGCTTATTGAGTGTTAGATGTGGAAAATGTTTTTGGTTATTATAAGAATAAGCTTTGGGATCTTATCATTTTAAAGAATCATTATTGTATTCTTGATGATAGTATTGAATCATCAAGAATCACCAAACATATAGGAGACAACAAATTTGGTAAGACCTATACAAGTTTCATGGGAGTAACCAATGTTAGTGTGAAATAAAAAATTGATTAGGGTCATACCATTTATGAGGATTATTGGGATAATTAAATTGTTTAGAGGGTGATAAAATTTGTTTCATTTTTTGCACTGTTAAAGATATGTGAAAAGATGGGGGATTATCGGCTTTGGTAACTCCTAGATTGGTTTGATAAGTATTATTGATTATTGAATTAGTGTAATGTTTAAAATACCCTTTAATTAATTTTATATTAGGTTAAAATTATTTCATTAATCAACCTTTATTCTTGGCTTGGTCAAGAGCTTTGTTAAAAATTTGAGGGGTAAAAGTTCAAACCTTATACTGAAGAGGAGTTAAGGTAGTTATGAAGAGATTAAACAAATTATCATCATTTATGTTATGGCCGACCTTGTGGGCCATATATTTCCATCACTTGATAAAATTATGAACTAATTTAGTGGGATATTGCTTAGCATTGATTAAATGGCTAAGGCAATTTTTGGGAGATCATTGTGTTGAAACACTTTAACTAGATGATTGTAGTCAATCCTCTGCCTAACATATGGAATGTTGGGGAAGTTGGTTGTACCATTATAGTACATTTCTAGTGATGTTTTTAACTAAGATTTTAGTTGTGTCAAAATTATTAGTTTAGATCCATTCCTTATAAATATTACCAAATGCCTTAAGGAAAGAAGTAGGGTCTTTAGTCCCATCATTTTGAATAGTTGGAGATATGTTACCAATATCAATAAAAATAATGAACAGGGATAAAGGATCATTTTGAATGTTTTGAAGCATTTTTTTATTCTTGACATGTTGGGGGATGACATTCCCTGCAACATCTCTAAGAGGAGGAGGAATAAAATTTTGATTATTCTAAGGGATGAGAACTGGAGTTTGATTAGCCATGTTAATCAAATGATGTTGTAGTTACATAATTTGGGAGGTGTTAGAAGTTTTCATTATATTTATTTGCTACACTATCTATGCAATAATATGAGTGGTATTGATTTATGGGTTGGTGTTTGTAGGAGGAGTCCCTTAATTGGTATTAGGGGGAGGGTTTTTAGGTGGTGGATTACCTATGGGGTTATTGGATAGACTTATGTCAATTTCCCCCATATTATGATGAGATGAATGAAGATGGGAATTATCTTGATAGGTATGAAAAGGATCAAATCCACCTATCTCATTTTGTTGTGTGATTTAAACCATGTTTTAATCCAAAGATGAGGGAGGGGAAGAAGTAATCCAAGATGAGAATTCTCTTGGGAGGTAAATAAAGGGAGAAAGGAACACCCCATATAGTGTCTAAATGGATAAAATTTGTCCAATAAGATTCTGATAGGGGATTTCATGATGCTTGATGAAGAAAATGAAATTTAGGAAAGAAGGAAAATTAAGGACATAGTTAGCGAAACAGAGAATAAATTCTACTAAAAAAAGAATAGGGTTGGCAAAAAAATAATAGGGTCAGCTACCAAGTATGAACTAAACTAGGTCAATAGGGTAATACTAATATGTAGGAAAAAAAATAAATGGTCATATGGGTTAACTATTACTACTAGGTAAGGGATAGAATAGAGAGATCGGAATACATAGTCATGTAGGTCAATTATGGACTATAGACATGAAGGTAAAAAATAATATGTAAGAGACTATATCAAACAAGATGATAGTCTACCAAAATAAATAAAATTTTGTAGGATATTTTGAAGTAATAATGAAAGCAAACACAAATAATTGGATCAATGTGATTGATCCAGTTGGGGCACAAAGCATAAACCTTGCATCAACACTGGCCAATGTAAGTTTTTCAATACAACACACAATGATAAAAGAGCAAGAAATCAACATAAAATTAAATTCTAACTAATTGGTCGCCCTAAGTGTTATTATATTATTAGAAAGTTTGATTTTATTGTGATAAGAAAGTTAGTTGAAATAGTTAACTAGAAAGTAATTTATAGTTGGTTTCAAGATGTTTGGCCTTAAAGGGATATGTATTGAATTTGGTACTAGCTTGGTATTGGAAACTACCCCCTCACTTCACAATATCATAGTGATAATTGTGTCAAGTGATTTTTTAATATATACAATTAACCACGTATTTATATTTGGCCAGAAAACCAAGTCAGCTTCCCCCTTGGTGATGAAATCCAAGTACGTAAGCCTTGGGAAGACAAATGTTTAATTTTTTAAATTTTAAGTGGTTTGGTAGTGTGTGAAAAAGAATAAAATAGTGTATCTAAAATTTTAATTTAAAAAATCACCTATTTAAGCTATGTGAGTTACTCTAAGCATGTAAACAATTGAAAAGGAAAGGTGAATTAATTACTAGCAAATAGATGTTAATTCCTTGATTGATAATAGTATAGAGTCAGTTTAGATGACATTGGATGAAAATAATATAAAATAGAGTCGACTAGATCATTTTTTTATATAGAAGTAAGGTCTTTAAGAATAGTGTCAAATAGGTCGACTATGTCTCTCAAATAGAAGATAAATTATAGAACTAAGTCAACTAGGTTGACCTAGTTAGTTATAGTGTTGTAGTTTTGAAGACTACCAACTTGTGAAAAATAGTACTAAAAAAAGAAATAAAATGATAGAGAGATGAGAAAGTAACCTTGGTGGGATTAAATATGATTTATATTGAAAAATTTTATACTATATTTCTTAATTATTTCTTTCTAAATCTACAAATTGGGTCAACTAGTTCAACCAAGTTCTACAAAACTATATGTGATGAAGAAGAATAATGATTAGAGTTGATTTATTCAATAGTGTTTGTTGACCTATATGTCAGTAGAAGATAATAACAAATAGAGTTGAGATGTTTGATAGTGTATTCTAATATGGAACTAAATAATAATATTGTGTCGAACTGCTTGATCTAGTAATCTATAATTGATGAAGACCTACACAGATAGAACAAAGTCATTTTGAAATGACTATGTGTTAAACCTATGCATAAATAGTTATAACTATACCAACTATTTTGATACAGTACTACAAATATATAATAATATAAATCAAGACAAAAATTAGGGCATGAAATAAAACTTGAAAGGGTTAGTTTCACATCAGGATCACAAGAATGTATGCAAAGGGAAATGCAACTTATATATAAATTAATACTAGCTCGGATAAGATAAATCCTAATTACACTTATAATTTTTTATACATTAGTTATTTAGGTTTATGACTAAAATGGATATATTAAACCTATCCAAGGGATCTCTTACTAAAATAAAATCACTAGGAAGGGTTCCAAAGTCTCCAGTCAAGAAAAACTATGCAATAACCCTAACTAGGTCCTATATTTTTCATATTCACTCATGTAAGTAAGTGACAAAGGCAAAGTAAATTATAATCTAGTGATCACCAAATATTGTGACATAAATGGGGGTTAGTAAACATGCATAATATAATCCTATTTAAGATAAATATAGGTAAGACCATAATGCATGGAGAGAGCAATATATTCAAAAGCCATTACTTATGCTACTTTTATCTACTAAAAGAGAGGAGTAAAGTTATAGATAGTTACCTTGAAGATGAACCCATTGAGACTCACTCTCTCCCTTGCCCAAAGGTGCTTCATAAGAGGTTTTTATGGTTTTTAAGTATCACTAAGAAAGACCAAAGTATCCAAAACTTTTCCACAAGACAAGATTCTTCTCTGAGTAGAAACCCTAAGCTAAGACTCTTGAAGTAGAATGGTGGAAGAGAAAATTGTAAATAAGAGAAAATTAATAATTAACTCTTGTTGTCTCTCAAAAGTGATTAAATTAATGGGTTTATATAGTTGAATCTAACCCTAATCCTTTTTGAAAGTTTATTCGATAGGGTCAACCCAATCAACTCTGTATCATTATTGATAAATTAAAATTAAGTCTTGGTCTAGGTAAGCCAAGGGATGACCTAGACCCTAAATGAGTTTTGTCAATTATAGTATAGGTTCAATGGGGTCGATAAAAAATCTTATTTTGCATTGTTATCTTCCTAATCAGAAAGACCCTCATCTAATTTTCTAGTCACAACTCATCGTAAACCATTAAAAAGGAGTTTAAGATAAGGAAGGGCTATTGAAGGTGTAAAAAAATTAGAGGAGGGTGAAAAAGAGGAGGAAAAGCTTAGGGTAATGTTCTTAGGAGATGATTAGATTGATAAAATATGTTATTAAGAGGATAATAATCCTGTGAAGCACCAATGGTCTCCCACCTCTTTCCTAGTGCACCCCTTAAGGCACACTCAGAGATATTAAGACTCAATGAGTTTCTAAAAGAGAAAAAGCATCAATAATTGATAAAGTTTGAAAATATTATGTGTATACAAATAATAAAACCATATAAGAGCATAATTTTTTGAGACTTTATGTAAAGAGCTTAGAATCTATGATTATCTACATAATCTAGAAAAACTACATGAAAATCATGCAAAATGTTGTTCAGGGTCACCTTTACCTTCATAAAAAAGAATCGTAAGAGCCACAAATCCATTTGGAAGAGGATAGGATGCAATTTTAATAGATAAATGTTTATTCAATAAGGTATAAGATTCTAAGGAAGGGATATCAAGAGAAATGGTTTGCTCAATATTATCTAGCTTGGCTTGTAAGAGAAGGAGGTTTTCTTCAAGGGAAACATTTGTTGTAGTAATGACAAGAGTAGAGGTTACTAAGGATGCAAAAATAGGTATATATGTAATGGTAGAAGTAAAAATATTGGAAATACTAGTAGAAGATGATTTATTAAGTTCATCTTGAGCATTTATGGATATTCTTGAGCATAATCTCTAATTTTAGCATGATTGAATTGTGTATCAAGTTCAAAAATAAGGGCCATGTTGTGTTTGTCAAGAGGATGAGATATGTGTACTAAGACATGTGAGTATGAATGCATAACATATGCTTTCTCTTGTTCCTAATTAATTTAATATTTAATGAAAAATATAAAAACAAGATGACCTTATAAGGTAGAACAATCTTTTGGATGAAGAGAAAGACATAAAATATGAGAGGTAGCTTATTTGATTACTCTAAATTTGACTAATGAAAATACATAATTAATATCATTTTGGACATCAATGTGAGATGTTATAAATGAGTTTAATATTCTATGTAATATGCAAGAGAAACATGTATATGATAAATTCTAGCCATATAAAATGTTAAAATTGGTAGCTTGAGTGTGGCTTGTGATACCCAACCCATAGGTCCCTCTTGCATGCTCTCATGACCCTTCTAGACATCTTTTTTCTTATTTCCAGTCATCCATAGAGTTCCAAAACTTGATTCTAGCTTAGCTAGGCTGAATTTCCTATGATAATTCCATTTCCCTAGGTCACATACCTCTAAGATAATAGTGCCCAACTTGGAATATAGCATTAGACCCTAGGGTGTCCATTTTTGGCACTCTTATTCAATTATAGTTTCAGCTCCAATGGTCACTTCCTTCCAGTTCCTATCATTCTTCTTATTAACCTAATGTGAATACATTCAACCCATGACAAATAGATCTCTATAAAATCTCATCCAAAGTTAATTTATAAGGGGTTGAAAAATATTACAAAAGTAAGTAGGAATACAAAAAAGACCATTGAGGCAAACTTCCCTATTCTCTACATACAACCATCCAATATAGCTACAAACACATCCAAATTCTCACACCAGTCCTTAGCCACCTCAAGTACACATAATTTAGCATTTTTACATTTTCATAACACTATTACACAAAGCACATCAAGTGGGAGAACTATATATGGCTTGATCCCTCTTCAGAGTATTTGTATGTAGGTAGTGTGCCCATAGAAGGGGTGTGAATACATGTTTAGTGCATCTTACACACACTAACCCCCCTTCTTTCTCAAGATTGATCAAAGCATAATAAATTCTAGGGTTTAAAGACTAAATCAGATCTATAAGGAGTTTCATAGACCTTTAGTAGTCAAAATTTCATAGGCAGACTCACACAATGACAATGAATAAAACCCAAAAAACTTAGGTCTTGGGGAGAATAGTGGTAGAAGAGGACAGTAGCACTAGACCCTAAGGTGGTATATTTTGGTGCTCATATCCTTTCAAAAAATAAAAGATAAATCCTTATTTGTGATACTATCCCAGTCCTGTACAATAAATTTTAGACCCTGTCTCAGCGATTTCATCATATTTTTAGCTAAGTCTTATTTTCTCTATATTTATTGCTATTTATAGAAATTTTAAAAATATAATTAAATTATACAAATTAATATCTAAATTATTAAAATATTATTTATTGATTTAGTCAACTCAAACCTTAACTAAATTAGGAATAAGACTCCAATATTCCCAAAATTGTTAAATCATTTGGTGAACCCAACTTATTTCATTTGTGCATATAAACCCTAGAAATCCTAGAGTAGCTTACTTGCTGATTTTTCCAATAATTTTTTTGATTTTTTACTTACATATTTAAATCATAAATTCACTTTAATTTTTAAAATTCCATAGTAATTTTAAAAAATCATTTTCTTCCAAACCCTAGTTGCATATACTAGGTCCTCTTACTTTTGAGGTATCACCTTACATGTTTGTGAGATTCATATCCTTTTTAGGCACTTTCTAGTTTGTTATTTTTAGGACTTTTTATTTCCTATATTTATTACTTTCCTTTCATATCACTTTCTTATTACAAATTATTACAAAAAAATTAATCAATTTTCAATTTGTTTACCTACTTTAATAATGGCCCAATATACTATTTTTTATGAAACTAATAAAATGGAACTTCAAGAAATCTTAACTAAATACCCTAACATGTAAGATGATATAATTAAAATACTACAATAATAAAAAAAAAAGTGAACAATGGTCAATCTTCTCAAACCATAGAGTAACCAGTTGTAAATGACACTACGGAGGCAACTATGTCTCAACAACCCCATATGGTAGCCCAACCTTCCCATGAGGCACCACCAGTCATGGCTAGTACATCTTTGTCTCTTGATGTGGCAGCCCTTATGCAAGAGATAAAATCTCTTCAATCCAAGGTGTTAAAACTTGAGCAAGGTGCCTCTATACCTACACAGGCCTTGGATTCTTTTGATCTACTTCATACACCATTGGCATGTCATATTAATTTTATACCCTTACCACAAGGTTTTTTTCAACCCAAGCTCACTCTATATGATGGCAAGGGTGATCCGGAGACACATTTGAGAGCTTTTCACATAGCATGTTTGGACTTTGTGCCAAATGACTAGATACTAACCAAGTTATTTCCATAGAGTCTAAAAGATTATGCTTTACAATGGTTCTATAATCTACTAAATCAGTCAGTCAATGCATTTAATGCTTTAGCCAACATGTTCCTAGCTCATTTTAGCATTAACATTGGTGATAAGGTTTCCTATGCCCAAGTTACACAATAGAAACAAATGTCAAATGAGTATCTCATAGATTATGTTCTTTGATATAAGACTATCTTGGCTAAGATGGCTAGCCCCATGGCCGATCAAGAGTTACAAGATCTCTTCAAATAGAGTCTTCTACCAGCTTTGCATGAATCAATCATGTTTAAAAGGTTTTATTCCTTCACTAATTTATGTCATACACTAAAGGAAAGGGAAACCAAACTAATTTCAATGGGCAAACTCAAGTACACAAGTGTATCAGAAATAACAAATAAGAGTAACAACAAAGTCCCATATAAATTCAAGGTTAATTATAATAAAAGTTAGAATCAACCTATAGTCAATATAGCTTTAGATCCCCCCTCAGCGAGTGGTTTTATCATCAACTCCTCGGTGAACCTTTACCAATCTACCAGTTTCTCCAACCAAAGTTTTAAAATAGCTTTTAGAATGTAATTTCATATTTCTCCCTCTTATTTGGGAAGTTGATCCAACAAATCCTCTTCCATAGGGATATGATCAGAATGCATTTTGTGACTTTCACAGGGCACTAGGCCACACAACAAATATATGCATCAGTTTGAAACATAAGATACAGGACTTGATAAATGGTAATCTTATTGATCTTGGCACTCTAATTGAGCCTTTGTAGGTAAAGTAAACACAAGACAAGGCTTTAAAAAAATTCTCAGATCCTTTTCCACAACATTCTAAATAGGAGATAAGGGACACATTAGGTGTTTACCATGTATATCATGCACATCCACCACCAGATACACATAGAGCACCTTCAGTTGAGTCACATCCTTTGAGTAACATGACTAGTGTGAATAATTCTAGAGTTCCAACTAGACCTTTGATCTCTTTCTTAGAGAAAGAGATAGTTGAGGATGATTCAAATTACCGTGTACTCTTTATCAGATCTTACATTCATAATCAGCATATTCATAGTGTTCTTATTGACAATAGATCCAGTATAAAAATGTGTACTATGACATTATTGCAGCATTTTGGATATTTAAAGCAAGATATTACCCTAATAGACACATTTATCAATGGATTCAATGGGCACATTTAGAGTTCAATGGGTGATATTTTACTTCCTCTAAAGGTTGGTCTAACACACATGGCCACACCATTTACTATAGTTCCTAGTATAAGAGTTTTTGATATGTTACTTGGTTAACCATAGATTCAAAAGCTTCAAGTAGTACCTTCTATAGTTCATAGATGCATGAAATTCATTCATGTTAATCAGATTGTTATAGTTGGTGGAGTTCCATATTAGTTACCAATCCCCCCTTTAGAGTTATCTTCTACTTTACAGTCACTAGTTTTAACTTCACTAGTTTTAGTTCTTCCTCTAGTTCAGATTCAAACACAATTGAGGCCTTCATCTCTAGCATAGAGAGTTTATACACCTCCATAGAGGCCTCTTTTAAAGCAACAAAAAATTTAGAATTCTAGATAGCTTCCATCCATAGTGTTCATACCTAAGGTATTATCGTTGAAGTCTCATGCCTCTAGATATAGAACACATATTTAGATAGCTTCTCCTACCACCAGATGGGTCCCTAAGAACCCTACAGTTGCATCCACTTCTTATAGTTACAGGGGGACCCCATAATCGGTTCTCACTATAGAGATTTTAGATTATTTACAACATACATAATTTTTAGAGCCATAGTCTCACCCCTTCCATCATGCTTCATGATCATGCATGATCCCTCTCCTCAATACAAGACACCATAATAGGGAGTCTCCCATGAGACTCATTGGTTAGTATCATTTCTACTCAGTATTACTTATACATAGTATCCTTTATGCTTGATTTTACATAGCTTATTCCAAAAATACAAAAACAATTAAAAAATATGTCAAAATACAAAAACATTCAAATTTTCCAAAATACAAAAATAATCAAATAATTTAAAACATCAAAAACATTTCAATTATATGCATTATCCATGCTTTAGATTTCTACTACCATGTTAGAATTACATTTGTTGTTATATGTTATTGTTTATCAATTTTTATACATTACCATGTTTCTCTTGATCTTCTGTGACTGTGTGAAGTGACTTCCATATCCTTGATTGCTTCAATCTATCCATTGAGGGGGCATCCTACTTCTACATTCATGACATACATTGATATATTTATCCACTAAGGACATATTCTATATGACTACACCATCCAGGTTATGTCATTCCTACGCCACACACTCTATTTATCATGTTGATGTACATTATTTAATAGCTTACACATATTACTCTATCAACATTTCACTAATATATAGCACTTGTGTATTTCTTATCATATGCCTAGTCTTATACTAACATGTCTTGCATACTTTCACTTCTTACTTTGATTAGTTACATATGATTGATTATATTTATATAATTTAAATGTTTTCCTTTATTACTTTGCATAGATATATGTAATTGCATTTCTCAGTTCCTATTCTATGTCTTGTGTGTGCCTTAGAACATTTGCCAATGTCCTTTGCCTATACTTTTCTATGTGATTATGGCTTTCATACCAACCTTGCTTATTTTCATTTGTATGTGTATGTGATATTTGAACATGCCTTATATGCTTGCTTTCCAGTTTGAGTGACATGTGCCCATGTCCCTTGTTTTATTGGCCCCTTGGCCACCTTTGTATGCTTATTACTTCTTTCCTTGTGTTCTTGTTGCTTGAATTTTTTCCAATTATTTTAAATGTCATGATCTACATCATGCATTATCTTGCTTTCTTACATGCCATGATGGACATCATGCTCCATCTCTCTTTGACAACTGACAACTAACCACACTTATAGTTCTAGTTTATTATATTGCACATGATATTACATTGTTATATTTATCTAGGCATACCCTTGTTGATCTAATAATCTCTCTTACAAACCATGCTATATCTTGAGATATCTTATCTATTATCATTGATATATCATTTATTTTTTAGTATAACACATACATGGCTTTTCCTTTTGAGGGAAGTCATTACAAGGTCTTCATTTCTACCGTTAGAAGAGGGGGCAAGAAATAGATATTTTTTCATAGAGATCAGAGCTCCTACCAGTCAAAAAATATCTTTTAAAACACCCAAAATAGTATCTAGACTTCAAACTAAGTAGAACAGACTAGATAGATAGTGATAATTATATAACAGTCATCATAATCATCATAAGACAAGAGTGCCAATATTGGACTATAGCACTAAAAAGTAGGGTGTTTGATTTTGGCACTCTTGTCCAAACAACAAAAAAACCATATTTTCTAGAAATAATTAGAAAAGTAAGTATAGTTATAGTTTTGTCAACAACAGTTTAGAATCATTAGTTTCAATACAACTTTTCTTAGAGAATCTAAATATAGGGGACATCATGCACAACATGATGACTCTCACTTCTATTTTTAGATTAGGTAGTTGATATAACTTCCAGATCAAAATCCATGTTTCAAACACCAGTGATTGGGGATAATGTTCATGACATATTTGACTTCTTTTATTTCTAATTTTAGTATATTACCTAGATATTTTTAGTATTTGTGTGCCTTATTCCATCTATAGGTGGTTGGAATCATTATAAGTGGTTTTAATATAAAACTATTGCCCATTTTTAGAGTGGCTTTCATACAAACCTAATATCCACCTTTTTTGAGTGGCCAAGAGTGGCCTAGTTTCTAGCATATATTCAATTATCCATACCACATTGTTAGATTACAAAACATTCATGGGCTTCAGAATCCATCTCATACAACATAAATTTCATACTAATATCAATTCATAACTTCACTTCATAAGGAAATGATGGAGCTAAAGGTCTAGCTATCCTTTGTATTCTTGAGATACCTACTCAAAGGAATTAGACACAAAATCCAAACATCGATTAGCATATGCATGATCACATAGCTTCACTCAGTAGGTGATAATGGAGCCAAAAGTTTAGCCTTTGTATTCTTGAGCTACTCTTGAAGAATTGATTACTCAGCTCTGTTTGCAATATTAATCTTGATACAACACATATCTAGCATCACTATGTATCACTCAATAACACAGTAAGTTTTATATTGGTTCACATACCCGATGAGGTGTATTAATTTCTTTCTTTTCCTCTCTCTCTTACCTAGCTTTGAATGTTCTTATTTTAGATATAGCATATCTAGTAATAAATGATCTACTCTTTTTTTCTCTTGGAAATTTACACTTCATAACATGTTTTGTCTATGCACACCTAGCATCATACAACTTCATGGGCTTCACCCTTGTAGGTAATTATGGGTATGCTTTCTAATTTTTCTTTATCTTATTATTTCACTTTGTTGCATCACTAGAATAGAGGGGGGTGGGGTAGATGTAGTCATATAAAATGTCAAAATTGATAGTTTGAGTGTGGCTTATGACACCTAACCCATAGATCCCTCTTGCATACTCTCGTGACCCTTATAAACACCTTTTTACTTATTCCCAATCATTTTTAGAGTTATGAAACCTAATTCCAGCTCAGTCAAGCTACATTTCCTATGATAATTACATCCCCCTAAGTCCTATACCTTCAAAATAATAGTGGCCAACTTGGACTATAGTGTTGGACCCAAAGGTTTCCATTTTTGGTGCTCCTATCTAATGTATTTTTATCTCCAAAGGTCACTTCCTTCTAGTTCTTATCTTTCTTCTTATCGATCTAATGTGAATACATTTGATCCATGACCAATAAATATCTATAAAAGCTCATCCAAAGCTCATTTAGAAGGGGTTGTCAAATATTACAAAAGTAATCAAGAATACAAACAAGACCATTGAGGCAAACTTCCTTATTCTCTACATATAACCATTCAATACAGCTACAAGCACATCCAAATTCCCACACTAGTCTCTAGCCACCTCAAACACACCTAGTTTAGCATTTTTACATATTCATAACACTATTGCATAAAGCACATCAAGTGAGATAACTACATATGGATTGATCCCTCTTCAAAGTATTGGTATGTAGGTATTGTGACTACACAAGGGGTGTGGATACATGTTCAGTGTATATTACACATACTAATCCCCCTTCTTTCTCAAGATTGATAAAGCATAATGAATTTTAGGGTTTTAAGACTAAATAAGCTCTATAAGGAGTTCGATAGACCTTTAGCAGTCAAAATTTTTTAGGTAATATCACACAAGGATAGTGAAAAAAACCCATAAAACTTAGGTCTTGAGGACAACAATGATAGAAGATGACAATAGCATTAGACCCCAGGGTGTCTTATTTTGATGCTCCTATCCTTTTATAAAATGAAAGCTAGATCCTAATTTGTGACACTGTCTCAGTCCTGCACAACAAATTCTAGACCCTATCTTATCCATTTCATCATATTCTCAATTAAGTCTTATTTTCTCTCTATTTATTGTTATTTATAGAAAGGTTAAAAATACAATTAAATTATACAAATCAGTAACTAAATTATTGAAATATTATTTACTGATTTAGTCAACTTAGGCCCATAACTAAATTAGGATTAAGTCCAATATTCCCAGAACTATTAAATCATAAACCTATAATGAATACAAAAATGAAACAAATAAATATATTACCTAAGAAATCAATGCAAACAAAAATTAAGGATAAAGGTTGATCTAGGAAAAGGTTTAGAAGATATATAAGCTATTAGATATGTGTGTTCATTCATTGATTAGTGTTATCCCAATGTTTCATAACACTAACTATAGAATTTGAACCATCCCTACAACGTACTAACTTTAGTTTCAAAGGTAAGTTTAGAGTAACTTCCTAAGTGATACACTCCTCTTGGGACCATCATAAATTAGATAGATTAAAGATGATTCCTATTGGTGTAAATAATGTAGCCTAGGTTTTTTAATATATGATGAGGCACATATAAAGTAAAGTCTATGTTTAGATCTATACTATGGCTATGAGTATTGAAATAAAACCTCTCATGCCACAATGTTTATAAATAGAACACCACGTAGCCCTTCACGTTAATAGCTAAGTAATTTTTAAATTATCAAAACATAGTTTATAAGACAATAAAATATAAATATAAATAAAGAGAAAATAGAGTGAAATATTTTTTAATAGGAAGACAATAAAATTCAACCCAAATTCAAAATAAAGAGCCTCTTTGTTGGTATTTATCTGAGGTGATAAGATAAACCTTTTTAGTTTCAAATTACTCCAAGGTCAAAAAAATTGAACCATTATGTTATGGATAGAATCTAAGGTTGAGTATTATATTATTTTAGTGTCAAGAATTTACAAAATTGAACTAAAATCCTAAGCCAAAAATCAACAAGCAATAAACAGTGTTTTAACTAAATCAGTTTCACTAAAATGTTTACACTATAATTAATTATGAAATACAATTAAATCAAATTTTAAATTTAAAATTTTTAAATATTATCTAGAATGATATATAAAAAATAATATATTAAATACATATATCTACAAATTTACAAAATTTTAAATTGATAAAATAGAAAACTAGAGTTAGGGTTAGAGAATTGTCCTTGTGATTGATTTATTTAAGATTGTGTTGATTTTTTTTAAGCTATGAATAAATGAGATAACCTAAAAACATATATACATAAAAAAAATAGTGGTTCACTATCTAATGGGACAATTTTTTAGGAGGTATATAGGAGCATAATGTGTCATTATCCTCTTATGTGATAGTGTCATGTCAGACTTTGCATTGGACCTAAAAAAGTGGGTTTGTTCACCTATGGTTGAATGTAATATGTTTATGTGTGAAGCTCAAATTAATTCATGAAAGACATTTAAAATCATAAATTTAATCCTAAAAAATCACATAAATAATATTAAATGTAAAAGAGCAAAAAATAGGGGATGTGGGAATGGTTGAGCTATCCTTAGAAAATCCCTTGTTAACTAAGTATGATTATATAGACCAAAGGGCCTCATGTCGATGTAGTTATCCCTTTAGAAAAGATCATATGAATTCAACTAGTAAAATTTATCATAATGCTTGACAAAAAGAATCCCTCAACCTAGAATAAATAATGTAGACTTGGCCCAAGAATGTAAAATTATAATATAATTACAATAGATATCTTTACTTAGAACATAGATGTATTTAAAATAATAAAAGAGATGCTTTGTCAATAAGAGCTAGGTCCTTTAAAGTGTGACCCTTTATGTGATGTTATAGAGATATATTTCAAATTTTCCAATATATAACCTATTAAAATATGTAGGAAATTCATTAATAATCATGTTGTTTCAAAAATATAGTTGTTAGAGTACAAGAAACAAGTCTGCACTACTAAACAAGTGTGCAGTGCACCCTAGTATGCACTTGTCTATAAATAACATAAACTTTTGAAACAAGAATGAAAATAAAGTGTATATTGAATAGGAAATGAATAGGGATAAACTAGGGAATTCTAGAATATGTTCTTAGTAACTAAAATACTTTGAAGTCTTTCTTAGAGATTGTAAGTTATCAAAATGGTGAAAGGGACAAACAAGGTAAAGGTGTTAATGATAACCATTGTCAAGAATTTATTGGTTAATTTTAGGTGTCTATAAGTTGTGACATAGCATTGACTATATTCTTGATGTAGTCATGTTACTAAGTTCCCAATTAAGAGAATCTAATCCATGAAACCTAAGGTTCACACACACACACACACAATTTCAATAACTCAATAATATTTTTATCACTTGGTCAAAATATATTACTTATAGTTTATTTAAAAACATAGCTATGGTTCTATTATAATGGTGTTTCTTATAGCACAAATATTCTTCCCTTTAGGTCTCACTCTTACTCATTCTCTCTCTCTCTCTCTCTCTCCTCTCTCTCTCTCTCTCGTCTCTCTCTCTCTCTCTCTCTCTCTCTCTCTCTCTCTTGCTACAAAATTTTGCATAGTTTCCTTCCTTGTCTATTGGACACTACTTGAAAGACCCACCTAGTACCCTATTTATAGGCCCTTAGTTCTGAGTTTGGAATTCAATTTCCCACTAATCAAATCATATACTAGATTAATTACTAGTTGATGTGTTAATCTAGGTCAATAATTGTATATTTGAATGTGATTTGGCCACCCAAAATCCCAACTGAAAGATGGCTTGCATTTATTTCTATTTTTATCACCTTTGGTACTAACATAGGATTTATTTTAAAATCCATTAGGCATGATGATGTGGCCTCTGAATCGGGTTTTTTGACCTTCTATAAACTTATGTGTTTGTCTAAAGGGTTCCCTCATGCACGTGGGTCTAAATATTTCTTCTACATGATTTAGATAGATATGTATGTGTTCTTAATGTTGTACACATGTCTTTTACATTATTGATTTATTCTAGGCATTCATCTTCTTATGTGCACTTGACTAATTAGCATTTGGAAAAATAATATTTTGACTCCAAAGTGATCCCATGACAAAGGATTCCTTCACATGCTATTTATATGTGTGACTTCATTCAAAATATTGTGCTCTAATATTATACACCATTTAATCTTCACTCTTAATCATGAAATAACTCCCAAAATGATACAATATTGTTGTATGTTTGGGATGCTCCTACATTAGACAACCTAGGTAAATAAAATGTGAGATTTAGCTCACAAGTTAATTTTTTTAGATCATATCCATATCATTCAATCTCTCAAGTTCCAACCATGATGTGTCTTGTATTGCATGGTTCTTCCATTTCACCAAATAATTCTTATCTTCTTTTCCACATACCTTTTTCACTACCTTAGAGTCCTAAATTGACTCTATCTCTTTTGTATCCATTTTTTTATAATTTCACCCTCCAATCAATAGTTTTTCCTCCTTATATTATTATTCCTTTTATTATTATGCATCATGAAAATAATATAAGCTTTCCACATTAAATATATATAATATATTTATCCCTTCTAGAAACTTGATCTCATACGCATTCACTCAAAACTTGTGAAACACCTTGTAGGGTCTTATCTTCTTCAGATTCAACTTATTTTAGGTTCCCTATGGAAATATTTCTTTGTGAAAATGCACTAATACCAAGTTTCCTACTTTGAATTCCTTCCTCTTTCAATTATTGTTTGTGTATTATTTTTAACTCTCACTACTTTTCTCAAGTTTTTGTTTCACTTCTTCATGTAGTCTTCACATATATTCAATGTAATCTTTAACTTCTTTGCTTCTTCCATGCATTTCATATATTATCCTTTACTTGGTAACCCCTTTGAGATTGGCTCCAAAAATAATCTGTATATGTTTTTTCCCCATGCTCCTATTCACAAAAATGTTATGCACAAATTTTCCTTAAACTATCACCATGTCCCATTGTGTCATCTTGTCTTCTACTAAGCATCTCAATAAATTTAAAAGGCTTCTATGACACTTCAGTTTTTCCATCAGTCTACAGATGGTACATGGAATTATAATTCAACCTTTTACCCAACTTTCTCCATAATGTGTGCCAAAAATGGCCTATAAACTTGGTTTATTTGTCTAACATTATGTTGTGTGACAATCTATGTAATCACATCACTTATATGAATAATAACTTGACAATGTTCATTACATTGCTAGTCTTCTTTTAGTAAATAAAATGCACCTTTTATAAAATCTATCCACCACTAAAAAAAAGGATTTATTTCCCCTCTATATTATAGGTAATCCTAGCACATATTCCATGATTATATCTTCATATGGTCTTTTTGGAGGGTTGGTACAAACCCATATTTTATATTCTTCCCTTATCTAAATGATAAATATGACAACTTTACACATATGCACCCATATTTGGCCAATAGTATCCTTCAACTAGTAATGTGAGAACCTTGTCACATCTAAATTGATCAAATTATTTCACATATACCCTCTAGGTATGCATAATTATGATCCTTTTTAAGAGTATTCCATCTCATACCACATTTACTAACTATGGTGTCTGATCCTTAATTTTTGGTTTTGTCTATGATTTCCATCCTTCTCAAAAATACTTGTCATTTGGGTAAAACTCTTTCATCATATTAAAACCCAATACTTCTATACTCATCTCATTCATCATCAATGCTCTCTTCCTTAGTGAATCAGATACCTATTCAACCTTCTATTCCTATGTTTCAATAAAAACATGTAACTCAATAGATATTTCATCCATTTCATATGCCATCGGTTTAACTTCTCCTAACTATTAATAAACTGGAGCATCTAGTGGTATGTATATAGTAAAAACTCTTTTGGCAATAGATAATGCCTCAAATTATTCAAATATTAAACTATGGCATATAAATCTTGGTCATAGATCAAATATATATGTTTTTCATCATTTAGTTTCTCACTAACTTATGTTATAAGCCTTCCCTCATGGATCGGTACTGTACTCACCACTTGTGTCATAATAAATTTGGAATATTTTATTGAAATTTGGTAGCACCAACACCAGTTACTTCATCACCTTATTATTCAATGATTTGAAACTGTGTTATGTTTCCTCTATCTAAACAAATGTAATATGATCTCAGCATAATGTATCCATGATTGCAGCACATATCCCACTATTTTTTTATTTAATTTATATATAATATTTCTAAACCATGAAAGTTTGGTGCCTCAAAATCACTTTTGGGCAATGGACACTCTATTAACATGCATGTTTTCTCAAGTTCCATCTTTAAATATTCCCTAGAGATTAAAAACCCTAATTATATCAATTCTTCCTTCATAAATTTTCTCTTCTTGATATTTATCAATAGTTTTTGTTCACATAGCCTCTCCAACACATTCCTCAAATGCACTATATGTTCCTCCTTCATTTTTATGAACACCAAAATTTAATCAAGGTTTAAAATGACATACTTACCTATAAATGGATTCAACACCTTGTTAATCAACCTCATAATGTACAATGTGCATTATTTAATACAAAAAACATAACTAGACACTCATATAACCCTTAATTTATCTTGAACATTATCTTCCATTCATCTCCCTCACGAGTTCAAATTTGGTGATATATACTCTTAAAGTTAGTATTACTAAAGTAATTTGAACCACTAAAACATTCCATCATGTCGACCATGCATGGAAATTAAAATATGTAGTTGATTATGATTTTGTTTATGGTGCATGAGTTTCTACACATATACCATTCTCCATCCTTATTCAGTGCCATTATTGCAAGTAATATGAACTTTATCTTATCATCCCTTTATTCAAATAAATCATGTACTTGTCTTTTCACTTCCTCATTCTCCATATGTGTCATCTTATGCATGGACTTGTTTGTAAAACTTTCTTACATAATCATATCCATATGATGGAAAATTTTCCTTATCAGTGGTAGATTTTCTAGCAAGTCACTTGATACTATGTCGATGAACTCTTATAATAAATATTTTAATTCAAATAGAAGTGTATCCTCCATATTATCTTTAGATTATATTTCTTGCATAATCTCAAGTATGATTTCAAAAACATGCCTTGTCTCACACTTCTCTCAGTAACTATTTTTAAGAAACCATCAATACTCTTACACATACATTATTATGCCATGTTTCTTCCTTATCCTTTCAAGAGTGATATGTATTTTCACACCCATCATGTACTACTTTACATTCAAACTACCAAGGTCTCCCCAAAATTACATGACAAAAATCCATTGGCATCACTTCACACCACACTTCGTCTTGATAATGCCTATCTAGAACTTCATCAAACATTGCTCATTAACTAGCACTTTTTGACTCTTATTCAACCATGAAACTTTATATGGGTTTGGGTGTGCCACCTTATTCAATATAAAATTTTCAAGAATCTCTTTAAAGACTAAAATATTCATTTTTGCATTGTCTACTATCATCTTTCAGCACTTTCTACTTGACTTACATACAGTTTAGAAAAGACTCTTCCTTTGTATCGAATCTTATTTTTATAGCTTCAATATAACCTTTTAAACATTAGGATTTATCCATGATTATCCACTTCTCAATGTTAAACTGATCTGATTGATTCCTTATCTCCATGCATTATGTGCCTTCTTCCATCCATACTTCTACTTCCATCACTCTATGCATGTGGGCACTAAAAATCTTGATGCCTGAGTTGTCCACTAGAAATATATTCCTTGGAATAATCCTCCATTTCCTCAACCTGATCTAACACATCTTAAATACTAATAAAATCCACTTTATCCTCATGCACTTTCTTGTTCAAACTATCAAATCCCACTTTGGTCTTGAGAATGTGTGTCACTTCACATTGTGACTTTTTCACCTTGTCTTAGTTGGTTTCTTCCTCCTCCTTACATAGATCTTCCTTTACCTTGAACCCTAATCTATTGCATTAATGATAGCTTCTCTTTTTCCTTAAGTTCTAGCTAATAAATTTATTTAATTGTTTATATTAATGCCAATCTTAGCTCCTCTTGGATTCCATAGCACAATCTATTTAGGTATTAAGTAACATTATCCTTATCCACCTTGTTATGATCACACCTTATGGTAATATTATAGAACTCCTCAGTATATTATTTTACTATCATATATTTTTTATTAAGGTTCTAAATCCTTTTAAATAACTCCATATGATAGTCTTTAGATAATTATTATCCTATCATTTTGACAACCATCATGTCACATCTAGTTATCTTAACCTTTCCTTTCCTACACCATTCTTTTTTAACTTCCTCAAACCATATAATTTAATGTCATTTTTAAAAAATTGCATCATTTTTATGCACTAGGGGTCAATAATATCCTCATACTCAAGCTACTCATCCATGTCATTAATCTAGTTAACAATATTTTCTATATTTAGACTTATCAAGAAATAAGGAAGGTTTATCTTCGTACCTTTACCATTAAATGATATAGATCTCAATATCCTCTCCTCTCCAACATCATTTTTATCATTATTATCCTCTCCACCTTTAGTGTCTTTGGATCCTCTGGTTCACTATTAATCTCCTTCATCATTACTTAGAATGAATCATCTTCATCGATCTTCCTTGAAATCATCTAGGGGTGTCTACACAACACACAACACATTCAAGAGTTCATCTATTCTAATTTTTTATTCATATAATGATATCTCATATTACATAAAATCTCCTTGGTGGCATCTTCTCCTCTGAATTAATGCACTATTATTTTAAGTCATCTATTTACAATCTTATGTATGAAATATTCTTCATACTTAATAGGGTTTGAAACCCACTTTAATACTAGATGATGCAATTTTGGTACTATGTTCCCAATGGAGAGAATCCAATCCATGTATCCTAAGGTTCACACACACACACACACACACACACACACACACACACACACACACACACACACACACACACACACACACACACACACACACACACACACACACACACACACACACACACACACACATTACAATAACTCAAGAATATTTTATCACTTGGTCAAAACATAGTATATATAGTTTTATTAAAATTAGAGTTGTGAATATATTACACACACACACACACACACACACACACACACACATGATTACAATAACTCAAGAATATTTTATCACTTGGTCAAAACATAGTACATATAGTTTTATTAAAATTAGAGTTGTGAATATATTACAATTGTGTTGCTCACATATAAAATATAACCCTCAACCCTCTCTCTCTCTCTCTCTCTCTCTCTCTCTCTCTCTCTCTCTCTCTCTCTCTCTCTCTCTCTCTCTCTCTCTCTCTCTCTCTCTCTCTCTCTCTCTCTCTCTCTCTCTCTCTCTCTCTCTCTCTCTCTCTCTCTCTCTCTCTCTCTCTCTCTCTCTGATATAATTTTTTTTAGAGTTTCCTTCCTTGTTTATTATCAAATGCTTGAAATACCCACCTGATCTCCTATTTAAAGGCCCTTAACTTTAGTTTAGAATTCAACTTCCTACCAATCATTTCATCTAACAAATTAATTTCTTGTTGATGTGTTAATACAAATAAATAGATGTATATCTTAACATGATTTGGCTTCTCATACTCCCAAATAATAGATAACTTGCATTTATTTCTATTTTCCTACCTTTGGTGTTGACCTAGGATTAATTCAAAATTTGGCATTAATGATGATGTGGCCTTTAGGTCAAGTTTTTGACCTTATAGAAAATTTTGTGTTTATATAAATGGTTCCATCATGCATATGGGTTTAAAGGTTTATTTTTCAAGCTTTAGAGAGATATTTACACACATGATTACTTTATGTTGGGTATTCTTCTTCTTAGGTGCACTCGATTACTTAGCCTTTACCAAAACAACACTGCAACTCCAAAGTGATCCCATGCAAAAGTATTCCTTCATGTTATAGATGAATGTGACTTAATTAAAAAATATGGTGTTCTAATGCTATATGTCATTTACTCTTCATGCTTAGGTGCACTATAACTCCCAAAATGATAAAGGATTACTCTACACTTGGGATGCTCCTACATCAAGTCTTCACCTCACTCATTTAATCTCTTTTTTTGACCTTATAATTTGGTTTTATTTGAAAAATCATTATTGAATTATTCATAAGAGTTGAATTATACTTAAGTTTGTTTAAATAATTAACTTGACATATTTTTTCCTCATTGTACAACAGAACTCATCAAATGATTTGAATGTCTTGAATATAATTGATGAATGGTAAAACATAATAAAACTTTGTTTGAATATATCATGTAATTCATTATCATCCATAACATTGATCATATTGGAAATCATGGTATTATATAAAATCATATAGTCACTAATTAGTCTATTGGTTCCTAGATTTAGCTTAGAAATTCATGTATAGGATAATGTCTAATTGATGTTGGTGGCAAAGTGTGCTAGGAATTGGCTATCCAAGGGGTTGAATACTCTTACAGATTAAAGAGATAAATCATAAAACCATCTTAATTCATAGTTTTTAAGACTTATTGGAAATAACTTGGACAATAGTTTGTTGTTTTATGCATATTCCAAGCATTCTACAGGAAATGATCTTAGATGTTGTTCAGGACCACCTTTACCCTCATATAATGGGAGATTTGGAGCTACAAATCCTATTGGTAAAGGGTATGTTCTTATATTATGGGATAATTGGTTATGGCTAAATGCATTTGAATCCATGAAATGGATATATCTTGATGCACCTTTCTCTAATTTCAACACCATGGTATGTAGAGTTGTAATAGTTTGTTCAAGGGAATGTGCATTAAACAATGATATAAATGCAATGTGTGTATCCTTCATGAGAGGGGTGAAGGTTTTATTCATATGAATGGGTATTATAATATGATAAGGCATATTTTTTTCCCTAAACTTTAGGCAAACGTCACATAGGTCACTGAATATGTAGGCATGGGAATAGTATTAGTAATAGTGATCTGAATATCTGATGTAGAATCTTGAGATAAAAATTTTAGCTCATCTCTTTTTATATATGACATGGTATTAATATGATGCAGATTCATATTAAAATATTCAATGTATTTTTCATCTTTTAAGGAATTTATTTGATGTATATTAATTTTATCATCAGTCTCAATATTCATGATAAGTCCATCAATAAGGTGAATAAGATATGTTTTATAATCCATAGTAGGAGGAACAAATGAAGTCATGCAATATCATTTATGTCTAGTGGTAATAATAGGCATCTCGGATTGGATGTTACAAAAATAAGATTGGAAGAAGGTTTGGGATTTTTCAATGGTAACTTTACTCTCATTAATGAATTTAGATTTGATCTTTGTTACCCATTTTCTTACATAATTGATCTAAAGAAGATACACTATCCACATAGAAAACATAAAAATATTAATTTCATTACTTGTGTTAACCAATAATATTCATTCAATAAGGTCGTGATTAACGTGTATTATTAAGGAAAATTAGAAATTATGTCTGTAAAAAATTCCTAAAGCATAAATCTAAAACCTTAGAAGGATAAAACCCTAAGGGACACCTAGGGATTTACAATGTTTGATATGTGTATGGGTTCAATAATATTTTTTACCCTAATTTGGATTAACAGGTGAGATTAATCTAATTAGGATTAAACCTTGACAATGTAATTTAGATCAATAGATATGGTATTCAAACATATATTTGAATGTAAAATATTGAGATTGATTATTATGATTTGACAAAGGCATATTCTAAATATAGAAAATATTAAAGAGGTCATGACACTTATATTTTCTAGTTGAATGTCTAACAATCACTATGTTATCAAAGTTAAAATTAGGGATAATCATCCATGTGGTTTGTTCAATTTTGTAACTAATTTTTCATTTATGTTGGGTCAGTTCTCTAGGATTAAATAAGTATTGTCAGTTGACATTAATCTATTAGTTGGCATTGACTTGCATATAATATGGTCATGTTGATTATATGGTTACTTAAAACTATATTTACTTATTATATATTTTGTGTTTTTAAACCTTAATGATGCATGCATCTTCAAAAATCATTCTTATTTTCCTTAAAACCTTAGATGTGCTTTTAAGGGATAGAAACCTACAAAAAATAATTAAGTGTGATGGGTTGAGCTGACCCCAATAACCTCCACCTAATGATTGAATGCTGCCTACCCATCTAATACTCTAAGGAGGTAAATCAATCCACCCATATTTCTCCTAACTAGTTTGATTTTGTAATTGTGTTCCTTCACTATGTGTATGCAACAAATGATTGCCTTGGCTTTGGTATTTGACAACACTTTCATTGATATGGATTTTGAGTGCTTCAGACTCATTTTGTGACTGCTCTAAGTGATAGGTATGAAAATTGGTAAGAATAGGAAAGATTTTCTAAGTGTGAAATAATGTATAGATGTATATTATATAAGTTCCAAGTCCATTTTGAATGACACCTTGATTTTTCTATATATGAATATAGATGAATAATTCCTTGATAAATAGACACATTAGGATTATAGTTTGCCCCTAAGGATGAGTTTGATTTTAGAAAATAACCTTTATTTGGAGCAAGTTAAATATGATCCATGTAGGCCATTATATATTGCTTATAATGATCATAATTGGTGGAACCAACCTATATATAGGAAAATTGAACTAAGAGTCTATATATTTTTTTGAAATATATTTAGTAGGTTTGAAACAAACAATGAGATTAATATAGGGGTAAGTGCACAAAGTTAGGAGATAAAAAGTAGCCTACCCATGGACATGAATTTTTTGAAATTTTAGAAATCTGTAGATAATTTGAGATATCTACACTCCAAATTTGAAGATGGTGTAAAAACATGAAAAATAGATTTTTGAGTATAGTTTCCAAAACACTATTTTTTTAAAAAAAATTAAGTATAACTAGGTCAAACATCTAAAATTTGAAGAGGAACTCCAATTTTCTTCAAAAAACATAGTAGATAGATGGTCATGATGTGCACCATTTTTTGAGTAGTGTTTAATATTATTTGAAACCCTTTGGGAAAAATTTAGATAAAATCTTGTAACATGTCACCTATATTTTTTTGTATCTTTTCAATGAATACTTTTTTTTATGAATTTTGAAAGTAAATAGATCCTAAAAACTGACAAAGAAATGGATAGTCATCTATGAGTCAATCCTAACTACCTCAAAAAAAATAAAAATCATACTACATCACCATTTTTTTTTTCACTTGGATCAACGAAACACAAATTACATGAACATGTATAGGCATGTATGTTTACGGCATGTAGTGGCTTAAAAAATGCATAGTTAGAAATAAATATAGTTTAAAACCTTAAATTAGTTCAAAAAATATAAGAATCATATTTTTGGAAAGAGGAGAGTGTGCTTGTCACAATGGTATCAAGTTTTTGAATTTGAAATTTGAAATTCTAAGTGTATTTGGCAATCAAAATTAAAATTTGTTGTTTAGTTTCATATCATTTAAAACTTGGTTGTATATTGATAGTCCAAGCCTTTGGCTTGAGAATCCAAGCTATTCCTAAGCCAAAAATCATGAGAATTGAATTCAAATTCAAATACTATGATCGTATTGCTTCATAATGTGATAGTGTAATATATTCTCCACATCCTAAAACACGCGAGAGTTGCACATGAAGGCAACTTTATCTAGAAGCTTATATTTACAACTCTAAATTTTAAGTATAAGTTTAAATTTATATTAAAGTATAATCAATTTAATGTAACAATATAAATCTAAACTTATACTTTAAATTTATTTTAGTGAATATAAGAAATTAGGGTCACTCAACATCTAATAGAGTTGGTCTCATAGTTGAATGCTTTATGATGGGGAAATTAGTTTTTAAAAATCTAATTAGGTCAGTACTTAGGCATTTTTAGGGTCTAAGTATTAAACCTAGGGATTTTAGGACATAATTTTTGTAATTAATGTCCATTTTTGGTATACATATAGTCATTTTTTAGGTTTTTATGCCTTCTAGGTTAATTTTTGGAATTTTTAGGAGTCGTAGGTTTGTCAAAAATGACATTTTCAAACCATTCAATTTGAAATTGATGAAAAGTGGTGTGATTGGGGTAACATAGGTTACATTGATGACTTACAGACATAAAATGACCACTTTGTGTTAATTTCACTTATTTATCATCCCTCCCTCATCCCTGATCACTTCTTACTCATGCCTCATCAACCCTAATCACTCTCTCATCATTCTTAATTGTCCCTACTCACTCCCTCATTGAACTTCATTATCTCTAATCATCTCTAATCAGTCCATCATCCTTGATTACTCCCTCATTAACCCTCACTATCCCTCATCATTCTTAATCACTCCATCCTCATCCCTCATCATCTGTCATCATCCATAAGAAATTAGGGTCACTCAACATCTTATAGATTTGGTCTCATTACTACATTCCTTATGATGTGGAAAATAGTTTTTCAAAATCCAATATGGTTAGTACTTAGACATTTTTAGGGCCTAGGTATTAAACTTAGGGATTTTAGTACATAAATTTTGTAATTAATGTCCATTTTTAGTAAATATATTTTAATTTTTAGATTTTTGTGCCTTTTATATTGATTCCTTACATTTATAAAAGTCCTAGGTTTATCAAAATTAAATTTTGAAAACTACTCACTTTGAACTTGATCTAAAGTGGTGTGATTGGGGTAGTGTAGATCATATTGATGACTTACACACATCAAACTACCACTTTGTGTTAATTTCATTTGTTCATCTTCCCTCCCTCATCCTTGATCACTTCCTACTCATCCCTCATTACCCCTAATCACTCTCCCATGTCATTCTTCATTGTCCCTAATCACTCCTTCATTGACCCTCACTATCCTTAGTCATCTCTAATCACTCCCTTATCATCCATAATCACTCTTTAATTGACCCTCACTATCCCTCATCATCCCTAATCCCTCCCTCCTAATCTTTGATGATCCCTAATCACTCTTTCCTCATCACTCAACATCCCTAATCTCTTCCTCATCCCTAATCACTCCCTCCTCATCCCTAATCACTCCCTCATTGACCTTAATTACCTCTCATCATCTATAATCACTCAAACTTATCATCCCTAATCACTCCATTAATTATCACCATCCCTCATCATCCCTAGTCACTCCTTCCTCATCCCTAATAATCCCTAATCAATCTTGCTTCATCCATCATCATCACTAATCATTACCTCATTGACCCTCACCATCCCTCACCATCACTAATTACTCCCTCATCATCTTATATAAGTATATACTATAAATATATATTTGATTCCAATCATATATTATTTAATCCATTATAATAGAAATTAACTCTTTTATAGGACTTTGTTGTCAATACCCATTTATGATAGTAAATTTTGTTACTAAATGAATTATATGATCTTCCAAATTTATAATCAATTAACATAAGTAATAACACAAAATATAATATAAATTTTATTTCATCAAATTATCTTTGTTATGAAGTTGACTAGATGAAACTTTATTTGGTTACACCTTTGGTAGTTTTGTTTAAAATATAAAAATTAAACACAAATCTCATGCATAATTTTCTAATGCTAAGAAGATTTGAATCCAATGAAAATTTATTTAGTTTTTTCCATTCCTTTATGACTTAAATCTTGGTCAGGTTCACACATGCATTCCTTGTGTGTGTATTATGTCCCAAATATTTTCTCTTTCATGAAAAATGAACATTTATTCATGTTATCATAAAAATATGTTTTTGCAAAATGTGAAACGCTATTTCAACATGGTGTAGATGTTTGTTGAATGTTTTTTAAATATTAGGATGTCATAAAGGTAGATTAAAATAATGGCATAGGTAAAGGGCCTGAGGATGTCATTTAACATCTTGAATTGAATGAATTTGTTACATCAATTAAAATAAAGGGATAATGGTAAATATATGGTTGACCACATGTAAAACATCACATACCTATAATGGTGAGATATCATAAAGGATTACATCTTTAAAATTTTTGTTTTTGTACACCAAGTGACACTACTAGGTGATACATTTCTCAAGGCCTACACTAGACCATACACTAGCATATGGTTATGGATGATGTATAAATTTGAAGTTAAATTTTTAAAAATATGTTTTAGGATAAATTAAAGTATTCTGACTTCCATTGTAAATGATGAAGTGTATTGGCTCACCATTGATCTACATTTATTAATTAAATAATATTTTTAATTCATATAATTTCTTGTTGGGGGAAGTAGAGATATTTTTAGTACCGACCATCTCATTGGGTTCATAATCTAAAATCTACTTACCTTTTTATAATGCTAGATAAATTGTACCCACTTCTCAAGATGTGAAAGTAGAGAACTAATAGTATGACACTCTTCATTGGATTGATTATTGAATTTATGAATTAAGCACTACTTTCGAATCTTGGACTACTTATTCTAATCATTTGAAAATTTTCCACTCTCTCGTATGATGACTCAATCAATAGACATTCAAATAGAATTCCTTTAATGTAATTATTCGGATCATAAAATGTCCTCATATGGAAAGCAATTGATTGTTTTCAATAAATCACATATCTTGGTGATTCTCATGTATTTACTACCCATTTTGGTGTTATGGTACTTTTAATTGCTTCTCTTTTTCTAGTGGATTTTCAATTTTGAATTACATCATTTCTAATGGGCCCATATTTTATCATAGGTATTAAAAATTTATGTTTCAAATTTTCCTCCACATCATTTTGATCACTATGTATTATATTTTATGATAGCACTCAACTCTCCACTTATAACTCATAACATTATTAAACCCCAATAAATTATGACCATCAAGGTATTATATGGAGTGATTAAGGATGAGAATGGATGAGGAGGAATTGAGTAGAGATGATGAGGGATGATGAGGGGATGGTGAGGTTCAATGAGGGAGTGATTAGGGAGGATGGAGTGATTAGGGATGATGAGGGATGGTGAGGATTGATTATGGAGTGATTAGAGGTGATGAGGGATGAGGGATGAGGAATGAGTGATTAAAGATGATGAGGTATAATGAAGTAGTGATTAGGGATGATGAGGGTCAATTAGGGAGTGATTAGGGATGATGAGGGAGTGATTATAGATGGTGAGGAATGGTGAGGGTCAATAAGGGAGTGATTAGGGATGGTGAGAGCCAATGAGGGAGTGATTAGGGATGATTAGTGATGGTGAGAGACAATGAGGGAGTGATTAGGGATGATGAGGGAGTCATTAAAGATGATGAGGGATGTTGAGGGTCAATGAGGGAGTGATGAGGGATGAAGAGTGAGTGATTATGGATGATGAGGGATAGTGAGGGTCAATGAGGGAGTAATCAAGGATTATGAGGTAGTGATTAAAGATGATTAGTGATAGTGAGGTTCAATGAGGAAGTGATTAGGGATACTAAATAATGATGAGAAAGTGATTAGGGGTGATGAGGCATGAGTAGTAAGTGATTAGGGATGATGAACAAGTGAAATTAACAAAAAAAGTCATTTGATGTGTGTAGGTAATCAATGTGACCTATGCTACCCCAATCACACCACTTTACATCAATTTCAAAGTGAGTGATTTAAAAAATTCAATTTTGAAAAACCTAAGACTCCTAAAAATGTTAAGAATCAATTTGGAAGGCATAAAAACCTTAAAAATGACTATATGTTTACCAAAAATGGACATTAATTACAAAAATTATGTCTTTAAAATCCCTAGGTTTAATATTTAGACCTTGAAAATGCCAAAGTACTGACTTGATTGGACTTTAAAAAACTAGTTTCCACATCGTAAGGCATGCAGCTATGAGACCAACTTTATTATATGTTGAGTGACCCTAATTTCTTATATTTACTAAAATAAATTTAAAGTATAAGTTTACATTTATATACTTAACATTTATAATAGTAAATATAAGCTTTTATCCAAAGTTATCTTCATGTGCAACTCCCACATGCTTTTATGTGAAAAATACTAGGAACACAATCATGTTATTAATAACACAATCATGCTATTAATAACATGATCATGTTACATGTTAACCAACATTCACTTTATTTATTCAAATGTGTAAAATAATAGTAACGTGATCACATTTTTTGTTTTATAGTAATTTGATCACATTATACATTGATGTGATCACGTTATGGTTGGGTAATTATCGAGCCATAATTTAAATAATGTGATCATGTTAATTAAATAATGCAATAATGTTAATTAAATAACATGATCTTGTTATTTGTTAATGTGATCACATTATGTAAAATGTCCATGGAATTATCCTCCAACTCCATGTACTTACCCATAGATTTATAACAACAAAATAGAAGGGTTAACTCATAAGATAACATGCAAGTGTGAGAGGATGGAAAATCATGACCTTGTTTGTGTACTCAATTCATGCATGGAAAATATGTGTCAAAATTATCATTGTCAAGTAGTGAAGACCATATTTTAATATCTACACCATCCTAACATGCATTGAGTTTTGGGGGTTATTTTTAGGTTGTTTGTAATCCCCCTATTTTTTTTAATTTCATATATTTACCCCTTGGATTATTATATTTCCTCTTGGATTATTTTATTTATTTATTGATTAATACTTATTTTTTCCCTTTGGCCTCTTCTTTATGTAATCTCCTTCTAGAATCATATAATATGCAAAAATAATATAATATCATAAAAATCAATTATTTATTTTACTTAATCTTTATTGATGGATATATATCACATTCATCTACATATGCTACATGTTTTACATATAATTTTACACACATACTTCTCATATTATTTTTTGAGTGGGTGAGATGCAAGATATACAAGTTACCTATGATTATGAACTCATATATGGTATGTGTTTGTATCATGTTCACATCCACCGGTATTCTCTACTTGGTTGGATGCCTTATACTAAGGGTATATTTACTGTTGGTTTTAGGTGATATCATTTATACTTGCATCTATCATATAGAGTTACATTGAATATACATTTATTTCTCTCACTTACATATTGCATGTTACATGGATGCATTGTGTACTCTCTAGCATTCCCTATGATTACTCAATTTCTTGCATGTGTGTGCTTGTACTAGTGTGTCCTTATGTGTGTTTGTTATTGATGCCTTACCCAGTGTGTCCACATATGATCTTATATTATGTTTTGATTACTTGTGGGCCATATTTATTACTCAATAGTTATATTTATTCTAAGTGTAAATACATGACTATGTAATTTCCTACCTGGATTATGTGATATCCTATGTTTAGTTCCATAATCATATAATGCATGGTAATACTTACAATATACTTTACATGTTGCCTACATTTATATGGTATTGACCATACATCTATTGGTGCATATTACTACTACTTTTTATGTGCTTTGTTGTTAAATTTAGACAACATAGGGGTATATTCTACATTAAGGCATATCTTTTGTCCTTGCCTTTTATTTAAATTGGGGGCATCATACCTGCACATATCTCATGAGCTTAATTGATATGATCTATACATTTCCATTGTGGGGCATCATTTCCACACTCTCCTAGAGCTTATCATCCATATTTTATGTATTTAGAGCATACTATACACATGTACCTATTGATATTATATTAATTATATTAAGATACTACATTATCCTGCTTACACCTAGTCACATGGGGTTATTATATACAAAAAACTGGTACTTTCATGTCCTACCACATTGGGGCATAGCTTTGTTCTCTTTCACCAGGCTACATCAAGGCATTCCCCCCCTTGGTATCTTATCCTCATATAAGGTTGCATCTTCCTATTAGACTTTAGATAATGATATTTTCATATAGTTACATATGGGTGTTTACAAAGATATTTTCAAATATTCTAACACTTTTTAATATATTTATATGATAACAGATGATGCACATGAAGATTTCTTTTCATGAGTGATTTTCAAGAACATGTATCAATCCCTCAGCCTAGAAGGGGAACATATATCCAGATATTCTACCACAAATATTTAAATGACAATTGAAACAATCATAAAAATAAGTTATGAATGAGACTAAGAATCCCCAAATGACTAATTATTGTATCAGTAAGCAAACTTAAGTTTTTAAGATTTTCTCTAAAATATGTTATGTTCTAGAATTACTTTTTAAAACTTGTTAGTGCATAGTTTCATATTTTAGATTTCTAAAACCTATAATTTCCCAAGATTGACAACATGGTTTTACAAACCACCAGATCTATTCAATCATATGCTCATTTATTAGTTTTTGTTTCATTTTGATATATTCACATTGATTTATTAAGACATTAACTACTTACATATATTCATGATTTTTTGAAAGTACACCATATTCACTAGGACATGAATGAAGCCTAACCCAAATATCTAGATTGTCCATCCATCCATTTAGGGAATGTTGAAGTATGTGCTTCAATTTTTTTTTACTTCATGTGTGCATGCATTCACACACATGAACATAAAATTAGGAATTATGTACACACATAATTTTAGTACAAGACTATCTTCCATTGTGTCTTTGTCATACTTTACCACACTTGGTCCATTAGTGTACACTTGGTTATTTTCAAATACCTTCAACCCATATTACAATCCGATAGGCCTTAATTCATATTAAATTTATCTATAATACCTTAGCTTTGTTAATTTTTAGTGCCAAGATCCTAATCAGTCATCCTCTTTTTAGCATGGTCTATTCTTTGATATTTTTCCCCTTCAAATTAGAAGAGGAAGTTTGTTAATTATAACCAGGTCAAAATCAATTGACCATCCTTTCTAACCCTTATCCTTTTTTGGGTCATTTTTTCCTTATCTTGATTCCAAGCACCTTTATTTTTTGTTTATCATTATCTCCTAGGGTTGGCCTATTTTATAAGTGTCTTAGAGAGACTTATATATAAAATATATACCCTAAGCCATTTGTCATCAAGTGTCAATCAGGTGAATTGGATTTCCTTCATTCCAAATTGAGTTGCATATTAAATTAATCTTCTACATATTTTTCCAAGGAGTCTGCACTTTGATTCTACATTATGTCAATATCAATCCAAGTTTTTTCCCATCGTATCTTATACCAAAATAAGGTCATAATGAAGCATATATTTATATTTTATTATCTAGGGAAAGGGTGTGAGGTCATTTTTCTCATTTGGGTTGGGATTCACTCACAATTTCTAGAGCTACGTAGAGCCTTGATTCTAAGTGTGCGAGACATATAGTTGAAACTCCTTAATAATTTACTTACTCTAACTGATTTTCACATTATATTCCTCTTGTGATATTATGGTGAATTAACTCAAATAAAAATGAGAATAAAAGTGGAGAATTGTGCTCATCAATTTAGCAAAGGAAATCCTGATTCCATATTAGTATAGTCTATGTAGTGGCTTAAAAATTTGCATGACTTGAAAAGAAGGATAAATCCAATCACATAGAGATAAAATCAACCAAGTTTTTTGATTATAACCTAGAAATAATCAAACTTATGGTAATTCTTACCCTTCACCAGATTGTAGTTCTCAAGAGATCTTTTATGCCAATTCAAGTTTTTTTTTCCAATCTCAAATTTCAGCTATACTACCCAAATGTGTTCATTTTAGTATTATTTCTCTCATTACATTTACATATTTTTGTTTAATTATTTCTTTTTATTTTTATTCATCAATTAGGATTAGGTTTTATCTTTAGACCTAGTGTTTATTGTACTTATATAGGTCTACCCTTATGCACTTCAATTTTCTCATCCCATAGTGTCATTTTACACTTGTGTTACTATTTGATAAAGCCCTTTGAAAGTTTTTTTATCTCCCACAAGATATAGGAGGCATGGTAAATATTGATGTATACAAAAAAAGCATTATTTTTTGTAGCAAATGGGTTGTTTGTAACATTTAAGGCCTCAAAGCTTGTAAAATTATACTTTAGAACTACATTTTTGTAGTCTCACCTTATGGCAAGACATGTTGGAAAAATATTGGACTTTAGACTTTGCTTATTACCTATACCCTCTTTCAAATTTAGGGATTTTTTTCTTCTCAGAGTATTTGGAATTTTTTTGAGATAATCAAATTGTTTCTTACATGGGCAAATAACAAATTTAGATTTGGCCTTTCTTACAATTATTATAACATCTAGTATTCTCGAATCACTTTTAATATAAACATTCTGCTTACTAAAACTTTGGTAGTAAAGTTGTTTGGGTTTTTAAGAAAGAAATTTTTACAACACAATCTATTTTTTTCTCGATATTAGACTCTTTAGCTTATTTTTCAAAGAAAATATAAGTTTCTAGCTTCCTATATGCCCTATATTATGTGTATACAAGATATTATGCATAATGTTATGATGCACAAGTTAGGACTTCAACTGCTAGAGGTATGATGGAAATATTAGCAATGGAATTGTGGCATGCCATTTAAAATATATTCTCCATGTCTATTGTATCAAATTAAAACTCCCTTCTCTTCAACTCTTGGCAAGTTAAACATTTGATGGAGTATTAACTCTCTATTTTAGACTTAGTTTCCCTTTCATAGCCAAACTTGGAAAGATAATTTTGAACCGAAGCATTCCATTTTTTTTGTGTTTGGTCTACCAAAGCCTACCCATAAGAGAGAGGCAACTTCACATTGGACTTTACCAACCTAAGTTCCTTGCATGCAACAAGCCTAATATTTTTAAGCACTTGTTTTGGACATGCCCTAAAGCTTGTGGGAGTTTGCAGTGATCCATAGCCTTTTCATAACTTTTCACCCAGATCCCACCAATTGGAGGATGTTTTTTTTTAGAGACTATGCTTAGTGGCCTACATACATTTATTTTATTTTCATAACTTCCATTCTATTTTAGGTTTGGAATTCTATGTTTTTATTAATTTTTTGTAATGACTCTATTTCATAGCATTTTAAAACTAACCATAAATTTTATGTGCTCACCTCTGCATTCTTTTAGATTTAGTCATAGGCCAAGAAAGTGGCCTTAGAATTTCAAGAATGTTAGGAGTTTTTTAACAACTAGGGAAGTGATCCTTACACTATGAGAAATGTCCCTCTAGATATCATACTACAAGGCTCTACTCCACCAGCATCTATATAGCAGTGGATCCACTCATCTAGTTATTTATCCACCCCTCCTTAGTGGTGTGGAAAAATGACCACTAGGCCATATCGTTGGACTTCCCTTGTAAGTGATAGTGTGGATGTTAAAATGTTCTTCCATGTGCCCCATGGGTTGGGAGTGTTTGTGCCTTTGAGTATGTAAAATAATGCTCAATATGGATAGATGGCATCAGATCCGCAGTCAAGAGAGTCCTCTTCTTAGACTACTTTGCCTCCAAAGGATAATCTTCCACCTCCTCTTTTAATACCACTACATGAGCTTGATATTTTATACTATTAGTTTTTTATTGAAAAAAAATTCAATATTTTAATAATACAACATGTTACAAAATATAGTCAATACAAAAAAGGAGTGAATGGTATCACACTCTGATAAATCAGATCAACCGAAGTCAAGAATGACCACATATTCAACTTATAATAATAATGAATACTTTTCAACCTAAAAAGGTGAAAAAACAACCACAAAAAAGTATATAAAAGTAAATGTCAGTAGACCACAAAAAACCACTAAGTAGTGGGCGTAACAATAAGCATGGGTGGTGGAGGTGGAGGATCATCTGATTTATCATCCCAATGCTCCTAGCCATTTCCATTAAAAGGATCTATAAAATCAAGTAATGTATCCCAACCATCAACCTCCTTTTATTTATCTTTATCATTTACATTATCCTACTTATTAGGCAAAATTTTGAATGCCAAGTGAAGAAATTTCCCTCAATGAGGCGTCATCCATTCAATAGGGTCACCACCACCACTATCACCATCTTGAGAGCTACGAGTCAGGGATGGAAATTATCATTACGAGGAGCCACTATGGCACCTATTTTAAGATTGATTCCTCTCGTGTTGTTCAAACCATTATCTTTTGGGGGTGACCGATGGTGAGGTGAGTCTAGAAAGAATTGGCTAACTAAAAGAGAATCTCATAATGAAAATATGCCAAACTTGTATGTATTTTGTAGGGATCATGGTCGAGTCCCCTCAAAGCATTATTTTCTAGGGAAACATTTCTAAACGAAAGTGTTAGAAGAGGGTGCACGAATCCATTACCAAGCTAACTGGGCTAGTGATTAGGAGTCAATTCTGGGGATACATAATGCCATACTTGATGTGCATCTTCATAAGATTAGTGTTCAATGCCCTTCTAAATAATGGACAGACTAGAAGTGACCACTTGAAACCTCTATTATCAATATAAACCCTAGTTAAATTATCAAATAATATTTTTAAATGATAAATTAATTCCACATAAAATTTGAAAGAGTGTAGCTATCATAAACTATGAAGAGAAACACTTCTTTTAAAATATTCTTCATCAAATAGTGTTTATTTTATTACCACCCAAATCCTTAAAACATATTTTTAATTCTATACTCTTAATTTTATATTGCCATACTTAATTTTAAAAATTATTTTATTATTAATTATCTTATATTTTAAATCCTCGATTAAACTAGCTTGTAGTTAATCTCTATATATTTTTTATCAATAAATATACCAATGCGCGCTCGCCCGGCCCACCCCCATTGGAAGAGGAGGAAAATATATATATATATATATATATATATATATATCCTAGTGTAAACTTCCCGATCCAGACGGAGTTCAATTCTTTGTGGGGTCGTTCGCGACTGGAAAATGTGTCGAAAAGCGCGTGGAATTTAATGAGTGATGAATGTTCGATTGAAATACCCTTCAAATTCTAGTGTTGACGGTCGAGTTTTCCTTTTTAATTGACTTGGGTAAGAAAAACGAGTCAAATTTGTCGTCTTTATGTCGCTCCTTGCCTTCCTCTCCAATCTTCTCTGGTATTAATATCCCCTGTTTACTCCAGTTTTAGTTATTTTCAGTTATTTTGGAAATGGAAGTGCCACCACTTCAGCCTTTCAATCTAACCACTGCAAGCCGCCTGCGGTTCCTTTTTCTAGTCTTCACAATGTTAATATTACGGATCGCTCCTTCCTCTGGAGCTTGTAAAGAAGAAATATTTAAATGTGGGAAGTATCTTTATGGATATCCTTTTGGATGGAAGAACAGCGGCTGCGGTGACCCTGCGCTTCAGCTCGACTGTGATCATCAAGTACAGAAGCCTCTACTTAATATCAGTGATTATAAAGAAGAGATGCCATTGCTTAATATCAGTGGCTACCAGTACTACATAAATTTTCCGTCTGAATACTTTTGGCCATCAAGTCACTTAGAGAGGGATTCCAGCCATACAATGAATATAATTGACAAGAACTTATGGGGAGGTAAATGCAATCCATTGTCGAGTAAAATTACAGCGCAATTCTGGTCTAGCCCTCAATTTCATATTGCTGGTGAATATGAAAATTTAACTGTATTCCAACAGTGCAGCCCTGAAATCACCGGAGACTTGTCTCCATTACCATGTAACCATAGTTGGTACTACAACACTTCCAACTTCTATTCTCTGGAGAGCAAATGCGAATTGCAAGCTGTACTACCGGTCAGGAAGTTTGGAGGACCTAGACAGGATCAAATTTTACATAACGGGTTGGGAATCGAATGGAATGTCAGCAAAAATTGCACAGAATGCGATTCCAATGGAGGGCATTGTGCATATAACAAGAGTTCGATGCAGTTTTGTTGCGAGTGCAGTGGCAAATGGTGTGCAAACAAATGCCCCTCTGGTAAGATTCTTGTTTTCTTTTTCTGCTTTCCTAATTCAAAGTACAAATAAAAGAAATTTGTCAAACGTTTTTTTGTTTCCATCCGTGTTCGAATCCCATAGTTGTTCCTATTTAAAACCTCTTCTTGAAAGCGCCAGCAATAAATCAACAAATTGTGAGTTCCTCATTAAGCGTGGTTTGGTGCAGATTTACTTAAACTGATCCGTGTTTCTTCAAAAAACGAAAAGAAAACATTTAAATATCGAATGTTGATATTGTGTTACGAATTTCTTGATCAATGATATATGAATTTGGCATTCTCTTAGAAACCGTTACTCACAGACCTTGTGCTTGAGCAGTTGCAGACACGTCCAAGACTAAATTCATTATTATCGGTAATCATCCTTCATCTTTGTTACTCATAATTTTTGTACTGATTTTTTATCGAACCAGAGTATTCCCAATTTCGACTTTGTAGTAATTTTTTTTACGTTTCTATTACAGGTTGCTCCGTCGGAGGCGCTGCGGTAGTAGTAGCAGCAGCAGTAATATTTCATATTTTATATGTGAAGAGGAGAAAATCGCCTCCCACGCTGGGCCTTGGTACCGATTTCAGCAACTATCACAGAAGCGACATGGAAGCATATCGGCCACGGCATACCATCGGTAGTTTGGCCATATTTCCTTATCAAGAACTTCAGCAGGCCACAAATTTCTTTGATGAAGAGAACGAACTTGGAGATGGAGGGTTTGGCGCAGTATATTTGGGGAAACTTCAGGACGGACGAGTTGTGGCAGTAAAGCGACTTTTCCATGAAAACTCTAGAAGAGTGGAACAATTTATCAACGAGGTACAGATCCTGTCCTCCCTTTGCCATCCGAACCTTGTTCGTCTGTATGGTTGTACACTACCGCAGAGTCCAATGCTCCTGCTTGTTTACGAGTTCGTGCCAAATGGGACCTTGTTCGATCATCTTCATGGGAGAAGAAGAAGCCTTAGAGGCTTGCCTTTGGAAACACGCTTAAACATTGCCATTGAAACTGCTCAGGCCTTGGCATACCTCCACAGCATTGATCCACCCATATTTCACAGAGATGTGAAATCCGGTAACATTCTTTTAGATGAAAATTATAGGGCAAAAGTTGCAGACTTTGGGCTTTCTAGATTGGTGCCTGGAAATGTCACACACGTCACAACTGCTCCCCAAGGCACGCCGGGCTATGTTGACCCAGAGTACCATCAGCGCTTTCAGCTCACAGATAAGTCTGATGTTTACAGTTTTGGGGTGGTTTTGGTGGAGCTAATCTCTGCTAAAGTAGCTGTCGATACGAGCCGAAGTAACAACGAAATCAGCCTTGCTTACATGGCAATAGACAAGATCAGAGCGGGAGCTGTGGGTGAATTGGTGGATCCGGATTTGAAGATGGAAAAAAATCATGAGGTGAAGGTGATGGTTGGAGCAGTTGCCGAATTGGCATTTGAATGCCTTGCGAGAGAGAGGGAGTTTAGACCAGGCATGAAAGAAGTAGTGTCTCGTCTAGAACAAATCAAACGGTTTATGAATGTCACGCCCACAGACTGTCCAATTTCAGGGCAGGAAAAGGAGCCCATGTTAACCGTATAGCAAAGTCTCTTTACTAGCAAGTAAGTCAAACAGCTGGCGAACGGAAGGGTATAGATTCATTCCAGAAAGCTTGGATTCAACCTACACGGTTGGTACACCAAATTGTTTGAGCCAATTTAGGCTTGCTGCTATGGTATCCGGCTATCTATGTGTAATAATATTATTTTGTTAGCATGCACAACAGAGTTACCTTGCTCTTAGTTTGGTTTGCTGTCCAGTGGGTGATGTGTTGTTGATCCAATTTTTTTTTTTTTTTTTGGGTGTTGATCTAAGTTCTTTTTGGGTGGTTGTAAAAAGATGTGATCCTTTTCAAGAATTTTCTTTATCAATAATTAAAAAATAAAATTTTTATTATTTATCATCCATTTTATAATTATTTGAATTAATGAATAAGAGATTTTAGTGTAGATAGTTTATTTGATTTAAATATTTTGATATTGGATCTTTTACTATAAATCCTAGCCTCCCCTCTTCAAATAAGAAAATTAAATTGTTTATTTTCAAATTGTCTTCATATTACTTAATTTAAATGTCATTATAATCTACACATTTTATAATATAATATTATTTATTTTCATACAAATAAAATTAGCTATGAGTTTTATAGAAAGCATTGATGTTTTTATTTGTAATATACAAATGCTTCATTAAAAATGAAAATCATAGAAAATAAATGTTTAAATTTTTTTCTTAAAAATATATGAAATACCTAATTTTTTAAAAGAAAATTTAAACTCCAAAAATATATATATATATATATAAATATATATATATATATATATATTTATTCGTATTTTATAAAAAAAATTACAAAATAAAATTTATAAATAAATTATTTTTCTTTAAATTTTTACTATAAATAAAAATAAATTAATTTTAAATATTATCTTTTAAAATAATTCCAACAAATATTTAAAAAATTTATAATATAAAACCATTTTTATTACATATATTCTTAAAATCATTTTATTACATATATTTTTAAAATCGCTTTACAATGCCCAAAATGAAAATTAAAAATATATAAATTCTAATTTTGAATACATAACTTAGCTTGAGCTATTAAACAAACATTATACCTACCAATAAAAAGTTTTTCAATTATAAAATATTCACTAACTAAGACGGGTTCTTTTAATGCTGCACTCCTTCAATAGAGAAGTAGACATTTTACCAATATATATATATTTTTATTAATCAATTAAACATATGTATTAAATTATATTTGGGAAATTCATTTCATAGCGCGTGAGATAACATATTATCAATGTTTTATTTTTCAAAATGTTTATTCAAAGTAGATTTTAGATGGATAAAGGGGAACTCATCCACTCTACCATTTGAAGTAACATTTATAGAATAGAATAAACTAAAAAATATATTTTCGAGTATAATTTTTTTAAAGATAAATAAAAACTTAAAATACTATTTAATATTTTTATTTATGTTAATTTTTTTTAATTTTAAAATCTCATTTTCCAAGTTACAATCATAATGTTGTTTTCAAGGTGTTTTTTAATAAAAAAAAATCATGTCATTCAAGAATATTATATTTATAATTATATTTATTAAATTCTAATATTAAATATTTGATAATGTTAGTTTGGATATACCTTCATTTTACACGATTTGTGTGCACACATATGGTTTTTACGAACCCTTCTCTTTTATGTTTTTGACGATCTGACTTTCTTGATTTTCTATTAGTCACATATAGGAATTTCCTAGTCTATACCTAATTTACTTAAAATCATACTCAGAACATCTCCAGATCATTAGATCAATATTCCTACCTTTTGAATGAATCCATCAAGACTCGGATGCTTGTGGAATTTTAGAGGTGTCAAAATTTGATGAACCTATCCTTGCCCCAAAAAGTGGTCATTTTTAAAATTCAAATCATATTCATGGATTGATTTGTACATTTTGCATGTTGGTGGCATGAGAAATTACCCAAAGAGTCTCATATAAATACACAATACATCTGATCCTTTTTCCTTATCTAGCATTATCTGGCATTCCTCAAGGAAACATCTATACACTTATGCACATTCAAAGGGTTTATCCTATAATTCTAAAATTACCAGTTAATCAAAAGGAACAAGTCCTAGTCAAGTCTAAAGCATCTAAGCCAAGCCAAGCTTACCTTTTGTCAAGTGTCGAAAGCTAGATTACATGTGAAATTCATCAAAACAGAACCATTGCACACATACACCTAAGAGGAGATCTACATGTGGTTTGAATTTTTTTTTCAAAGTATTGGATATGTAGGTGTTTCTTAGCCATTCATTAAGGAGTGGTTGAGGTCAGCTCAATCCACCTTATTCCTTTTTTGTAGGCCTAAATCTAATGTCAAAAGTGGACTTAGAAATTCAAAGAGAAGGACACAAGTTTTTATATATTTCATGCACATCGAGGCCTTGATATATGTTACACCCTTAATCTATAGCATGCCTAAGGATATGTGTGGGTGACTTATGACTTACACAAACCCTTATCATAGTACATTTCATTATGATATCATTTAGTTAGTTAGGCCAGCCTCTGGAGTAACCATGGCCTAAGTAGACTATAAATAGGAGGTAGTGATTAGTGTTTGAGGATCATATTGTGAATTTTATTTTTATTATAATTTTTTAGAGGTTTTCCCTCAAAATAGCTAGTCATTTATTCATATATTCTACTCTTTCAATCATATTATGATCCACTGCTATTATTCTAATTTATTGATGAAGTAATTTAATTACAAGTGGTATTAGAGCTTCAATTTAGGCTATTGAGTGGGTGAAATCCTAATTTTAGATAATCACTTATATCTTGAAATTTGTATTAAATTTATCTACAATGTTTTTATTGAAGTTTTAGGATCCTTCAAAGACATCTTAGCAAAAAAAGGGTCTAGAAATAAGTTTTGAGCGAGTTATTACCAATTTAGGGTTTTTCATAAATTCGCTTTATAGGAAGTATTTTGAGGTTTTTATTTAAATTATTTATATTTTTTGAGGTTTTTATTTAAAATATTTATATTTTTGAAAAGATTACAAAAATATAGTTGGGTTATGTTATTTTTATTTTTTAATTTAAGGTCGACATATTTAAAAAAATGATTGGTTAAATTTGGGTCAAAGGTGACAATTAGGATCAGTATTATCAAACCTTATTATGGTAGGATCAAAAACTAGGGTTCGAGGCAAGGTTGCTAAAACTCTATGTAAAACTTTGAGAAAATAAGATATGGATTCAGAAGGGGAATTAATGGATCATTGTTGAGGTATGTTCCTAGTGTTGGTATTAGATCATTAATGTTGTCATTAATGTCAAAGTTAAGTTGAATATCCTTCATATAAAAAGTCAGAGTTGATGCAAAGAATTTTTGTCTCTCTGATGAGAGAAAATATGAAGGCAACTTAGTATTTTTTTTAGGTTTGATGACATGTACAGATCATGTTCAAGATACAAGGGAAGCATTTTGATTGAACTCTAAGTACTGAGGAGCATACAAGGTTAGGACATGGGTTAACAAGTTCTTGTATTCTATATGAGGTCTTATCACAAGGTTAAAATGTGATAAAGCTCATAAAGTCTGTTGAGAGTAGCCTTGTCTTCAGACAATCATGTTTGAAGAATAACATCATTGAGAATTAGCTTGTTTGTGTCCAAACTCTGAGTACTAGGTATCTTGAGTAGCATGGTCTAGCTCTGTAAAGAATATATATGTATGAAGCATGGTAAACTTTGTGATTTGGGTTAGTACAGGCATGATAAAGTGTCATAAGCTATTTTATAATTTTAAAAATATCTAATCCCTTTCAAAAAAAAATTCAATAATTAAAAAATAATTTTTTTATTATTTATCATGTATCTAATAATTACTTGAATTAATGAATAAGTGATTTTAGTTTAAGTAGTTTATTGGACTAAGAAAATTAACAAAATATTTCAAGTGATAAAGATTGGTTTGATTTAAAGGTTGTGGTGTTGGATCTTTTACTATGAATCGTAACCTCCTCTCTTCAAATAAAAGGATTAAATTGTTCATTTCAAATTATCTTCATACTATTTAATTTGAATGTCACTATAATCTACACATTTTATAATATAATATTATGTATTCTCATACAAATAAAATTAGGTAAGAACTTCATAAAGAACGGTTAATATTCTTATTTTTAATGTACAAATGATCCCATGAAAAATAAAAGTCATAAAAAATATATATTCAATTTTTTTTCTTAAAAATATATATACACAAATTTTTTTGAAAAAATTTAAATTCAAAAAAAAAAAAAAAAAAAACACTCAAAATTTTATATATTTATTTATATTTTATAAAAAAAATATTTTACAAAGTATAAATTTATAAATAAATTATTTTTTATTATAAATAAAAATAAATTAATTTTAAATATTATCGTTTAAATAATTCTAACAAATATTTAAAAAATTTATAATATAAAACCACTTTTATTACATATACTCTTAAAATCACTTTATTACATATATTCTTAAAATCACTTTACAATGCCCAAAATGAAAATTAAAAAATACATGGATTTAAATTTGAAAAAGTCTGAAGGGACACTTGGGAAGAAAAGTGTCATTCAAAACTTTTTTGAAGGGTCACTTGGATATAAAAGTACCTTTCAAAAAAGTTCTGAAGGGCACTTTTCTTCCAAGTGGCCTTTCAAAAAGTTTTGAAGGGCACTTTTCCTCCCAAGTGTCCCTTCGGACTTTTTCGAAGGGCACTTTGTTGCCCAAGTGACCCTTCGAAAAAGTTTTGAAGGGCACTTTTCTTCCCAAGTATCCCTTCAGAATTTTTTGAAGGGCACTTTGTTGTGCAAGTGACCCTTCAAAAAAGTTCTGAAGGGCACTTTGTCTTTGGAAATACCCTTCAAAAAAGTTTTGAAGGGCCATTTCCTTTGAAAATTCCCTTCAATTTTTTTTGAAGGGACCTTGTGCCTTTCCCAAGTGTCCTTCGAGAAAAGTTCCTGAAAGAACTAGCCATTGCCTTTCAGGTAAAATTCCTGAAAGAATTCCTTTAGACAAATTGTTCAAAGGAATTAATTTGAGAAAATTTCCTAAAACATAAGCCCGACCTAAATGGATCCCCATGACATGCTGTAGGATGTCAAATTCAAGGTGGCCAACTAGCTAGTGGGGTGCAACTTGGTGACATGTCGTAGGACATCAAATTCATCCCTAAAGACTTCAAATAAGAAGTAAAGTCACTGGGAAAACCAAAATGACTTTGTAGTACAAATCAAGTTTTCCAACATGCTTGACTTATGACTTTTATAAGTAGAAGCAATCAAAGAACCTGAAGGAGCAAGCAAGGAGTAAAGCCATTCAAAAAACCCGTTAGGGTCTTAAGCAAAGCAAAATCAAGTTTCTAAAAGAGCTTTGTTTATGACTTTTATAAGTAAAAATAATTAAAAAGCCTAAAAGAGCAAGGATAGTGCAAATCAGGTTTTCCAACATGCTTGACTTATAAGTTTATAAGTAAAACCATTTAGAAGGCCTGAATGGGTCTGTAGTGCAAAACAAGAAAGCTTCCAGAAAGAATCTAAGGTTTGCAATAGTGATTCGAGCCATTTTTTATGGAGGATCATCTCACCAATGATTTTGTAGCGATCCTGGTCATTTCAAGAGGGTGAATCAAAGAGAAGGACAAAATCCAACTGAATGAGAGAACAACTAGAATCAATTTCACCAGGATGGTGACTACAAACTATTTTGGAGGCTTCTATTTTGACACCTGAGAGATCTCTCTTCTCTCCCTCTTTTGCTATAAATATGACCCTTGGGCTCTTATTTTATCATCCAAATATAGTACGGTGAAGCCCTGTTGGAATGTTTTGCCATTTTCTTATCTTTGAGCAAAGAAGCATAAGTTTGTTTTCTTTCTAAGTTCTAGGCATTTTCCTGGGCATGCAAGAGACATAAAGTGACAACAAGTGATGTTTTATCCTTTTGTTATCTGTCCTTCATGCTTTTGAGTAAAGAGTTGATCCAACAAGTCATGTAGAGTGCATTCTAGCTATATGAGATTTTGCACATGTGTAACCCTTTTTTTGGACTATATAGGTTGTCTTTTCTAGTTATTTACCCTATGTGATCTCATTCATTTTGTCTCTACATTGAAATACTTATGTTGGAATCTTCTAGAGCTTGAGTTATAGACTATATTATTCTATATTGTGTATAAGTATAGGGCATACATGTGGATACTAATTCTTGGTGTATCACCATTTTAGACTAGAATTTTCATTTATGCAAACTTTTGACTCTTTTCACTTATACAAACTGGTTCAATAGTTTTATTGCACAAAAGCTAATACAGGGAGCTATCCCTTTCAACCTAGAGGTTCATTTCCACTTATAGGCACACCCACAGGCCTATAAATGTCCCAACATTGCCTAAATATGAAAGAGGCCTGAACAACCCTCTTCTAGGGTGCAATATTTGGAGACAAAAAGTCACATATAAGAATTTCCTAGTCTATGCATAGTTTGCTTAAAATCATATTAAGAATGTCTCCAGATCATTAAATCAATATTCTTATCTTTTGAATGAATCCATTAAGACTCAAATGTCTATGGAATTTTAGCCTGTGTCAAATTTTGATGAACCTATCCCTACACCAAACAATATTCATTTTTTAATTCAAATCATGTTTTATGGATGATGTGTAAATTTTAGATGTTGGTGGTGTGAGAAATTACCCAAATAGTCTCATATAAATGCACAACAGGTTTGGGCCTATTTTCTTATATAGAATTATTTGGCATTTCTCAAGAAAACATCTATACACTTATGCACATTCAAAGGGGTTATCCTATACTATCAAAATTACCTGCTGATCAAAAGGAGTAAGCCCTAGCCAAGTCTAAAGCATCTAAGCCAAGCCAAGCTTACTTTTTATCAAATTTCAAAAGCTAGATTACATGTGGCATTCATTAAAGTATAATCATTGCACACATACACCTAATGGGTAGAACTACATGTGGTTTGAATTTCCTTTTCAAAATATTGGATACATAGGCATTTCTTATCCATTCATTAAGGAGTGGTTGAGGTTAGCTCAACCCACCTTATTCCCTTTATGTAGGCCTAAATATAGCATCAAAAGTGGACCTAAAGATTCAAACAGAAGGAGATAAGTCTCTTGACATTGCATGCACATCAAAGCCTTGATATATGCTACACCTTTAATCTATAACATGTCTAGGGATATTTGTGGTCGACTTGTAGCCTACACAAATCCTTCCTTATCATACTACATTTCACTATGATCTAATTTAGTTAGTTAACCAGCTTATGGAGTAATCATGGTCTAAGTAGATAATACATAGGAGCTACTAATTAGTGCTTGACGATCATATTGTAAATTTTGTTCTTTTTATAAGGTTATGTATGTTTTTCCCTTAAAATGGTTGGTTCTTTATTCATATATTTTGCTTTATTTTAGTCATATTATGATCTATTGTTATTATTTTTTATTTGACTAGTTAACCTTAGGTTTTAAAAGGACCTAAAAACCATATTTCAGTACAATAAATTAAATGAATGAAAAGAAAACAAGGTCACACAACCTGAAATCCAAAGACCTTCAACAGAAACTTAACAAAAAGAGAACTAGACCAAACTAACCCAACACAACACTTAGCTAAATTTTCTTAGAATAATTTTCATCCTTACTAACATCCACCAATTTTTTTGCATTGTTACTCAACAATCCTCTCATTTTAGGCCTCTATCCTCCCATTGTGATTTTGTTATGTCCTATCACACCTTTGATATTTTTCATCATAGCTTTGTCTCTCTTGGTGTTATGATCCCCTAAGATGTTGGTGCTTATCTTCTTGAATTTGGGGGTACCCTTGATCTTACCCCTTACTATTATCTATTATTCCCCAATCCCCTCCCTCAAGTCATCAATCTCTTATTTCAACTTTTTTCATTGATCCATATAATAAACCATATGTATGCCTAACCTCTACAAAGTTTTGTGTATCTTTGAAAACTTTTGCCTGATGCCCTCTGAAAGTTTGGGGGTCTTCATCCCTTCTCCAAACTTTGACCACCTTGAGTTCATGAAGTTTGAAATTAGGTTTCTTAATATCTTTTTGGAAATAAAGGCTCTAATTGGCCTTCTTATTAGGGCTCTTTTATGGGGGAGAAAGGTCACGAGCCTTTCTCTTTTCCTTATTCCCTCCCTCCTCTGGAGTCGAGTAGGTGGAATGGGAAGTGTTGCTTATTTTCCCCTATACAGAGAATCCCTTATCATATATCTTCTCTCTACTAATTTTCAATAAGTGACTTTTCTAACTTATCATGGGAGTTGCCCATTTAGTGATAAGAAAGATTAACCTTTGATAGATAATATCCGCATAGAGTTTTTCTTGAAAGGTTAGAACTGTTGCTTCGAGAGGCATGATAAAAAATTATGGTAGGATAATCCTATGGAATTTGAAGTGATTTAGTAGTGAAAATTGATGTGAAAATATGTGGGTTCTTTATTGGTGAAATAATTTCATTACAATTGGTATTAGATCTTCAATTTAGGCTATTGAGTGGATAAAATCTTAATTTTAGAGAATCACTTATATCTTGAAATCTTCATTGAATTTATTTACAATGTTTTATTGAAGTTGTAGGATCCTTAAAAGACATCTCAGTAAAAAATTGGGTTTGGGAATAATTTTTGAGTGAGTTATTATTGATTTAGGGTTTTTCATAAATTTACTTTATAGGTTGTATTTTGAGGATTTTTTTATTAATTATTTAAAAATTTGAAAATATTGAAAAAATATAGTTGGGTTCCATTATTTTTATTTTATAATTAAAGGTTGATATATTTATAAAAATTCTTAGTTAAATTTGGGTCAAAGGTGACAATCAAGATCAACATTGTCAAGCCTTATTATGACATGAACATAAATTAGGGATCAAGGCAAGGGTGCTAAAAATCTATGTAAAACTCTTAGAAAATAAGATATGGATTCATAAGGGGATCTATTGGATCATTTAATATAATTTTTTCTATGAAATATCACAAAGTGAGTCAACTTGAGTACACTATGTAAGGCATATAATATGGTATACAAGGCATATAATCTATTCTATAAATCATGGTGAAGAAAGACTATCTCAATGTGATAAAATAACACATCAACGATGTGAAGTATCATTTTCAAAATATTATTGGGATATTGAACACTCTTTCAAGTCATATTACATAGATAAATAATCCTCCACCGATCCATTCAGTTTCTCCCAATGAGAAGAATCAAAACCCAAATACCAGTTCAAAGAACATGATGCCAAAAGTGGACATACACAAGTTTGATGGTAAGGATCCAATCACTTGGATCAATAAAATGGAAAAATATTAGATTTAAATCAGACCCCATGTGCATAAAATGTGGTCATGACATCACTGTATCTATAATCTAAGTAGTTCATTTGGTATAGATAGTTGTGTACTCAAAAGAAAAAGAAGGGCCTCATGTTAGCTTGTTGGTGTTTACTAAATAGATTTATATTCATTGTCACAACAAAATGTCTAAAAACTAATTTAGTAAATTATCAAAGTTACAACAAACAAGGCCTACCAAGGATTATATTCAATAATTCCATAATCTATCCTTATGCATGGATGACATCAATGAGGAAAACACGAATGACATGTTCTTAGATGGGCTCAAGTATAACATCCAACTTTATGTTTGCATGTTTAATCTAAGTTTATTACATGAATCCATAGCATTAGCACACAAGTTAGAGGAAATAATTTTTTTCAAATAAAAGGTTTTGATCGAGAATACAGTCCCCCATCAAAATCATTTATTTAGCCAATAAGATTCACCCCTCAACAAATTGCAGAGAAGCATATAAAAGGGTTATGTTTCAGCTATGATAGCAAGTGGAGAAAGGGACATAAATGTGGCGAGAATAATTTTTCCTACATTGAATGCACTAATTAAAATGAAGAAGATGATGTAGCCTCAGGTGAGGATGAAAAAGACATGTATGCACCTCAATTCACTCACCTTGATAATTCTACTAATTCTTCTAATTTAACTTATAATTATATTTCTTAGATAATTAACTAATATCCTATTTCCTATTCCCTACATCCCAAAAACATTATTCTACCCCTACAATAAATTAATTACCCTTATTAGTTTACTAACCAAACCTAAATACCTACTAACCTACCCATTAAGCCACTTGCCAGTTTAAAAATATAATTTATTTACCTACCCATCTACCACCCCACTAACTAGCTATTCCTACATCCTTAACCCCTAATAGATATTTATAGAATTGGAGAATTATATAAATTTATTTCAATTTAGCCCTTTTCCCTCTATAATTCTCTTTAATTCCTTGGAAATATCCTAGCCATTGATCTCAATGGCTCAAAATTAAATTTGAGCCATTGATTCTTACCTCCATTTTCTATATAACCAAGCCAATACCTCTATGAAAACTAACTTAGAAACTAGAAATCCATCTTGGTAATATTTATCCATAACCTCCTTCTTTTATTCACATAGCCCTATCAAAAGCCATCATCCAATGAAGAATCCATTGAAGCCATTAACAAGAATAATCAAACAATCCAACATCTAACATATTTTGCATCCAAAATCAATTTGGAAATCTTAGAGGAGAGATACAAGAGGTAAAATTATGGTAAGCAATCTCATTACAAGAATTTGATTATCTCTCTATCCTCTATGTTTGATGTTATTTATGTTTTGATTTTCTATTACTAAACATAGTAATAAAGAGAGAATCCAAAATTTAGGCTACATTTTTACGACCACGATGGGACATACTCCCTAGAATCCTAACTTCTTAATCTTGATGTAAGTGATTTGGAGGCTTGTAGGACTAATTGAATGAGAACTAAAGGACGGTGATGAGGCCACCAATTTCTCTATTTTGTATCCTCATATATACCTAGTATATATCTTTTTCTATGTAAATCTCCATAACCATCTATGACTCATACAAATGAATGAATAAATTTATGATTTTGTGTGCATATATATATATATATATATATATATGTGTGTGTGTGTGTGTGTGTGTGTGTGTGTGTGTGTGTGTGTGTGTGTGTGTGTGTGTGTTTGATTATGATTAGTGATGTTTTTTAACTTTATTAGATTATACTTGTGTAACTTTATTTAATAAGCATTTGAAGGATAATGTAAGACTATAGGATCTTGTTTGGGCACAACACTTATAGGCTACCCATAGCCACTGCAAGTTGCTCACAAAAATTATAGGATCCAATTACATGCTACCCATAGCCACTACAAGTTGGCCACAACAACTGTAAGATTCACTTACAGGTTACCCATAGCCACTGTAGAGTGCCCGTAGTAACTGTAGGCTTCACTTATAGATTGCCCATAGCTATTGCAAAGTGCCCATAATAACTGTAGTTTTCACCTAAAGGTTGCCCATAACCACTATACAAAATAGAGTTATTGTTATAATCAAATCTTAAGGATACATCTAGCTATCTTGAGAACTGAATGGATAAATAGAAAAGACCATAACTATTGTACGAACTCCCTACATACAAGAAAATTTTTAATGTGCTGTCAAAGATGAGAAATACAAAGACAATGGGAAGGAGACAAAAAGAAATAAAATAGTAAAACAATATACCTTATTCTTAACCCAATCAAACCTAAAACAAGTAACTTCAGTTACTAACCACTTAAAGGTTGATTGGGGTAATTTCTAAAGTATTTGTATTTTTCCTAGTTTGGTGTCTTTGATTAGAAGTTAATAAACTACCTTATGTATTTAATGGTAGAACCTAGATCAAATTAGAGTTAGTGAAGTTGAAATTGAGATTGGATAGTTAATAGAACTATAGAATTCATTGCATTGTAATATTTTGTAGTAATCTTTAATTTCTATAGATTTGAGTAATGAGAAAGTTGATTTTGTAAGAAGATTTTACAAATCTCTTAGAGAAGGATTGGAACTCAGTTTTAAACAAGGAAGGTCCCCCTCAGAAGGAGTTGTAGTGAATATCTTGACCTTCCTTAGTTAAGAGTGTGTAAGTAGATGTCATTATTAGTCTAATTATATAAAGTGTGATGCATGTGTGGTTTATAAGTGTGAAGTATTTCTATATTTTTATCTTAATAGTTTCATAGTATAACTATCTGGTAAATTCAACATAAGTTCATTATACTACAACTAGTAAAATACGCTGATTTATGAATCAATAATGCATATATAGTGTTGAAATCCTTGAAAAACATATGCACCTTGGGTTGATAATTAATGTTAATCAGAATCAAGAATCTGGTATTCACTGGGTAATTATTCTACACAACATTTTGGCATCATTATCGGGGAGGGTGTCAATTATTGTTTTTAAAAATAAATCATTATTTTTTTAAGATTGGTTAATGCACTATTCTACCAAGCTGAGAAAGTCAAGTGAGGACATTGCAGTGACTTATGCTAGATGTCTAAGTTTTTAGACATATAGTCTCAGTCGGGTAAGTCAAGTGTGTTGGATTAATTTGTATTGATCCAAAGTTAGTAATAGTTAGTACTTAATTAATATTTTACTTTGTTAAGTTTTGTTAATAAATTTTTGGTTCATGAGAAAGTTGGTTTTAACCTATAACCACCCATGAAAAGCTTATAAAGCTTTTCACATGATTTATACATAAAAATCAATAAAATATAATTATAGTTTTGTCAAATAATTGCTTTTAAAATGTAATTTCTTCATTATTTTCATTGTAACCTAGGCCATCAGTGGTATCAGAGCATGGTGTTTGAAGCATATGATGAAAAGCAAGTGGGTGAAAGATGAATTCCAAAAATGGTATGTCAGTAAAATAAATTTTGTTTGGTTGGTCTAAAGTTTAGACTTTGGAAAATTATTCAATATTTAATTTTTCAATAGTTTTATAGTAAAATTTTGAATAAATAGGCTTGGTACAACCATATAATTGGACAAGATTTTCAAGCTCCCTGGTATTGCTTCCAAACTCTTTTTTAAGCATTCCATATCAAATTTGTAAGCTTTCAAATGTTCTAGAATTGTTTTTAACACTCCAAAATATATCTAAAAGCTATTTGTATGAATTTTTTGAGTCTAGAAACCTCTTTGGAATGTGAAAAATGGATCTAACCTTCATTTAATTCATTTGCTGAGTTTATGATATGTTTTTGAGTAATTGAAGATCACATTTTAATTCCTAAGGCATTTGGGAAGTTTTCAAGTTGCATACAAGCTACAAAATTGAGTTGTACAACCAAAAAATATGATGTAGTATGGCCTTTTATCTTGGATATGCCTGTGAATAAATGAAATGGTTTCAAAATTTTGTTTTAACCTGATCTGTTAAGTTTTAGTTTTGAATCTGAGTTCCTAAATACTAGAAATCAATTCCAAAGATCTCTCAAAAGTTTTTCAAGTTGAAACATTAATTTATATGGTGCACATATGCATATGTATGGCCTTCAATAATGCCTCCCTACATCAAAAATCAAATTTACTCAGTCAAAATTCATTTTGAGAGTCTTAAACATTACCTAATAGTGAATGATACAAGTTTGTATGGCCTTGTACGACTAGGAGGAGTTAGCAGAGGGTTTCCAAATTATCTATATTAGCCATGGCATTAAAAAATTTAGCATGACGTTGGAATATTGAGAAAAAATAAAAGATTTCATTTTTATAAAGTTTTTAACATAGTTTGATAAAATCTAAGGTTTGGTGGGTCCTACAAAAGCTTAGGAAAGATTTAGGTTTTATTTGAATAATTACTTTCATGGAAAAATTTATTTTTTTTCTCAAAAGTACCAAAAATATTTTAAAAAAAAAGAGGTCATTTGAATTAATTGTGAAAACTAGAAGAATCTGTACCTATTGTGACAAATTTTTACTATATCTTGAGCACACTATTATGTTATTTTGTAAAAGTTATTTTTTTGGAAACTAGACTCAAATAGCTTTCCAACTAGTATAAGCAAGGAGAGGTCCATAATGTTTTTCTATGAAAATTTAATCCCCGTAAACTAGTAAAATTTTATGAATTAGCATTGAGGGGGGGGGGGGGGGTCTATGTACCCTGACAGAGGAGCAAAATTTCAAAGTGTCATATCTTCTGCATACAGTGGCCTAAATCTTCATATGACCACTCATTTTTTATGGAAATAGATTTCTAAGAGCATCAATGTGGACACTTTTTTATTCTAACATGCACAAATATAATTTTTACATACTTTGTATAATTTATGCATTGTAATGAAATCAAGTGCATTTTTGGTGGAATCTAACAGCCCAAGTTTTTCTCAAATAGTAAAAATATGTTGTATACATCAAACAAATATTGTAATGACGTGTCCCATCGCTTGTGTTATTGGTGATGATGGTATTACATTTCAGTGTTTATAGGTCCCTAAGGATCTAACAGACTAAACAAAGAAAATTGGAGGTTAGAGGATACTTTCCCTTCTCTAGTTAGCTATTCACTTGGAGTATAGATTTAGTGCTTAAATAACAATTTTAGATTATGTATTTTGCTTTCATAGATGTAGTGTTTCTATGATCTTTGATGTGAAGCATTTCATTAGTTTATACTTAGTTTATTTGTTGCACAACTTCTCATCTCTCACCTGATAGGGGGAGAAGAAATTGCATACTGCTTTTTTGATTAATTATCAGTGATGTGTGGTACAATTCAACATTGTGTTACTAGTATTGTTAGTGTTGAGTAAATCCCTGTGAGAGATGTTGGCAATTATTGGGCATCCATTTGAGATGTACCATACACAATACAAAGGTTAGTCACTTGTTGGATGGATTTTGTGTGAGGATTGATGTAGTTGGATAGTACATGATCATGTTCTACTGCAGTGCGAGGATGATCATGATGTGATCAGTCTAAGATGCACAATGTACCAGTTGTAGTTATGATAGAATCTACTTGGATGACTCATAGTTCATTTCTCTAGTCTTTCTATACATCTTTGGATCGAGGAGAGTTTTTTGGATTAATTTATATTGATCTAAAATTAGTAATAGATAATACTTAGTATTTTACTTTGTTAAGTTTTATTAATAAATTGTTGGTTTACAAGAAAGTTGGTTTTAACCCATAACCACTTGTGAAAACCCTATAAAGATTTTCACGTGCTTTGAAAATAAAAATCAATACAATACAATTATAGTTTTGTCAAATAATTACTTTTATAATGTTATTTCTTCATTATTTTCACTGTAATCTGGGCCATCATAGTGACGACACTACGGTGTCTTATGCCATATGTCTTGTCTAAGTTTTTGGAAGTAAATGATGCATAACCTTGAAGGCCTCTTTACAATATTGTAATTTATTTAGTTCATGTTTTTAGGATTTATTTCTTATAAGAGTGATTTATTTTCTACAAAATGTGCCTTTAATTTTCTTTCTTTCATTTCCTTTTTCTAGGATAATTTTCTTTCTTTCGTTTCCTATTTTCTAGGATAATTTTTCTTCTTTCATTTCCTATTTTTTAAGATATTTTTTTTGCTTTCATTTTCTAATTCCTAGAGTAATTTTCTTGCTTTTAGTACATAAATTTACTATTTTCTAGAAGTAAAATTTCAATTCCAATTATTTTGATTCCTACACTCCTTTTGTACTTTTTGCTTATTCTAAAACAACCCCCTATAACACTAAAAAAAAGATATTAATTATGTGTAGGAAGGAACAAGACAATTGAAAGGTGTAACACAATGTTTATGCAAAGAGAAAGAGATTCTTAAGGGAAATTCCTACCAAAAAAACCACAAGTTTCTATCAGAAAAGAACCACAAGTACCCATAGTAACCAAGAATCTTGTTGAAAAATATACCATAGGCCAGAGGGATCTTAAATAAGGAAACACTACAAACAAAAGGAAGCAAATTGTAGAAGAAGTATTATTGGCTTTGAAAAAGGAAGAAAAAGTAGAGGAAGCATTAGCTAAGTTAGTAAGGAGAAATGAAGGAGAAGATCTCCATGAACCAAACACTCTAGAAAGTAGCATTATAATAGCATTCCATTAAGGATTTATTGAACAAATCCAAAAAAGATTAGGAGAATCCTCAGATTTCTCATAAAAAAAGACTGTAAAGTAGCAGATAAACATTTACTATCATACTGACGAAGGTATTGATACAAAATTTGAAGATGTGATCCTGAGTACCTTTGGTATCTGTAGAGTAATTTTTACTCTACGTCGTATTTAATTTATTCTTTGATCCAAGTGCTGCAATTTTATTCTTACATGCCTTGGACATAGCTGCAAGAGTTTTGATGTAGAGGGCCGGTTTATTTTAACTAAGTGTCAGAATGCAGCGGAAGCTGCCAAGTGTCATCCTCCAGACGTGGGACCTTTTCCCCTTTTTGTTTCTTTCATTCATTTGCCTATGTATCACATTCGAGTGAAAGCCACCATGTGTCACCTTATAAAATAAAGTAGGCCAACTGGCAACTTTCAAAGCCCCTTTTGCAACTTTCCAGAGAACCGTGAACCATGTCACGTACCCAGTCGCAGTCAAGTGGAACGCACCACGTGTCAGCATCCACGTCTCATGTCGGCATTTGCACTTCATTCAAAGACTTTCAACATAAAGTAGCAGAGAAAGTGAAGAGCACCAAGTGTTCCTCTCCAGTCCCTTTCTACTCCATCCCCAAAAGAGAAGCAAAAGATGCCACTTATCTTCCTTGAAGCCACAGAAGCCTCCACATGTCAACGCTCGAGAGAATCATCGTCAAGCTCTATTGACAAATATAAAATGATGGTGGGTCCCGAGTGTTATTTCAAAAGTCTATGGAAGCTGCCAAGTGTCACCAGTCATAAAAATCTAATATGTGTCGTGAATAAATCTACAGCGTAGCCAAAGAGAAGTGGAGGGAGCCACGTGTCTTCGATGAATCAGGCAGAAGGCACCAAGTGTCATTCTCCGGTGTCTCCTAGACCATAAAAGGAAATTTCATGAATCGACTAAGTGTCCTCTCCCATATCTAATAAAATAGAGTGTCTACCTACCTATTAAAGCAAAATGGAGGGAAAATCAGTTGGAGTTAATTCAAGTAGATGGAACAGTGATCGGGTAGTTTTATGGAGCCCCAAAGCATTGAAGGAGTTGACTGTTTGTCCCCTCAGAGTTTAAGATGGAATAGACAGGTGTGCGGCCCAGTAGGTGATAGAATTTGAATTTTAGGTGCAGAAGAAGGTACCAGTCAGGAATCACCATGTCGCAATAATGGGCAGCCGCCCTTTCTCTAACACGGCCTTCCCAAGGCATTAATGGGCCATCTGTTTACCCCCTGTGAGTTAGGTCAGATTTTAAAATTGAGCGGGAAAGAAGGTGATGATGTAGGGAGACATCTGAGGCTATATAATGTAAAATCGAAAGAAAGAAGAGGGGAATTCTCATAGTTTTAGACTTCTTGTAATTTTGACCAATAATATCATTAGCTCTTGTCTCAACTTTCTTGAGTTGTGAAGTTTATGTGATCACGCATGTTTCTATGCCCTTTATGTGACTGAATGAATCAAGGAAATTTGAGCTCCATGCCATGGTTGATGTTATCTCTGTTGTTTTCAAGGTAGTCTATACTATAGATTTTCTAGTGTCATGATTGGAAATGTTATTTGCTTCTGTCCCATTTTTTGGAGTCTGAAGTTCTACATAACTGTGTGTGAATTTTGTGCCTCTGATGTGAGTGAAAGATTCCATTAAGAAGATTTGACACTATGCCTTTGTTGACAATTCCTATATCTTAGCAAAAGATTCCCCTATTGTGAGCCTCTATTTTTGTTATTCCAATCTTTTACATTGATCATGCACTTGTCTGCTCTTAAATGTAATAGAATCACATAATAGTTTCACTATGCTAAGGTTAGGATTAGGATTAATCGCAGGTGCATCGCCATAGTTAGGTTTCAATTCTTGCATTTTTCATTTTTGTTTAGTCTCCTATCCCTTTTCCCCAACACCCAATACAAAAGAAGAGACCAGCTTCTTTAAAATTTGGAGGTTGTTTTCAAGCCGCATTGTCCCATAGCTTGAAACTTCCCATTGTTGATGATTAAGATCTAGCACAATTTTAAGACATCAATAGTTTCTGGCACGCCCAATGGGACTAGTCTTGAAGTCTCTTTCAAGACCGCATGAACCAAAGAGCTACGAGGAGTCATAGCCGTACCTGTACCAAATATGGGAGCCCCTGCACCCCTAAGAAGTTATGCAAGTTGGAATGCTGATGAAGAGGATATAATTTCAGACTTTATTCTCAATTTTCAAGATGGCTATGAATTGGTTACAGATGAACAATATAGCATTGGGCCTCAATTACATATGCAGAGGGAATGTGCAGAACAAAGGGCTAACAGTGATAAACCAGTAGCCACTAATTTCTTGGTGAAGAGCACCAGTTTGAGGGACCAACATTCAATAAGATTCCAAGGACAAGCAGAGTATATATATGTTAGAATCATGTTTGATTTTTATCCTCTTAGATACAAGTCAAGCAAGGTGACAGGCAAGAGGAGCAAGTCACCAAATCTCATTTTCCTTCAACCACTTGTCTGCCACTATAAGTCTTCTTGCTAAGAAGGGGACTTCAAAAGTTTTCCTTTTGATCTAGGAGGGAGACAAATATGCCAGGTTAACTATATATATTAGTTTGCTTTCAGTTCATTGCTCTATTTTCCCATTCTTTCTTTCTTTCTCTATTCTTTTAAATAAGTGTTCTTTGAGCACGTGTCTACATAGTGGGAGTCAGGTTCTTTTTGAGCAGGCTCAAAAGTCCTGGTGGTCACCAATAACTGTAGAATAATTTTTACTCTACGTCGTATTTAATTTATTCTTTGATCCGAGCACTATAATTTTTACTCTTGCAGGCCTTGGATGTAGCCACAAAAGTTTTGATGCAAAGGGCCGGTTTGTTTTGACTAAGTGTCAGAATGCAGTGAAAGCTACCAAGTGTCATCCTCCAAATGCAGGACCTTTTCCCCTTTTTGTTTCTTTCATTCATTTGCCTATGTATCACATTTGAGTGGAAGCCGTCATGTGTTGCCTTCCAAAATAAAGTAGGCTAGCTAGCAACTTTCGAAGCCCCTTTTGCAACTTTCCAAAGAACCGCGGACCATGTCACATACCCAATCATATTCAAGCAAAACGCACCATGTGTTAGCATCCGTGTCTTATATGGGTGTCTACACTTCATTCAAAGACTTTCAACATAAATCAGTAGAGAAAGCAAAGAGTGCCAAGTGTTCCTCTCCGGTCCCTTTCTACTCCATCCCCAAAAGAGAAGCAAAAGATGTCACTTATCTTCCTTGAAGCTATGGAAGCCTCCATGTGTCAACACCTAAGAAAATCATCGTCAAGCTCTATTGACAAATATAAAATGATGGTGGGTCTCGGGTGTTATTTCAAAAGTCTACGGAAGCTGCCAAGTGTCACCAGCCATAAAATTCTAATATGTGTCTCGAATAAATCTACAGTGCAGCCAAAGAGAAGCAGAGGGAGCCGCATGTCTTTGATGAATCAAGCAGAAGGCACCAAGTGTCATTCTCTGATGTCTCCTAGACCATAAAAGGAAATTTCATGAATCAGCTAAGTGTCCTCTCCCGTATCTAATAGAACAGAGTGTCTGCCTACCTGTTAAAGTGAAATGGAGGGAAAATTGGCTGGAGTTAATTCAAGTAGATGGAACAGTGATCGGGTAGTTTTATGGAGCCCCAAAGCATTAAAGGAGTCGACTATTTGTACCCTCAGAGTTTAAGATGGAATAGATAGGTGTGCGGCCCAGTAGGTGATAGAATTTGAATTTTAGGTGCGGAAGAAGGTACCAATCAGGAATCACCATGCCGCAGTAATGGGCAGCTGCCCTTTCTCCAACACGGCCTTCCTAAGGCATTAATGGGCCATCTGTTTGCCCCCTGTGAGTTAAGTCAAAATTTAAAATTGAGCAGGAAAGAAGGTGATGATGTAGGGAGACATCTGAGGCTATATAAGTAGATTGTAAAATTGAAAAAGAAGAGGGGAATTCTCATAGTTTTAGACTTCTTGTAATTTTGACCAATAATATCATTAGCTCTTGTCTCAACTTTCTTGAGTTGTGAAGTTTATGTGATCATGCATGTTTCTGTGCCCTTTATGTGACTGAATGAATTGAGGAAATTTGAGCTCCATGCTGTGGTTGATGTTATCTGTGTTGTTTGCAAGGTAGTCTATACTGTAGATTTTCTAGTGTCGTGATTGGAAATGTTATTTGCTTCTGTCTCATTTTTTGGAGTCTAAAGTTCTACATAATTGTGCGTGAATTTTGTGCCTCTGATGTGAGTGGAAGATTCCATTTAGAAGATTGGACACTATGCCTTTGTTGACAATTCCTGTATCTCAGCAAAAGATTCCCCTATTGTGAGCCTCTGTTTCTGTTATTCCAATCTTTTACATTGATCATGCACTTGTCTGCTATTAAATGTAATAGAATCACATAATTGTTTCACTATGCTCAGGTTAGGATTATGATTACTCTTAGGTGCATCACCATAGTTAGGTTTCAATTCTTTCATTTTTCATTTTTGTTTAGTCTCCTATCCCTTTTCCCCAACACCCAATACAAAAGAAGAGACCAGCTTCTTTAAAATCTGGAGGTTGTTTTCAAGCCGCATTGTCCCACATCTTGAAACTTCCCATTGTTGATGATTAAGATCTAGCACAATTTTAAGACATCAACAGTATCCATATCATAAGAAAAGCCATCATGAACAGAGAAAGAGACTTTATTGATAACAATGGGACTCCAGACATAGTTACTTTTGAATTTCCTATTTCAGATGTAATAGGTGTAACATAAATGAGAAATATCTTGCCCTTAGCCTTACCTAATTTTAGAGGTATATTCTCAGAAGACTCAGACACTTTTTTGTTTAAATTTGATATCCTCTGTAGAAGCTATGACTATAGGTAGGATGCATAGAAATTTAAACTTTTTCCAACCACCCTCAAGGACTTAACACTTTGTTGGTTCATGGGACTAGGTAGTAATTCAGTCCTCACTTAGGAGGATATAAAAAATAATTTTTTGGCTCAGTATCAAGAATATGGATGAGGAAGAGGTTATAAAAGAAATGACATCTTCAAGATGACTCAATAAGGGGATGAATCTTTGGAAGACTATGTTGAATGGTTCATGTTTAGTGTACAAAAATTCAAACAAGGTGCACTAGAAGAGGAACCTCCAAAACTCGTCTTCCTAAAAGGAGTTTGAGAAGAGTGTCTAGAAGCCTTGGACCTAATGAGTGGGGGACATATCTCCCATCTATCATTTGCAGACATAAAGGAATTAAGCAAGAGCTATTCCAGGTCTGCCATAAACAAAGTTAGGGGTAGTAAGCTTTCACTGGTAGCTATAAATAGCTTATCAAAATCTAAAGTTAGTAACTTGTTACAAGACATGAAACAAAATATCATTAGTCATTTGTCCACCCAATTAGATAGCCTGCACTCTAAGAAAAAGCAAGTAACCTTAGATCAAGCTTTGACCATCTATTGTCCAAATTATAAGAGGAGGAAGGAAAATTATAGGTGTCACGAGGTTTAAGCTAAAGTAGTTAACATCACAACTAAAGAACCAAAAATAATAGAGCTGCATGCTGTAGGAGGATATGGAGACTAGGTTTTATATGTTGCACAAATAAATTCATGGGTTCAATGAACATCTTATCCAAGTATGAGACAAAATCCACATTTTGAAAATTCCACCTCCTTTAACTCATAATTTGCAAAAACTATTCCCACCTAGACTAGTCCATAGATGAATGTTCCACCTTCTAATTTCAGCTGGTAGCTACTTTAGACAAGCTAACCCACTACCTCTTGGCAATCTCTACAAAATACATCTCCACCTCCTAATTCTAGATGGAAGCCTTAGACAAGCTACCCAACCACCTCCTAGTAACTTTCACATAATACATCCCCACCTTGGACACAAGCTTAGAAACCATCTCAAGGCCCACCCTTCACAAACTGGTGGTAGTAGCCTTGGAGACATAATCAACCATGGGAAAACCATCAAGGGTGATTCCCTCTATGGCAGAAACAACAATATTATGCTCTTATGCCCAATACCAAAGCTGCACCCAAGCCTAATCAACTCCCTACCTAATCCATGTAGAACATGTTAGGAATTAAGTCAATGTAAATCAGATTTATTAACCATCATAAAATCATAAAACTAGATTTTAAATGTGTGAAAATCAAATTTAATTATGTGAAAATAATTCCTTCAAACCATAGTTTAATGAAAGCTTAAAAGGAGAGAAAAAACAATCAATAACACATAACATAGATATACCATGGTTCAACCAATGTGGGCTACATCCACCAAGAAAGTCCTCAAATAAATCAATAATTTGAAACAAGATTACAATGAACTCTCATAGAGATAGAAAATTCTTTTGTAAAAAATGCTACATAAAAAGTTGCAGTTTCACCTGCACCTACACTTTTTTGTATCTCACAAGATGCTAAACCACACCCTATAAATGAACACCTACACTTTGAAAAACACCTACACTTTTGACTCTATCTCTTGAAATCCACATCTGCAAATAAGAATTATCAACAACTTCTCATAGGTCACACCACACCGTATATAAATAACAAATGGTGTGGAAAACATCCTCCCAAGAGAAAAATCATTATCTTCACCTAGGATAGGCTCTATCCATAGGATGAAATTCCATTTCCACCTTTCAAATCATATCTAAAATGTCCTTAGAGGAGGAACACATCATTCCTCTTCAAATGGCACAACTTCCAATGTGGAAGTCTAACCCACTTCCATAATACATCAAGAAATTATTAAATACTGCATTTAATAAATATTCTCCTCCTAATTCATCATGAAAATTATTAAATACATCATTTAATAATTTTCTCTTAATGCATTATAAAAATATCAAATAAATAATTAATTCCCTAGAATAAGGAAATCAATCCCACTTCCAACAAACATGGAAGTATACACGAAAATGATTAAATAAACATTTAATAATATTAACCCACATGAGGAGCTAAGGAAAAATGCACTCCCCACATCTTTAGATCTCTGTAGGCCCCCAAAGTGTACCAATAAGGTCATGTGATAGCCCCAAAGGGATCCACACTCAACAATCTCTTACTTGGAGACCTTTTCTCCTGAACATAATCTATCACTACTCCATGACCACTAAGATCAACCAAATATGAACATAGTCTCAACTTATGCAATGTGACCACCTTGGTCATCATATCCATATGATTTTGGATAATATGAATCTTCTCCAACGTCCGCAAGTTCTCCTCCAAAGCTATCCTGATGAAGTGATAATGTAACTGAATATGTTTCATCCTCAAGTGGAAAGCAGAGTTCTTTGCCAAATAAATATCACTTTGACTATCACTATGTAGTCTCCAAACTTCCTGCTCATGCTCCAACTCTTAAAAAAACTTCTGTAACCAAATCATCTCCTTGCTAGCCTCTATGGCAGTAACATACTTTGACTCTATGGTTGACAAAACCACAACCTTCTGTATCCTAGAAATCCAATTAATTGTTGTATCTCCAATAGTAAAAAATAACCTATCATACTTTTGATATCAATATCCCCTACCATATTCAAGTCCACATAACATAATGCAACATCAATGGTTCCTCTCAAATATCAAACAATCCATTTCATTGCCTGCCAATACTCATAACCTAGATCACTCATATACCTGCTCACAACTCCCTCTACTTGGGCAATATCTAACCTAGTACAAACCATGGCATACATTAAGCTACCAACTACTGATGAATAAGGTACCTTGGACATCTTAATCTTTTTAGCTTCCATCTTAAGACACTGATCCTTTGATAATCTAAAGTGGCTACTAAAGGAGTACCAATAGATTGAGCATCCAACATACTAAACCTTTCTAAGACTTTATTCACATAATCTAATTGGGATAAAACCAACTTCCTCTCCTTCTTGTCACGAGTAATCCTCTTACCAAGGATTTGATTTACAACACCCAAATCCTTCATAACAAAGGAGTCACTGAGCTATTTATTGAGCATATGAATATGTTGTATGTTATCTTCTACAACTAACATGTTATCCATATACAATCATAAAATAATAAAGGAACCATCATCAAAATGTTTGATGTACATGCAATGGTCAAAATTACACCTTTGATATTCTTGTTTCAACATAAAATAATCAAAATTTTTATACCATTGTCATGGAGCTTGTTTAAGGTCATAAGCTCTTATTTAATCTACACACATAGTTCTCCTTCCCTTTGACCTCCTATCTTTATGGCTGTTCATATACAACTCTTCATCTAAATCACCATGAAGAAAATCAGTTTTCACATCTAATTATTCTAAGTGAAAATATTCAACTTCAACTAAACCAAGAATAGTCCTTATAGAAGTCATTTTTACAATAGGAGAGAAAATCTCATCAAAACCAATACCTAATTTTTATGCAAACCCCTTGACCACCATCCTGGCCTTATACCTTTTTCTCTCTTGATCCTATTCTTTTATTTTGAAGATCCACCTATTTGGCAATGCACTCTTTCCCTTGGGTAGCCTTACCAAATCCCATGTTTGGTTATCCATGAGAGATCTATGCTCTTCATCCATGGCTTGTTCCTATTTTAACTTGGCATCAACCTACATTGCTTCCTCATAGCAGTCTGGTTCTCTATTGTCAGTGAGTAACAAATAATTCAAAGAAGGAGAAAAATGTTCAAGTTTTTTTCTTACCCTAGAAGATATTCTTACCATAGGAGGTTAGGATCCTTGTGCATAAGATTCCTAAACTGATTCATTAGATACTTTTCCATCTATAATGTCATCCAATACTATGTACTCTTTATGTTCCTATTCTTGTTCCTGTAACTGATCCTTATACATGACATTTTCATTAAAGACTACGTCTCTAGACCGAAATATTTTCTTATCTTTAATACTCCATAAATTAAACCAAATTCATCCTCACCATATCCAACAAAGGTTAATTTCTCTGATTTAGCCTCTAACTTGGTTCTATTCTCTTTCTTGATTTGGGTAAAAGCCTCACATCTAAAGACTCTAAGAAAAGAATAATCAACATTCTTACCAGACCAAGCTTGTTCAATAATGCATCCATCTAAAGGTATAGAATGTTCATTATTAATCAGATATACTATCATGCTAACTGCTTCTACCCAAAACTATAAAGTTAACCTAGCATGTAACCTCATGCTCCTAGTATGTTCCATTATTGTTCTATTCATCCTTTCAGACACCCCATTCTGCTATGGAGTTCTTGGAACCATCCTTTGCCTACGAATTCCATTTTTAGAACAATAATCAAAGAAAACATTACTATAATACTCACCTCTATTATCTGATCTGAGACATTTCAATTTAAGACCTATTTCATTCTCAACCTAGGATTTCCACTTCTTAAAAGTGTCAAATACATCAGATTTATTTTTAATATAATAAACCCAAATTTTCCTAGTTTCATCATCAATAAAAGTGACATAATAATTGGAACCACCAATAGAAGATACCTAAGTTGGTCCCCATACATCTAAATGTACCAACTCTAACTTGTGCTCTTTCTTTGTGGGTCCAACTTTTAAGAACTTAACCCACTTCTATTTCTTATACACACAATCCTCACATAAGTCTAGATCTAGATCTTTCAATCTAGACAACTTATCTTATAAGATCTACATGCCCTTATGGATCATATGATCAAGCTTGTAGTGCCACATAGTTATATTTCCATCTGTAGTAACTAAATCACAAGAATTAACACTACTAGTCAAATATAAAGTACCAAATTTCTTACCTCTCAAAATCACAAGAAATCCTTTGGTAACTTTCCAAGAATCTATAGTAAACATAATTGAACATATTTCATTGCCCAATTACCCAACTGAAACCAAATTCTATCTCAACATAGGCACATGTCTAACATCCTTAAGGATCCATGTGTTCCCATTCTACATTTTCACCTGAATAGAACCTTTGCCTACTATCTCACATGGTTCATCATCACCAAGATATACATGTCCTAGATTCTCTTGAACTTAATTAAAAAATAATGCCTATGTGGGGTGGCATGAAAAGAAGCCCCTAAATCTAATACCTAAGACTTAGTAAAATCATCCAAAGAAAGAATTAAGGCATCTTGACTAGTTTTACTTGATGTCACATTTACCTCATTTTTTTCCTCCTTATTGCCCTTCTTATCCTAAAGTGACCAATAATCCTTCTTTGAATGTCCACTCTTCCCATAATGTGAGTATATCATCTCTTTAGATCTTGATTTAGATCTACCTTTTGAATTTACATGGTTGCCTTTAATCTTGTCCTTTTGCCTCCCTCTAGTATCAATAGATAAAGCATTACTTGAAGATGATTCAACAGTGATTTTCTTTTGAATATCCTCTCTGAGAATCACACCGACAACATCTTCAAAATTCAAGCTTTCTTCGGTAGGGACTTCATTACTCACAGCCATAAGCAAACTATCCCAACTATCTGGCAAAGAACATAAAATTAATAAAGCTCTAAATTCATCATCAAACTTAATTCCAACTGAAGTGAGCATACTTACAACTGTATTAAAATCATTTAAATGATTAGGAATTAAACCATTCTTAGACATTTTCATGTTAAATAGTCTTTTCATAAGATTTTTTTTAATTTAAAGCTAAGGGGTTCTCATACAACTTTCCAAGTTTATCTATGAGATCCTTTGTAGATGTTTGATCTATACTGTTAAATACAATAGAAGATGCAAGGTATAACTGAATGGCTCCCAATGCCTTCTTATCAAGTAATGTCTAATTTTCATCACTCATACTTATAGGTTGTCCTCCTTTTCTCTCTAAGGGGAATTGAAGTTCCTTCTGATACAAGTAATCCTCCATCTATATTTTCTACAAACCAAAATTTTTACCATCAAACTTCTTACTCTGAATTTGATTTCTTCTCCCATAACTCCCACTAAAGCTAATAACCTTTCCTATGATTTACCACTTCAACAGAAACACCACCAAAGCTTTGATACCAGTTGTTAGGAATTAAGTGAATGTAAATCAGATTTATTAACCACCATAAAATCAAAAAACTAGATTTTAAATGTGTGAAAATTAGATTTAATTATGTAGAAATAATTCCTTCAAACCATAGTTTAATGAAAGCATAAAAGGAGAGAACAAAACTAGTATTAACACATACTGTCGGGGAATCCAAGAACAAACACACTTGTTCTGATCCCACTTGTTAGGATCTTGCTCCTCAGAACGAGCACAATATGATTACCAAATATAAGTAATTAAACATGCGGAAATATCCAGAAGCACAAGTAACTAGAATTCATAAATAGCATAGAATATGAGAGACAATACACTATCTTGTATTAACATTTGTACATAAAAGAATACAATAAAGAGACGCCATTCCCTTCCACCTTACAGAGGCTTCCCACACCTCAAGTGTACATTAATTCTTCTTCAAAACACTCTCCTTCCAAAAATGGTCCCAACACACAACTCACACATAGAATTGGTGTTCACCTCTCCGACCAGTTAGTAATAACCCTGCCAGTACCCAAGCACTCTATAGTACTTTAAGTTGATCTCCCATGAACCTGCAACCTTCAATTCAACAGACCATACTCACAAATGTAGATCTCCTATGAGCTTACAACAACCTGCAACTTAATGATCTTACAATGGAAGGATCTTCCTTGCCTTCCTTATCAGCTCATACTTACAATACATGCCAATGGGTCTATAAATAGATCCCAGACTTAAACAATAACTTAGACTCTTAGTTTTCTATAATTATCCACGTAGATCAAGACTCAAAATATCCTTTACATGCAAACACTCCATTCAACTAACTAACTGTTCGTGCAATGAATAGTTCTAGAACACACAGGCGATCGACGTCGGTCCCTGCTTGCCTGGTTCTACCGATGTCAGCTGACTTCTTGCCGACACCGGTTGCCTTCTGCATTCATCTTGACCGACGTTAGTCATACTGCTGATGCTGGTGCTTCTAGATCTTCAACAACCTCCTTTTCTTCATCTGCAAAGTTGAAGCTTTTATCTCCACAACCTAACAATCTCCCACTTGGAGATAAATAACCAAATCTGCTATAACTATACCTATACCTGTACTTTGTCTAGTTTGTTCCCTTGGCTCTATATCCCTCCTCAAGATCACTCTTGAAGACCAACCACCACAAAACCTATGGTGCAACTCATGTCATCCAAATCCCCTGCCACATCCACATCTACAAACCATGTAGAAAATAACTTGAACCTACATAACATGTGCACCTGTTGCTGGTCCCTCTAAGAATCCACTGAACTGCCCTCCAATGCTTCTTTCTCGGATTGGATCCAAACTTGTGACAACTCCCACTGCTTGGGAAAACTCAGGTCTAGTACATACCATGCACTTAACCTCATTATGTGAATCAAGACACAGTTTTATGAACTGTCCAACCATCAGCGTGCTAACCGGTCTCACACAATCATCCTAAAACAAAGTCAACTTATGACCTTCCATGTCTCTAGAACACACTCATGCCAAAGAATCTTGCTACTCCTAGATTCCTCATGACACACCTCTGAACTAGCTTTACCTTTAGTTCAGCAATACCCTGTATATGTAACCCTGCAACAAGAACATCATACAATAATAGGATAATGTAGCTAATATTATCCAACCTGGTAAAGAGAAACACAATGATCAAACCTCCATTTCCCTGTAGCTTATACAAGACCATATACCCTGATATTTTGTCTCACATGTCTATTTCCGCTCTTCTTCATCCTGAACATCCATTCGTCTCTTAGTGCTTACTTTCAGCTGGCAACTCCACCCAAAACTCCCATTTGGTTCTCCTCTAAGGAATCACATCCTTCATTCATGCCAAGCTCCCACTGTTTCCTGGATCTACCTATTCTGCTTCTTCAATAACTTCCTGGTTCTATACCATAAGTGAGCAACAAGTAGTGTAAAGAAGGGAAATGACAAATTTGAAACTTACATACCCTTTAAGTCCTCCATATGGGTGCTTGAGACTCCTTGACAACTTGTTGTCCACCCAAAATTTGTCTTAGTGACCGATGCTGGTCACATCTCAGTCTGCACCCAACCGATGTCGGTTCCCTGCGACTGCCTCATCATCGACGTCGGTTTCCCCTTGCCGATGTTGGTGTTTATCTACCCTAAGTCACCGACATCGGGCTGCACATAGCCGATATCGGTCCCTATATGGATGCCGATGCCAGTTTTCCTACCGATGTCGGTCTCTGTGTTTTGCTTGTGAGAACTGACTTTTTCCTGCGAGCTCCTTTTTGGATCAAACCCTTGTCCAAATCACCCTTGATCTACTTAGAATTCTTCTGCCCCTTGTGCTGAACTCTGTCCATCACCTTCTCCTTGAAAACCAAAGCTTTCCTGTTCTTATCACTAACATTGGATTCCTCAAGAAACGTTACCTTCTTCTTCTGCATATAGAAATCTCGATCCATGCTTTCCAAATCTGAAAGCATATCCTTTGACTTAAGAACATGCATCTCTTTCTTATTCATGTGACCAAGCCTATTAAGCCACATCTTCGAATCTACAGCTGAAGTAGATAACCCAGAAAGAGAATCAGTAATACAAGTAGATAGATAAAGCATACCTACTTTCTTACCTCTTGCTACAACAAGTGCACCCTTGGTAACCTTCCAAGAGTCCGCTGTGAGAGTTACTGTGCAACCCTCATCACCCAAACTTCTTACATAAATCAAATTCTACTCTAGAACTGGGACATGCATGACCTCCTTTAACACCCATGTGTTACCTGTCTACAATTTCAGCTTCACTTTCCCTTTGCCAACCATTTGACAAGGCTTACCATCCCCTAAAAAAATTTCTCCAAAGTCTCCCTGGACATACTCATGAAAAAATTCCCTATTTGGGGATGCATGAAAAGAGGCATCATAATCTAAAACCCAAGATTCTACTTTATCCAAAGAACATACTAGAGCATCCTATGCAACGAAATCCACAACATCTACTTCTTCTTCATGTCCTTCATGCTGATCTTCACCCGATCTGCAATCTCTCTTTAAGTGCCCTTGCTTTCCACATTTCCAGCAGGTTATTCTGCCATACCTGGCCTTGGATCTCCTGCCTATCTTGGACCTTGATCTCCCATGCTCTATCTTCTCTCTTTGCCTTCCTCTGCCTTCAACACTCAAAGCATTCCCTGATGATTCACCTGTGCTTTTCCTGTGAATCTCTTCATTCAAGATCACACTCACAATATCATCCACTTTTAAGATTTTTGAAGCAGATGCAGTATTAAAAACTGCCATTACCAAACTCTCCCAACTTTCAGGTAATGAACACAAGATTAAGAGAGCCTTAATTTCATTATCAAAAACAATATTGACTAAACTTAACTGGTTTACCAAACCATGGAAATCACTAAGATGACTATGAACAGATCCACCTTCCAACATTTGAAAATTAAATAATTGCTTCATAAGAAATACCTTATTCGAAGCTGAGGGTTTTTCATATAAATTTGCCAAAGATTCCATCAACTCTACCATTGTCTTACACTGTGATAAGCTGGAAATCACAGATGATGCAAGACTCAATCTTATAGATCCCAAATCCTTCTGATCAAGAACCTCCCATTCTTCATCCTTCATATCCTGGGGTTTGTAATCAACCCCACCCAATGGTAAGTACAAATCTTTCTGATACAGATAATCCTCAATCTGCATCCTCCATAATTGATAGTTCTTGCCATTAAACTTCTCCATCCGTAGCTTACTGTCTTCTACCATTGTTGTACTCCCACTCAAACGGAAGCCCTTGTGAGTAACCTGTAATCAAAACACACTAACTAGATCTAATCCAACTTGTTAGTATCCCAACCTAAAAGCTCTGATACCAGTTGTCAGGGAATCCAAGAACAAACACACTTGTTCTAATCCCACTTGTTAGGATCTTGCTCCTCAGAAAGAGCACAATATGATTACCAAATATAAGTAATTAAACATGCAGAAATATCCAGAAGCACAAGTAACTAGAATTCACAAATAACACAGAATATGAGAGACAATACACTATCTTGTATTAACATTTGTACAGAAAAGAATACAATAAAGAGACGCCACTCTCTTCCACCTTACAGAGGCTTCCCATACCTCAAGTGTACAATAATTCTTCTTCAAAACACTCTCCTACCAAAAATGGTCCCAACACACAACTCACACACATAATTGGTGTTCACCTCTCCAACCAGTCAGTAATAACCCTGCTAGTACCCAAACACTCTATAGTACTTCAAGTTGATCTCCCATGAACCTGCAACCTACAATTCAACAGACCATACTCACACATGTAGATCTCCTATGAGCTTACAACAACCTGTAACTCAATGATCTTACAATGGAAGGATCTTCCTTGCCTTCCTTATCAGCTCATACTTACAATACATGCCAATGGGTCTATAAATAGATCCCAAACTTAAAAAATAACTTAGACTCTTAGTTTGCTATAATTATCCACATAGCTCAAGACTTGAAATAGACTTTACATGCAAACACTCCATTCAACTAACTAACTGTTCATGCAACAAACAGTTCTGGAACACACAGGCGACCGACGTCGTTCCCTGCTTGCCTGGTTCTACCGATGTCGGCTGACTTCCTGCCGATGCCGGTTGCCTTTTGCATTCATCTTGATCGATGTCAGTGATGCTGCCAACACTGGTGCTTCTGGATCTTCAGCAACCTCTTTTTCGTCATCTGCAAAGTTGAAGCTTTTAGCTCCACAACCTAACACATACCATAGATATACCATGGCTCACCCAATGTGGGCTACATCTACCAAGAAAGTCCTCAAATAAATCATTAATTTGAAACAAGATCACAATGAACTCTCATATAGATAGAAAAATCTCATGTAGAAAATGTTTCATAAAAAGCTGTACTTTCATCTACACTTGCACTTTTATGTATCTCATAAGATGATAAACCACACCCTTTAAATAAACACTTGCACTTTGTAAAACACCTGCACTTTTGTATATCTCATAAGATGATAAACCACACTTTGACTCTGTCTCTCAAAATCCACACCTAAAAATAATAATTATCAATAACCTCTCATAGGTCACACAACAACCTATATAAATAACAAATGGTGTGGAAAACATCCTCCCAAGAGAAAACTCACCATCCTCACCTAGGATAGGATCTATCCACAAGATGACACACCATTTCCCCCTTTCAAAGCATATGTAACCCTAGAAATAAGAAGAAGGATCCCAATACAATGCATGTGATTGGGTAGCTGATAGACCTTATGTTAGGACATACCCTACCAAATAAATATTCAGATCTAGGATGCCCAGTAGTAACAATCTAGATCCATGATCAATAGTTATCCAATACATTGATAGACCTGAGAGCTACAATAAATGTAATGAAAACTAAAATAATGCACAAACTATAGCTAAATAATATTTGTCCTACATCTACAATGATATAAATTGCTGACATGTCTATAATTAGACTAGAAGGAATAATTAAAGATCTTTGTCATTATTGTAGATTCTTGGTTGTATCTTACACATTTTATTATGCTATTACCTAAATCTAATTTGGGTGGATATCCTCTTATGTTATGATGTCCTTAGCTTGCCATAGCTAATGCCTTCATTAGATATAGATCAAGTGACATGTTGATCTCCAATGGCAACCACACTAAGAAGTTGGTCCTCTATCCCCTAGCATAGCCAGCCTTGGCACCAAAACATACGTTATAGGCTAAAAAAGGTGAGGTAGAACAACCTCCCTGGATTATTGTATTCACTTTAGATCATGTATGCACCTTGGCTAATAAGGAATATGATGTAATTCTCTCCAATGTTCTCCAAAATAATTACAAAACTCATTCTATAAATCTCAACCACCTGTAATGTGTTGAGTGCCCATTTTCTAGCTTTTGGGAAGTAGATAAATTTGATGCATCTATACAAGCAATATTCCATCAGCTATTGCCTCATAGATGTAGCCAAACTAGATTTATTAGCAATATATAAATGATGAAAGCACTCTCACGGAAAATTTAAACCTCTCTAGGAAAAACATTGCTTATTAATAGCAAGTTAGAGTTAAATGAGGAAAAATGCCTAGTCAACATGTTGGATGCAAACCAACATGCTTTTACATTGGATTATGAGGACATACATAGAATCAGCCTAGAAACATGAATACATCATATCTATATCAAATAAGAGTGCCAACAAATTAGAAAACCACAATGAAGGATGAGTCTAGCTCTTAGAGAAATAGTCAAAGTGAAATTGTAGAAACTAATGACCATTGGATTTATATATCCCATCTCAGACAGTGAATGGGTTTCACCTTTGGTAATTATACCAAAAGAAAAATGGAGAATGGTGTGTATGAATACATTATAGGTAACTTAATACAACAAATACAAAGGATTTTTTTCCTCTATCCTTCATTGATCAAGTGTTGGACACACTAGCAGGGAAGAAATATTTTGCCTTTCTATATGGTTTTAGTGGTTACAACCAGATTAACATTGCTCCTAAGGACCAGGAGAAGACCACCTTCACCTATCCTTGAGGTACTTATGCTTATTATATATTACCTTTTAGACTATGTAACACTCCTACAACATTCCAGAGAACTGTCTTGAGTATCTTTATAGATATGACAAATGAATGTGTAGAAATTTATATCAATGACTTCACTATTTATGGAGAAAAAATTGACGAGTTCCTAAACAAGTTGAAGAAAGTGATACAACACTATTAAGAGCACCATTTGTATTTAAGTCACAATAAATAATACATGCTTATGACATAAGGTATTGTCTTAGGCCACCATGTATCTGTTGAAGGTATTAATATTGACCCTACAAAAATCAACATCATAAAAAATCTCCCTGTTCCTCAAAAATAGAAAGATGTCAAGATTTTTTTTAAGACATGTTGGTTACTATAGGGAATTTATTAACAATTTAGTAACATCACCATTGTTCACTCTCTTGACTAAATATGTTGAATTCCTCTAGACTCCTACTTGTGATATAGCCTTCAAACAATTGAAGGAATTATTGACCACCACCCTTATTCTATGTGTCCCTGATTGGAAGCTTCCCTTCCATATTCACATAGACACTTCAAATATTACCTTAGGAGCTATTCCAGGCCAAAAATAGGGAGCACTTAAGTATGCTATCTATTTTGTAAGCAAGAACTTACAATAACAAAATTAAATTACACAGTTACTGAAAAAGAGTTCTTGTTAGTAGTCTATGCTATCAACAAGTTCCATCACTACATCACAAGATATCAAGTATTTGTTCATATAAACCACACAACCATTTGGTACCTTATGAATAAACTAGATATCCTAGATAGAGTGATAAGATGGTTGTTCTTATTACAAGAATTTGATATCATCATTATAGATAAGCCTGGTAGGGACAATGTCATGGCTGATTTCTTATCACACCTATAATCCCCTGAAGAAGATACCATAGTGGATGATCCATTTCTAGATGAGCACCTATTCTCCCTCACCCTTACCACACCTTGGTATGCTTATATTACTATATACCTTACCATAGGGTTACTCTCACAATACTTTTTCCCTAAATAAAGAAGAGCCTTGATTCAGAAATGTGACAGGTATTCATGGCTATTTGGATTTCTTTTCTATATTGGGCCTGACTCCATCATTAGATGTCTCAAAGAAGATGAAGTTACAGATATCTTCAAAGCCTGCCATGATGAACCCTATGGAGGGTACTTTTTAGCCAAATGTATAATAGTAAAAATCTTAAATATAATATATTATTGGTCCTCACTCCATAAAGAAGCAATAAGGTATAATACTCACTATGATAGATGTCAACATAAGGGGAAACCTACACATTCAGATGAGATAACTTTGCAGCCTCAAATGGTGCTTGAACCATTTGAAAAATGGGGCCTAGACTTTGTAGGACCTTTTGATCCAAAATCCAATAACAAAGAGTACATCCTTGTGTGTATTTACTATTTCCCTAAATGGGTGGAGGTTAAGGATCTTACACACACCAAAGATGAGAAGGTGGAAACTTTTCTCTATGAATAAATATTCATAAGATATGGTGTGCCACAAGAAATAGTCACTAATCAAGGACCCAAATTCACTACTAGTTTAATTACTACTTTAGTCTAATAATATGAGATTATGTATAAGAAATTAACTCCATATCATCCACAGTCTAATGGATATGTGGAAGTCACCAACAGGGAGTTAGAAAATATTTTGACCAAGACTGTTAGTATATCCCATAAGGATTGAGAGGCTAGACTTCCTGAAGATGTTTGGGTTTATATAATCACATGGAAGACTATTCAAATATTCACCCCATGTGAGTTGGTCTATGGGAAGAAACCTGTATTACCAATAAAATTTGAGCATAAAACCTTATGGATAACACTATCACTTGGGATTGATATATTTGAAGCATAAAAAGAAAGACTTATGCAATTGAATGCCTTAGATGAATATAGATAACATGCATTATAGACTACATAAATTCTATAACACCAAAAAATTAGTTGGCATTATAGGAACATTAATACCAAACAATTCAATGTAGGATATTGGGCCCTTCTTTTTGATTCAAAATACAAGGATCACAAGGGTAAACTCCAAACTAGATGGCTTGGTCCATTTAAGATTGACCATGTTTTTAATGATGGAGCACTGCAACTCCAAACCATTGATTCGATAAGATTTTATCTCTTGATCAATGGCCATAGACTAAAGTTATACAAAAATCCACTCAATTAGGAGGAGTTTTCCATGTACATACAAACACAATTACAAAATGGATATAATGATGTGCTGGATTAGTATGATGTCTCACTAGACAAAGGGAGAACTAGCCAACACACAAATGAAGAAGGTGAGGAGGACATCCTAGCCCTCCTTTGGCATGAAGAATAAGACCTTCACTTATTCCTTGACCAATCACCCTCACTATTGACTTGAAAAGGACCCAGAATAAACATTCTAGTATAGGTAGTAGTTAGAGTAAAAAAACAAACCAATAATGAAAACCCTTTTTTTGGGTCATTGTTGGCAATTTTTGGGTAGAAAACGACACTAATGGCTACCCAGAACTATAAAATGGGTCTAAATAGAAAACCAAATTGCTGGCTATTTAGGGGTAAAAAAAAAAATGAAAAATAAATAATCATTCTGAGTAAACTATTCATCCTCCAGTTACCAAGGGCCATTCTATAACTACTATAGGCACCTCTTTTAGTTGCTATGGGCTCTTTTATAACTACTATGGGCACTTTTACCATATCTAGGCACAACCTTACTATCACTATGAGCACCATCTATGGTTGCTACAGGCATATCCTAACATCTCTCTAAGCAAATACAAGATAGTTTTTCCAAACTCTAAGCTATGACCTTGACTATGATCTTTTGGGCATACATGAAAGACATCAGACTAGTTAGAGAAGGAATAAAGGATATCAAAGCAAAAAATTAAAAACTATGCTTAGGTCTACCCTTGAATAACAAGGTAAAGCCACTAGGCAAGATCCATAGGCAACAAGATGCATATGCATATGAAGATCACCAAACAACAACACCTTTAGCTACCCCCTTTCATGTTCATGCAACACCTAACTTGGATCACCCAACTTTGAAATAACCACCTTATAGAAGGAGAGTAATAATCTCTCATCCAAGTCTAAGACCCCTATTCCAATTCCATACAAGCTATCATGACACACATGCAGGTGAGCTGAGGGAACCATTGAAGCCCAAAATCTTGTGATCTCATCATTAATTTAAAAATGGCCCACTTCAGTCTAGTTATAACTACAAGCAAAATCATTGCATTCCATCAAATCACATGCATGCAAACACTCACATGCATATCCTTAGAGTAACCCTAGGTAAATCATTAAAAAAATACATCGTATATTTTAATAATTGAAAAGTATTCATTATTTTAATATAGCATGTATGATATTGAAAAACATATTAAATCATGAAACACATAATTCATTAATATCCCTCAACTCACACTTAAATCGCCATGATGACATCTCAACTCATACTTATACCCTTAATTATGACCTCATTATATCTTTTCTATCCTATTCACTCCACATCACTTTAGGACATGTGACAAATCACATGGGGGGGGAGGATGTTATGGGTGAGAATATAACACACTATGGGATCCAAATGTGTGGGATTAAATGCCATAATGAGACCATAATACCCTATAGGGAAAGTAATCAATTTCACTACTTTCCTTTGTAAGTACACCCATTCATGCAAATATAAAATAACCCTGCAACCTGTAACCCTGCAACCATAAACTACCATTATTGAATAAACCCCTACTTTTCTACATGCATATTTTTATAAGTCAAATAGAGTGTGTTTCCTATTGCTAGTTGAAAGTATTGGCAGAAAAGCTAAACTTAGCAAAATGGGAGGGTCAATTTGAGGAGAGAACCCATGGATCATAGGCAACTTTAGGGAGACCAAGCTAGTTGGGGTATTTTCAATAGAGATGGTTGGAACACCTATTTTGATAAATTGTATAATTTATTATAACCCTTTACTAGGGAATTTTTAGGATCCTTTACTGGAAACTAAGCTACTATACATGGCATCACATTCCCAGTCACTAAAGAACTGGTGAGCTAGGCAACTAGGTTGCCAAGTATTGGGGAGAACTGGTAAGATAAACCCAATGGTTAAGAGGTTAGATAATAGTTTTGTCAAGAAAATGAAAGACTAGTACTGAAGAAAGGTGGTGTGGAGAGACTCAACTTACCTACAGCCTGGAGGGAGATAGCCTTGTACATCATTAGATACATGACCTATGAAGGAAGGTATTCCCTAATTTATACTCTTTAGTTTAAATTTATGAATCATTTGAGGCATGATCGAATCATTAATGTTCTAAATCACTTATGGAATATTCGAAAAAGGATGTCCAAAGAGTACCATAAGGGTATTGAAAACGTCCTATCCCATCATTGCCAAATATGATTGATAACTAAACATGGAATAAACTCTGTCAGACCTGATCTAAGTTGGGAATAGTTTTTAACATTAGGGAATAATGAACCTCAAAAAGAAGAGGATAATAATGAGGATAAATCCCCTAAGGAGTAAACTCAATAGATTGTACAATAAGATGCTGTAAGCACTAGTGCTATTGGTCAACCCATAACTACTAAGGGTCCATCTGAAACTACTATGGGGAAAAATAAAGAGAAATAAACTAGTCCTACCTCCTAACATAGAGGAGGGAAGTCCACAACATCATATTATTTCTCCCACTATCTCCTCACCATAGATTGATCTTTCTACCATGGCTTCTTCAAGACAAGAGGAAGTTATTCCATCAACTGCTACACAACAAGAATAAGTTCCATCATCCACTCCTCCTAAAAGGAAGATGAAAAATGAATAAAAGAAACCCACTGTATCAATAAGAAGGAGACCTCCTCCTAGGATATCTCAAAGAATTAAGAAACAAAAGACAACTATAACCTCCTCACCCATAGACATCGGTGAGGATGAAAAGCCAAAGAAAGAGCCCAAGTTTTAGAAGATCCTTGATGGGTTTGAAATTGAAGAATGGTCTACTAATGAGGAATCTACCAAAAAATAAGAATAGTCATCCTAACCATCTAGATTCATTGAGGAAGACATTGATCTCCTCTGAAACATTGGGTATATAGAAGAAGAATTGAGAATGGTAGATCAACCTGCAGTAGAAGAGGATTTATTAAAGAAGAAACTATGAAAAGAGAAGCAGAACAAGAGATATTTACCCATGCCCAAGAATTCCAAACATTGGAATAAGATATGAAAGAATTATATAGTTGAGGAATGAAATAATAGAATTGAAAGGAAAAAGAGGCATTGAAATACTTCTAGGGGTAGCAGAGTTTGTAGAACCTTCTATGGATAGAGAAAAGGTATTGGAAGAACCTACAGTAGCTTCCCTAGAGGAACCTATAGAAACTTCATCTACCTTGGTCATAAAATCACTTGAAGTACATTATGCTCTAGCTTTGGTACCCTTGTGCAATATATTTCCTCCTCCATTACCCACTGCAAAAACACCTACAATAGAAAAAGTCATTGATGTTGATATTTTAGTTGCCACACTTGTAGAAATTGATGACCTCTTGTATTTTCTTAAGGAACAATTTGGTGATGATGAAACTCACTACAAGAAGTTAATAAAATGCATGAAACCATTGAAATGTTAATAGGGTGCAAACCACCTCCTAGGGTGTATACTATCTACTTAGAAGAGAGATGGATTAAATTCAAATATGATAAGATCTATAATGATCAGTCTTACATGGTTTGTGACCCCAAAGTTTTATTTGAAGTATATAGACATGCTGATCCTAACCTCCAAGCTTAGTTAAGTGAGTATTACATCCACCAATATGTTATACCCAGTAATACAAATTGGAATCCAAACATATACTTAGGGGATGTCTAGTTGAATGCATTTTATTCATATGTTTTTAATGAAACAAGAAGAAGAAACCAAGTGGAAAAGTGTCAAGAAAAAGAAAAAGAAGCTACCTTGATGATCAGGGGTGAATCAAGTGATCCAGATGCTATAATATAAAAATGGATCTCCTTCATGAACTCAAGTACTCCATAAGAATGGGTTATCAGGAAACAGGTAGAAGTTTAGAATCATTATTTAAGTCTAATGGAAAGAGATGGCAAGAAAATTTTTCTTTCTTGTTCTCACAGATGGACATAACTCTATGATTATTTAAAAACAAAGGAACCTTACACCCCTCAAAACCTTAGGGAATCCATACACAAAGTATACATGTATATTGAGCTTGTCAGGAAGTGAAGGGTAAAATCATTAGGATTGACATTTCAACCTCATTTATTTTGGTTCCCAATTTCTGACTAGGAGGAAAAAGTCCCATATGATAGATAGGTTGATAAGAAAATATGGGAGAACATTGATGATGTTGAAGGCTTATATATCCTTGAAGGGTTAGGATGCACTGAGCCCCTTGATTTCAAAAAATTTTGTGGTTTCAAAATGCAGCCAAGGCTTACTTGAGGTCAAGCAAGAGGTTAAGTAGGAGGGTGTGATGAGGCCACCAATTGATCTATTTTATATCCTCATACATACCTAATATATATATATATATATATATATATATATATATATATATATATATATATATATATATATATATATATATATATATATATATATATATATATTATTTAAATCCCCACAACCATCCATGACTTGTACAAATGAATGAATGAATTTATGTTTTTGTGTGTGCATTTGATATATATATGTTATGTTATGAATTATTGATGATTTTTCCTTGATTAGATTATACTTGTGTAACTTTATTTAAAAATAATTTGAAGTATAATTTAATACTACAAGATCTCATTTTGGCAAAACACTTACAGATTACCCGTAGCCACTACAAGTTGCCTATAGTAATTATAGTCTCCACTTACAGGCTACCCATAGCCATTGTAGGTTAGCCAAAGCAACTATAGGCTTCACCTACAGGTTTCTCATATCCATTATAAATTTCTTGTATAAAATTTAGGATTCACCTATATGTTGCTCATAGCCACTACAGAGTGCCCATAGCAACTATAGGTTTCACCTACAAGTTACTTGTAGCCACTATACAAAATAATTCTATTATTGTGATCAGATCTTAAGGACACATCCAGCTATTTTGGGAATCAAATGGATAAATGAAAAGGACCATATATTTTATATGGAATCCTTACATGAAAGGAAATTTGAATGTGATATCAAATATGAGAAAGACAAGGACAATGGGAAGGAGACAAAAGGAAATAAAACAATAAAATAGTATACCCTTTCCTTAACCCAGTCGAGCCTAAAACAAGTAACTAACCACTTAAATGTTGACTGAGGTAGTTTCTAAAGTATTTGTTTTTTCCTAGTTTGGGGTCTTTGGTTAGAAGTTAATAAACTACCTTCTATATTTAATGGCAGTAACTAGATCAAATTAGAGTTAGTGAAGTTGAAATTGAGATTGGATAGTTAAAATAAATATAAAAGTCATTACATTTTAATCTTCTATAGTAATCTTTAATTTCTACAAATTTGAGTAATGAGAAAGTTGATTTTATAAGAATCTTTTGAAAATCTCTCAGAGAAGGATTGGAACTTAGTTCTAAAAGAGGAAGAGCCCCCTCGGAAGGAGTTGTAGTGAAGATCTTGACCCTCTTTAGTTAAGAGTGTGTAAATAGATTTAATTAACAATATAATTATATAAAGTGTGATGCATGTGTGATTTATAAGTGTGAAGTATTTCTATATTTCTATAATAATAGTTTCATAGTATAACTATCTGGTAAATTCAACATAAGTTCATTATACTACAACTAGTAAAACATGCTGATTTATGAATCAATAACACATATATAGAGTTGACATCATTGAAAAGCATATGCACCTTAAGTTGATAATTAATGTTAATCAAACTTAATAATCTAGTATTCACTAGGTAATTAGTCTGCACAATAGTCAAATTTTGAAAAAGTAATAATGTCTAGGAAAGTTATGGTTTTGCACTGGTATCAGTAGTATTGCTGTCATAATTTTATAGTTAGATTAGTGATATTACATTAACATTTAGATTTAACCACTAACAATTTATGGTATCTATAGGTTTTTTAATTTTGTGTAAAGTCACTAATTTAAAAGTAATGATTTTTCTCTATTAATCATGAATTTACATGTATAGTTATGGTTTTGTCAAGTTTTTGGGGTGACATAAAATAGCTAGTTTTCCATTCTCACTGACCTGTGTGTAGTTATTTCACTTTGTTAGTATTACTTATGTGTTTTATCTATTGTGTGTAGGGAAAGATAAGATTAACCAAGAACTTAACCCTTGGTAGATAAAGTGTAATATTACAACTCTCAAACATGTAATTTTGACTTGGTAATCATGACTTTGCCTATGTAATCATGATTTTACAAAGTTTTGGATTGTCTTAATATTACAAATCTTCTCTATTTATAAGCTCTATATAGGGACATTTTAGCTATTTGGTTTTTCTTAGAAAGGGTTTTGGGTCTTTTGTGTATAGGGAAAGGTAGGGTTAACCAAGAATTTGGTTGTTGGTATCTGTAACATAAGATTGCAACTCTTAGACTTACGTTCTTGCCCTGGTAATTGTGATATTGCCATCATAAGTCATGACATTATGGTTTTAGATAAAATTGGTAAAATTTTCATGTTCATCTCTATATTTACAAGTAATAGTCCTTTATTCTCTGTCTATAGGGTATATAATATTTTTAATAGGCTAATCTGACTATTTTTGTTTTGAGTTTGATCAGTTTTAGTTTTTTACTAAACTGTCTATAAAAAAACACCTCTGAGTTTTATTGTGTGCAAGTTGGCAAGTAGATGAGACATAGAAGAGATCATATAAATTAAATTATATATCATTAAATTGTTTAAATACCTTTTGTAATATCGCTAATTCAAGTCTTGCAAATTTGCCCTGCTATCAATGATATTACATTCTTAGTAATGATTTTTTAATTAGGAAAAGTTAGGGTACAACTTGAGTCACTATTTTAATATTTAAACTACCCTTCAGATTAAATCTAATAGTAATATCTTGATATTCTATCTATCCATCAAAATCTATCATCTAGATATCCATTAAACAATTTTGATTAATTAGTCAAAATTTACCATAGCTATTTACCAAAGTTTTCGTAGGTAGTCTGTATTTTGAAACATTCTAAGATTGTAATCTAAATATTATTTTTAAAAATATAATTCATCTACATCAGTTAAAACTAGATATTTTTTAGTATTTTACTTTATTATAAAACCTCTAATCTTGAATTTCTGATAGTTACAGTTTTGCACGGTGTAGCTGTAGTTTTGTAAGAGAGTTACAGTTTTGCATTGAGTCAGATTATTAATTATTTTTATGAAAGACATCTCAAGACAAAGGTACCCCATTTGTTATTCTAATCCTTGTATTTTAAAGAGGGGTGCTAAAAACCTTATATTTTAGTTTTGTTGCTTGTATATATTTTCTTGTTGTGTGATTTGATTGTATATATTTGTCCTTCATTACATAGATAATTAATTAGGAAAATTCAATTATACTTGATTATTTGTTACACCCTTTGAGTCTAGGATAACATGTGAAATTGAATTCATCCCTATGCATGGTCTTAGTTGTTTGGGGTTAGTAATGTGGTTTTAATAACCACACACTACACCAAACTTTGTGTTCTAGAGTAGACACCTAAAAATTGCACACAATAGTTTTATATGTCTCACTACTATGGACCCTTGTTTAAACTTATGTCTAGTAGACCACCTAATCCATTAGACTTTTTTATAACTTAAACCCAACCCATGGCTCAATGCATTAATTTATTCACCTATTTTTCCATTCATCTCTTCTTGGCCCCTCGACCATCGATGGTCAGCATAACTGCCGATGGTTGGCCTAACCATCAATGGTTGGGTCCCCAATCTTGCTTTAAAATTTTTACAGCATTATCAGCTCTTGTGTGAGATTAACAACTCCCAAAATGGAAACTTACCTTTAAAACAAGCTTTTAAAGCTACAAAAATAGGCAACTTTATCCTCCATCAAATTAGTAACTTCCTCTATTTCATTTAGCAACTTATACCTATAAAAGGAGAAGAGAAGGAAGTGAAAAGGAGGAGAATCAACTATCTATCATCTAGCATTCAAGCTTTCTTCTAGGTATTCAACATCCATATCAGTGAGCAAGCATCATCACCAGAGATATAAAACTTTGTCAAAATAACTTTAAAAGGACCAAAGCCCCACCACTCTAGCTGCATTACTCTAAGATTCCTCTACTAAGTTTTAGGTATCTTATACTTATGTTCTTTAATCTATCTAGTTTTTAATTCCTCTACCCTATCATATTTACCAATACCCCACTTTCCACTTTCCAACTTCATATCCAAATTTTATCTATCCAAAATTCTAATTTGTACTTATTATTCTAATCACCTCTAGATTTACATAGGTAACCACTAATGGTCACTTAACCATCAATGGTCAGCTACAACTGCTAACAGTTGCCCAACCATCGAAGGTTACCTCAACCACTGATGGTTCCTCTAACCATCGATGGTTCATTGTGGTAAAATTTTATAGCAAGCCATTTTCACCCTTTAGCCTTAAATCAAACCCCACATTCAATGTTTTCCCTAACCATATGACCTTTTATAACTTTTTGGGCCATACCTTAACCATCATATCATCAAAATTTGATCATTTTATTTAGTAAGCAAATTATCTCTTACTTTTTAGCACATTTTTACTTTCTTATCATTGAATGCAAGTATCTTCTTTTATCATTTCTAGACTTAATTATCATAAAAGTGGATTGACAACCTCCTAGCAAGCATTTTGATTATTGGAGCTATCACACGCTAGGTAATCCACTCAACTAACCATCTAACAACCCTATTTCAAGTGTCTCTATGTTATTTACAAGTTATTCATTCCTATCCAAAGAGTAGTTCCCACCTTCATATGGATTCACGCATGCATTCTACTAGGTATTCTTCTACACACCTTATTACTAGTTTTATTTTATTTGCTTTCAAAATTAAGAAATGAGGAAAATAAACTTAAACATTTTGGTAGGCCTGATGGGACCTAGTTCCCCTTTTCCTCCTTTATTGTTTGCTCATTGAATGAAATATAAAAATTTCTTTTTGGGCTTAAAAATACACCATCCTCCTCTTCATCCATGGAGTACAATTATAATGATGAGGGTTCACATTCTCCCCCTTCCACCAAAATTTTGGTTATTTTTGAGGGTGATGTAGACTTCACTACATTCCTTGATAGTAATTTGGCTGCCCTTCAACATTATCTTAACAACTTACCCAACCATACCTCTATTGTTTCAATCCCTCCAATGGATCCTCCTTATGGTATGACTCCCCATCTTATGGTGGGTGTTACCTCAACCCAACCCTCGCTAACCCATGCCTCTTCTTCTTCCAACATCCCATCTACTACCACTACCCAAACCTAATCCAATATTCCAACCTTCAACCAAACACCTCCTACCACACACCACACTTCACATATAGGTTCAACTCTACCTCTAGTCACCTATACCCCCCTATCATGGGGTTATATTCTATCCTTTCTTCTTTTATTCCCTTTATCTCAACCAATCCACCAACTTCTACCCCATTTTAAAATCTAGTGCTTTCTATACCTCAAACACTTCCACCTATCATCACTAGAGTCACCACCTAGCCTCAACCTACCCAACCTCCATTTGCCACCTCAACCATACCTTTGGGTCAATCCACATCCATCCCCCAACAAGTACCTATTACAACCTACTAATATGGGTACATACCACCTTCCACCTAACCATTTATGCCAATTAGCTCATATGTGTCACCATCTCAACCTCTTATCACCACTTACCAATATATGGCCTCTTCAATGCCTTATAACACCTATCCTTATATAGTTTCCACTCAACCCCAATAGAATGTACCCCTTAATTATGCATCTTCCCAACCTTAGTTGGATTTGATTAAGATGCTAATGGAAAAAATGACTAACTTGGAATCCTCTATTTTTGGATCTCATAAACTTTTATCCTATGACCAAATTTGTAATGAACCTATCCATCCATCCATTCCCATCCAATATTATCCTCCTTAATGGGAATTTCCTAAATTTTACAAATTCTAAGGCAAGGATGATCCCCAACAACATTTGAGAGCATTCTATCATTCTTATTACTTGATCACATATGATGATGCTCTCCTCCTCTGAACCTTTGCAATGTCTTTATCAGGACCTGCCCTTGATTGGTATGACACTGTCCCTATGCATTCCATCTTCTCCTTCTCCCAACTATCCCAAATCATTTTAGAACATTTCTCGGTAAACATAACTAAAAAGGTTTCCATAATTGACCTTTATTTTATCACAATTTTTTTGACAAGTTAATTGTTGATTTTGTGGCTAGATGGAGAGGCCTCATCAACCAACTTTCCTTCACCTTAACCAACATAAATTAATTAAACTTTTCTGTAGGGGTTGTGCTAAGCATATTGCACCTACTCTGTAAGTTCAAACTTTTTGAACATTTGATGAGGCATTCACCATGGCACAAAAACTCAAAAATTGTGCCATTAATGAAGGGAAATTTAAATTATGGAATAAAAATTCTACTTTTAAACCCAATGACCCTTCCTCTACCAAAACCACCAACCAGTATAATACCAAAGCAAAACCATCTATAAATTTGGTGGTTCTAAAAATTTCCCCACCTCCAAATGCTAGCCCATCACACCAAAACAATTCTTTCAAATCTTCTTATCAACCAAATCGAACCCAAAACCAAGTACCTCCAAGACAATATACTCCCATTAGGGATTCATATGCATCTATTTTAGATAAACTACTTAAATACAACCTTATCCAACTTCCACCAATTAAACTATGCCAACAATTTGATGCTTCTCACCTTGTACTTGTGGTATAACAAAAATAACCATTGTGCCTTTCACCAAAATGTTGGAAATGACATTAATAGATGTAATACCTTTAAAAGTATTGTCCAAAACCTAATTGATAGTGAAGAGCTTGCATTTAATAACCCAAATGCACCTCCTAATTAGTCTCTTGAAATTTTATATAAGCCTTTCCCAAATCATGCTCCTTCCATCGAATGTCATGACAATAAACCCAAATCATCTAACTCAGATGAAGAACATATAATCATTGTTATCTATAATATGCCCATTGTTAAAGAGGTAATTACCTCTATCACTAAAATAGAGGAAAAAAACCCACCACCTATTCCTCTAAATACCCAAATAGAGGAATCAACCACCCCTCTCTCTTCCCTTGATGAGATCACAACCCTATCTATCCCTCCTTTGGTGGAAACACCCAATGAGATAACCATTGCTTTAACTACTTCTTCCACTCCTCCAATCCAATTGGTAGAATCACCTAATTCTTTAGATAACCAAGCCAAGGAAGAAACCATGCTAGTTTATTCACTTGAGGGAACCACACCTACCTCTCCTATTATATAACCATCTATATCCCCTTTGAAAACCATTCCCCAAAAGGAGGTCACCTCATCCACCCAATCACCACCTTTGGAGCCTTCTACCAATACCAAAACTGAAACCATGCCTTTCACAAAATATACCAATATTAAAACCATTCCTCCTTCTCCACCTAAGGGCTTAAGATTTGAGACCAATGATCAAGGAACTACACCCATTTATTATCCCTTCTCTAGGTTAGTCCAAAGTTTATAGTTTACATCCCAGCCTAAATTTTATAGAGCCACGTTTTGACATCGACTTGGCGTTCCTTATCAAATCAAATCTAACTTTTCAACTTCCCTTGAGTCTACACTTAAACCCATTATTACCACCCCACTAACTACCTCCTCTAAGGTCATAAATGAACCATTTCAAACACCTCCACTTAAAATTGCCAAGTCACCTTATGCTTCTTTCACCAAACCAATTAAGAACCTAGGGATTCTTCCCATGCCTAGTAACACTCACCCTCCTTTGAGATTGGACTTAACTCTATCAAGCCAGCCAAAACCAAATCTAATTAAGTCCCTTAAGAAGGAAGGACTACCCAAACCTCTACCACAAAGTCAACCCATACCACTTCCTTCCAACCTACGTTCCATTTTAGGACCCCATCCTTCTACCATCCTCATTACCTATTCTTCTTATAATAAACCATCTCCTTTTTCCCTACCTATAATCACCAAACTCTCTAGTTCTTCATTTTTCCTAACCAACCTATCCCCATCTAATTTTCCATCTATAACCAAACCTTCATCATCAAAAACTTTTAAATCCAAGTCTCCAATCCCTAAGCTAATCATACCCAAGCAAACCCACAAAACCATCAACCAAAATCAATTTTACAACTATTTCTTCCATGAAGAAGCCTATGCCCAATAAAGTTCTCACCCCTTGAATTCAAAACCCCTTACCTACAACACCTTCACTAGAGTCCTACATAGCTATTTTTTAAAGGTTGTTCTGAACCTCTTCTATTAGCCTACCTCCAATAAAACCTTTTGACCCATCTCATCATAAACCAACTTGATTCAATGATAATTTGATTTGTCTTTATCACAAGACTCGTGGACATGATATAAAGAACTGTAAGGCTCTCCAAAAATGTTTCTACAATATTTTGGATGAAGATGATCTATTAGAGGAACCTCTATTAAGTCCATCTACTTCATTACCTAGCCAACATATCCAAGAATCACCTACTCCCTTACCCTCACCTAAGAGTGAATAGGAGGCACCAAAGCAAACATCAAGCCCCCTTATCCACACCATTCATATTGTTACCCATTCCTGGGCCCAATAGAAGGATAAATAAAAAGCCAAAGTAGCCATCGTATAGACTTACCATTTGACTTCTCAACCCACCAACCAAACCTAAGCATCTTCATCTTCATCCTCACAACCATCAAAACCCAAAGTCTCCATTCTAGAATATTCACCTCCTAACCCCACTCCATTCATCTAATAGCTCACTTAAAACAACTTCACCAAAAATAAGTGAAAATGAGCCTTTATGATCTAATCAACACCTCACCTCAACATCACCAAACATTAATTAATGATTTTCATACCATAGAGGTTCAACTAGATGATCCATAACCTCTTGCATCCTTTATTGGAACCCTTCACCAAGCCACCCTTGTCACCTTTTAGGAGTTAAAAATCTTAACTTTTTGTACTGAAGATCCTGATCCTCCCCTCTTCATCACATCATAAATAAATCAAACCAACATCAAATGGGTAATAATTGATGGAAGATATATCATCAACATCATCTCCTCCCATGCATATGACCAACTACAACTACCCACAAACATAATTTATGAGAGTACGATAGTCCTTCACTCTGGCACTGATACTATGGCCACCACCTTAAGCACCATTGTTTTCCACATCTATTTGGGACCTTGCACCATTCTTAAACTATTTTATGTTATTAAAGGTCAGTTCTAATATAATGTGTTACTCAGATGCCATTAGATTCAGGCTATGAGTTTCATCCCTTCTACCCTACAATGATGTGTCAAATTTGAGTACAAGAGACAAGAAATTAGAATCAAAGTAGATCTGAGTCCCTTTTCCTCTTTCAATATGACATACTATCCTTATGTTGTCCTCATTCCCCCTTCATCTTCCTTGCAAACCTCTTCTAACCAAACCACCATGCCAACCCAAACCACCAACACCTATGTCCATAATAATGATGAAACATTAACTAACTTAATAATCCCATCATCTCAGATTCTAGTTGAGGACCCCTTTCAATCCACATTTCAATGTCTCTCCCTTAAATAATATTGACTTTTAGCTTTAGATGCTTTCCATACTCTGTATGGATATGGGAATCTTCAAAACAACCCTTCTTATGACCCCAACATCAGCACCATCATCCCCTTTGGGTTCCTCAACAATTAAACAAATTTTCTCTATGGGGGACTTGATCAACCACTTCTTTCTCCCACTACCACTTCATATATCCAACTATTCACCTCTAATTTTTCTTACCTAAGCAACCTAGCCTTTGCCAAAGCTTACCTTTATTGGTACACTTAGAAGGGGTTTGGTCTTGGCCTCTATAAATAAAGATATCAAAAGTTTCCCATTATCAAAACCCAAAAACCTCATGAGTTCTTTGGACTCAGGTTCAAACCACTAGAAGAACCCACATCATCAAAACCCATTGATACCACCACCAAAGAGATTCCATCCTCACCAACCCCATCTTCCCAATTTGAAGAGTATGACATCATCCCATCTAACTTTTTTTATCAATACCATTAGCTTAGGCCCCTTGACATATCAAAAGGAGGGTTGAAATAAAACCATTCCTCTCATCCACCTATGAATGATTAAACATGACTCACCCACTATTAACACCATTCAATATCAAGATGATAATTCAATTCTCACCTACCTTAGTATAGGGGATTATTCTATCCATAAATCTCTCCTTCCTAAGAATCAAACCATGCTAAATGAATCAACCATTGATGTTAATTTGGGTATTCAATAGGAACCTTGCATTATCAAAATAGGCCAATCTTTAACCCCTGATGAGTGAAAATACTACCCTTCTTTCCTTGGTCTTATTAGGACATTCCAAAAATTCATCCCTTTATTGATGTCCATAACATCGTCACCCATCTTGAGGTTAATCTAGTTTAGCAAAAACTTTGTTGCATGTATCCCCACATAACTCTTCTTGCCAAAGAATAAATTCAATTCCTCCTATCTGTTAACTACATCCAACCCATTGGCTATCCATAATGGGTTTCTAACATTGTTCCTATCACCAAGACCATAGGGGGCCTTCATCTATGTATTGAATTTCATGACCTTAACCTCGCCTGTCCTAAAGATGACTTTCCCCTACCTAATAATGACTAACTTATTGATCTCATGATAGGGCATGAAATGCTATCTATCATGGATGGTTTCTCAAGATACAATAAAATCTTGATTAACCCTAAAGATTAGTATAAAACTTCTTTTATCACCCCATGGTGAACTTTCTGCTATCGAGTTATTCCCTTTGGACTAAAGAACACAAGGGAGACCTATTAGTGGGCGATGACCGATATCTTTCATGACCTCATTCATAAAATTGTCGAGGATTATGTAGATGATCTTCTCAAGAAATCCAAACATCACAAGGATCACCTTATTGTTTTTGCTATAATCTTTTAATGACTAATTCATTATCATCTTAGGATCAATTTAAAGAAATGTATCTTTGGAGTTTTATCAGGAAAATGTATAAGCTTTATAGTTTCTCTTTATGGAATAGAAAGTGATCTCACAAAAGTTAGAGTCATTTTGGATATGCCTCCTCGCACTAACTTGAAACAATTCCATAGCCTGCAAGGCAAACTTTAATCAATCTAATGCTTTTTCTCCCAACTATTTGATCATTGTCAACCTTTTCACCACCTCTTAAAGAAAGACATCTCCTTCAAATAGACAAGTAAATGCCAACAAGCCTTTGATGCAATCAAGGAGTATCTTCTTTCTCTACCCATCCTCATTCCTCCTAAAGAGTACCAACCATTTTATCTCTCTCTCTCTCTCTATATATATATATATACATATACCACTAATTATTCCTTGGGAGCCATGCTTAGTCATCATGATGAATAGAATAAAGAGTAGGCAATCTACTATAGCAGCTTCACCCTAATTGAATATGAAACCTAGTATACCCATCCTTAAAAACTTTACCTTGCCTTAGTTTTCATAGCCTCCAAGTTCTGTCATTATCTTGTTAATCATAAAACCTATGTCATCACTAACATTGATCCTCTCAAGTATATGTACTCTAAGCCATATCAAAACCTATGTATGGCTAAGTGGCTCATGCTTTTAGTAGAGTTTGATCTTGAATTTCTTCTATAAAGGTTCATTAAAGGATAGGTCATTACTGACCAATTAGTTGAATCCCCTCTACCTAAGAAGTAACCTCTTCCTTTTACCTTCCCGATCAGTCTATACCAACTCTTTATTCAGAGGAACCCACCTATCAAATTACCATGTTTTTTGATGGCTCTAAATGCCAAAATGGTGGGAGAGCTAGAGTAATCCTTACTCCCCTTAATGAAGAACCTCCCCTTAGAGTAATCCTTCTTCCCATTTATTTTAATCTCAAATTTGAATACACTAATAATATATTTGAGTATGAAGCCTTGGTCATATGTCTCTAAACTGACCTAACTTTGGGTATCAAAATAATCAACATCTTTGGAGACTCTTAACTCATCATCAACCAAGTCACAGTATTTTATCAATGCAAAAATGATGTCCTCTTAAAGTACAAATAACTTGTATATGTCATTTTGGCATCATTTGATCATTATATTATCTAATTAGTCCTTTGATCAACCAATAAATTTGTGGACACAATGGCATACCTTGCATCCCAAATTCCATCTCAACCTATTGAGTCCAAACTATTTGTCACCATCCATAGCTTCACCACACCATCTTATATTAGCTATGATCTTCCTACTATTTGTAGAGTGTAAACACCACCTTCCAATACTTGGTATAACCAAATTTTTTATTACCTTAACCTCAACATTATCCCTCCCAATCTTTCAAAGAATGACACATAGCTTTTATCTAGGGTACCTCTCACTACACCATACTAGGAGGAATCTTTTACAAGTGAGGCTTCACTGAACTTCTTCTTCATTGCCTTTGCAATTATTAGGCTTCTCATTTCATCAAGCAAGTACATGATGGAATCTATGGGGGACACTTTAGTGGCCTAGTTATTGCTAAATGCATTATTCACCTAGGTTACTATTGGCCCACACTTAATCAAGACTGTTGTGACTATGTCAAAAAATGCATTAAATATTAAAAAACTGCTAATCTTCATCACACAACTCCCCATGGTCTTTAAGTATTTCATGATTTTTGGCCCTTCTCATAATGGGGTCTTGACTTTATTGGGGAAATCAACCCCCATTCTTCACAATGACATCAATATATCATCACTGCTACAAAACATTTCACCAAATGGGTGAGATCCATCCCACTTATATCAACCAAAGCTAAAAAGATGATTGATTTCATCAACCACCACATCATTTATTGCTTTGATGTCCCTCATAAAATCATTACTGATAATGACAAGTCCTTTAAAAAAAAAGTATAAGAGATTTGTGATGCTTTTTGCATCAAATTATGTTTCTCCTCACCTTATCATCCACAAGCCAATAGACAGGTAAAAGCTTCCAACAAAACAATAATAAATTTTTTCACAAAGGTGGTCAGTGATTTTAGTCAAGATTGACACCTCTATATCCCATTCACTTTATGGGCTTATTACACTATTATCTAAAACACTATGGGTGTTACGCCTTTCTCTCTCATCTTTGGATTTAAGGTAGTCTTGCCTCTTGAAGTCTAAATTCTTTCACTTCACATATCCTTGCGTGAGATCCTCTCTAAAAACTATCATCATCAAGAACACCTCATGTGACTAGAGCTTATTGATGAGTATTACATTGCCATGCTCAATCATCTTTAAGTTTATTAGGAGTGAATCAAGTGTGCATATAATAAACATCTAAAAAAATGAGAGTTCAACTTTGGTAACCTCATCCTCAAAGAAAATCAACATGTAACTAACCTAGAGAAGACCACGAAAGGCAAGTTTGATTTTAACTGGATATGACCCTACATTATAACCCATAAGTATGGATCTAGTGCTTATTGTTTGTCCTCTCTCTAAGGAAAACCCAAACCTAAGCCAATTAAAACATTACATCTACATCCTTTCTATTGTTAAACAAGATCAAACTCACTTTTGTGTCTAAATTAAGCTCATGCCTTGGTTCATGAGACTTTTACCTCCTCTCATCTACATTTTCCTTTATCCTTTGGGAATAATTGACTATAACATAGAACCATGTGAGTCATCCATCACATATAAAACCTAGTCCTAAGAATGGGTACCCCGACTCTACCCATAACATGGTTCTCATGGATACTTTTCATCTTTCAATAGATTGAATCCCATGGTTAGTTGTTTCTCAACCCCTCCCTTCCATTTACATTAACCTTTTGTGATAAAGTCTTGCCCCCATACAAGTAGACCTTTAAATAGACTTGACCATGTCTAAATTTGAATTCAAAATCACTTCTCTCTAACAATCATAGACTACTCCCTTGAAGGACAGCTGCCCCATAATTCAAAGTTACTTAAAAATAGACTGCTCCCTTGAAGGATAGATATATAAATAAAATTTTAGAACACTCCTTTGAAGGATGGATAAGAAATAATCATTTTAAGCTTCCCACATCAATCAGATTCAACAACTTACTACAATAAAAAATGTAATAAATAAAACTCTTTCCAAATCAAAATAAGTAATCCATATTCAGCTCTTAGAAATGCCATTGGTAGACTTCTCACATTGATTAGTCTACATAATATCCTATCATTCTATAATTATCTCCTTTACATAGCATTGGTAGACTTCCCTCATTGATCAGTCTACATATCATAATAAGTTATGGAATTATCTACTATAATTCTTTGGTTACCTATATAAGAGGCAAACTAACCCATGTTAGGTTACCATTTAACATTCACCTCTTACTTATCACCCACATTTCCTTCAATCCTCTTTGAATTCAAGCTATTATGAGCTTACTTGATATGTAGTGATTAAGACACACTTGTTTTTAATCAAAGCATGCTCCTATAAAGCACTTGATGGGCTTGTGTTCACTAAGTCAATCTAACTATGGTTTTTTATTGATGATTATTACTAATCATAACAACATGCCTCTTCCTTATCCATTTCTTGGGAAATGTGAACATGTGTGTCTTTCTTTGTTTCCTTTCAACACGGTCAAATATTCTCATGACTAAAATAATATTACACCCTCTCCTACTATAACATCAAAACCATAACATCATACCAATACCAATCCCAAAAATATTATCATATTAAGTCAAACTTGTCTACTATGCTATCACATCTTACCAATAAGACATTTTTATATATCTCACTACGTCAAAAAAATATCATCACATCTATTGTTTAAACTAACTTAAATTAAACATTCTATAGTCTAATCACCACATTATCATTATCATGCCTCAACTAGCTAATCAACATAAACATAATCATAACCAACCTCATCACATCATGAGGATATCATCAAAGACATCATGACCATCATGCAAACATATCTTCATAATCAAGATCATAAATCAACATAAACATCATAATCAACATAATTATAATAATAATCACATCATCATCATACCTAAATTAACAGATCATATGCATATGCTCATAATCAATATCACATCGTAATCCTCATAAACATAATCATAACCAACATACTCATAACCAACATATTCATAACATAACCATAATCATAATCAACATACCTAAATTAATAGATCATAGCCATAAACCATAATCATGATCATAATCATCAACATTTTAATCAACATCACATCATACTTATCATAAACATACTCATAACATAACATAATCATAATCTAACCATAATCATAATCATCATCATAATAAAAAATAATAAATGTCACAATATATGTCTCTCTCACAAATACATCTTACCTCATCGATAGGTAGGTTGGTATCAAAATGTATACAAATAATATACATCATACAAATATCATATCTCAAGGCCCTAGGGTACCAAAACTAGAAACACCTACACCTACCCCACCATCTAGTGGTAGACCCCTTGATTAATTTATTGCACTACAGTCAATGCCCATTAACCTAGAGTAGCTATCGATAGCCCCCCTATTAGGCTATCCCTATAATCCCCATATCTCATCACATCTGGTAGCTAGGCTAGCACCATAGCCTCATAATATCTAAGCTCCTCCATGGTGGCTAGATACTATGTCCTTATAATTGAGTTCATTGGTCCTCCTCCTACAATGGCTACCCCAAATCACTATCTCAAAGAGTCCCTCTCTTATGTGACAAACACAAGAGTGGCTCTTACCTAATCATGCTCACCCATCAAAGTAGCAACCTATCCCTATAAAGTGACTATCTATGCCTGCAATGTAGTCACTTTTACCTATAAACATATCACCTGGGCCTATGCTGGTACAAGGGCTACTATTGTATGGTCATCTCATCTTCCACCCTGTACCTATGTAGGATCAACATCCATGGGATATTGGTCCCCATCTCCCCATCCAAAATCTATGACTACATACCTATCCTAATACCATCCCATGTATCCATTAGTAACTCCTACATCATCTATGGGAGCTCTCACTATAAGATCCTCATATTCCAACACAATAACATCTAGTTGTGGCTCTAAAAGTGGGTACTCTACATATTCCATCCTATACCAAGGAATATCTGGTGGTATATCCTATGCTAGCCTAAATTTCTTCCAAACTTGATCTACTAGGATGCACTTAGTGTCTCCATCCCATCTCCTATAAATCCACCACTAACTCTATAATGATAGTGTGGTACCTGTAACTTGTCTAGAGGGGCCAACTCATATAAGGTCTCCATATAATGTCTGTTGCTACCAAGCCCTCTAAGGAATCTTAGAAATAATCTATATCTCTAGATCCACCACCAGATCCTAAAAGTACATAATCACCTCACCATCAAATAAAACCAACCCTATAGTCAGTCAATGTATACCCATCCCAGGGTAGCCCAAGTGGTCTCAGTACTTGTATGTGCTCATATCCCTAGTAGTGGAGCATGAAGTTGACACTGATACCATATCATCTTCATGCTCTGAAGGTCCATAACTCTATATATTTTCACTAGAAACTTTAGGGCCCATCCAAAAACCATCTTCCTTAGAAGTATCTCTATTATCATTCCCAATAATAAACATGGAAACTGGCTGCTACTTGAATCTAACATCATGAAGCTAGATATACCCAACATCATCATTGTTAGAAGACAGCTATCTTGTTGTGCCATTTGGTATAACCCACTACATCTTTGTCCCTCATGTACCTCCCTTAATAATTTTCACAAACTATAAGAAACCCTTTTGACTAAACATAATCTATCTACATTTCAAGACATTTTACCCCTCTACAACACTTTCCCAACTTTCCCAACTTTCAACATACTCAAAACTTTTAAAAAATATTTTTACACATCTAACTCTTAACACTAACCACTGATGGTTTAGGGAACCATTGACAATCCCTTGGCCCCTTTTACCCTCAGGGTCGACTATCAATGATCAGGTTAAACCACCAATGGTCACTATGTGTGACTATCGATGATGAAACCCTACCACCTGGTTTTCCTACACCACACAAAACTCACTATGCAACACCAAAACTACCATTTGTTATTAACCTACTAAGTATTTTTACCTAACCCAACCAACCAATTTAATTTTTCACCAACATTTTACTTAAATTTATCAAGACCTAGATTTAGGGCATACTGGCCCTAGATTATTGATTTCATACACCTCTCTCTACCAATAATTTTCTACCAATCACTCTCTATCCTTTCATTACACCTACTCTACCAATTTTAAAACATGACCTGCCTCATTCCATGATTAGTGGTAGAGACAAATCCCTCACACCACCACTCAGTTGTGTCTGTATCCTCCCTCCATCAGTCATACACTCAAACACATGCACTCAACTAATCAACTACCTACAACTTATCATGATCTACCCTTCACACCAAACATACTCACCTAATCACTAGACAATAATCACCAAGGTTAATGAGTAAAAAGACTTCTTATTTTTAATTTTATCTTATAGCTTTCTAGGGTTACCTTGATTATCAATGGTCAGGGTGATCATCAGTGGTCGACCCTTGGGACCACCCTAACTACCAATAGTTAGGGACCCTCATGCCCATATTTTTCAGACATGACCATATTTTCCAAATTTTTCAACCCTAAACATCCTTCATCACCACTCTGAACCTTAACTAGAACTACATTTATCCTTATGTTCTTCTTGGATGCCCTATTTAGGGAACTATGTAGGAAACATCCACTCACTTCATGTAGTTAGAGTCAACTCAACCACTCTTTACCTAACCAATACCCTTCCCATCACCTATTCCATTATGTCTACCTCAATGTTGGTTATTTTTGATTTGGCCTCTTCACATGTTTTATGACAACTTTACATGGTCCTTTAATTGCACTAACTAATCTTACCATGTTGACCTTTTAAACTTTGCACCACTTCATGCATGACCCAACCTATTGTGTTTTTTTATGGGATCACTTTCTACCCTAGATACTTACAACCAACACCTACCCTATCTAGATAGCTTGATAGGCATAAACCGATCAACTATGATAAATGTTATGGATCGGTTACCCTCTCTTATCCTTCTATATCTCAAACATATTTTGAATAACATTGGCACTTTTAGCCTTTACATAATCTTGACTATAGTTCTTAGTCACCTTTTATGCATAGACTCATATCTCAATTACCCAACCCCTTTAGTGTCACCCACCTTATGACTACCCATATATCATTTATCAAACCCTAACCCAATTTTGTATTCACCTCAATTGTCTCCCAATTTGAGGGGGAATACCCCCTCTTATACTCAGGGAAACCAAACCTAGACCTTGACCATCCTCTTATTTTTGTTCTATAGCTTACTTAAAGCTACACAATAAAAAAGGGCAAAATGTAGACACCTAAAAACTACACATGCTAATTTTTGATGTCGCACTACTATGGACCCTCATTTGACCTCACATCTAGTGGACCACCTAGTCCATTAGAATTATTTACAACTTAAACCTAACCCATGGCTCAATGAATCACTTTATTCACCTATTTTTCCATCCATCTCTTCTTAGACCCTTGATCATCGATGGTTGGCCTAACCATCAATGGTTGGGTCCCTAATCTTGCTTTAAAAATGTTAATGAATTGCCATCTCTTGTGTGAGATTAACATCTCTTGAAATGGTAACTTACCTTTAAAATAAGTTTTTAAATCTACAAAAATAGGCAAATTTATCTTCCATCAAATTAGTAATTTCCTCTATTTCATTTAGCTACTTCTACCTATAAAAAGAGAAGACAAGGAAGTAAAAGGATGTGGAATCAACTATCTATCATCTAGCATTCAAGATTTATTATAGGTATTCAACATCCATATAAGTGAGTGAGCATCATGATTAGAGATTTGAGACCCTGTCAAAATCACTTTCAAAGTCTTGAAGCACTATCACTCTTACTGCATTACTTTAGGATTCCTCCACTAATTTTTAAGTATCTTATGCTTATGCTATTTAATCTATCTAGTTTCTAATCCCTCTACCCTATCAAATTTACTAATACCTCACTTTTCACTTTCCATCCCCATATCCAACCTATGTCTATCCAAAATCCCAATCTGTAATTCCTATTCTAATTACCTCTATATTTACATAGGTAACCACTGATATTCACCTAACCACTGACAGCCAGCTACAACCATTGATGATTGCCCAACTATCGATGGTTTGCCTCAACCACTGATGGTTCCCCTAACCACTAATGGTTCACTATGGAACAATTTCATAACAAGCCATTTTCACCCTTTAGCCTCAAATCAAACCCCACTTTTTATGTTTCCCCTTGACCACAAGACCTTTTATAATTTTTTAGGCCAGACAATAACCATCCTAGCATCAAAATTTGATCATTTTATTTACTAAGCAAATTATCTCTTACTTTCTAGTGCATATTTACTTTCTTGTAGTTAAATGCAAGTATGTTCTTTTATCATTTCCAAACTTAATTTCCATAAAAGTGGAATTACAACCTCTTAACAAGCATTGTGCTTCTTAGATCTAACACACACTAGGCAATCCACTCAATAAACCATCTAACAACCCCCTTTCAAGTATCTCTGTGTTATTTATAGGTTATTTCTTCCTAACCAAAGAGAAGTTCCCACCTTCATCTAGATTCATGGGTGCATTATAATAGGTATTCTTCTACACACCTTATTACTAGTCTAATTTTATTTGCTTTCAAAATTAAGAAATGAGAAAAATAAATTGAAACATCTGGTAGAGTATAAATATCAAGAGAGTTGTCATTAGGTGCTAAATCAGAATTCCCCATAAAGGGTTCTATGGAGTGAGGGGAATTTTAAGCTATAATACATAAAGTAGTTAAACAACATCCTATATATAATTGGACCCCACCATACCTTCCCATTTATCATGGACTCCCCTATAAACCTTTGTACAAACCTAGATTAAGACCTTTTTGGTTGTAACAAGCATTTGATGTCAGAGTCGATATCATTTCCTAAGAAGTTGTTAAGTGTAGATGAGGTTGAGAGGGTTCGATTGATTCCATAATGGCTCACTAGCCTACAACCTCACCTTTGAAGCTATTAAATGGTACAAATATTGAATTACACACCCTTTTCAAGTTACTAAATTATGACTTATGGATGAGTGTGTTGTATGCATGTTGTGATAAATCCGTGATGTTTGTAAGCCAAGTAATCCATTCCATTTCTATTTTTAATACCTTATATACACCTAGGATGAAACCCATTTTAAAAACCCATCATAACATCCATCACACCATCTTAAACAACATTTGACATCCACCATATATCTTACTTTCACCATCCAAAATAACATCTAATATTCATTTCATATTTTCCCATTTGGATACTATATTTAGTCTTGAAACCAAATCCTAGTAGTCACCCGTCCCTCCTTATCTTCATTATCATCCTTTTGACTAGGTATTATCAATGTACATAACCATGTCAAAGATTTTAGTCTGGCACCCATCACTTCCCCCATCATTGCCTCTTCATAACTAGCACCCATCTAATCACTTTTTTTTGCTAGTATGAAAGGTATTTGATTCCATCATGTCCTACTCCTCTTGCTATACTAGACTCTTACAGGGTTCTACATTTTGGTAATCCTTGGTCATCTTAATATTCACACCCCTTTAAATCTAAAAACATCACCTTTCCAAATCACCTTTTATGACCACTCTTATATTTGATTTCTAGACCAAATTAGTATTCAAAACCTCATCACCACCCATCACACATTATCACCTTTCCACTCTCCTTATCCAATATTCCAATCTAAACCCATGCCCAATAACTTAGGATGGGACAAGCCGCTAACTAAAAGAATGATTTATTGGGGAATTTAGGTGATCAAAATTAGGATCATGATGACATACATAGTGATATGCACACTCTGGGAGGAGAATATAACCAGTTTAACCTCCTCCATAATGATGAAATTAATAACATATTTGACCAATACATCTATGAAAACCATAACCATATTTTAGCCCAAGTCATTAGAATGGGGGGAACACTACCCCCAAACTTTGACCTTAATATATTACAAAATTTAGTCCATCCCTCCACCGAGCCTAACACAGCATGTTAACATACTCACATAAATCAAGTACCCAAAGAATAAGAATTTGTGGACTAAGAAATTGAAGAAGAAGAAGGAAAACCCATACCTCTCCAAAATAATGGAGTTTAGGCTAATAAGAGGAAAACCATCATAGAGGATAAAATAGACCAACTCACACAACAACTAAATCTCTTATCCTCTCAAATTCATATATAAAATCAGTGGCCATCATACCCCCATCAAAATATCCACAACTCTAATAGACCTCATACTAGTCATGATCAAACCTCCAATCCTCTTGGGGACCCATTATTTTCATAAGAATGGAAAGTGATGAAACAAACTCTCCAAAAAATTGATCCATGCACACAAGCAATGAAATATAAATGTGAATATTTTTTATCTTCTCCCTTATATATTAACATTTTACAAATACCTTTCCCAACTCACTTTGAGGTACCTAATTTTGAAAAGCATAGAGGGAAAGGTGATCCATGTTAAGGTATGGAGCTAAAAGCTTCATCCATGAACAAGTTCAGAAGATGCTAGAAACTGACAGTCGCCGTCGACGGTCTGGCGCAGACCAAAAGCTGTCGGTGTCGGTAGCAGGTCAGCCGATGTCAGTCACAGGTAGACTGACAGGGACCGACGTCGGTCACCTGTGTGTTTCTGGAATGCTATTTTCATGCGAGAACATAATGTTTGCATGTAAGGATCAACTGTTGGTTGTAAGTCCGTGTTTCTAATTTGAGTAGAACTGATTAGATCCCTTTATTAGGAGGTGTATCTAATGGTTGTAAGTGCATACTCATGAATCTCTAAAGTTATATATTAGGGATAGATCTTCATAGCTTAGTAGACACTACTGTAGAAGTATAGAACAGTACAAGATATTGTAAGATAGATAATTCAAGGATTGAATTGTGATTGTAATTGAGAGAGAGGACTCTTGAGGGAAAGAGATCTAAGAAGAGATCTATATATCTGAGAGAGGTGTGGAAGAAATAAGTTTATTCAATTGTAATTCCTTCTGTAAAGATTTTAATACAAGTTTTTAGGGTGGTTTCTTGTATCTCTTGTTCTTTGTTATTTATGATTCTAGTTACTTATCTATCTGGCTTATTTCTGCATATAGTTGCTTTCATATAGTAATCAATTTTGTTGATTGATCCCCAAAAATTGGTATCAGAGCTTGGTTTTAGGTTCAAAGCTTGATATCCAACAAGTGGTATCAGAGCTTTGGTTCACTAATAGGTGGTTCAGATCTGTGTAGTGTGTATTGATTACAGGTTACCCACAGAGGTTTCTGTTTGAGTGGGAGAAGCAATGGCAAAAGAAAGTAAATTGAGACTGGAGAAGTTTAATGGCAAGAACTATCAATTATAGAGAATGCAAATAGAATATTATCTGTATCAAAAATATTTATACTTACCGTTAGGAGGGACTGCAAAGCAACCCAAAGACATAGATGATGAAGAATGGGAAGTTCTTGATAGAAAGGATCTTGGATCTATAAGATTGAGTCTTGCATCTACTATGATATCTAATTTATCACAGGCAAAGTCTATGGTAGAGTTAATGACTACTTTAGCAAATTTATATGAAAAACCCTCAACTTCTAATAAGGTATATCTTATGAAGTAGTTATTTAATTTACAAATGCAGGAAGGTGGATCTGTATCTAATCATCTAAATGATTTCCATGGAATTGTAAATCAATTAAATTCAGTCAAAATAGTGTTTGATGATGAAATTAAAGCTCTATTAATCTTATGATCTTTACCAGAAAGCTGGCATAGCTTGGTAATGGCCGTTAGTAATACTGCATCTGCTTCAAATATTTTAAAAGTAGATGATGTTGTTAGTGTAATCTTGAATGAAGAAATTCACAGGAAAAGCACAGAGGAAACATCAGGGAACACTTTAAGTTTTGAGAGCAGGGGAAGGTAGAAAGAGAAGGGTAAGAAAGGGAGATCAAGATCTTAAGTCAAAGATGAGAGGTAGATCCAAATCCAGAAATGGAAGGAAGCCACAATGCTAGAATTGTGGAAAGATAGGGCACATAAGCAAAGATTGCTGGTCAAAGCCTAAAGAGGACAAACATCATGATGATAAAGAAGAAGCAAAGGTGGCAGGTATTGTTACACAAGATGCTCTTATATTCTCTTTGCATAATAATATAGAATCTTAGGTTTTAGATTTTGGTGCATCTTTCCATGCAACCCCCAATAGAGAATATTTCAGTGACTATGTCTGTGGATATTTTGGAATAGTTTATCTAGGGGATGATGAGCCTTGTAAGATTATTGGCAAAAGAAAAGTGCAGCTGAAAATGCAAAATAGCAACACATGGGTGTTGAGAGATGTCATGCATGTTCCTAGCCTGAAGAGGAATTTGATTTCTATAGGAAAGTTAGGGGATGAGGGTTATACAGTAACTCTCACAGCTGAATCTTGGAAGGTTTCCAAGGGTGCACTTGTAATGGCCAAAGGTAAGAGAGTAGGTACTCTCTATTTATGTAATTACATTACTAAAAATTCTCCTTTTGTATTATCTACTTCAGATGTAGATGCAAAGTTGTGGCATCAAAGGCTTGGCCACATGAGTGAGAAGGGAATGACAATTCTTAAGTCAAAAGGTATGTTTCCAGATTTGAAAAGCATAGATCTAGATTTTTGTGAAGACTGTATTTTTGGAAAATAGAAGAGAGTGAGTTTTCTCAAGACTGGGTCAACAAAAAAGAAGCACAAATTACAGCTTGTTCACACAGACGTGTGGGGACCAGCCCAAGTTACTTCTATTGGAGGATCACAGTACTATGTTTCCTTCACAGATGATGCTACAAGAAAGGTATGGATTTATTGTATTAAGAAGAAATCTGATGTTTTTGACATGTTTAAGATTTGGAAAGCTATGGTTGAGAATGAAACAGGCAAGAGATTGAAGTGCCTGAGATCTGACAATGGTGGTGAGTTCTATAGCCACAAGTTCAACTGGTATTGTTATATGCATGGAATCTGTAGGCAAAAGATGGTTCCAAGAACACCTCAACAAAATGGAGTTGTTGAAAGGATGAATAGAAAAATCATGGAGCATGCAAGGTGGATGAGATTGCATGCTGGATTGCCCTTAGAGTTTTGGGCACAAGCTGTGGATACTGTAGTGTACCTGATTAATAGAGGACCCTCTACAGTTCTGGATGGTGGAATTCCAGAAGAGGCATGGATAGGTAAAAAGGTAGATCTATCATTTCTCAAAGTTTTTGGTTGTGAAGCCTTTGTGCACGTTGATAAAGAAAATAGAAAGAAGCTGGATGCTAAGTCTATGAGGTGCACATTTATTGGCTATGGCTCTGATGATTTTGGATTTAGATTTTGGAATCTAGGAACTAACAAGATAATTAGGAGCTGTGATGTTGTTTTCAATGAAAAAGTGATGTATAGTGATCAACTCAAGAAGATGGATCAACCTGAGTAGAGAAATGGAGAATTGGATGAGGTGAAGGTCCAAAACGAGCTCACAGGAAAGAAAAACCATAGAAAGGAAAACACAGAGACCGATGTCAGTTAGGTAGGAACTGACATCGGTCGTATAGGGATCGATGATGGCTATACAGGAACTAACGTCGGCTAGGCAATAATTGACGTTGGTCAGGCAGAACCGACGTTAGCCAATTACAGGCCTAGAAGTGACCGAGGTCGGTCACTGTCAGAGAATTTGGGTGGACAGCATGTTGTGGATGAGTCTCAAATGCCCAACAGGAGGTCAGATAGGTTAAGTAAATCTCTAGTTCGATATTCCCCTTCATTATTCTATTTATTGCTTACTAATGGTGGAGAACTAGAGAGTTTTGATGAAGCAATATAGGTGGAATCCAAGAGTCAGTGGGAGCTAGGCATGAATGAGGAAATTGATTCCTTGAAAGAGAACCAAACATGGGATTTGGTTGAGTTGTCAGCAGGAAAGAAGACACTAAAGAACAGATGGATCTATAGATTGAAAGAAGGTGAGAATGGACAGATGAGATATAAGGCTAGGTTGGTAGTGAAAGGATTTGCACAAAAACTAGGTATTGATTTTGGTGATATTTTTTCTCCTGTTGTTAAAATGACTTCTATATGGACTATACTGTCTTTAGTTGCTATTGAGGATTTGCATCTTGAGCAGCTTGATGTTAAGACAACATTTCTTCATGGAGATTTGGATGAAGAAATATATATAGATTAGCTGGAAGGATATGAGGTCAAAGGTAAGGAGAAACTTGTGTGCAGATTGAAGAAAAGCTTGTATGGCCTCAAGCAAGCTCCAAGACAATGGTATCTAAGATTTGATAGGTTTATGACTGAGCATGGCTACATTAGATGTCAATCTGACCATTGTGTGTATTTTAAGAGATTGGATAATGGTAGATATATTATTCTATTATTGTATGTAGATGATATGCTAGTTGCATGATCACACATGCAGGATATCTCTGAGCTTAAGGTGAAATTAGCTCACACATTTGTCATGAAGGATTTGGGAGCAGCAAAGAAAATCCTTGGCATGAATATTAAGAGAGACAAGAAAAATCATAGGTTGATTTTGTCTCAAGAGGATTATGTGAACAAGGTGTTGAAACGGTTCAATATGCAGGATGCAAAACCAGTAAGCACACCTATGGCTGGACATTTCAAGTTGAGTAAAGAACAATGTCTTAATTCACATGATGAGGTAGAGTACATGAGAAAAGTTCCATATGCTTCTGTAGTAGGAAGTTTAATGTATACAATGGTTTGTACTAGGCCTGATATTGCCCAAGCAGTGGAAGTTGTAAGTATATGGCCAATCCAGGAAAGGAACACTGGAAACCAGTTCAGTGGATCCTTAGATATCTGAGAGGAACCAGCAGTAGGAATTTGTGCTATGGAGGTTCAAACACTTCTCTACATGGTTATGTAGATTCAGATATGGCAGGTGATTTGGATGACAGGAGGAGCACCACAGGATATGTTTTCACTGTAGGTGGAATGGTGGTTAGCTAGATTTAGAAGTTGCAGAAGGTTGTTGCCTTGTCAACTACATAAGCAAAATTTATTGCAGTCATAGAGGCTAGAAAAGAGATGATATGGACGACACGGTTCATGGAAGAGCTTGGAAAGGATCAAGAGAGTTGCAGACTATATAGTGATAGTCAGAGTGTAATTCATTTAGCTAAAAATATAGCCTTTCATTCAAGAACAAAGCACATACAGCTTAGGTACCACTTCATTAGACAGGTATTGGAGGATGGTGATTTGAAGCTGGAGAAGATCCATACAAATAAGAACCCTACTGATATGTTAACCAAGCCGGTTACAAAGGAGAAGTTGAATCTTCATTCAAATTTCATTGGTCTTCATGATTGAGTTGGAGATGGAGGAGCTAGAAGATGTTGCTGTACAGGTACTGGTGCAGCTATTTATCTCCAAGTGGGAGATTGTTAAGGTATGGAGCTAAAAGCTTCATCCATGAGCAAGTTCAGAAGATGCTGGAAACTGACAGTCATCATCGATGGTCTGGTGCAGACCAGAAGCTACCAACGTCGGTAGCAGGTCGGCCGATAGTGGTCACAGGAAGACTGATAGGGACCGATGTTGGTCACCTGTGTGTGTTCGAAATGCTATTTTCATGTGAGAACAGATTGTTTGCATGTAAGGATCAACTGTTGGTTGTAAGTCCACATTTCTAATTTGAGTAGAACTGATTAGAGCCCTTGATTAGGAGGTGCATCTAATGGCTGTAAGTGCATGCTCATGAATCTCTAAAGTTATATATTAGGGATAGATATTCATAGCTTAGTAGACACTACTGTAGAAGTATGAAATAGTACAAGATATTGTAAAATAGACAATTCAAGGATTGAATTGTGATTGTAATTGAGAGAGAGGACTCTTGAGGGAAAGAGATCTAAGAAGAGATCTGTACATATGAGAGAGGTGTGGAAGAAATAAGTTTATTCAATTGTAATTCCTTCTGTAAAGAGTTTAATATAAATTTTTTAGGGTGGTTTCTTGTATCTCTTGTTCTTTGTTATTTCTGATTCTAGTTACTTATCTATCTGGCTTATTTTCGCATATAGTTGCTTTCATATAGTAATCAATTTTGTTGATTGATCCCCAACAATCCATACAATCATGTATAGGAGTTTTATGTGGCTTGTCATGAAGTTGCATATGATGATGCCTACTTACTAAGACTTTTACTAAAAGGTCTCATTAGACCATCCCTAGAATGGTTCATGCATTTTCCAAAGGGGTCTATATCTAGGTTTGGAGAATTAATTGAAAAATTTGTAAGACATTTATCATTTAACATCGAACATGATGTCTTCATCATAGACCTCTACAACACTAAGCAAAGAAGTGGGGAAAGCTTGACATCTTTCTTGTAATGCTGGATAAGGTTATCAAGATGCCTTCGATGCACAGTACCAAATAAAGGGTTAGCTAAAATATTTGTTGACAATCTCAATGATGAGCTAAAATATTAGTTGAAACTCCAATGTGCCAAATTTTTTGATGAAATTATAAAAAAGGGTATATAAATTGAAAGAGCACTTATTGAAAAGGGAAAAATTAAATTAAATTCTCAAAATGAACATATTTGAAATAAATATAATTCCTTTTTAGGAAAATCCAAAATATTCAATAAAAATAAGAATGTTATAGGAGATAGGGTTATAGATTCCAAAAGACATGTTTAAGCTATGTAAAAGAGAAATCCCATAAATCAATAGAATGTCTCTTTTATTTGAGTGCCATAAGGTAAACCAAAGCTTTGGATTAGAAAAAGACCTCTTACCAGCCTTAGTATACCCATTGAAATGGTCCTTGAATAATTGATTGCTACTAACATGATTACTCATTTTGAGATCCGATCTTTGGATGATAGTCAACCTCAACCTAATTGGTACCATGAGGATGAATTATATAAATATAATAGAGTCAAAGGTCTTGACATAGAGATGTGTATGTAATTAAAGCATTATATTCAAGACCTAAATAGAAAAGGTGATATTGAAGTAGAAGGGGAGAGTACACCAAATCAAACTAAAAATTAGTAGCTAGGTATTTATTAGGACCCTTTACCCAAACATGGTCAGAGACACGACAAGCCACCAAGTGACTAGGGTTAGGCCTCCTCTTCCAATCAAACTAACTATCATGCCATTTCATATCACTACATCATTACCATTAAAATCTGTAACCCCCAAGAGTCCACTCCACCATCAACCACCATATTAAAAATTAGTTGGGCCATGACTGATTACATAGTCACTACCAGATGTAATAATATCATAATTACTAGGGTACCCCCTAAGGACCCATCTACATCTACATCTCAAAAGGACAATATCTCTAAAAAAATATCAATATCTTCCAACAAATCCTATGATATAATTTAGCAACTTGAGAAGACACCTACTCAAATATCATTAATGGATCTTCTCAAAACATCCCCTATGTATCAAGAGATACTCAATTAGGTATTGAATGACCTCAAGGTCCCTCAAGATATTGACACCAATCAGTTCTAAGCATTAATGGGTCATTTGTCTCCTTATCAACAAATCACCTTCAGTGCCCAGGACATGCCTCTTGTTGGCCACCATTATAAAAACCCATTATTTATAAAAGTCTCCATATCTAGTCATCACATTCCTTAGGTACTCATAAATAGAGGATATTCTTTAAACTTATATAATATGATTTTATTAAATAAATTAGGGTATTTTAAAGCCTTTTTAGGGCCCACCTTGATCATGATTAAAACATATGATGATAATGAATGACTATCTATAGGCACCATCTACCTTCCCATTACTATGGGACCCATGGTACATCAAACTCTACTTTACATTATGGATGTGAATCTACCTTATAATATACTATTGATTCTCTCTTAGATTCATCAAATGCAAGTAATTCCATCTAGCCTTCATCAATGTTTAAAAATTTTGCACTCAGTCATGGAAGTCACCATTCCTAAGAAAATATAACATTTTCATAGTTGTTAAATGGGTCAATCCTCATCCTCTTCCTACTATCCTAGCACTAAAAAGTTCACTCTAAACCTGAAAATTTCTAAATATATATGCCCTGATGACCTTGTGCCTATTTTTGATCCATTATATGAAGTCACTCATCTAAAAATCACATCCACAAGCTATGGGGAATATGAATACAAAATATTTTATATAGGTAACTTACCTCTTTCCCCATGAAGTTACAGATCCCTGGCTATGTGGAATACCAATCTTATCAGCTATCAATTCAGATAGATGACCTTTTCTAGTGTAGGAATATTATTTGAATAATATATTTATAAATCTGATGAATCATGTGTCATTCCAAAAGATGAGGCCCTCACATCTTATAGATGGATATACCCCCACATCCAAAAAATGTTACAAAATATACATTATCAAGGAAAGGGACTAGGGAGACACGAATAAGTTAGTGTTAGGAATATAGAATGTAGAGTAATAATAATGAAATAAAAATAGAATTAAAATTTAGAAAACATAGTAGAATATAGATAGATTTAATGTGGTTCACCCAATATGGGATATGTCCACATAGAAACTGTCAATCCTTATTATTCAGTCTAACAAATGAAGGGAAAAAACCTACAATACATCCACTGTAATATCCTCTTCACTCTCTCCCTCATCTACCTAATTACAATGCCCTCATATCAAAGGAGGGTTACAATTAGGGCAAAAATGCACTAACTTAATTTATACCATTAGATCTAAAACCTAATAGTAAATAGTCTAGATTAACTATGAAATTATAATATTTTATAATGCATTTTTGACAAAATTTTTCTTTAGGGGCACTACCCCTGAACCCCCACTAGGGGGGTTACAAAATAGGTCATCACCCCCATGGACTCCCATGGTGACCATAGTGAGGGGGGGCATCAACCCCTCCATACCCCCCTATCAGGAACTAGGCATTAAAATAAGATCAGGCTCCACTATCTAATAGGTAGGCTTGAACCCATCATAGTTCAAGAACATCCACAATATCTTCTCTTAGGGTAGAAATTTATTAATGATGACTTAAATAATATCATTATGGATACTATTAGCCAAATTTGGCCCACATATAAAAATTTCACATGGTTTGATGGAATGAGTGGACCAAAGTCTTGAAATAGGTCTAAATTTACAAAGAAGAGGATCCAAGCAAGTTTCATGGTGTCTGAGCATTTATGAGCATGGACTAAGTTGAAAAAATATTAAGAATCTATTAGAACCTTGAAGGAATGATCAAAAGATGAACTATGCAAGTTTGAGGTGCAGATCATCACCATATCATCATGCAAAAATGAGTAAATAAACTTGTTTGAGTATTTTTTATATCCTCACTCATAAATATATGTGAGCCAAAGGATTATAGAACCATGGATCTCTTTGTGCTAAGATATTATCCTAAAAATTTCATGCTCACATGAGCTTCCTAGCTCAAGTTATAAGCATGTAAATTTGGACCTACAAAATGGAACGTTCACACTAATGTCAAATTTGAGCTTGGTAAAATGGCCATTTGGATTTAAAAATTCCTAAGACATTCATGTAAATTTTAAATTATGGTTGTGCTAATGTCAAAATAAAGCTCAACCATGATCCGTTGGAGCTTTAATTTTATGGTCACATGAATTTCAATGATAATTATGTGTATGCCAAATTATGGGAATGCAAATGTTAATTTTATGCTCATGAAGTAGCTATTGAATTTTAAACAATGGGTCCTAATAGATATAATGGATAGTGCCTAATTGTGCCAAGTAGATCAACAACATGTGAGCAAGTCAAAATGTCAAAGAACTTAGAGGCCACCATGTGGTGTAAACATGTAAAGCAGGTAGGCTAATAGTGGATCTTGAGTGTAAATACAAGACTACCAAGTGGCACCAACTCAAAAAAAGTTAACATGTCAAGGACAGATCCAAGGGCTCACATTAACTTATACCATGTATATCAGATGGTGTGAGTAAATGTTGATGATTCAATTATTTGAGTCATGGTCGATGATCAATGAAATTAAAGATCAAGAAGCTAAGGGACTTCTTGGAGATCAAAAACATGACCAAAGTCAAACCACGACAATATTTTCAAAAGGAACATGGCACCATCAGATCTCAATCAAATTCCAAGGAGAAGACATAGTGATGTAGTCAGGTATTAAGAACATAAAGGGACCACCATGAAGGCTAAATATGGACCTCTTGTTTTATAATTTGGATCATGCAAGGTTCATTATGTGACTATATTCACCATTCTTAAAATAAATATTTATGAATATGGTGAATGATCAATTCTTGTAGAGATAAAATGGGTCTATTTGGACCTATTTGGATCTAGAATGAGGCACATTGACACAATGACTATAATAAATCCAATAATCTTAGATTGGTTTTCTATCTATAAAATAGACCTATGATCTAGATATGGAAATGGAATAGATATGTGATTAATGCAAAGGGTTTCATGTATCAATGTGTATCCATCCTCAAAAAAAAAAATACTAACCACCATTCATGGCATGGCTCTATCAATTTTTAGATTCGAAGATTTGTTCCTCATGAACAAGTCAAGTGGGCTTAGAGTCTCAATGTAGTGAATTAGTAGTTAGAGAAGTTGTTGGGGAATTGATTCCACTCAAATAGACTTTGTCATCATTTAAAATAAATCCTTGTCTTCTAGTGGGATATCTTAACTAATGAGAGAAGCTTGAAGGTTATTGGATCAAATTGAGGCCAACTTATTGATAATGGTTAGTGTTTTAGAAGAAATCATGCATATAGAAAGGAACCAATGAATTGCCACCATGTTTATTGATGATTGGGACCCCTTATCCACTCTCCAATAGACATTCCCATCTCTTTCTTTCCCTTTTTTCTATAAATATAGGCTTTGGAGCTTGAAAAATAATCCCTTTATTCCTTCTCTTAGGCATGACTAGACTCTACCAAGATTGAGCTTATAACCTCTTGAGATGAATACAAGACTATTTTTAATTTTCATTATTTTAGTATAGTGTGTTTATGTCAGTTTGATTTTCATATGTGATATAAATCTATCCCTTATCCAGTTAGGATCTTACCTAGTTACTAGATGATATTGTTATGCAGGTCATGTTTATTATTCAAATATCTCTTGATCAAAATCCACATGTGGATACTTTAACTAGTTAGTGTCTTACATTAGACCTCTCTAACACTTTATTTAGCTCTTAATCATTTGGTAAACCTTTACATGAAATAATGATACATGATAGATATTGGAGTCCTAGATCTAGTCTTTTGCTTGTCTCATTAATGTTTAATAGGATCTCAAATGGAGTGGATCAACCATATTTTATGTGCATCACCATTGTTATCTTAGGTTTCCATTTCAAGTTATCTCTCTCTATTTTCCCTAGTCATTAGTAGGTTTTAGTAGTGGAAATGAGCTAAAATGATGCATCAAAGGAGCTAGTCTCATTAAAAATCCTAGAGGTCTAATCCCATTATAGGAAACCCACAACCTAGGGTCAGTCCCATATTGAGATAGATTTGGGCAAAGGACCTAAAAAATACCTTTCCCAACTAAGGTGTAATCTATAACTCTAACATATATTACCTTGGTCTCTGAAGAGTCACTTTTTGATGAAGAAATCAAGATATGTTCCATTTTTAGTTGCTAAGAGGAGATTGATACCACAAACCCTTTCCAAGACACCACTATTTCCACTATCAACATATACCTTTACTACCCCTCATTAATTGACTAGGATCACATCAAGAGCCATCCTTTGATATGTTTCAAAATTATGAGGCCATCTTAGAATTTATGGGAGCAGATGATTTCATGCCTTTCAATGATCATAAGAAAGGATTTTCTATTAACCTCTATCAGTCAGATTATTTTATGGAACAAAAAATGCCCTTAACCAAAGATAAGAAGAGGAATTTGAAGAAGAATATCCACCCCAAAATCTTGAAGAATTTCCACAAGTTTTAGTTGAATCAAAAGAATACACCAAAATAAGTGAAAAAATCCTAGATGGTTTTGATTTAGATATCCAAAATCAATAATTGCCTACTTATCTCCAATATCAATCACCCTCACTCATTAAGGAGGGGATAAAATTAAACATAAACACTAAAGAACATCCCAAAATCATCAAACTTGGGGCAACCCTCACACCTGAGGAACATCAAGTTATTACTGAACTAGTCAAGAAATTCATAGATATATTTGTATGGTGTTATTACAACATACTAGGTCTTGAACCCTCCTTAGTTGTGCATAATTTGGTTATTTATCATAATTCCAAAACAATTAATAAAAAATTACATGAGATGCACCCTAAATTATCCCTACTAGTTAAAGAGGAACTACAAAAATTCTTGGAAATAGAAATTACTCAACCTATCAATTGTTCTGATTAGATATCCAACATTGTTCATGTGGCTAAGCCACAAGGAGGGATTTAGATTTGTACTAACTTTAAATTCATCAATAAGGCATGTCATAAAGATGAATTCCCTCTTTTGAATATTGATATGATCATGGATTCAACAACTGGATATGAAATGTTATCTCTCATGGATGGTTTTTTGGGCTACAATCACATAAAAAGCACACTTAAATATCAACATAAAATATAATTCATCACTCCATAGGGGACTTTTTTTACCAAGTTGATGAGCCCAATAATTGTAATGCTTTTTATCCACATTTTACACATTCACCCTTTTATCTTACCATGTTTGTGAACCATTTCCCATAAGTTTTTATCATATGACAACCATGTTTTGTAATAGCATTATGTTATCATGTATCTTTGAATATTTATAATTTTGTCTTGAAATTCAAGTATAAAATATTTATCTTTTAATATAGATGTGTTTCTTTATAATGTGTTTAAAAGGTGTTTGGAGCAATAGGTACATTAAAAGGAACATTTCACGGTCTATCCTACATCAAAGGAAATTCATCATGAAAAAAATCCTAAAACCACTACATGACCATAGTTTCAATCAAACATAATTTGATTCCAAAATCAATCAAATTGAATTAGTTGTAAAAAAATTCATGAAACATAGTGAATAAATTTGGTTAAGGCTAAATAACTTGGATTGTCTTGAAGTAGGATTGCAATTTCCATATGAATGACAAAGTTAGCATAAGGAATTGATTTCTAATGATCCTATGGCTGATTTTTTTTTTAATTTGAAATGTATCTTGTTTTGTATAAGACAATATCATATATATATATATAATATATATATATATATATATATATATATATATATATGGCTGATTTTTTTTTAATTTGAAATGTATCTTGTTTTGTATAAGACAATATCATATATATATATATATATATATATATATATAGGGTTGAGAAACTAGTCAGAGATAAATTAGAGAAATAGAGTAAAAGTATATTTTGTAAGATAGTTGTAATTATCCTGTAGTAATTCCTTGCTAAATTTGATTAGTATAAGCAAATATTTTTGAGTCAATTTTATTATTTTAAGAGGAAATATTGAAGATAAATTTGGAAGGAGTAAGGTCCCTTTTTGGAAGTTTTACAGTAACAATCTGATCCAGTAATTAACTAAGCATGTTATTTTATTTGTGTGTTGAGTGTTTGTTTTCTAGTTGTGTGATTTTCAACCTTGTATGTGATTATTTTAAGGAAGTTTCCAAACATAAATTAGTTTAATAATTTGATTCATTATTTTATATAATCATTCAATTCAATAACTAATTCCTTGTATAATTTCCAACATCCTAAATTACAATCAATAAAATGTCAAATTAGAGGATTAAGTGTGCACATACAGTGACATCATCCTATCAATTTTATGTCCTTAAGTTGATATTTAAATGAAGTAGAAGGTATATATCTTTGTTAAATCTCATTTTTATTTAAAGATCAAGATAAGTAAATTAGATTTTAAATCTGATGCTAGTCATTTTTGGTGCCATTATCAGGGAAGGGTGTCACACACTAAAAATCTTCAATCTTGATAGTGGTTGTTTCTGAATGTTTATTGCTTTCCTAATTTATAGAGCTTGTCAATTTTATAGATTAAATATTTTTTGTTTTTATAGTTTAAATTTCCATTTATGTAAATTAGAATAGTAAAAAGTTTCAAAAAATCCCATATTACTAACCCTGTGTAGGCAGGGTGGACAAAAACTTTAAAAAAAAAAGAAAAAAGAAAAGTGGTTGACATACATGCAAAGATAATAGGATCATCAAGGAATATTTTTGCCTAGATCATCAAACCTTGCTACAATAATAGAAATACATCCTAAATCAATCAAGGAACATGAGGAAATCCCTGAAGATCACTTACAATTGTCAATATAAGAGGTATAAAAGGAAGAATTCTTGGTTGAGTTGGTAGCACAAGTTGGAGATTTTGAAAAAGAAGAGGTTCATACCCCTGAAAAGGATCCCCACCTTATCACCTCATAATCTATAATTAATAACTCACTCCCCTCTGTCAACCAAATTTATTACTAAGGAGGCATTCAATACTCTTCTTGCTCCTAGAAGAAATACCAGACCAACAAAATATTCTAATTTAGGAAGACTTTTTACTGAGCCATAAGGTAAATCTTATAAAACCTCTACACCATCTCCATTGTGAAGGAAGCCATATATTCATGAAAATCAAGATAAAATATCCATCTTCTACACACTAAAAATTAAAAGAATTGATAAGGATTTTGAGAAGTGGGTGGCAAGAGCTTCTGGTCTACTAACAAAAAGAGTATTCATGGAGGATCATTAGGAAAAAAACACTGATAATGAGTCTACTACCTTTAAATTACCCATCCTTACCCCTAAAGGAAATACAACCATGAAGAATATTTATCACTCCACCCTCCATACTTTTAAGGGAAAAGCATTTGAGGATCCAAAAACATTTCTTTTTGAGTTTTATATCTTATGATATAGCTATGATTATAATCAAGATGCTTAAAAAATCAAGCTATTTTTAGCAACACTCAAAGATGTAACACTTAGATGGTTCATGGGACTTGGAAAGGATGACATTTATACTTGGGAATAAATGAAGGAGATATTTCTATCCAAATACCAAGAATATTATCAAGGTAGAAACTATAGGAGAGATGACATATTCAGAATGTCACAAGCTGATGACGAGTCATTAGAGGAATATATGGAAATATTTCTATTTAGCCTACAAAAGTCCAAATATACTACAATGGAGAAATAATACATTAATATGATATTCCTAAAAGGAATTAGAGATGATTATCTAGAGGCACTAGACTTAATGTTTGGTGGAGATGTTTCTATACCATCCTTTAATGAACTAACAATTCTATGTATAACCTACTGCAAAACAACCATGAACACGAGTAGGGACATAACTCTTCCTACAGTATCTACAACTAGAATGTCTAAAAGTGAAGTTAGAAACCTATTGTAGGATATGAATTAGGACATTATCTTCCACCTATCCACTCAACTTGATACATTGCATACACAGAGGAAGTAGGAAGAAAATGAAAAAGCCTCAATTGCTTATTACCCTGCATGTAGAAAAAAAGAAGGTATAATGCATATGCCATTCTATAAAAGCTTTGGTATCTATCATAACTAAGGAAAATCCTAAAATGATGGAGCTACATGCCATAATAGGAGATGGGGATCAAGTATTTTACATGGATCAAAGGATACCATGGCCATAAAGGTCATTAGTTCTAGGTATGCCATCAAACTCTATGTTTTCAAATTATCAATTCTCAAGTAATCCTCAATATGGTTCTTGGAAAAATTTATACAATCAAAATTAGGCCCAAATAAATTGGAAGTTACACCAAAATCAGTTATTGATGCAACAAAATTGGTCAAAACCTCAACCTAGGCAATTCCAAAACTAATAATGGATCTTCCCCTCTAACCCATGGCAACAACTATGGAGAGGTAATAAAGGCTTTCCTTAAAAATTACATCAACCACAAAAATATCCCTTAATTACAAACACTTAAAAACTTGATAGACCCACTCAATTACCTACCCAACCCATCCCTAACCCTACCAATAAGTTGGTTTAACTAACAAAATCCATCAAAATAATGCAATATCCAACATACACCTTGGATATCAATCAAGTCCATGTTCACTCAAGACATGTTCTTCCACAACCCACCTCACCCATAATCATAGAATTATTTTAATAAATTGATCAAGTCCATACTAATCCACACCTACCCATGGCCACTCCTAAACTAATCCCACTAGAAAACCAAAAAGAACCTGACAATCCTCCTTTTTTGGATAGATTCACCATCTCACACCCTGAATTAGAACCCAAATTAAATATCTTATGACAACTTAAGAATGTGTGCATGAAAATTACACTCTTTAAAGTAATAAAAGATGTCCCTATCTATAATAAGGCTTTTAGAGAGCTATGTTTGAAAAAATCAAGAAGAAAGAAGAAGGATCCTAAAGCAGTCCAAATTATTGGCGACCTAGTAGATATTATGATGGGAAACATAATTCCCCTAAAATACTATAATCTTGGAAGTCCTGTAGTCAATGTTAGTATTCACTGCCAACCCATATCTAATAACTTAATTGATTTGGGTGAATACATCAACATGATGACCATGGAGACCATGCATCAATTGAAAATTACAACTCTCCATCCAACACCCACCATCTTGTAGATGGTTAACAGGTTAACTATTAAGCCTACAGGGATTGTTGAAGACCTAGTCATCACTATGGATTACTAGTAATATCTAGTAGAATTTATTGTCCTGTAGCCAAAAATTAACTTGGGAGGTTATCCTCTCATCCTTGTCCACCCATGGTTGGCCACAACTGATGCTTTTCTTGATTACAGGCCAGGAAAAATGTTAATATCCAATGGAAATGACACTAATAAATTAGTTCTTTATCTACCATCCAAGCCTTCCCATAATGATAGACCAAATACTTAAATTGATGAATTTGAGGAAGCTATCTCCTTACAAATTTTTTTTACAGTTGACCAGAGTCCAACTTTGAAAGCACAAGAAGAAGACATTATCCTTTTTGGTATCTTACAAAACACTTATTAGCAGGATCTTGTAGCCACAAACATGTTAGAATATAGACCATGCCCACTTTAGAATACTTTTTTTGAAAATTTCATTACTAAAATCATAAGGGACATTTGGACATTCCATCAGTTACTTCCCCATCAATGTATCTATTCTCCTTTAATTGCTAATGTGGAAACCATTCTCTCTTTAATGAATCAAGTGAACATTCTACCAAATAAACCTCTCATCATCGATACCTCTTTGATATCCTAGTAAGAAAGTGATCCAAAACTCAGAAGTTCTGGTTGATAAATATCTCAATAGCATAGAAATAACACAGTAATAATGAATTCTCTGAGAAGAGATGTAGTATTACTCAAGATCGTAATACAAATATATGTTTATCTTTGGGAAGAGATATCTGTCTTCACATTTCAGGTTACCTCTTCATTTATACACATTTTGAAAGCATGGGGAGGTTGTGGAAGGTCACCAATATTCAGGAAGATTAGTGGTTTGACTTCCAAGATTTAAAACAATACAGAATTCAAGGAATTACTATTTTTAGAAACTTACTATTTTTAGACTGTACTACTAAAATTGAAATTTGGGGCACTTCCATTAGGTTTTTGGGGGTCAAAATTCATCAAGTAGAGATCCATGCCATATAATTATGTTCTCCTCATTCTTATATTTCCAATGGTTCAAACGGAGAGTCAATTGGAGCTACGGTGCAAAAGTTATGGCTCCCAGAAGTTTCATCATCAATTAGGGTGGAACTGTCACCCGAATTGTCGCCTAAATTGTTGCCCAGATCAGAAAGACATTCACTTATAATGCTAAAAAATCACACAACAACATTTGGTTGGGACTAACATGATATGAGAGGAATACCCCTATATTTATTCACACACCATATCTACATTAAATAAGAATGCAATCCTATTCACCAACCCCAAAGATGAATTAATCCTATAGTCAAAGACATTGTCAAAAATGAATTACAAAAACTCTTGGATGCATGATTTGTTTACCCTATTTTAGATATCTAGTGGGTCTCTCCCTTGATTATTGTGCCTAATAAAGGGTAAAATAGCATATTATGTATACTACTGAGAGTTGAATGCTACTACCAGGAAGGACCACTTTCCCCTACCATTTATCGATCAAGTGTTGGATACATTAGTAAGAAAAAATCATTTTTCCTTCCTAGATGGATATAGTGGTTATAATAAAATATGAATATCCCCACAAGACTAAGACAAACCAATTTTACTTGCTCATGGGGAACCTATGCCTATGCCATCTTACCATTTGGTCTTTACAATTCCCCAACCAATTTTCAAAGGGCTATTTTGAGCATATTTTCTCATCTTTCCCATGATCGTGTTGAAATCTACATGTATGATTTCACCATCTATGTGTAGACATTTGAAGAATATCTTACCAACCTGGAGAACGTTATTCAATGCTACCAAGACCATCAATTATCTTTGAGAAATGAAAAATGTTATATGCTTATGATTGAGGGGATTATGTTAGGTCATCACATTTCCCCTACTAGAATTCAAGTTGATCCAACAAAGATAAGTTTCATTAAGGATATACCCACACTAAAGAAATAAAAAGGTGTTATAAGATTTTTAGGACATGCTAGTTATTATAGATGATTCATCAAGTACTTTAGTAAAAACATTTCCCCATTATTTGGATTACTTACTAAGGATGCTGAATTTCCCTAGACTAATGATTGTCAAAATGCCTTTCAAAAAATTAAGGACATTCTCATAACCACTCCTATTCTGATGGGGAATAATTTGAATAATCTTTTTCAAATTCACACTAATGCATCCAATACTACCTTAGGATCTATCCTTGGCCAAAAAGATGAATCTTTGAAATATATAATCTATTTTGTTAGCAAGAATCTTGAAGGGGCTAATCTCAAATACACTATAATAGAGAAGGAATTTATTGAAGTCATCTATACCATCAACAAATTTTGACATTACATTATGGGTTATCAAGTATTCATCCACAAAGATCATGAATAAATCAAGTATTTGATGAAAAAACCTACTGTAATAGGCAAGATAATTATATGGCTGCTTTTGCTATATGAATTTGACATTACCATTCTAGAAATACTAGGTAAGAATAATTTAGTAGTAGATTTTATATCTTGGTGGAAAATGATGAACAAAGTCCTATTGTTGATGATTCATTTTTGATGAGCATTTATTTGCATTAACTATTCAATCTACTTGGTTTGCAGACATTGCTAACTATCTTGATACAAGATCACTACCAAAAAAAAATTCCCCAAGAGAAAGCCACCATCTGATATAAAAGAGCATAAATTTTTCATAGATTACAAGATATCTCTTTATTACTAGACTAGATTAAATTATACGAAGGTGTATCCAATAAGATGAAGCCTATGACATTCTTAGAGCCTGTCATGATGAGCCTTATGGGAGTCATTTTACTGTAAAATGGAGTGCTATGAAAATACTTACTGTAGGATACTATTGGACTTCCTTGCATAAGGATTCCATGATGTATACTCATATATGTGATAAATATTAGTGTATGGGAAAACCCACCCACTCTGATGAACTACCATTACAACCACAACTAGTTCTAGAACCTTTTGACAAGTGGGGACTTGATTTTATGGGTCCTATAGATCCTAAATCCAATAATAAGGAATACATACCGGTGTGCATTGATTATGTCACAAAATGGGCTAAGTTCAAGGCCTTAACACATATTTGAGATGAGAAAGTGGCTGAGTTATTGTATGAATAAATATTCACCCACTATGGAGTGCCAAGATAGCTAGTCATAGACTAAGGACCATAGTTCACATTAGATCTCATAGTTGCCTTGGTAAAAGAATATGAAACCAGACACAAAAATTACACCCCTTCCATCCTTACTTGAATGGTCAAGTGGAAGTTACAAATAGATAATTATAAAATATATTCACTAAGACTATCAGTTTACATAGAAAATATTGATCAACTTGTCTTTTGGAAGCAGTCTAGGCTTATAGGATCACTTTGAAAACCATAATTGGTTTCACTCCTTATGAGCTATTTTATGGTAAGAATCCTATTTTTACCATTGAATTTGAGCATAAAACATTAAGAATAAAACTTGAATTAGGATTAGACCTATCCCAAGGTCAAAAAGATAGGATCATGCAACTGAATGCACTTGATGAACTTAGAAAGGAAGCACTTCATCACAATGAAATAGTGTAGAGATAATGAATGGGTTGGCATGATAGGAACATCAAGACTAATAAATTCCAACCTAGAGATTGGGCAATCCTCTTTGATTCAAAATATAAAGATCATAAGGAAAAGTTTAATCCAGATGGTTTGGACCTTATGAGATCGAACAAGTTTTTGATAATGGAGTTGTGAATCTCATGACCATTGACTCTATTCAATTTTTCCTACTTGTTAATGGCCAAAGGATTAAGCTATACAAAAAACCTTTTTCCAAGGAGACTCTCACTCACCAACTTCTTGAAGATCAACATCCTTCTCTTCTTCATGAAGTAGACCAACCTATTCCTAAAATCAAAGGGTATTTTTGTAAACCCTTCTCTAATATTTTCCAAGAAAAATAAGCTTCCTATAGTTAGGAATAATCCATTCACAATGGCTTGATTCAGGCTAAATAAAATCCTAACTCCTGGGCTTCTTTGATTCTAGTTGACTTGGGACCAGAAAATATTTAAAAAAAATCAAAAAAATTAGCATTGAAAACCTTTGAGCATTACTAATGGCTATTGAATCAGAAAATCTAGGTCACTCGCTGATCAACATTCATTAAAAAAAATCATAAAACATCAAAATCCACATCAATAAACTTGTATTTCAATATGTTTGCTTGCATATTCATTTTTTAGGATTAAAAAATCACGTTATTTTTGCTATAGGATAAAATTCCTATTGATATAGGATAATTCTTGTTGTAATAGGACAATTCTTGTTGCCATAGGAAGCATTTATCTCACTATAGGATGAATTTTTATCATTCCATCATAAATTGCTTTACTGGAATATCATCTCAAACATTGCATAAAACACTCTTACTTCCAACCAATGGTTGATACATGCCCAGTGAACCTGAAATTCACCACTTTGACTAAGTACCTTTTGAATGAACCTATCATATCATGATTTCAAGACTACCACCCTTTTTTTAAATCATCTCAACATCCTAATCACTCATGCATTAATGGAAAGGTACTCCTAAGTACTACGGTAATTATTTATACTTAATTCATTACATAAGTTTTAATTATTCTTGAGATTATGGTTATTGATCTATGCCAATAAAAAAATATTCTTGATCATGTGATTGATATGACCATTAAACACTGCCACTACCACACCTATCCCTTATCATTTCTATAAGACTTCCACACACATCAACTGCATCCTTTAATGACAAGTGACCAATTTTAGTTGGGGGGATTTTCCATTATCTAAAATAATTATCTATTTTCTAAAAATTAATTTAAATCTCAAACATTAATTTTTGAGCTATTCCCATCACTACCATACCTTTACTGCAAGAATGCAAATCCTACAACTAAAATTTTATCCTACAACATAAGAGGAGACATGCTTAAACATGAGACACTCAACATCTGTCCCCTAACTAGTGACCTAATTATTTTTTAGAGAGTTGTTAATGATGTCATGGAGGTTCCCTAATGAGTGGATGAAGTTCCTTGATATTCTAAGTGATAATGACAAAGTATACAATGTGTTTGCCCTAGTATGCTTGAAGGATGTTTGGTTGATCTTTAATTTTAGCATGGTTTGAGATGATTAGGGATGATTATAAAGTATTTATAATGTGAAGGGGGTCCTATAAATGATAAAGGATTATTGGAGAGATTATGTGCATGATTCAAATTCACCCAATTCATTATTATTCTCATCTAGACATTTTATGTCCAATGGCAAAAAATTTGAGTAGGTAGTTTGATGATGTCACCATTACCACATGTGGATGAGTCAAGAGGAGTTGGTCATATGGTCATGATAAAATTAGTCCCTAGTTATTATGCACTAAATCTTAGGTCATGTGAATAAGTGTGAAAAAAGATATGCAAGTGCAAAGTTGGGTTCCCAGGCAATTTGACAGTGTTTTCCCATACTTAGCCAAATTTACATGAGGTAAGAAAGAGTTATCAATGATGTCATGATAATTTCATAGAGGTTTATTGGTGAGTGGATGAAGTTCCTTGATAATCTAAGTGATAATGACAAAGTATGCAATGTGCTTGTGCTAGTATGCTTGAAGGATGCTTGGTTGATCTTCAATTTTGGCATGGTTTGAGATGATTAGGGATGAGTATAAATTATTGAGAATGTGAAATGGGTAATATAATTGGTAAATGATGATTGGAGATATTGTGTTCATGAATGGAATTCATCTGGTATATCATTATTCTCATCTAGACATTCTAGGTCCAATGGCAAAAAATCTAAGTAGGTAGTTTAATGATGTCACCATTGCCATGTGTGGACAAGTCAAGGAGAGTTGGTCATATGGTTGTGATAACAATAGTACCTAGTTTATATGTGATAAACCTTAGTTCATGCAACTAAGAATGACAAAATATATGTAAGTGCAAAGTTGGGTTCTTAGGTAGTTTGACAGTATTTTCCCATACTGAGGCAAATTTGGATGAGGCAAAAAAGAGCCAAGCAAGCATTTTGATGATGTTATATCTCACACGTGGAAAATTAAAGATAATGTGATCACATGGGTTTGTTAAATTTTTTCCTAATTTATTTTTTCTAACTTTTAGGTCAAGCATTGAAGTGCATCAAAAAATATACATGTGCAAAGTTTGCCTTCCAGACATGTTCTTGACATAGTTGACTCTGTGAATAGAGAAATCTGAGTGAGTATTTTAATGTCATTATATCTCATAGGATAAGTTTTTAATATTTTTAGATTATCCTAGGTGAGAAGATCATATGGTACAAATTTTTGATCATGCATCTAAATGAAGAAAAATATATGGAGGTTCAAAGTTGGCTTCTCAAGTAGATAAGCAATTGTCCCCATACTTAGTCTATTTAATCAATGTTAAAGATCAGGACCAAATGGAGATATAATGGAATGTGGGTGATAATAAAATAAATAGATATGGTTATATTAAGTTAAAGAGGTTAAAGTTTTCATTGGTTAATGAAGGTAAAGATTGAGCTCCTTACAAAAGGATCAATAGAATGTGTTTATTCCAAGGACTCAAAAAGCAATGAGATGAGGACAAGTGCTCGATGGTTAATGGTATAAGTTATTATAAAGAAAAAAAGGGTAAAGTTTCATGATAATGGGGGTTATAAGTAATATAAAATAGTAAGCTCTATAAGGTAAAGACCTGACTGATCCATAGAGATTGACGAAGTGCATGAGGTCAAAGTTGCTAGATTACATGAGATGAGGTCAACATGTTCAAGGTTTAACATTTGACATTAAAAGACTTTGTGTTAGAGGTTTATATTTATATAAAAATATCAATGGTTAATGTTTAATTTGAGTAGTGAGGACTCAAGATGATAGCATGGTGTTTGATTAACTATGACCATTTGAATTCAAATATTTAAATTTAACAAAGGAAAGACTAGTGTCTGTTATTTGAGCCATAACTTTTGATCTATGAAAAATTTGACCATGTAGTAAAAATATAATTTTTATAAGACTAAAATGCACAAATGAAAATATAAATTTTAATATTTTAATGTATGTACAAATATAGATAGTGAGCTCCAAATTTGACTGTGTGTTTGACTATGTTCTACAAGTAACCCGAGAAGGGTAATTGAGCTCGTTCTAATGTTGTTTCAATATATCATGATGAATTGAATATTGGGGAGTGTTTTAGACTCCATGATAATGATATATGTGCATTATTAAGGTTTTAATAATCATATGCAATATAAACAAAGGATTATAAGTTGAATGTGTATTCGATCATGGTGACTATGTGTACAAAATGTTGGTTGAGAAAATTATGCTTAAGTAGAAGGTTATTGTGATTGATATTTAAACTTAAGGGGGACATATAGATAATATAAAATGGTTCCATTATTTTATAAAATGTTCCTATGCTATTTTTTTTCTCATAGAAGTGTCAAAGAGTTGAATGGGTCTCCATAGGACCTAAAAGTGACTTAGGCCTATTTGAAAATGTGTTATGCTTAAGTGTGACCCATGTAAGATACCTTAAGGGTGGAGTCATGTATTATGGATGAAAAAAAAATATTTTAAATTTGATAATTTATGAATTATCTATATATAGTAAAACCAAATGTGATGGTTTCTAGGTTTTGTGAAAGATTTGTGAGAGAGACTTGTGCAAGGTAGATGTGAGAGCTATGGAGTGAAGGAGAGGTAGAGTGCCCAGTTGATGAGTTTATGAGATGATTAGATTTATGATTATGTGTATGACCTATAGGTCATATTTATGATGTCATAATATTTCTCTTATGGTTTGAGGATATGTGAAGAGGTCTAAGTGTACAAATGAGGATAAATTGAGTTAAGATGGAGAGAGATTGTGACATGCCTATATGAGAGGCCTGTATGAGAGAGATAGGGAGTTTGTGTGGGTGTTATAAAAATATATTTCCATCATTAGGTGTTGAATACATTAGTTCTAAGGTGGAGGTATTCACTTCAAAGAGGGTATAAAGGACTTGATCTTCCTTAGGGAGAGTTGTTCCTTATGAAACATGTGTTTCACTAAATACCTTTGGTCAAGAGGATATGATCAAGGTTTTTTGGTCTAAAGGAGTTGATTAGTATCTTGTTTGTAATTTCTTATAGGACAATAGTACATGTGTTATAGGTTTGAGAGTGGATTTTATTTCTCATGAGGGTTTCTCATAAGAACTATGTTATGTGTTTGATCTTGTATATGCATTGAATTAATGAGATCTCTTGTTAATGTTGCGTAATCAAGTTGATATATGCTAATTATTTAATAGTTTGAAAGGGATGCAATTATAATTAAAATATTTGGGCTCACTGATTCACCCCCTTGACAGTGATTGTACCTCTAACAAAATTATGCTCCTATTTCAGAAAGTAGATTGGGTTCAATATTTTAAGAAGCTAAATGCATTTTACCAAGGGGTTATAGAGGATTTTGACAGATCATAATACAAAAATTTGGAAACAGTCAAAATAATGGAGATAAAATTAACCAAAACTATCATCAACAAGGTAACCAAATTACCTAGAATAAGAGAATTATGGTAGGAAAAGTTTGATGTAGAAGCAAAAAGGAAAAAATTTAGTAAAAGGGATGAAATATTAGAGAATTCAAGGCAAGTAAATACACATTTTTTATTACCAAAAAGATAGGCAAGAGAATCCTTATTTATCTTCAGATACTTTGCTTGTGAAGGAAGATACTCCATGATACATGGAGTTCATTTCAAATTTATGAACCACCTATGACATGGTATTTCAATAAACATTCCCAATTTCTTACTTAATATGCTCACAATAATGGTAGATGCATTCCAAAAAGGTAACCATAGAGTCCTCTCTCATCATTGCTTAATTCAACTAATTGTACAAGATTACTTGTATAGGACTAGGCTTAATGTGAATTGGGAATATTTTATTCAATTGCCTATAAGTGCAGAAAGTGATAATGATGAGGAAGAAGAAGAAGAGGTAGAGGTAGAAGGAAAAATAAAGGTAGAGGAAAAAATGAAAATAGAAGAGGATCCTCTTGCAGCTACACAAGAACCTATAGATGAGGATTCTCTTGCAGCTACATAATAACTTGAAGAAGAGGATCCTCTTGAAACCACACAAGAACCTAGAGAAGAGGATATTCCTTTAGCAATACAAGAACCTACAATAAGTATGAGCCTTTTGGAGGAATCTCTAACAAGCAAAGAGACTAGAATAAGGAGGAGGAAATTTATTCTCCAACATGAATCTGAGGTATATGAAGAAGAGATTCCTCATTTAACCAAGGCCCCTAAAAATTCTAAGGATAAATATGGTCCTTGAAGTTCCCATAGATTAAGAGGAAATATGAGAGGGAGGCCATGAACCAAGACTTATTTTGTTATATAAATTATTGAAGAATCATAAGAATAATAAGTTAACATATTGACTACCATTAGTGATGAGTCACCCAAAGCATCCAATTTAAATGAGATGGAAACTAATAAGGAAGAGGAATATATCAAAAAATAAGAGTATTTTTATGAAGGAAATGTACAAAATTATGAGGAAATAAAACAAGCAAGATAAAGTACTAAATTATTTCATTAAGAACAAGTGTAGAGCCACATGGAGACAAAATAATGGAATCAAGCACCTAAGTCAATACTGGAATAATTTCCTATCTAGGAATAAGATCTACAAGAAATTAAACATCTAATGAAAAAGTTATAGGACTAATTAGGGAATGGCATAGATGTACTTGCTAAAGTAGCTTCTTAGATGCAGTCTTCAATAGATATCCATCTTGTTGCTGGTATCTCACACTCTCCTATAGCAAGAAAATAATATGCATAGTCTAAAATTGACCAAAAAATAAGGTATAGTTAATAATTTATTATGTCTTCTAGAATGATGGAATGGATAGATAATTGGTTTGAAAAATGTAGAGAATTGACAAGAGAAAACAAGAGATTAAAGGAATAATTTAGAACCAAATAAGAAAGGATCTCCATATTAAAGAACAAAATTAAAGATTTGGATAATCTCACTCAGGCAATCCTTGATTGTGGCCTCCTACAAGGTTGTATTCAATGTACCTTAAAGAATAATGGCATAAATTTAAATTAATGTAAATTTATTATGATTTTCCATGTGAAGTACTAGAACCTAGCCTTTTTTTTCAAATATGCAATACAAGCTCACAAGAGGAACAAGCACAATTATGTGAATTTTATCTTCATAACTATGTTGTGCCATATAATAGAGAATGGAATCCCAACTTGTATATTGGAGATGTCCTTTTAAAGGCATTCTCAACATATCTTATAAATGAGCATAAGAGAGGTCATGAGATGATAGAATACAAATAAAAGGAAAGATAAAATCAACTAATTATCAGAGGAGAATCATGAACACCTGAAGTTGTGTTGTTATAATGGGATGACATTATGCTAAGAAAAGAAGTAAGGGTTTGGTTTTCTAAAAATAATTATGAAGCTCAGGATTTCTTTTTGGTATTAAGATATATTAATCCATCATCATGAGAATCCTATTTAGAGAGATGAAAAGAGATCATCCCTAAGATGAAGAAGAAAGAGCCATACTCTCTTTTTAAATTAAAATCGGCTTTTGATAGAGAAACAAGGTATATTCTATTTGTAGGGGATCTAGGAGCATAATTGTTGAGTATTAAATTCAGCTTTCTTTATTTTGGTACCCCATACAATATTGGTAGGACAAGAATCTATTGGATGTAGCCAAGGAAGTTAGAAATTGGTAGATTTATGAATAAAGACATGGATTCTATGCTCATCTATCTAGTGGTGTCATTAATCCTTTAGATTTTAGAGATTTTTGTGAGTTTGATATTATCAAGTTTGTTTCTTGAGGATAAGAAAAATATTAAGTTGGGGGGTGTGATGAGCCCCAAAATTTTCATGATTTTTGTCCACATTTTCCATATTCATCCTTTTAGCTTACCATGCTTCTAAACAATTTCCCACAAGTTTTTATCATAAGACAACCATGTTTTGTAATAGCATTATGCTATCATGTATCTTTGAATAGTTAGACTTTTGTCTTGAAAGTCAAGTATTTGATATTTATCTTTTACTATATGATGATTTTATTATAATGTATTTAAAAGGTGTTTGAATCAATAGGTACATTCAAAGGAATATTTCACGGTCTATCCTACAACAAAGGAAATTAATCATGAAAACATTAACTGACTGAAGTTACGAGCAGACAAAATTTGATTCTAAAATCAACCAACTTAAATGAGTTGTAACAACATTCATGGAACATAGTGAAGAAATTTAGTTAAGGATGAATAACTTGGGTTATCTTGAAGTAGCATGGAAAGCTCCATATGAAAGACAACTTTAGCAAAAGGAACTAATTTCCATTTATCCTACAGCTAAATGATTCTTAATTTTAAATGTATATACATGTATAAATAGGGTTGAGAAAATATTTAGAGATAAATTAGAGAAATAGAGAAGAATCATATTTTGTAAGACAACTATTTTTGTAATTCTCCTATAGTAATTCCTTACTACATTTGATTAATATGAAAAACTATTTATGAGTCAATTTTATTATTTTAAGAGGAAGGATTGAAGCTTGAGTCAGAAGGAAGAAGGGCCCTCTTTGGAAGTCTTATAGCGACAATATGATCCATCAATTAGGTAAGCATGTTACTTATTTTATTTATGTGTTGAATGTTTAATTTCTAGTTGTGTGATTTTCAACTTTGTATGTGATTGTTTTAAGGAAGTTTATGAACATAAAGTAGTGTAATTATTTTATTCATGATTTTATATTAATGTTCAATTCAACATTTCATTCCTTGTATAATTTCCAACATCCTAAATTACAATCAGTAGAATGTATAATTAGAGATTTAAGTTTGTACATACATTGACATCATCCTATCAAGTTTACGTCTTCAAGTTGAAATTTAAATGCATTAAAAGGTACATGTCTTTGGTAACTCTCCTTGTTCATTAAAGATAAATAAAATTATATTAGATTGTGAATCTATTGCTAGTCACAAGTCATGCCATTTGGTCTTAAAAATGTAAGGGATACCTATAAATGGGCCATGACTATTATATTCTATGACATGATGCATGATGTTGTGGAATATTATGTTGATGATATATTATGGAAGTCACAACTTAGATATGAGCATCATATTGTCCTACATATAATATTTGAGTAGATGCACAAATATAAGGTTAGACTAAATCCAAATAAATGTGTATTCAACATTAGATTAGGCAAGTTATTAGGGTTTATTGTATCTAGGAAAGGCATAAAAGTAGATCCAGCTAAAGTCAAATCCATTATGGAAATGCCTCCTCCCCATAATTTGAATTAGATGAGGAGTCTTTAGGGTAAGTTGAAAGCTATATGGTGGTTCATCTCTTAGCTCGTAGATAAATGACACCTCTTCACTCACCTATTTAATATGGGGACCCATTTTATTAGAACTTTGAGTGTCAACAAACCTTTAATAATCTCTAGCAATATTAATAAATCCACTTGTGTTATCACCACCTATCATGGGAAGTCCTTTTATCCTATATATCTCCATATTTGCTTGTGCAATAGGTGCCATACTTGCATAACACAATAATGAAGGAAAAGAGTAGGAAATTTATTATCTCACTCACACTTTGATCTCATATGAGCTAAATTATACTCCAATTAAAAAACCTGATTAGTCATTATCTTTGCTTCACAAAAACTTTGGAATTATATGCTTAAAAATCAAGCCCAAATAATTGTTAAGGTGGATTCTATTAAATATTTCCTATCCAAATCCACCCTCATAGGACAAATGGATAAGTGGATTATGTTTCTCAATGAATTTGACATTGAATATGTTCATAAAAAGGACATTAAGTGACATGAGATAGTAGATCAACTCACATAAGCCCCTTTTGTAGAGACTAAACCTCTTACCACAACTTTCCTAGATGAATCTATAATGAATACTTTATAATCTAGTAGCTGGAATCTATATTTTGATGGATCTTTTACCATGCATGGATTGGGAGTGTGCATCTTTTTGGTCACCCCGCAAGGTGACCTTATTAAAAAATCCTTCTATCTCACTTTCCCATGCACCAATAATATTTTTGAATATGTGGATTTAATATCTACACTTCAACTAGCCATCTAATGGAACATCCAACATCTTCAAGTGATCAGTGATTCACAACTAATAATAAATTAAGTTAATGAAGAGTTACAGACCAAAGATGAAAAACTACTCTCTTATAAGTAGTTGGTAGATCAATTGAGTAAATATTTTTAGTTTAATACATTTAAACAAGTGCCAAGGGGGAGTAATAAGGTAGCTAATTCCATGGCCACTAATGAGGCCATCAATTGCTCTATTTTATAGCCTGATCCATACCTAGTATATATCTTTTCCTATGTAAATCCCCATAACCATCTATGACTCATACAAATG